>OX579668.1:875679-1475679 GCA_951230895.1 Carpatolechia fugitivella | reverse complement strand
TCAATGTAAACTTTTACACCTTCTAAACCTGACAGCAATTGAACAATCAAACGCTGAAAGGATCCCGGTCCAGTACTAACCCCATAAGGCAAATACAAGTATTTATATATTCCTTTTTCTGTTACTATAGTAGTTAATTTTTGTGATTCCTCATCTAAAGGTGCTTGAAGGTAGGCTTCTTTTAAATCCAACTCCCAAAATTATTTATTTCCCTCGAAATTTGACAAAATTTGGTTTATTGTTGGAAGAGGAAAATGATCTATTTCTAAACTGGGATTCAAAGTAACTTTGTAATCACCACAAAGTCTTACAGACCCATCACCTTTTAATACTGGTACTACTGGTGTTCCCCACTCACTAAACTCTATAGGAGCAATGCGTTTGTTGTCCAAAAGTCTATTTATTTCTGATTCTACTTTTGATTTTAATGCAAATGGCACACTTCTTGCTGGTAAAAATTTGGGTTTAGTATTTGGTTTCAATTTTAATGTTATATGAGCCTTTTTAAAATCACCCCAACCTGGTTCAAACACAATAGGAAAATCTTTTTTTATATTTTCTATGTACTGTTCTTTAGTTGGACAAGTAAAACAGCTATTTACTTGTTGCTTTAATTCAAATGGCCATAATTTTAATTCCATTAAAACATATATTCAAACAAAATACCAAATACCAAATCAAAAAAATCAAAAAACAAATCAAACCAAACAATCATACCAAACAATCATACCAAATCTTAAAACATATATTCCATTAACCAATCTTTTCCCACAACTCTTGGTGATCCATCCGGTACTACTACCAAAGTTAACTGATCCCTGTTCACTTTATTATACTTAACATGCACATTTTTTAAAAGCCCAATTGGTTTTGAAGTTGACTGATTAAAATTTATCATGACTAAATTTGATTGAATCAATTCCAAGTTTTTGAAATATTTTGTCTTATCACTTTCATTGATTGTTGTTACATCTGACCCAGTATCCACTTCAAAATCAATTGGTATTCCTTCAATTTCTAATTTTACAAACATAGATGGTACTTTTCTTAAAGACTTACATTCAATATTCAACATCTGGTATGAATCATCCTCTATAAAGGTTTCTGTAGGAATCTCATCTGTTTGTACATCACTAGCTGATTCAATAGTTACAGTTTTCACACTTGCATTTTTCTTCATACAAGCCCTAAAAATGTGTCCTTGCCGACCACATTCACTACAGAATTTATTCTTTAGTGTACACTGATCCCGATTATGACCAGCTTTTCCACAGCAGAAACAAGCAGTTGCTCGTCTCATTCCTGTTTGTTGTAAAGTTTTCCTTGCAGCAGTTCCTCTAGCCTGCGGAGATCCTCTATTGTTTTGAGTTTTCCATATAAACATTTCCGCAGTCTTCTGTTTTTCTTTATGTGCTAATTTGAAAGCCATTTCTGCTGTCTCTGCTACTGCTGATAATTCCTTCAGTGATTTATCTGCTTGTTTTAATAACTCATACCGTATTGTCTCACTAAGTACTCCATTCAACAATCTCTCTTTCAAATGTTCGTTCACC
This sequence comes from Carpatolechia fugitivella, assembly GCA_951230895.1. NCBI lineage: Eukaryota > Metazoa > Arthropoda > Insecta > Lepidoptera > Gelechiidae > Carpatolechia > Carpatolechia fugitivella. The sequence goes on along the minus strand of OX579668.1, from coordinate 1,474,126 downwards.
TCTTTATACTGACAATCCTTAGTCATTTTGCGTAACGCCAACAAATATTCTTTGATTGTTTCATTTTCATTTTGGTTTCTATCTTTAAACTTGGCCCTGTACATTGCCACATTTGTTTTTGGATGATAAAAATCTTCTAGCTTTTCACATAAAACCTTGTATGTTATGTCTAATGGTGTTTGTGGTGAGCAGTCCCGATAAGTTTTCGTATACACTACCACTTAATTTTGTTAATAACAGGGGCACTTTCTTTTCTTCTGGAATATCATGTAGCAACATATAACAGTTTAGTTGTTCGACAAAACTATGCCAGTTTCCACCGTTGAAATTGTCTAAACTAGACGGCAACAAAATGACTCCCTGTTTGTTTGTCATTTCTACGTATGTTGTTTTTACGTATTCACGCAATAATTTCCGCAATTCATCCACTCCTGGATTCAAACTAGTCGGTATTTCTAATTCCTGTAGTAAACTCAACAACAATTCTTTTGGTATCTCTTGTATCCAAGCCGTTTTTCCACTTTTTATTTTATCTTTTAGACTTTCCATTATTATTTTATGTTTTTATTTTGACAGTTTTTTTTTATGTTTGCGTTTCGTTTCTCCTTCCTTTCCCTGTCAAACAGTAGCGCCACCAAGTGTAAATTTTGGTCGTTTAGTTATAAATTAACATAACCTCCAAATCAGACCGCACCAAACATTTTTACTGATAATGTTAATAATCTTGCACACTGGTTCGTAATTCTCGTCGCCACTATTAGATCTTGATACTGTAGGATCACTGAAGTTATAATAAAAGTCCATGATATTAATTAAACCATTTCTTTTTATTTTTAAATGAGAAACACACGAATAACCTTGTACACTAACCAAAACGTCACAAGCAAGAGAGCGAGCAAAACCAGTGCGTTTTGTTGCCACAGCTGTGGTTGATCTTTAGACCCATTTCCAGACTGATACGCTCCATCCTACCTAGGATCTCAACCAAATCCGCTTCATTGGCGGCCAGAAGCGTGGTGTCATCTGCGTAACGAAGATTTGTGATTTTGGTACCACCAATGGTGACGTCTCCCTCCCAGTTTTCGCAGGCTCTTCTGATTATGTATTCTCCGTAGATATTAAAGAGGATAGGTGATAGAATACAGCCTTGTCTTACACCCTTTTAGAAACGGAATGGGTCTGAAGTTGCTCTGTCAATTCTTACGGCACCTTCGTTATTCAAGTACAGAGCCTCTATTAGAGCCACTAAATGCTCAGGTACGCCCAACTCTCGCAACACCTTCCAAAGAACTGACCATACAACGCAGTCAAAAGCCTTGCTGTAGTCAATAAAGCATAGGATAAGCGGTGTGTTGAACTCATAGTCTTTTTCTATTAATTGGCGTACATTGAGGATCTGTTCGCAGGTACCTTTGCCTTTGATGAAGCCTGCCTGTTCCTGTGGAATTTGCCAATCTAAAAGGTGTCGAATTCTGTTGTTTATTATATGTAAGAGTACCTTGCTGGCATGAGATATGAGAGCCAGGGTTCTGTAATTGTCACATTTAGCAGTTGAAACTTTTTTGTGGAGTGGCAGGATCACTGATCTCGTCCAATCATTGGGCCATTCCTCGGTGTGCCATACGTCGTTGCATATTTTGGAAAGAAGGTCAATTCCAGCTGATCCCATTGATTTTAGAATCTCAGCCGTCAGTTGATCTGGGCCGGGAGCTTTCTTTGCTTTAAGAGCGGCCAGCGCAGCCGTGACTTCAGCTCGAATTATTGGAGGTTCAAACACTAAGTTACTCCATGAGGTTGAAGGTTGCACGTCGCCAGGGTTTTTGTACAGCTGTATGCAATATTTCCTCCAACGGTCAGTTATTGCGTTAAGGTCCTGAAGGGGTACTCCGTCTTCATCCTCGATCACCCAAGACTTAGACTTGAATTGTTTGGAGAGGAGTTTCACCTTCTTGAAAAGATCCGAACTTTGTACCTTCAAGGCGTGTTCTTCAATTTCTTGACAAATCTTGGAGTTGAAATTGTTTTTGTCATAGGTTTTAGATTTCTCTACTTAATTCTGAGTATTTGTCACGATCTTCTTGTCTTACTAGAGCACCGGTTTTTAGGGATTTACGGTCCTCAATCTTTTTCCAGGTGTCGGCAGAGAGCCACGTTTGCCTGGGACGCGCCGGCTGCCCTCGATTCTTGGTGATCATTTCAGTTGTCGTCCAGATGTGACTTTTCAAAAGCTCCCACTGTTGGTTAGGGTTTGCATTAGGTGGCGGAGGCACTGTGTGAGGCATGTTTTATACACATCTCGTTATATCGAGTGAATACACGGTCGGCTTCTGGAATATATTTCGAAATAAGTAGGCCTGTTGTTACGTCTGTCGCAGAACCGACGAGGGTTGGAGCAGACGGGTTCTCGAATGGAGACCGCGTCTCGGGAAACGTAGAGTGGGACGCCCCCCTGCCAGGTGGACTGATGGCCTGAGGAAGGTCGCTGGTGGTGGCTGGGTGAGGAAAGCGGGTGATCGTGCGCTTTGGCGTGCCCGAGGGGAAGCACACGTCCAGCAGTGGACTGCAATAGGCTGATTGATTGATTGATTGATTGAGGCCTGTTGTGTCTTTTCTGTTAATGTTATTGTAATTTTGTTGATTTTGTGTACAATAAACTGTTAATTCATCATCACATCATCATCAGCCCTTTGTTACCCACTGCAGGGCTAAGCCTCTTCTTTCTCGTATCCTCAGCCAAGTCCGATATCGTCTTTTCCCCTGCCTCGGCCACCATTCTGGGTCCTGTTTCACGAAGCAACAATTTACAAGTTACAATTTGATATTCATTGCGTAGCCAATTCGCTTAAACTGTTAGCTCTTACCGTTTTATCTCATTGTCTACGCAATGTACGTCGAATTGTACTTGCAATTTGTAACTTGTAGCTTCGTGAAACGGCCCCCTGTTAGGCACATTCTCCGCTAAATAAATCTTGTTGAATGTTATTAGCAATTACCTTAACAATGTCGCCTTCTTCTAGTTTGAGCGCGGTGCGGTCGTACGCGTTCGGGACGCGCGTCTGCCGCACGCGAGCTAGCGCCGGGAGCGGCCGCTGGAATTATAATAATAAAACATTTACTCACAAGACAAAACACATTTTACAATAGTAGCTGTGAGCTGTAGACCTTGCGAGTCTAACTCCGTAATTTTTTTAAATTACCAAAAACTGACTCGACAAATAAATTGTATATTATTTATCGAACCTGCTCACAAAATTTCACGAGAATCGGTTGAGAAACGCGACCTGTAGAGGAGAACAAACAGACAGACAGAACGACATACGAAAGCAGAAACGGAGTCTTAGTGGTAAAAGTCCTAACTTTTCTGAGCTAAATGGGATTGGATCCTCAATTAGGCGTTGCAATTACAAAACAATTTACAACAGGGCCCCGTTTCACGAAGCAACAATTTACAAGTAACAAGTTACAATTTGATATTCATTGCGTAGCCAATTTGCCTAAACTGCAAGCTCTTAACGTTTTATCTCATTGTCAACGCAATGTACATCGAATTGTACTTGTAACTTGTAGCTTCGTGAAACGGCCCCCAGGTAATTAAAAAAGATTATTAGAAGCTGATTAGCATGAAAAAACGCATACCTATATCGTGATTGTGTTGTGTTTAAAGTGTTTGTTACTACACGACATGCAATCTTGCAGTTATACTTTCACTCTACGGCGCGATGAGAATAAAAAATAAATTTAACAGCCTCCGTGGCCAAGTGGTCGAGATTTCGCCGCTCATTACGGAGGTTCCGGGTAACGACTAGATAATAGCCGGGACCAACTACTTAACGTGCCTTCCGAAGCACGGAAATCATCTTTCTTTTCGGACAATAGGGGATCGGACTGTTCACCATATTTTATGAATTATTTTTAAAATATAGATTAGTAGCAGACGATTCGCGAAAAAAAAAACAGAATCGGTTGAAAAACGAATTTACAGTGATTTTTTAAAGTTTCAATATGTCTGTCTCTTTCAAAAACAATTTTTTGTATGGAGATTATATGGCGTTACTAACAAATGACGTCACAAGTGGGTCTCCAAGTGGGTGCTTCTCTGTCTAATCTTGAATTTCAAAACTTTATAAGTAGGTCAAGTTTAAAGATAGAGCAAAAATTATTTTAGTGTTCGATAGCAGAAACTAAGAAGTTTAGATTTATAAAATAAAAAAAAATAGTCCGTTCCCGTATTAGGTGATTCAGCCTGCAATGTCCTAACCAAACTGGGGAAAGTCGCAAATAGATTCCTCCACCGGGACAATATCTCCACCGGGATTCGAACATGGATCCTCTACAACGAGCTTTCTCGACCACTCGGCTACGTATTATGATGATGGAGAGGAGTATGGACAGACCTGCATGTTGGTTCTATTCTTGGGTCCGTGCGGGCTGGGCGGGTCGCCGAGTTGCGTGAGAGCATCATTCGCGGGCAAAGGCATGCCGCGACCGTCCAGCAGCTGGATGGACAAACACATATATGATTAATAAATTTATATTTCAAATAATATTGAATGTAACAGACGGGCCTAACTAACTGATACAACAATTTTTTTGTCTATATTATATCAACATCAACGGCCCGTTACAGTCCACAGCTGGACTATGCGCCTCCTCCACTTAAGTGTTTGGTTTTCCAATAATCTCCACGCTTGGCAGGCGGGTTGGAGATCGCAGATTAAAAGGTTACTGTATCAGAGAGCGCTGCTGCCCGTTCCCTGTTCAATGTGTAGTCCCTAAGTCGCCTCTTACGACACCCACGGGAAGAGTAGGGATTGGTGGCAAATGTATTCTACTCTGCCGTCACCGCACGGCTATATTATATATTAACAGTTACTTTTACATCAGAATATTAAAACTGTCCTCCCCGCTGCTACGTTTGCATCATGTAAGATTTTTACCGTAAAAAGTATCCTGTGTGTTAATTTGGACACGCTACTTGGCACAAATTCTATATTTCAAATCTCATCCAAATCAGTTCAATAGTTAGCGTGAAAGCGGAACAAACATCCAAACATACTTTCACACTTATAATATTAGTGTGATTAATTTTTTTTTTTTTTGACGGACCTAATCACTACCAGAGTGGTAATATAGTGGGCGCGGACTTGCGGGGGAGCAGAAGGCTCGTACCCCTTAGGAAATTTATGACACCGTACCTGGGGGCGCCCTCAGACGGGCTCGGACCGCGGCCCAGAACGTTGCCAGGGCGAGAAGCGCGTCGGAGAAGAATGACCCCTACCGGGTCTTACTGAATTATAGTGTGATTAATTGTGTATGTTTATAGTTCGGGTATCGTAATCCTCACGGAATATAAAACAAGAGTGGAAAGGACAAACGTGATTTTTTCTATGAGATCCAGTGTCGCCAAAATCACACATAGATAGCACTGTTTACATCACACACAGACTAAGACAATCGGGCATTTGACTAATCAGAGCTGTTGTACTCGTTTCAAACAAGAACGTTACATATAAACTTTACTTTACCATTAAACAAATGAAGTATACGAGTATTTTCGCATGAGCTCAGATATACTCTATACTTTCTTCACGTAGTTCAACGCTTCTGACCTAGATGGCGTACTACAAGATGCAAACCAATACCTTAACCTAAAGAAAAAGTTTTTGCAAGCTCGGCGAACTAAACAAAACTATGCGGACCCACTCATAGTTATGACACACGCGCCCCGCTCACTTGTCCATTCCTCTCTTGTTTTATATTCCGTGGTAATCCTAGACGCCCTGTATATAGGTACATGTATCAGCAGTGTTTATATACGCACCCTCTCGATGTAGTTGACGGGAATGGATCCAGTGCACCCCTGGGAGTTCCTGGCTGTCCACCACTGCTCCTCATCCCGGTTTATCACCATCAGGCGTTCGCCACGACGGAATGGTAGGTCGTCCGCGTCCTGGGAAACAGTTCATATTGTTAATCATTTTCTTTAGTGATCATTATTTTAACAGTCTAGTGGTTAGGGCCGCTGCCTCCCGTCCGGGAGACTCAGGTTCGATCCCCACCACGTACCAATGTGTTTTCAAATTTCGAATTCATATATGTCTTCGAATATATGTACGTTTATTCGAGGCTCTTACGGTGAAGGAAAACATCGTGATGAAACCTGCACACTTCTGCGAAGAAATTCAAAGGCTGTGTGTGAAGTCGACCAACTTGCACTGGGACAGCGTGGTTGACTAAGGCCTAATCACTCTAATTCAGGGTAGGCTCGAGCCCCTCGGTGGGGACCTATATGAGCTGTTGATGATGACTGCGCTCCAAAAACAACATGGCTCTCGTAACGACTGTTTCTATAGAAATAGATAGGTCCGTAAAAGTTCCGAACGCTACGAAGAAGGCTATTATAGTCAATTATAAAAAAAAAGCACAACAAAACTGACACGTTCACTAAAAGTGTTTCCACAGTGTTTGTTATAATGCATCGTGTGTATGTAAACACTTTAATGTAAGGCCGACCAAGAAAGTGGTTTACCATTTTTCATTCAATTTCCTAGTTATCGAAAAATTTCAACAAGGTTCATACTCAGTATCTGACAGATAGATCTGCAAACGAAAATAATCTTTGTTGTTCAATAATTTGCAACTGACATTCAACCTTAGGGTGATAAACCAATTTATTGGTCGACCTTACATGTAAATTACATGTAAGACATCTCGGACCAACCACCCACTGGACACCACATGTCAGGGCGAAACATTCCGAAACGCATAGGTGCATTTGCACATATAAATATCTCTGGGCGGCCAATACCTCGCGGCTCACTTCAGTTTCGACCAATTATGAGACCTGTCAATACGTTGCGTAAGTGAGATGAACCAATCACGATGTGTTCCCCGCGCCCCCGCACCGCAACTTTCTTCGTAATTCGTTTGTTAAATAATACAGAATGTGGTGTCTAGTGGGTGGTTGGTCCGAGTAAGACATGAACGTTGTTTTCCATCAAAGTCAATTTTTTTTATTCGAATTAAGATTTTTACAAATCATTTTTCAACGTCAAAGCTATCATGGATGGCACGTTCACTACCAGTGTACGTCCTCTATGGAGAAGAACGGCCAGAAGAAACTCCACAGGAATTGTATCTTTTGTACTTTTCTTAGGTAGGTAAACTGCCATTGACAAATAAACCAATTATTCACACAACACAATATCCGGCTTGCGGCATCTTTTGCGACGGAATTCAAACATCGGAACCTAATGTTGGAGCCGCATTAGCGGTTCACGTATACAAACATTTTCAAAGCTAGAGTGAACAGGCACCTTCTGGTATGTTACTCGGCGGGTGTGGTGACGGCAGAGTATTCTACATTAGTCACCAACCCCTACTCTTCCCGTGGGTGTCGTAAGAGGCGACTTAGGGACTACACATTGAACAGGGAACGGGCAGCAGCGCTCTCTGATACAGTAACCTTTTAATCTGCGATCTCCAACCCGCCTGCCAAGCGTGGAGATTATGGCAAAACCAAACACTGAAGTGGAGGAGGCTCATAGTCCAGCAGTGGACTGTAACGGGCCGTTGATGAATAAAACTCGCGAGATTGTTAACTATAGACGCCAATCGACGATGAAGTTCACGATTCACGATTTTTCGAGCTTTGTTCCGCGTAGTTCATCCGTCGCAGGCGCAGCAGGCGTTACATGGATAAGAATTCTATAACGACTGTTACTATTAAATAAAAAGTTACTAAAGTTACTATAAAAATTACTATAAAAAGTAATAATACTAACTGTGAGTTAAAGGATATTTACATGTACACAAAGTTTGTGGGAACCGATTCCAAGATAGTATCGTAGGGCTTACTATCCCCCATCATACACACACATCTACATCTACATATACATACACCCCCATATACAGACACATTCACATATAATCATATACACACAACACATACATGCATAACACTAACACTCACAACACACACCCAACATAAACACATACAACACCTTAACACGACTTGCTAATACATACACACACGTACACAGACATGATAGTTTTAAGTTTACTTATAATTCGTTAGATTGAAGAGCGGTGCCTCCTATCACAGGTTTTATAAAACTTAAAAGGAGGCTCCGGTCACTTAATATTTATGTAAAACTGTTACAACGAATAAAATATATTTTTTTTTTATTTTATTTTTTATTACATAGTTGAGTAATAGAGAAGAGACCTACTAAACAATAATGGGTTGATGTAGCAAATGCGAGCCTCGGCGGTGTAGTGGCTAGAGCCGCTGTCTTCCGTTCGGGAGACGCAGGTTCGATTCCCACCACGCTCTAAATTTAGAATTGTTCGACGGTGAAGGAAAACATCGTGATGAAACCTGCACACTCCTGCGAAGAAATTCAAAGGTTGTGTGTGAAGTTGACCAACCCGCACTGGGCCAGCGTGGTCGTCAAGGCTTAAACGCCCCCATTCAGGGTAGGCTCGAGCCCTTCGGTGGGGACGTATATGAGCTGTTGATGATGATGTAGCAAGTAACAATGAAATGCTAACTCCACAAAACAAATTAAAATCTAAAACGCATGAATAGATCCAGTAGAATATCGTCGACATTTCGCATATTTTCTTCGCTAATGTAGACTGTTATTTTTGTGCCGGCATGGTTGTTATGCGATATAAAATGTTAGTCATCGCCATTAACCAAAACCATAACCGGCAAAGAGATTTGTACTGTAACAACATCTACACCGTGAAATTTAACTGGTTGTTTTTCGTTAAATGGAGTGTTCAGTCAATTAAACTGAACAACTTTCCCCAAGGAACATGGGCTGTAAAACGACAAAAAAAATGGCCCGTTCATACAAAACCACGCGGCCAGCTGATCGATTTACTATGGGGGAAGCAATTTTTTTTTTCAATTGCCAGCCCATGTGAAAAACAGCGCTGTGTTGTAGTGCCTACTTGGTGGGTACTACAATGCAGCAAAATGCTGAGCTGTAGCCCTTTTGCGGTGCGCAAAATAGAACGCACGATGTACCGCGCACGAATCTCATTTCTGTGTCAACAGCCATAGAGGAAGACTATTAATAGTTTGCCTGGAGGAAAGTGAACGCAAAACGATGGGTTTGGCGTTCCGCACGATGTTTGGTACAGGAAGCTGTGTCTACGATATATACTGTATCTCGTATACTGTCTGTTGGGTTTTCCATAGGATATTTTCATTAACATGTTGAGATGGGGATTCTCGGAAAACCCAAACATAGACTGTGTGTGTGGAGCGGTGCAGTCCATGGCTCATTTAGTGTCCTGTCCTGCCTGCCCTGTCACCTGTTCGCAGCAGGACTCAATGGACGCCACAAATAGTGCAATCGAAGTGGCTAAGTTCTGGGCTAGAAAGATATAATTTGTCATCGACACGCTAAGAAGAAGAAGGATAACAAATATACGTAAAGTCACACATTTATCTCTAAACAGAGCTGAGATTTAGTCGGCTCTCTTTTATATACAACGTGTTACAAAAAATACCAAAAAAAAGAATATTTTTAGCAAAGCCATTTAATTAAAATTTTCCCATCTCTAGAGATCAGCTGTGTCAAAGAATATTTGGACCAAATATGTAATTTTATGTCAATGTGTCTATTTTTACCGCTATGGTTAAAAATGTTTACGTACTACTTGTACCATAACATTCACATTAGAACAATTAATTTCAAAATGAAAAAACAACAAATAAATAAAAAAAGCTTTGTTAAATAATTGTTATGAAATAATAAATTAATGAAATAATGAACTAAATATTTCAAAATAATATTTATGTTTGTAAATACGTAAACAAGATAATTAAGGCAAAAAAGAAAATGTTTTCTAACATAAATTGATTTAAGTACATCTCTTTTGAAAATGTAGGCACAAATGGTGTACAAATACTTTTCCGTTCTGAGAATCGATAGTCTATATTTTAGGTGTCAATTGACACTAGAGATGGGAAAATTTTAATTAAATGCCTGTGATGAAGAATATTCTTTTTTTTTGGTATTTTTTGTAACACGTTGTATATATGCTTACTCTTGACCACAATCAGGTCCGCGAGGGACGATATGCGGTCGATGATGGAACGAGTTCGCCCAGAAGGTGCCTGTTCACTCTAACTTTGAAAATGCTTGGGTTATAAGCACTCGGAAAAACAGAAGCAGGCAAAGAATTCCACTCCTTGGCCGTGCGCATAATAAAAGATGATTGAAAGCGCTTCGTGCCTCTCAAACGCCACGTACCTACGCCAGATATATAAGACACAAAATTATTGACTGAGCGAGCGAAGCGTCTCCGTTACAGCTTGGCCAAAATTGAATAGAATAAGAAATGTATTTGCAGTACACAAAAAACAATACAGAAGTAACAGAAGAAAGTGAAGTGGGTACATAATAGTGGGTGCGTGCTCATTCAAAATTTCTGTTATACGCTGACGACACTAAAATTTATAGGTCTATTAGAAATGATACAGATTATAAACTTCTACAAAACGATTTAAATAACTTGGTCGAATACTGTGTCAAAAACAAATTAAACTTAAATATCTCAAAATGTTTTGTTACAATTTTTACCCGCAAACAACGGCCAATTGTTTTTAATTACACACTGAGCAATAACTCCATCTCCAAAGTTAATGTTATGAAGGATCTTGGAGTCATTCAAGATACAAAAGTAGCTTTTGATCATCATATTGACCACATTATTAAGAAAGCCTCTAAATCACTCGGTTTTATCAAGAGATCCACCGTCAGTTTTAAAACTCTCAAGGCAATCAAAGTACTGTACTGTTCTTATGTGCGCAGCACCCTGGAATATGCATCTGTAGTTTGGAACCCGCAGTATAAAGTACACATTAATCGAATTGAATCTATACAAAAAAGGTTTCTCCGATATTTGCAATTTAAAAGCAAACGTCTTGACCACGGTTATGAAACTCGATGTGCAAGGTATCATTTCCTACCTTTGGATAAAAGAAGGCAAATAGCTGACTTAATATACTTAAGTAAAATTCTTAATGGAGTGGTAGACTGTCCCAACTTATTAGAAAACGTCTGTATAAATGTTCCTAACAGGTTATCTATCAGACATTTTGATCCTTTAGGAAGTATTAGAGCAAACACAAATTATCGTCGAAATTCATTTTTCATTCGAGTCAGTAAATTATATAATGTTTTGTCCAAACAGCACAAACATCTCGATTTATTCTGCTTGAATCCATCAGCAATAAGGCGAATCTTTACTGAAGAATTCTTTGGTCCAAAACCGTCGCGAGCGCAGCAACATCCCATGCCTAATTAATGCTATGTAATTATTATTTATTTATAGTTGGTGCTTTTTAAATTTTATGTTATGTACGTATTTCGAACCAGTGTTTCTAGCGTTAAGTCGACATCACAATTTTGTTTCTAGTTGCGAATACCTGTTATTGGCTCTGTAGTCACCATATTTATGTATTAACTAAATTGTATTATAGCTGTTGGTATTCCGAATACATAAAAATAAAAATAAATAAATAAATAAAAAACAATAATAATAAAAAAGGGACAGATCGGACCGCCATAAGCCATGCGCCTCGCCGCGCCTCTACAATAAATTGCTTTTGTATGTCTGTCTGTCCATCAGTCTGTTTGTCCCACTCTACAGGTCGCGTTCTGTAATAACGGATGTGTGACGAGTAGGAAATAACGGATGTGTGACGAGACAGAAGTAACGGATGTGTGACAAGTCAGAAATAACGGCTGTGTGACGAGACAGAAGTAACGGATGTGTGACAAGTCAGAAATAACGGATGTGTGACGAGTCGGAAATAACGGATGTGTAACAAGACGAAGAAGTCTCAGGATCACAAATGATGACGTATTTTGAGAAGTGACTGACCTTCCCGCTGAAGTCGTACTTGGCGACGACGATCTCGAGCACCTGGTGTGCATGCGCGGGCGGCGCTGCGCACGCCGCGCTGGCTTGCGGCAGCGGACGCACCAGCGGCGTCGTGTCCAGGTAGTGGAGCCTGCAGAACAAACCAAAGAATCAGGTGTCAATAAATGCACTCGGTAGTTTTTTTCCCTAATCGTTATTTCTACCAAAGTGGTAGCATCTCCGGTCCCCCCGCTGTCACGCGTCAGTACTGTGATTTTTTTTAAATTAGGGTTAACAAACAGTTACACATGATTAAAATTGTGTAAACTAAATGTGCAACCAGCACCGCTAACCACAGATTACTTATAAACTAGGTATCGTATCCAAGGTGGCATACGCACGCAATCCTTATCAAGTGCATTACGGTGTTATGTATACAAGGGTAGAATTTTGTACTTAATAAAGTAAAAGTGAGAGCGAGAAAAGATGATTAAATTATCAATTAATAATGTGTTAAGACTTTCGTATAAGAGTTTTTTGAAAGTACCAACACGAGTTGCCATTATATCCATGTGATTGAAGTTGTGGTTATATGGTTGAACAGTGATAGCACTACACTACAGGCGCGTGAGGGGAGGCGTGCGGACAGCGGGGGGAGATGCTCCCGCGCTTTACCTCAGGCCCCGACTGCATTCAACTCGCGCGCTAACTGTATTGAATATTATTTATTCAAATGTCTTAAAGACCGCGTTTCCTCTTAAGATCCTGAGCGCTTGGCTTTCTAAATATATAATAAATAAATAAAAATGTGTGTCCCCCACACGGATATCTAATGCCAAACTAAGCAAAGCTTGCACTATGGGCATACAGCTGATATACATTACTTAAGAGGGAAGAATAGCTTCGCGATCCTAACGAAATAGGTATTTAGGAAAACATTTGCTATCGCTTGCGCACTCATGCGACCCCCCCATCGAGCGATAGAGAGCGTTGCAGCTCGCGACTGACAATAGGTATTTTTCTTAATGAAATTCCCATTTCGGGAGAAAACGGTTTCCACTAACTAAATTTCAACGAATCACTTTGATTTTGATGTCGATCGTTTTAGCACAATATATTCTAAGTTTAAAGGTTCCCTTTAAAAAAAAATACATTGTTTTTGTTCAACAAATGGCTTAATTCGACACAGTTTTAACGTTACTTGAGGTGCCTATAAGTTGGAATCTATAGCAAATTTTGACAAAAGAAAAAGCTATAACCATAGTCATTCATCGTGTCAATAACATACTAAAAAATCATGGAGATTGGAAAATATTTAGCAGTGGAAAAACGTTTTCTCTTTTTGTATGGACAAGCACGTGCTATTCTTCCCTCTTAAATAGACAAACAACATCCAGACACAAGGCAAACGCAAGTGCTCATCACACGAATGTTTGCCCTGGGCGGGATTCGAACCCTCGACCCTGTGCTTCGAAGGCAGGCGTACTACCTACTACGCTATGGGGCCGTCGAATAAAAGTTCAGTCACCTGTAGAACGCCAGCAGAGCCGGCATATCAGCGAAGAGCTGGTCTCCGATCCTGTACCTGGTGGTACCGTCTGCTGACACCACCCGGTTGATGATGTAGTGAGACACCCGGTCGTCTTCCCTGTAAATATACTCGGTCATCATAAACAGCTCATATGCGTCCCCACCGAGGGGCTTGAGCCTACCCTGAGTAGGGGATCGGACTGTTCCTAAATTTACCATATTTTGTGAATTATTTTTAAAATATAGATTAGTAGCAGACGATTCGCGAAAAACAGAATCGGTTGAAAAACCAATTTATAGTGATTTTTTAATGTTTCAATATGTCTCTTTCGAAAACGATGTTTTGTAAGGAGATTATAATGGCGTTACTAACAAATGACGTCACAAGTGGGTATGTGCCTCTCTGTCTAATCTTGAATTTCAAACCTTTATAACTCGGTCAAGTTTAAAGATAGAGTAAAATTTCCTTTAGTGTTCGATAGCAGAAACTAAGAATTTCGGATTTATAAAATAAAGTAGTCCGATCCCCTATTAGAGCGATTAGGCCTTAGTCGACCACGCTGGCCCAGTGCGGGTTGGTCGACTTCATGCACAAGCTTTGTTTGAATTTCTTCGTAGGAATGTGTAGGCTTCATCACAAGTAGACATAAAGAGGAAAACTTGAAAATTAAATTAAAAGATGTATTATGTGCGGTAGGTAACAGAAATACTCGTAATTCTGTCCTACGATTTCCTTTAACTACTTGATACCTAACAAGCAAGTCATAACAACATTACAATACAATATCATAACCAATTTACATACATATTCTAATTATGAATCAGCCTAAATAGGTTGTTGCTAAGGTAACAAAACGCTATTTGACTCGAGTCCAGATAATTTTTAATTAACAAGGCACTGGTTAATTCTTTCTTAGGTATCATCAACATCATCAACAGCTCATATACGTCCCCACCGAGGGGCTCGAGCCTACCCTTAATTAGGGCGATTAGGATTAGGTGCGTCGCCTACAAACTACTCTCGTAGTTTGGCGAAGATAATTTTATGTATCTTATATGTAAGCTTTGATTAATAAATAAAAAACCCTTAGTCAACCACGCTGGCCTAGTGCGGATTAGTCGACTTCACACACAACCTTTGAATTTGAAAGCGTCGAATAAAGGTACATATGAATTCGAAATTCGAAAACACATTGGTACGTGATGGGGATCGCACCCGCGACTCCCGGACGGACCTTCTTAGGTATACACGTACTGTATTTTTTCGATAATAAGAGATTTTTTTAAGTTATTTGATAATAATTAAGCGTAAATGAGTGAGTGAGTTCCTATAAGATGCAAAATGTGACAACAAACGAAAGATAAAACATTCCTGATAAGTATCTTAGCAGTTCTCTTCTAGGGTTACAGGCGTTACAGCACTGGTATTTCATAAACAGGTCATTTCATATTTATTTATTTACTTACAAAGGGTAACAATTTGATCTCACTACATAAATACAGTCTCTCATTTGATACCTCGTAAGGTGTTGCAAATCCCCTCAATAACATTTGTGAATTTAAAATAAAAAACAATTTGTAAAAAAAAACAGAAATAAAATGTTAGTATATACTTGAGATTAGGTGTTAGTTTTTATAAATGATGTAGATGATTCAGAGTAGATGATGAAGGAGATGATTCAACAATTAGCAATTTTTATTAGATTATTTTATTTTGTATCATATTTGATTAGATTTAATATTTAATTTTGTGATAGGTATGCCCGTGAGCATGGGCTTACGTATAACGTAAAAAAAACTGAGATGGTGGTGTTCAGGTCGGGCAGGGGTCCAGATGTTATACCGCCGGTCTTGTTGAACGGGCAGCCTGTTCAAATGGTGCAGCGGTTCAAGTATCTTGGCCATATTTTATCTTCAGATCGCAAGGACGATCATGACATCGAACGTCAGAGGAGGTCGTTGTCTGTTGTTGGCAATATGTTGGCGCGGAAGTTTCGAGGATGTGCGGATGCTGTTCGGGTGACGCTCTTCAAATCTTTCTGTCAGACTTTTTATACATGCCAACTCTGGACAAATTATACGAAAAAAGCGCACGATAGTATTAGAGTTCAATACAACAACATCTTTAGACAGCTCTGGGTTTACAACCTTGGTGTAGTGCCAGTGGTATGTTTTTTGAAGCTAGGGTCAATACTTTTAATGCTATCGTGCGTAACAGAATAGCGTCATTTATGGACCGCATCCGCGCATCCACGAATGAAATAGTTGTGGGTTTTTCAGACCTGATGGTGGCCACCACCACCTACCAAAAATGGCTTGACCTGGCAGCCTAGTGATGCCCCTAGCATGTATTTTTCTTTGTTAATTTTATTTTTTAGTTTAGTTTGTGCTTATATGGATCCCTGGTCTGAATTAAAGAATTATTATTATTATTATTATTATTAATGGATGATTCTATTATTATAAATTAGTTTTTATAAAGTAGCATTAAGGCCAGGTTATGCCTAAAATTAGCAACTCATCGTGCTTACGTTGAAACTTATTACTGTAATAAGCGCGATGCATCACGGTGGTTATGTCCAACACTGCGCACGGATCGTGAAAAAAAAAAAAGTTTTTCTTAAATTGTTTTGCTTATTAACAGAAAACGACAGAGTTTATTAAAATTGTAATCAATTTAAAATCTAGGTCAATAATTAGGCAAATTATATTAATGAAAAAAAAACAATGGTTATCGCTTTAAATAACGAGATTAAGGACGTAAATTTATTTTTCTCCGACACGCTCGAAAATGTGATCATTACTTCCAAAAAACAGTACGCGAAGTGACTCATTTTTGGACGAAACATTGCCCCATACAAAACAGCGGCCGGCAATGTGCCCTCAAACGGCCTAGGCCGGCAAAGTAACTTTCGTCTAGAAATTTCAATGATTTCGAGTCTTTTTACAGCATACTTATGTTCTAAATTCAAATTTTATATGAGTCGTGCACGAATCGTAGTGATTGGAGTTGGCTGTATGCTCTGTATGACACTGGCACAGAACAAAAAAAGAAAAGTGCGCAATATGGCGGTTTGTAATTTTCATCTCTTAATTTTATCGTACTATATTGTTACTTATTTTTCATAATGGAGTTACTAATCATTGAATTAAGGAAATATTACAACAATGAATGGTTCAAGTAGTCGAAGTAGAGGTTAAAGTGATAAAGGTTAGAACTTATAAGTTTAGTACGATACGAGTAGACATCCAAATCAAATCCAAGGTTCTTAAAAGGTAATTTTTTAGCGTTTTATAATTTCCTCGCGTATTTCGGAGAAAAGCACTATACAGGCCTCGGCCGCAATAACTCTTGCTGGACTCGTACACAATAAAAGTCCTCACCTGCGGCTCGGACTTTAACGTGTCCTCGTCCAACAATAACAAATTTTGCGGCCGCGGCAGTAGTGTACTTATACGTAAAATTTTCAAATACATACCTGACACATAATACATAGTCCCCAGGGATAGTCTTGGAGTCCCTTACGAGGAACACGCCGCTTTCCGTCTCGTTGAGAAGCAGTTTGGTGGCCTCCGCGCGGGACAGATCACGAAAATACCAGCTGCAACAAAAAAAAGGAATTGGATTCGGGCGTCTTGATGTCGTTGATTTTGTTTTTTTCTTCGCGAATCGTCTGTCTAATAAATCAATATTTTTTACAAGCTTTTATTTAGCTTGCACTGTATGTATGTGCCATGTGGGTGGTGGGTTTGTGGGTATGTTCGGGCGAAATATTGCAACTCAATTTTGAAGCACTTGCTGCCTTTGGAATTTGCTGAAATTTGGTACACTTATGTAACCGCGATGACAATGCAATATTATGGTACCATGGAGCTGGTCTGATGATGGAGACGGAAGGTGGCCATAGGAACTCCTCTAATACACAACACAAGCTAGTCGTGTTTGGGCTCGTTGGATTTGTCTTAACAAGATATTTAGTCATACGTGATGTCCAGGGTCTCATGATGGAGCCGGAAGGTGGCCATAGGAACTCCTTAAATACACACCACAACCTAGTCGTGTTTGGGCTCGTTGGATTTGTCTTAACAAGATATTTAGTCATACGTGATGTCCAGGGTCTCATGATGGAGCTGAAAGGTGTCCATAGGAACTCCTTAATTACACACCACAACCTAGTCGTGTTTGGGCTCGTTGGATTTGTCTTAACAAGATATTTAGTCATACGTGATGTCCAGGGTCTCATGATGGAGCTGAAAGGTGTCCATAGGAACTCCTCTAATACACACCACAACCTGGTCGTGTTTGGGCTCGTTGGATTTGTCTTAACAAGGATACTCCACTCCACGGCTTTAAAAGCTTGTTTAAAAATGATTTTTAATTAAGCTTATTTATGTTAATTCAGGAACAGTGAAATAGCCTATTATTGCACCTGCCAGACCCACCTTCACACGGAGCCTTCACACCAGTGTGCTATTATTGCACCTGCCAGACCCACCTTCACACGGAGCCTTCACACCAATGTGCTATTATTGCACCTGCCAGACCCACCTTCACACGGAGCCTTCACACCAGTGTGTTATTATTGCACCTGCCAGACCCACCTTCACACGGAGCCTTCACACCAATGTGCTATTATTGCACCTGCTAGACTCACCTTCACACGGAGCCTTCACACCAGTGTGCTATTATTGCGCCTGCCAGACCCACCTTCACACGGAGCCTTCACACCAGTGTGCTATTATTGCGCCTGCCAGACCCACCTTCACACGGAGCCTTCACACCAGTGTGCTATTATTATTTCTTCTGTGCCAGTGTTAAGATAGGGAAGTTGCTTTCTCGGCTTATCAAAATAATTACACATCTTGATAATAATTTATCGGATAATTATCTAGTGTTACACTGATGTGTAAGACACTATTCGTTATATTTTTTATATAATTATAATTACTTAGTTATATATATATGACGGCGGCGTACAGCTTTTGTTTACTTTTAATAAACTTTCATTATTCTATTTGCAGTCTTTTTGTTAAATTCCCTTGAGTAGAGCGGGCAACACCCGAAAAGTAGCGGGCAACCCGAATGGAGTTGCAGAGGGCGCCACATAGTACGTGAATCTACGCATGCAGTGCGATGAATAGGAAGCTTTACTAATTGCCATGGTGAAAAATTGTCTATGGTTATGTTTTGACGTTTGGTGTTGGCGGTTTTCTTGTAAGGTCTTTGGAAACACGATTAAGAGAATAAAATAGCGAAAATAAGTGTGTTTAAGCTTAAGAAACTGTTGTGTCCCTTTGCAAACCCGTTGCTCTACTTGTGGTGTAGTTTGTGGCGATGCAGGGCAGCTGGGAAGTGGAGGAGGTCACTGCCGGCCCGTCCGGTAGTGTCGGTAAGTCGACATCAGAAGTGGGCGATATCCAAGCCAAAAGACCACGGTTAGATAGTTCTAGAAGGTGCTTTTGGTGTGGATTACTAGGTCATCAAATTCAAGACTGTTGCAAAACAATGGACAGTAGTAAGGCGTTAAGAATGGAACCATCTACTCCATCTGGTTCTGCTACTCAATCTGTCGCTGTCGCAGAAAACGAGATGCCCCAAAGAACACCAGTGGTCTGCTACGCTTGTGGTAAACCCGGACACATTGCATCCCGATGCCCGAAGAAAGAAGAGAAGAGAGGGGCTGAATACCGAGTAGATATCTGTACTCTTAAACCAGCTATTATCTCTGCAGAATTCAGGTGAGCAATTTAAATTTTGTTTTGACTCTGGTGCTGAATGCTCGCTAATAGTAGAAACCACTGCGGAAAAGTTTTCAGAAAAACGCGTTTTCAATCCTGTTTCCTGTTGTTTGTGTTGTGTTGTGTTCCTGTTGTTGTTTTTTTGTCCTGTGTTATGTATTGGGAAATCTACCTTGACGGTTGCTACACAAATTTTATCAACTGTCACTATACAAGGTTATACCGTAGAGCTCCTTTTTCATGTTGTGCCAGATCACTGTCTTAGTAATGAAATTATGATCCATCGAGATTTAATAGCTTTAGGATTCAAAGAAAATTAAATTTGTTTCGATATGTGATTTGGGCACAAAGATAATACAGAATTTCATGAGAACATAGCGATGCTTTATCGAAGTTACTTGAGGATCATTCACAATATTTTGTAGAGGGTACACCAGTTGGTGGGATTACTTCAGGACAATAAGAAATTAAACTTAGTGATCCTAATAAAACGGGTTTTTCATTAAATGTTAAAAAGTGTACATTTTTGAAGAAATTTGTTGAATGGGGTTAATCACGCATTAGGATGTTCCGATGACGGCGTAGCTAAGTAAAAAAAAGACGATAGCCTGTGTGGCAGACAGTAGCCTGTGTGGCAAACTATAGCCTGTGTGGCAGACGATAGCCTGTGTGGCAGACAGTAGCCTGTGTGGCAGACAATGGCCTGTGTGACAGACGATAGCCAGTGTGGCAGATGACAGCCTGTGTGGCAGACGATAGCCAGTGTGGCAGACGACAGCCTGTGTGGCAGACGACAGCCTGTGTGGCAGACGACAGCCTGTGTGGCAGACGACAGCCTGTGTGGCAGACGACAGCCTGTGTGGCAGACGACAGCCTGTGTGGCAGACGACAGCCTGTGTGGCAGACGACAGCCTGTGTGGCAGACGACAGCCTGTGTGGCAGACGACAGCCTGTGTGGCAGAAGGTAGCCTGTGTGGAAGACGGTAGCCTGTGTAGCAGACGATAGCCTATGTGGCAGACGATGGCGTGTGTGGTAGACTAAAGTGTATGGGGTAAAGAAAAGCCTGTGTGGTGGTGCGTAAGTGTTTTTGGTGAACTAAGTATAAGACCTGGGATATTTCATCTTTTAAATTATTTGAAGAGCGCCTCGTGTGGCGTGTGTGGCTTGTGTACCGTAACGTATAAACAGTCTGTTTGGTTCTGTTCAGGGTGACCGAGCCGACGATGGTCATTTCTTGTTCACAGATTCAAATGCAAAAGGATCACACGAGGACGTGTGAATGCGCAGAATGGCCGTGACGGCGGCGTACAGCTTTTGTTTACTTTTAATAAACTTTCATTATTCTATTTGCAGTCTTTTTGTTAAATTCCCTTGAGTAGAGCGGGCAACACCCGAAAAGTAGCGGGCAACCCGAATGGAGTTG
The DNA here is from genome assembly GCA_951230895.1 of Carpatolechia fugitivella. NCBI lineage: Eukaryota > Metazoa > Arthropoda > Insecta > Lepidoptera > Gelechiidae > Carpatolechia > Carpatolechia fugitivella. The sequence continues at coordinate 1,453,547 of OX579668.1, read as the reverse complement.
CAGAGGGCGCCACATAGTACGTGAATCTACGCATGCAGTGCGATGAATAGGAAGCTTTACTAATTGCCATGGTGAAAAATTGTCTATGGTTATGTTTTGACGTTTGGTGTTGGCGGTTTTCTTGTAAGGTCTTTGGAAACACGATTAAGAGAATAAAATAGCGAAAATAAGTGTGTTTAAGCTTAAGAAACTGTTGTGTCCCTTTGCAAACCCGTTGCTCTACTTGTGGTGTAGTTTGTGGCGATGCAGGGCAGCTGGGAAGTGGAGGAGGTCACTGCCGGCCCGTCCGGTAGTGTCGGTAAGTCGACATATATATATAGCCAAGACGGGACCAACAGCCTTAACTGCCTTTCGAAGCTCGAAATTTTATTTTTGGACTATAAGGGCCCCGTCTCACGAAGCTCAAGTTACAAATTACAAGTACAATTCGACGTACATTGCGTAGACGATTAGATAAAACGACAAAGGCTTACAGTTTAGTTAGGCGAATTAGCTACGCAATGTATATCAAATTGTAACTTGTAACTAGTAACTTATTGCTTCGTGAAACGGGGCCCAGGTTATTCAGCTTGTACCTAATGTCCTAACCAGACTAGAGACAGTCTTACGACCACAATGACACTAATAGGGGATCGGACTGTTCACCATATTTTATGAATTATTTTTAAAATATAGATTAGTAGCAGACGATCCGCGAAGAAAAAAACTGAATCGGTTGAAAAACGAATTTACAGTGATTTTTTAAAGTTTCAATATGTCTATCTCTTTCAAAAACGATAACGATTTTTTGTATGGAGATCATATGGCGTTACTAACAAATGACGTCACAAGTGGGTGTGTGCCTCTCTGTCTAATCTTGAATTTCAAACCTTTAGAACTCGGTCAATTTTAAAGATATCGAGCAAACATTTTTTTAGTGTTCGATAGCAGAAACTAAGAAGTATTAATAGATATATAGAAGGTATATGGGTCGATCAACTATTTTTTGTTCAAGCCTGGTCCCATACAGTTGTACAAAAATATCTAAGCAGTTTAGGCGTTTATATCTGTAAATAAATGTTTTCCGAATATTTAAGATTGTATTTAATCAATACAAAACCTTTCAGAAAAGAAAAACATCATATTTCACTTGAATTTAGGTAGTTGTCCGATGGACGCAAACTAGTAGTTCATAGTACAAGTATATACGTCCCCAAGCAATACCAGTCTTAGATAATTAGCATAATGAAAAATCTTCAACATTTATATAAAAAACAAAAACACAGCAATATTAAACCTTAATATTTTAATCCTAAGAGCTTAAAAGAAAATTTTTATTCGCCCCTATCAGCTAATTTCCGAAATTATCTTACTGTCCCTCAATCTCCCTACAATAGGGAGGTCTTTCGGACAACCATTAAAAAGTTCTAGGTGTTCATCATAAATAGCGTTTAAAAGTCTATCGTCAATAGACTAAACAATTAGAAAGGGCAGGAAGTAATCAGCTATTTTGTTTTTTGGAGAAATTTTAAGACAGTCGGCCAAGGTCAGTTCATAGTGTAGTGTATGTTTAATGTGTGTCCACTGGACATCTGCAGTAAAATCGTAAGTACATTGTTTTTTTATTGTAGGTTTCTTGCGATAGTTTAGTCGTATTCTTAGTGTTATGTGATTGGTGAGAATAAGGATATTATTTCGATAATCAAGGAATAAGAGTCACTAAAGTATAAAATGTCCACTGGACAACCGGTCACTTGGACAACCAAAATGGTTGTCCCAGGGACATTATTGGTTGTCCAGTGGACCAAACAATTAGTTTTGTCATTTTTAAGAGAAACTAGGTAAAAATCAATACAGCATTTTAATAATAATAAGTCCACTTGGACTTAAATGTTAGAGTTCATGTTTTATTTTCATTTTAGTACCTAAAAATGTCTGGGTAGGAGTGCGAAAAGGCGACGACTCGCGCATCGGGCCGCGCAATTGGCTCAGAAACCATAGAGAGCAAATGTTGGTAAACTTCCTAGACATGCAAGGGTTGTTCTGCATGAACACCTTCTTTGAGAAGAAGCCCCATAGGACTGGACAAAGCCCCGATGGTAAGACGAAGAGCGGGATTGACTTCATCTTGACAGACAAGAAGCGCATATTTAGGGATGTCTCTGTGGCTAATAGGTTCAATACCGGTAGCGACCACCGACTGGTAAGAGGCACTCGGCTTCAGAGTTGAGAGAAGTCGTATGGTGAAATCCGCTCTTCGTCCAACTCTGACCCAACCCGTGCACGGTTCTGAAGCGTTCCAGTTGGAACTGCGCGAGCGTTTTGCCGAACTGGAATCCACGGCAGATGTGAGCAAGGACCTCGAAAGTGTGTTAAAAGTAATTCGCGAAGTGGGAACCAGGCACTTCAAGGGGAAGCGGGGTAGCCAAAGGCGATTGAGCAAAATCGGGGGTCAAAAGTCTTTGCTAAAAGACTGGGTAGGAGCCACCTGACGAAGCTCAAAAACTCGGAATGCAGTATCGTCACATCAGTTCCGGAAATCCTCGCCGAGGTTAAAGACTTTTATGGCCGTATATATGCCTCACATGCCCCAAAGCCTCCGCCTGGCGTGAATGACCCAAGAGCCACACTGACACGCCACTTCACTGAAGATCTTCCGGTCGTAAAGCTTAAAAATTGGAAGGTTCCTGGCGAAGATGGAATCACGTCAGAGCTGCTCAGAACAGGAGGTACTTTAGTACTGAGAAAATTAAAGGAGCTATCTAATTCCGTCATAGCCAATGGAACTACCCCGAAGGCGAGGAGTGAGAGCGTGGTGGCGCTGTTTTTAAGAAAGGAGATAAAACTCTCCTCCTAAAAAAATTCAGACCGATCTCGCCCTTAAGCCACGTCTATAAGCTGTTTTCGAGAATCTTCACAAACCGTCTCGCCGCAAGATTTGACGCCTTCCAGCCTCCGGAACAATCTGGGTTGGCGGAAATTGGCGGTACGTGGAGGTACTGAGACAGAGAAGCCTGTACAGTATGGCGTTGATGTCAGTTGCTCAGAGGAGTGAGACAGGGGGATGTGGTCTCTCCGAAACTGTTCTCCAACGCACTAGAGGATGTCTTCAAAACCCTAGACTGGAACGGATGGGCATCAACATTAATGGCGAATATCTCAGTCATCTCCGCTTTGCCGACAACATAGTGACAATGGCTGAATCGTTGCAGGATCTGCAAAAAATGCTGCACAGTCTTAACGCTGCCTCATTGTCAGTCGGTCTCCGGATAAACTTGGACAAGACTAAGGTCAGGTTCAACGAACTAACCATTCCGGAACCAATCTCGATCAATGGCGAAGTGCTCGAAGTTGTCCAAGAATACGTCTACCTCGGGCAGACGTTGCAGTTGGGTAGAGACAACTTCGAGCGTGAAATCGCAAGAAGAGTACAGTGTGGCTGGGCAGCATTTGGGAAACTGCGTCGTATCTTCTCGTCACCACTACCGCAATGCCTGAAAGGCAGGGTGTATAACCAGTGTGTCCTACCCGTTTTGACATACAGAGCCGAGACGTGGAACATGACGGTGAAGCTGGCCCACCGGCTAAATGTCACTGAGCGAGCTATGGAAAGATCTATGCTTGTTATTTCGCTACGGGACAAAATCCGTGACGAAATCATCCGGCAGAACCGATGAGCGTTGGAGCAGACGGGTTCTCGAATGGAGACCGCGTCTCAGAAAACGTAGTGTGGGACGCCCCCCTGCCAGGTGAACTGATGACCTAAAGAAGGTCGCTGGTGGTGGCTGGATGAGGAAAGCGTGTGATCGTGCACTTTGGCGTGCCCTTGGGGAGGCCTACGTCCAGCAGTGGACTGCAATAGGCTGATTGATTGACCTAAAATTGGGGATGACATCAAAAGAAAAAGCCGTGAAAGATGGCTGAAAAGAAAAAAAAAAACATGAGAAGAAAAGAAAAAACGTTGAGAAGAGTTTTTGTTTTAGCTGTTATTTAACTCAGGAGCTGAGTTTTTGTTTTTTGTTGAACTAGTGCCATATTAAAATTTTAAGAAGCTTCTAGAAAAAACTTCTTAAAAATGTTATCCAAAAAGTAAATACATACTTTTAATTGCAACAAATTGTTTTTATTATCCCTTTTCTTGTCAATAGAGTACTTCAAATAATATGTCAAACAACAGGTAATTTATGTCCCTTGGACAACTAAAAAAGTCTCTTGGACAACTTTTGTCCCCAGATTTCGAACTCACAAAATTGACATGTTTCTGTCAAAAATATAGAAATAACCTGATTGAAATAAACGATTTTGTTTTATAAGCAATAAACAAATCTATTGAATTGTGGTCTTGAACATTTCAACTACATGTAGGCTTTTAATATTATGTTTTCAACAATTAAATGTCAACGGTTGTCCAAGAGACATTGTAATTGGAAATAAGTCGAAAACAATAACTACGAACTTTAGTATAGCTATTATAAATAAATATATACTCATATTATTATACAACAAACCAGTTTGCTTTTACTTTCTCTTATGGTTTCATCATCAAAATAATATTAGTTTTGGTTGTCCAAGGGACAGATTTTTCTCTCATCGTCCTGATTTTTTGGTGAAATATCTAGTAACGGTTATAAAAAGTGCACTGCTCGTTGTTATATTTTAAACTCTGATAAATTATCTATTGTCTTATTTCAATGAATGCCCAAAAATAATCACTCACATTTTTTTCTAAAATATTCCTGGCTGGACAAAAAATAGTTGATCGACCCATATATAGAATATAGAAGGATTTATAAAATAAAAAAATGTAGTCCGATCCTATTACTGGCTGCTTTTTACAAGTCTCTTCTTTGTTGTTACCTGTTAGCCCAAAACAAAATGGAAGGAAATATGGATAACATTAGGTAAGTATTTAAATAATTTTACCTTGATGTAAACGTAACTTTGACGACCATGATCAATCCTGCAGTAATTTAGCAATATTAATTAATTTATATTTCTAAATTGAAAATTAATACAATTTATCTGACACACGACTGCAATGTTCGAATGACACAATTAAAATGGTCATTAATACTTCACACAAGATGTACAATAGCCAACATAAATCAAATCTTTTTATATAAACACTGTACCTAAGTATTTAAGAAGTATGTACAGTGAACAGCTCATCAATCTATACACCGGGTTATCTTGCGCGTTGGTAATACAGCCTAGTTTGCAACAAAAATGTGTGGCTTGATGTGCTGCCTACTGTAACTATGTATATTATATTTATAATTGAACATACCCGTGAAATTTACATCGTTTTGTTCCCGTCAAACTGTTTATTCTGTATTCACGAAAAAAAAAAATTCCTGCGACAAAAAAATGTTTGGTCTCTCCATACAAGACTCCCGACCGACCCATTTTGTATGGAGACCAAAAATTTTTTAGTCGCAGGAATTTTTTTTTTCGTGAATAGTTGTTCAGTTTGACGGGTACTATCACTACACGGCGGGAACAAAACGATGTAAATTTCATGCTTATGCACATGTTTTATAAACAATTAAGGAAACTATAGGTCTATTTTATAGCAATAGTATATAAAAACATTATGTATGTGACCGTTTGTTTCTTAATAAAATAAAATAAAGTAACTTATAAATAGGGGTATAAAGTAACTTATGATAGCCAACTCACACACAGCAGTAGGGTCGGTATTCGTAGAGCAAGTGTTCAGTCGCACGTGCTGCCTACTGTACTATGATGGTACTCTGTGGTTAATAAATTGCAAATAAATAACTGATTCATACTGACGTAGCTTTTTCCTTAACTCAAAATGTATATTTTAATTTAATATATCCGAGAAATAAACAATATACCTATTACTAGGTCAAATTTAAATCAATGATGTGTCATTGTCGGCTCAAGAATACGGCCATCTCGTTGTCTTCCCATGGGACATCATTCTCATAGTCCCTAACGTTAGTCCCCACCGTGGGGCTCGAGCCTACGCTGAGTTAGAGCGATCAGACCTCACACAAAAAAAATGAAAACATGAAGAAGGAAACGAAAAGAAACGTGAAGATATCCCCACATATTTACATATACAAGGTGTTACAAAACTACAAATAAAGCCGAAAGGGTGTGAATCTGCTCGTAAAACTGAACAACTTTCCCCAAAGAACATAGGTCGAAAAACGATTTAAAAAAATCGCATTCCCATACAAAATGTAGATGGTCTCCATACAAAATTTACGGGATTTTTGTAACACCGTGTATATTTTTTACAACCTTTGAAATATTCAGAATTTTTTCACAAACGTGTGCTGCAGCTAGGGGAAACCGGAGGAGTGATGACCCACCTGACATCATGTCCTGCGTGCCCTGTCACCTGCACGCAGCAAGATTTAATGGACGCCACACAATCCGCTGTCCAAGTGGCCACATTCTGGGCTACAACAATATAGTATTTCGACTTGCCGTCGACTCGCTAAGAAGAAGAAAAACATGTCGGTACGTAGTAAATCGAACCCGCGTGTCCCAGATGGGAGTCAATGGCCCTGGCCACTACACCACCGACGCTTCGACTTCCCATGATGGATATCGTAAATTATGACAAATCTTCTAAAAGCCTTGCCTTTCGAAGCGCGGAAGACGCTCGAAGTGAAAACTCATAATAACAACCGGAGAGTCGGTGGCTCAGTGGCTAGATCTGCTGCCTCCTGCCCGGAGGACGATCAATCAATCGATCAGCCTATTGCAGTCCACTGCTGGACGTAGGCCTCCGAACCCTTCCACGTATAGATCCCGACACGTTAAGAAACTGCACACGCCGCTTGCCAAAATTTTCGAAAATTGTTTGTGAAGTCGACGAACCCGCACTGGGCAAGCGTGGTCTACTAGAGCCTGCTCGCTCACCCTATAATATGGTAGGCTCGAGCCCTTGCGTGGGGACGGACACGAGCCGATAAAAGATAAATGAAGTGATACCTTTTCAATGCAAAAAACCGGAACTAAATCGGTCCAGTGGTTTTCGAGATAGAAGGTAACAAACAAACAAACAAACAAACAACCTCTTACCCCAAACGCATATACCGCCTCCGTTCCGTTCCGTCCGTCGTGGGTAAAAATACACCCGACAGTATTTTCAAGAAGGTTGTAAAATCATCACTTGTCTTACAACCTTGCAGAAACATGTCAAGCCATTGATTTACATAATAATTACTCGCACGATATGAATTGTAATGCGTGTCGTTTGTATTCTAGCATGGGTGCCAATTTTCTGACATGTTTCTATTCAACAACAGTTTTGCATGCTTCGAATAAAGGAAGTGTCAGAATTAATTAAGTCTTACAAACGGCTTATGAGCGATTGGCGAAAGTGGTGGGGGTAATTTTCTATGCGCGTGCGTATAGCATTTACGGAGTGAGTGAGAGAAACATATCACATACAGACAAATGCCTCATAATAAGGGCCGAAATATAGGTATATGCGTACTGGGCCCCGTTTCACGAAGCAACAAGTTACTAGTTACAAGTTACAATTTGATATACATTGCGTAGCTAATTCACCTAACTAAACTGTAAGCCCTTATCGTTTTATCTAATCGTCTACGTAATGTACGTCGAATTGTACTTGTAATTTGTAACTTGTAGCTTCGTGAAACGGGGCCCAGGTAGCGTGGTAGAGACCTTGCGACTATCTTAAGTAGGTCCAGACCAACGGCGACAATGCAGGTCAGATCTTCCTAAGTACGGAATAATCTTACTTTCTTTCTTGACAACCAACCAGGTGATTCAGCCTGCTACGTGTCCTAACTAAAGTGAATCGACATTTTCGCATAGATAGCATATGAACCGGAGCGTAATTAAGACGTAAATAGATAGATAGATACAAAATTACGCTCTTATCCGACGTAAATACTACACGAAATTGGTCTGACCGACAATTTTAGCTGAAAATGCCAAAATGTTCTATAAAAAATTACAAAAAATACACAGTCATTATTTTTTATATCTTTAAAAATGACTGAGTTATTAACGATCAAAGTGCACACTTCCGCACGAGGCGAGTGGTAGCTGTGACGTCATATTGACGACATATGCACGCAACACCGCCCGCAAACACTGCTACACTGCATACATGTGACCTCACACGCTCGGAACTTCTCGCGGTCATAACTTTGGTAATATTGCAAGTATTGAAGTGAAATAAAAAGTAATGTAATGTACATGATATAAACTTTCATATAAGGCATGTTTTAATGTGAAATAAGAACCTATCGGTGTTCTCCATTGTAGTTTTATAAACCGTTAATGTAGCTTTAAACAATTTCCTTTTCTACTTTCACTAACGTTCATACGTTTTCATGCAGTATAGGAAAACCGAAGCAATTACGCAATTTGTGGTGAGTTACCGTAATTTCTTGGTCACTATTTGTCTGTACTTAAATAAATATAGTTAAAAAAAACTAAAAAACCCGCTTTTAAAGCACATCAAATAAAACTAAAAAGTGAAAAATAATATAATAAAAAAAGCGTGGATTGTTCGATATACGAAAAATATGGCACAAAGCACCCCCCCCACGCTTTTTTCACAATAATACTAGCATTTTTCGTTCATTATTGTTTTCAGCTTATATTAAGAATTATTTCACACCTTTTCAAGTTTTTTTAACACTTTTTTTTAGTTTATTTTTCTTTTTTTTTAATTATTGTATAGTCACCGGTTCTTGACCAGTTGTTGGTCAATGTTTAAATTAAATATGTCCGTTTAAAGCAGGTCAAAATCGAGTCCAAAGGAGTCGGTCACAAACAAGCATACAGGTGAAGCTAATAATAAAAAAGCAAGGAATACTGTTAATTTTATCAACAACCAGCCAGCAGAGAAGTACGGCAGAGAAGTACATAAAAATGTTTGAGTTTGACAACAACAATTTACAAGTAAGCAAGTAATTTGATATTCATTGCGCAGTCAATTCGCCTAAACTGTAAGCCCTTGTCATTTTATCTTATTGTATATGCAATGTACATCAAATACTTGTAATTTGTAACTTGTAGCAGATAGACACATGACCTTACTGCAAATAAATGCGTTCCTTTCAAAGTGTTCAGCTACAAGTGCTGGCTACTGTACAGTGTACATACAGTGGCTTGATGTTTTGTTTACGTGTGTTTATTATGAAGATAGTTAACCTGTTCAGGATTTAGGACAGAGATCAGCACAGATTCTGTACGTGCGCAGTAAACATTTAATAGTTTGTTGAGAAATATGATGAACTAGTTCACTTGAGTTGAAAAAGTATAGTTATAAAAGTGTTTCCTTTGTGTTTTGACATGGGGTTCTTCAAGGGGCGAGTATATAGGGCTCTCAAAGGCTGGCAACGCGTTGGCAACCCCCCTGGTGTTGCGAATGTCCATGGGCGACGATGACCACTTACCGCCACTGTGGCTCGTCCGCTCGTTTGCCTGCTTAAATAATATAAAAAAAAAATACCAAACTATTTTAATAAGAAACCTAGTATACGTATACTGTCTTGTTTCTAGAAGTTTATAGAAACTAGCTTTCCATCCGCAACTTCTTTCACGAATATAAAAGACATATTTTTACACAAACTTTATACTTTGTTTCGTGAAAGAAGGGCAAAGCAAGAAATCTATTTTCACATAAGTATGACATGATTACATAAGTAATTAACTACTTGTTGTATTTCCTTTTTTAAAATCTCCAGCAATAGACTATTTTTACCTTATTAGAGTAATAACTTTTCAATACAATCTAAATCTAATCTTATAAGGCTAACCCAGATCTAAATGTCAAATAAAAATAAAAATGTAATGACGGATGTAATAACATCCTATGGAAATAAATAATTTTGACAGAGTAACCAGTGCCGGGTAACCAGTACAGAGTAACCAGTGCCGGGTAACCAGTACAGAGTAACCAGTGCCGGGTAACCAGTACAGAGTAACCAGTACAGAGTAACCAGTGCCGGGTAACCAGTACAGAGTAACCAGTGCCGGGTAACCAGTACAGAGTAACCAGTGCCGGGTAACCAGTGCCGGGTAACCAGTACAGAGTAACCAGTACAGAGTAACCAGTGCCGGGTAACCAGTACAGAGTAACCAGTGCCGGGTAACCAGTACAGAGTAACCAGTGCCGGGTAACCAGTACAGAGTAACAAGTGCCGGGTAACCAGTACAGAGTAACCAGTGCCGGGTAACCAGTACAGAGTAACCAGTGCCGGGTAACCAGTACAGACAGAGTAACCAGTGCCGGGTAACCAGTGCCGGGTAACCAGTACAGAGTAACCAGTGCCGGGTAACCAGTACAGAGTAACCAGTGCCCGGTAACCAGTACAGAGTAACCAGTGCCGGGTAACCAGTACAGAGTAACCAGTACAGAGTAACCAGTGCCGGGTAACCAGTACAGAGTAACCAGTGCCGGGTAACCAGTACAGAGTAACCAGTGCCGGGTAACCAGTACAGAGTAACCAGTGCCGGGTAACCAGTACAGAGTAACCAGTGCCGGGTAACCAGTACAGAGTAACCAGTGCCGGGTAACCAGTACAGAGTAACCAGTGCCGGGTAACCAGTACAGAGTAACCAGTGCCGGGTAACCAGTACAGACAGAGTAACCAGTGCCGGGTAACCAGTGCCGGGTAACCAGTACAGAGTAACCAGTGCCGGGTAACCAGTACAGAGTAACCAGTGCCGGGTAACCAGTACAGAGTAACCAGTGCCGGGTAACCAGTACAGAGTAACCAGTGCCAGGTAACCAGTACAGAGTAACCAGTACAGAGTAACCAGTGCCGGGTAACCAGTACAGAGTAACCAGTGCCGGGTAACCAGTACAGAGTAACCAGTGCCGGGTAACCAGTACAGAGTAACCAGTGCCGGGTAACCAGTACAGAGTAACCAGTGCCGGGTAACCAGTACAGAGTAACCAGTGCCGGGTAACCAGTGCCGGGTAACCAGTACAGAGTAACCAGTACAGAGTAACCAGTGCCGGGTAACCAGTACAGAGTAACCAGTGCCGGGTAACCAGTACAGAGTAACCAGTGCCGGGTAACCAGTACAGAGTAACCAGTGCCGGGTAACCAGTACAGAGTAACCAGTGCCGGGTAACCAGTACAGAGTAACCAGTGCCGGGTAACCAGTACAGAGTAACCAGTGCCGGGTAACCAGTACAGAGTAACCAGTGCCAGGTAACCAGTACAGAGTAACCAGTGCCGGGTAACCAGTACAGAGTAACCAGTAAAATTAGTAATTCTTTTAAAGGCATTTGTATACGCTATTACAATAAGGTCCCTACTGATATCAAAAACTTGCCTTTAGACAAGTTTAAAATAATTATTAAACAGAAATTGTATAAAAAAGGTTAGGATATCTGATTACTTAGAAGACAGATGTCCATGGGAATAGATTGTTTGAGTAGCAGGCTTTTTCGATATATAATAAGCATTAATTTTGTAATTGGCAATATTTTATTTGAAAAAGGTAACGCAAAAGATGCGACGACTGTGGAGTGCCATTGTGTTAGTGATCTCACCCAAAAAAATGTAATGACGGATCTAAGTGATGTAATAACATCCTTTTTTTTTTTTTTATTATTGTGGCTTTTGTGTATTCACAATTCCGCCAATGTCACGTGTCGGAGAGGATACGTGGAAATAAATAATTTTGACTTTGACTCTGTTAGTCGACCAGGAAATTAATAAAATATGAAATATGGAAAACAATGCAGATCATTTCATAACTCATTAGTGTTTTTCCCATAATAATAATTGGTTTTTACGGGAAAGCTGTGATTTAATATTTTAAATTACGAAATTTAAACACGTTATATGGGCACAGTGGCCTCGATTCGGGATTGTAACTCCACGACCCTAATGTAAAGTAAAACTATGTAGAACAACGTGTGTCTGTTGTATGACATAGAGAAAGTTATAATAAAAGATTTGAGACGAATTAAGAGAATTTTTATTTTTTTAATACGTTCTTGTAATGAGTGTTTTTAATTTTAATACGTTCTTGTAATGAATGTTTTTATTTTTAATACGTTTTTATATTGGACGTTTTTGATATTTCTAAAATTAATAACTCAAAAACTAAAAGAGATAATGCAAAACTAAATGCATACTTGGGGTGCAGAGACTGAGATACGTCTCCTGCCCCTTTTCAATCTTTAAAAGGTAAAAAGGACAGACTAACTTAAATTAAGGATTGGAGCGTGACAGTACGAATGGGGGCCAGTAAGTGCCTAAGATGGTCAGCTCAACTCCTGGTTAGCTGAACCGGTATCGGAGATAGCTATAGCTTTATATCGTTTTCTTTGTTTTTCTCTATAAAATGTGAGGAAAAGTGGAGGCGGTATTATTAAAAGATTTGTTTAGATGCAAAAAATTTAAGTAATATATTTTATTTCGACATCAGTTTTTACAAAGACAGTCTACGATAGAATCAGCTCTTGAACATTCCAATTATATTTGTTTTTTAATTCTAAATTCAAATAAACCCAACGATTCTAAAAGTATTTACAGCCAGCTATAACCAACGAGGCTGAGACATATAGGTATGAACACATACCTAACAAAATGTGTGTGTTATCTTACGAGGCTGGCATGCATAGTCAACTTAGGGTGATTGATAACTCATTAGTGTTTTTCCCCATTATAATAAATAATTGTTTTTTACGGGAAAGCTGTGATTTAATATTTAAAATTACGTAATTTAAGCATGTTTCTATTTGTACAGAAGACTAGTCCTGTGGAGTTTCTTCTTGACCTAGTAAACGTGCCTACCATGGTCAAACAATATTTTGTCCTTGGTATTACTCACAGATATACAAAGTGTTACAAATAATACCAAAAAAAAGAATACTGTTCACCACAGGCATTTAATCAAAATATTCCCATCTCTAATGTCAATCAACCTTGATATTGTATAGACTATCGATTCTCAGAACAGACAAGTATTGATAAGTGTTTGTACACCACTTGTGCCTACATTTTAAAAAGAGATACATGTACTTAAATCAATTTATGTTAGAAAACTTTTTTTTTTGCCTTGATTATCTTGTTTACGTATTTACAAACATGAATATTATTTTGAAATATTTAGTTTATTAATTTATTATATCATAACAAAATTTAATGAATATTTTTTTAATTAAATGCAATTTTTATAATTTCTAAAATAATTGTTCTGATGTGCATGTTACGGTACAAGTAATACGTAAACATTTTTAACCATAGCGGTAAAAATAAGCCCATTGCCCTGAAATGACATATCTGGTCCGATGATTCTTTGACACTGCCTAATCTCTAGAGATGGAAAAATTAAAATTAATTGCCTTCGAAAACAATATTATTTTTTTTGGTATTTTTTGTAACACGTTGTAGATAGGCTAGATAACGCAAGTACCACGATTTGTACGAGACCAAGCGTGCCAACTTTTTATTACCTGCTGTGACGTCACACTCGTAATTTAGTGATGGGATCGAATGTTTTGGGTTACGACAGTTCATTACCACGCAACGAGGCATTTTTTTATTTTATGCGGACGTCTGAACACTACGACAGCCGCGCGCAGACTAAATAAGCGGCGGCCAACTACGACCGCTCGTCGGAGTTCTGGTGGAGTTTTGGCACGCGAGGTAGATACATTTGCGTCATCTAGCCTATCTATATCTGTGGTATTACTAGCTAGCTTTGACTTTAAAAAATATTCTGTTATATCTTACTTTGAATAAACAATTTTTTTTTTATCTTATCTTATCGGAACATCTGTGCTTTTAAATAAAATATGTTAAACCATTGGTTCCGTCTATTATTGCTAGTACTGGTTAGACTAAGTATCTGTAATGTCCCTTTTTCATATGTTTCTTCTATTTAATATTATTGTGTATTGTAAATAAATAAACAGGACTAGTTGGTCTGGCCACCACAATAATTTTCCCAAATGTAAAATACAAAACCACAAATTCTAATGGGATTTACCTGTATGCAGGTAAATTATTATTATGACATGGACATATATTATTTATGTCTTAACAAACCCATTAATTGTGTCAATTGTTTTCATTGGCAATCAGAGGGAATTCATATAATATTTGTTCCTTAAATAGCTTTTTAATTTCACTGTTTATGCTACTATGACATAATAATACATACTTTTCATTTATATAAGTTTCTGTTAGATTTATTTATACGAGTATGAGTAACAAACTAAGAATGTTCTATAAATAGGTACCATTTTACTGTTTTGATATTTGATTACATGTACACACCAGTGTGTTGATTCTGCCGATAGTATTTTATTTATATTAATAATTATGAGTTTCTGCCATTTGCCTAAAATTTTATTTAGTTTTATTTTGCTTAAAAATCTTCTCAGTAATACTTACGCCAGTATTATAGTACTCTTGGTAATCCCTACTAATATTATAAATGCGAAAGTAACTCTGTCTGTCTGTCTGTTATGGCTGGTTTACACGTATTAAGTTGTTTAGTAGTATTTAACTTAATTTTAAGCAACTTAATGCGTGTAAACAGCGAATTTAGTAGTAAGTTGCAAGTTAAAATTTAGTGTGCAAGTAAACATGTAGATTAGAACTTTTTCTATTTTTCGGCTAAGTTGGTGAGCGTGGCCTGTCACTTGACACGTTTGGAAAGGCGCGATTTAGTTAATTTTAAGTTAAATGCGAAGTGCGAAGTTAAGTGCGAGTGTTTTATGTTTTTTTTTTGGATATATTTTAATATATATTATTATATAGGTATAGAAACATGGTATAAAACATTAATGATTAATATATTATTAATATTAAATATTAATCATTAAAATATTAAGAATATAATATAAAAATAAATAATAATATAATATTAATTATATAAAAATAAATATTTTATTATACTTTATTATAAAATATTTATTTTTATAAATTAATATTATATATTTTTTTATATATTATATTATTTTTAATGTTTAATATTAATAATATATTAATCATTAATATTTTTATATATATACCTATATAATAATATATATTAAAATATTTCCGAAAAATAAACATAAAACAATCGCACTTAACTTCGCACTTCGCATTTTACTTAAAATTAACTAAATCGCGCCTTTCCAAACGTGTCAGGCCACGCCCACCAACTTACCCGAAAAATAGAAAAAGTTCTAATCTACTTGTTTACTTGCACACTAAATTTTAACTTGCAACTTACTACTAAATTCGCTGTTTACACGAATTAAGTTGCTTAAAATTAAGTTAAAATTTAGTTAACTACTAAACAACTTAATACGTGTAAAACCAGCCATTACTTAAAATTTAGTTTGGTTTACACGTATTAAGTTGTCAAGTAGCAACTAAATTTTAAGTAAGTGTTTACACGTCATTTTAGTAGTTAAGCTCTTTAGTTGGCCCAAGATGGACGATCAACAGCGAATTCAAATTTGTAATAAATATAATAAATAAAATAATAAAGTATAATTAATAAAATATTTATTTTTATATTACTAATATTATATTATATTTTTTTTATATTACATTTTATTATTATTATTTTTAATAAATGTTATTAATAATATATTAATCATTAATATTTATATATATTTTTTATATACCTAATATAATAATATGTATATAAAAATATTTTAAAAAAAATAAACATATAATACTCGCACTAAATTTCATACTTCGCATTTAACTTAAAATTAACTAAATCGCGCCTTTCCAAACGTGTCAAGTGACAGGCCACGCCCACCAACTTACGCGAAAAATAGAAAAAGTTCTAATCTACTTATTTACTTGCACACTAAATTTTAACTTGCAACTTACTACTAAATTCGCTGTTTACACGCATTAATTTACTTAAAATTAAGTTAAAATTTAGTTAACTACTAAACAACTTAATACGTGTAAACCAGCCATTACGCTTTCAAATTTAGTACATAGATAAAATTTAGTACAGACACAGACTAGAGCTGGGAAAGGACCTAGGCTACCATTTATCGCGAAAAAAAGACTTGGAGGGGTTGAAATAGGGGATGAAAGTTTGTATGGAAGTTCGTCATTATCGAAGATGACACCATGAAACTGTATTTAGGCACTCAATATGATAATTATATAAATATTTGTTATAGCGTTTTTGAAATTTCGACCTATGTGGCGTCATTGCCTATTATTTCACAATAGGGGATGTAATATTATAAATGTGAAAATATATTTGGATTTCATGCCTTAACTACAGAACAGATTGGGAAGAAATTGGGAATGGATAGTTGGGAATTTGATAGTTTGTACCTTGAATTAACACAGGATACTTTTTACGGGAAGAAGTCTTATTGCCACGGGAGAAGATCTTATTGCCAGTGGAGTTTCTTCGGTGAGCTTTTCTCCACAGATTCCGCCATTGTGTTAGTGAACTCACCCAAAAAAATATAATGACGGATCTAAGTGATGTTAATAACATCCTATGGAAATAAATAATTTTGACTTTGACTTTAGAATCTTACATGACGCGAGCGTAGCCGCGGGCGGACAGCTAGTTGTAAATATAAATTATGTAATTATGTGAAAACCCATCAAAGAAACTACCTACTAAAATTATAGGTATAATGTACTTAATGTTTTATTTATAATCTTTAAACTGATAGGATAAAACAGTATGCATAATGATTTGGCCAGTACCTAAGGATTTACAGTCTGACAGCATTTGAATGCATTCTGGCTTAAAAATTGAAGTTTGTATGCAGTTTTAATATTTGCATTCTAGTTGCTGTCTGAAAGCAATTAAACAGACTGAATCAGGATGCAGTCAAGTGTTTAATGGGTCGATCAACAATTTTTCGTGCCAAGCCTGGTCCCATACATTTGTAAAAAAATATCTAAGCAGTTTAGGCGTTTATATCTGTAAATAAATGTTTTCCGAATATTTAATATTGTATTTAATCAATACGAAACCTTTCAGAAAAGAAAAACATCATATTTCACTTGAA
This sequence comes from Carpatolechia fugitivella, assembly GCA_951230895.1. Taxonomy (NCBI): domain Eukaryota; kingdom Metazoa; phylum Arthropoda; class Insecta; order Lepidoptera; family Gelechiidae; genus Carpatolechia; species Carpatolechia fugitivella. Next base: position 1,436,578 of record OX579668.1, on the reverse strand, counting down.
TTTAGGTAGTTGTCCGATGGACGCAAACTAGTCATTCTTAGTACAACTATAATGTCCCCAAGCAATACCAGTCTTAGATAATTAGTAAGTAAAGTAAGTAAGTAAAAACACTTTATTGCACACAAAAGGAATATAAAAACAATAAAACAAAAACATATAGCTTTAGTGCGCAAAGGCGGCCTTATCGCTTGTAGCGATCTCTTCCAGACACCCTTTGGGAAGAGGATTAGCATAATGAAAAATCTTCAACATCTATATAAAAAACAAAAACACAGCACTATTAAACCTTAATATTTTAATCCTAAGAGCTTTAAAGAAAATTTTTATTCACCCCTATCAGTTAATTTCCGAAATTATTTTACTGTCCCTCAATCTCCCTACAATAGGGAGGTCTTTCGGACAACCTAAAAAGTTCTAGGTGTTCATCATAAATAGCGTTTAAAAGTCTATTGTCAATAGAATAAACAATTAGAAAGCGCGGGAAGAAATCAGCTATTTTGTTTTTCGGAGTTTGAAGACAGTCGGCCAATCTCAGTTCATAGTGTAGTGTATGTTTATTGTGTGTCCACTGGACGTCTGCAGTAAAATCGTAAGTACATTGATATTTTATTGTAGGTTTCTTGCGATAGTTTAGTCGTATTCTTAGTGTTATGTGATTGGTGAGAATAAGGATATTATTTCAATAATTAAGGAATAAAAGTCACTAAAGTATAAAATGTCCACTGGACAACCGGTCGTGACCGGTTGTTAAAAATTGGTCCTGGCGAAGATGGAATCACTTCCGAGCTGCTCAGAACAGGAGGTACTCCAGTACTGAGAAAATTAAAGGAGCTATTTAATTCTGTCATAGCCAATGGAACTACCCCGAAGGCGTGGAGTGAGAGCGTGGTGGCGCTGTTTTTCTATAAGATGTTTTCGAGAGTCTTCCCAAACCGTCTCGCCGCAAGATTTGACGCCTTCCAGCCTCCGGAACAATCTGGGTTGGCGGCAATTGGCGGTACGTGGAGGTACTGAGACTGAGAAGCCTGTACAGTATGGCGTCGATGTCCGTCTCAAGTACAGAATCATAAGACAAAACCCATTCAGTTGCTCAGAGGAGTGAGACAGGGGGATGTGATCTCTCCGAAACGGTTCTCTAACGCACTAGAGGATGTCTTCAAAACCCTAGACTGGAACGGATTGGGCATCAACATTAATGGCGAATATCTCAGTCACCTCCGCTTTGCCGACGACATAGTAATAATAGCTGAATCGTTGCAGGATCTGCAAAAAATGCTGCACAGTCTTAACGCTGCCTCATTGTCAGTCGTTCTCCGGATAAACTTAGACAAGACTAAGGTCAAGTTCAACGAACTAACCATTCTGGAACCAATCTCGATCAATGGCGAAGTGCTCGAAGTTGTCCAAGAATATGTCTACCTCGGGCAGACGTTGCAGTTGGGTAGCGAGCGTGAAATCGCAAGAAGAGTACAGTTGGGCTAGGCAGCATTTGGGAAACTGCGTGATATCTTCTCGTCACCACTACCGCAATGCCTGAAAGGCAGGGTGTATAACCAGTGTGTCCTACCCGTTTTGACATACGGAGCAGAGACGTGGAAGATTAAGGGTAAGCTGGCCCACCGGCTAAATGTCACTGAGCAAGCTATGGAAAGATCTATGCTTGGTATTTCGCTACGGGACAAAATCCATGACGAAATCATCCGGCAGAACCGATGAGCGTTGGAGCAGACGGGTTCTAGAATGGAGACCGCGTCTCAGGAAACGTAGTGTGGGACGCTCCCCTGCCAGGTGAACTGATGACCTGAGGAAGGTCGCTGGTGGTGGCTGGATGAGGAAAGCGGGTGATCGTGCGCTTTGGCGTGCCCTTGGGGAGGCCTACGTCCAGCAGTGGACTGCAATAGGCTGATTGATTGACCTAAAATTGGGGATGACATTAAAAGAAAAAGCCGTGAAAGGTTAGAAGAAAACCCAGAAAAAATGGCTGAAAAGAAAAAGAAAAAAAAAACATGAGAAGAAAAGAAAAAACGTTGAGAAGAGTTTTTGTTTTAGCTGTTATTTAACTCAGGAACTGAGTTTTTGTTTTTTGTTGAACTAGTGCCATATTAAAATTTTAAGTAGCTTCTAGAAAAAAGTTCTTAAAAATGTTATGCAAAAAGTAAATACATACTTTTGATTGCAACAAATTGTTTTTATTATCCCCTTTCTTGTCAATAGAGTACTTCAAATAATATGTCAAACAACAGGTCATTTATGTCCCTTGGACAGCTAAAGAAGTCTCTTGGACAACTTTTGTCCCCAGAATGCGAACTCACAAAATTGAAATGTTTCTGTCAAAAATATAACCTGATTGAAATTAACGATTTTGTTTTATTGCAATAAATAAATCTATTGAATTGTGGTCTTGAACATTTCAACTACATGTAGGCTTTTAATATTATGTTTTCAACAATTAAATGTCAACGGTTGTCCAAGAGACATTGTAATTGGAAAAATAAGTCGAAAACAATAACTACGAACTTTGGTATAGCTATTATAAATAAATATATACTCATATTATTATACAAAAAAACAGTTTGCTTATACTTTCTCTTATGGTTTCATCATCAAAATAATATTAGTTTTGGTTGTCCAAGGGACAGATTTTTCTCTCATCATCCTGAATTTTTGGTGAAATATCTAGTAACGGCTATAAAAAGTGCACAGCTCGTTGTAATATTTTAAACTCTGATAAATTATCAATGAATGCCCAAAAATAATCATTTTCAATTTTTTCTAAAATATTCCTGGCTGGACAAAAAATAGTTGATCGACCCTAATAACAAATTTATTTTACCATATAAAATTCAAATGTAAAGCTGGAAATGATGGAACACATCATCTCTTGCCCAATGCATGCCTGAACAATTGCACACAGGGAAATCTTGTTAATGCTACTGACAATGTAATTCTTATAGTAAATTTTTGGGCTGGGACAATGTAGGTTTGCCAGCTATATAAAAAGAAAAAGATATTGTCATGAGTATTTCTAAAAAGGAGCAGGTCCCTCCACTCCAACACAAGTCTTTAGCACACTTAAAAAAAGGGTTTTGGAGACTTTACATAACCAGAGTTTTTTTTTTCTAGCCTGAGCTGTCCCACTGCTGGGCAATAGCCTCCCTTTTTACCCAACTGTTTTAGAAGGAGGGTTATTTCTTTTTTTTCGTAACCTGAGTTAAGAGACAGCAAATAAACATTTCATAAAAATTGTTATAAAAGTTATGCAGTCAATATGTGTAGAAAATTTCTACTAGAAATAAAAAATATGAGAAACATCATCAACAGAAATCTAAATTTGTTTATTTATTTGACATTAAATATATGTCTTTACTAGTTTCCACTAGTAATTAATTTGAAGTGTTAAAAAAATTTTCAATGTAAAACAATTAAAGACATATCAAATAAATAAACAAATTTAGACATTATTGCTTACACATCAGAGAATATCGGTGAGCTCATTAAAAAACTTAATACAAAATCATGGTAATGGTAATAACCCGGTACCATGTTTGTTTTATTCCAACCAGGTGGACAGTGGCAATGACAAAAATTTATTTTAGCCATAGAAACTATACATTTTGTGTGACCAGTCAATTTACACATTTAAGACTCAAGTGGGCTTTTAGGAATATTCTTATTGGACCATGGGAAACTTTCTTACCATTTAGATAGACATCAGAATGTGAAGCTCTTCAGTTTGGTTATGTGCTAAATTAACTTTAAATTCTAATTTAAACCTCACCTAGATCTATCGTTCTGGTCGAACGTCACAGCGATAGTAGGATTCGCCATCCTGGAGCTTTCTCAGACCGCGGTCACCAATCTACCGAGCCCCCGACATCCTTGCCGGAAACGACCTCGAATTCAGTTCATCGCTCGAAAACAACCTGCGGCGGCTCCCTCAACAATCCGCCACGGTCATACGAAACGTTTTCACTGCACTAAAACAACAGTCCCACGGCCACAATTCGATATAATTGCAATTTGTTGACATGTATTTTTTTCTGATAGTGTCATCATAATCCATCAATTTCACCGAACGAGATCACATGTTTCCGCTGACCGTGCGCGCAGATTGTTCATGAAAACTCTCAGACGCATCTGCCACTAACAAAAGTAAAGATTGTTAACTAAAATTTGACAAAAATTATCGCAGAATTATAAATAATTTCAGTCACACACGCGAAGTTGTTAAAAGCATAGACAAGTTTCTAGATTTTTTTCTATTTTTGACGCATGTCGCGCTATGTTTGACGTTCAAGATTCATACTTATAACAAAAGGTGAAACAGAAACAAGATATTTATTTGTAGAGCATTGTCTCTTTCTTACATATTAGGTAAAAAAACAGCAATGATGACCATAGCGATATAAACCGCTCGCGTAAACAGCCCCTTATTCTGATAACGTTATTTACCGTTATTTCATTATCTTTATGTTGGTAGAACTGGTATTACACATCACCTTCAAAATTTTAGCTATGGTTTATGTCCATTGTTTTTCTACAATGTTATTTTTCTGACTGCTGGTTGATGCACGAAAAAATTGGTCTCGCTGCGTCGAGTGTGGAATTTGTGCTAGTGTTCGTGTTCGATATTGTGATTTATTTGCAATAGATCACCAGGATGTCGTCACCGAGCGCTGGGAAACGTCGCATGGACACAGATGTCATCAAATTGTATCCTTTTCTTTGTTATCGTTAAATACACAGCACCTACTGCGTTCGAGGACCTCCATGTAAATAAGTGGCCAAAGGGCCATCAGCTGATTGTCACGACCCCTCATAAAATCAATATGGGGTGTGTATGCTAAGGTTTCTCTTCACCAAAATGCACTATTTCCCAACTGAAAGTCATTTGCAATCGAATTTCATTACGATTTGAGACCTTTGGCTATTTATTTGCATAGTCGTAGGAGCCTTTGTTAGCTGTGTGGGTTTACGTATCTATATATAACACGTAGTTCAAACGCGATAGCTAGAAATGCACGGTGTTCTTCCGTGATTGTATTAAATATTTCGTAATTCAAAAGTAGGCCATGGTCCCGATTGCGCATTTTTTCTATACGCGTAACGGCTTGCACACTTGGATTAGATTATTGTGTGCATAATTAATGTTAATTGCATATATTGTAGTAGATATCCAGTATAAATAGCAAATATGCACTGCCATTGTTCCTTCCTTATGAAGGTTTTTAGTGGGTTGGCTGAATAAACGATTTCCTTTGTCATCAACAAGTACAAACTTGCAGTGCTGTACTTTTTTAAACAACTTTTTTTAATAGGTACTAGTTTTAGGGCTCATTAACTACGTAGTTAACTCATAAATTAGGTACTTATCTATTCAATTTATCTATTGAAATATTAGTATGTAAGGTCAGTATGAAGTTCATTGTTCTCTGGTACTTTGCCAAAAATATCAGGTAATAAACCTCTGCAAAATCTGTTTACCAGAAAAATAACAAACTAATAGGTCTACCTAAAACACTATCTAGAGCTGTATTGTTTTACAAACAATAAAAAAACTGTATTGTTTGTAATTTGATATTTTGTTTACCTAGCTAAAAATAAAATAGCTACAGCTACATAGTCAATTAAAGAAAATAATCCTTAACAAAATTTACATAAATGTATATTCTCTAAACAATTTAGTTTAAAAGTAAAATGTAATGTTTGTTATGTACTTTGTTCATTTATCATGGTAGTTTAGTCATAGGCCATGTTTTTGTAAATTCTATTATATAAAAATAACTGCCCACTTACTAAGGCTTATCAGTATTTGGTTAACATAGAACATTCTAGAAAAAACCTTTATAATAATAGGAGACTTAAATGTTCCTTGGTGTGCTATTAACTACTAGGTACTTATATATACTTATTTTAAATAGACAATCTAATAAGTAGATTCTTATTGACTTTATTAATAAACATAGCTATTATTCTTAAGTTTAAAAAAAATCGTTAAAAGCATCTATCTAAAATGTATTAATTTATTAAAGTTTACAAATAATAAATTTACAGTATTCCTACTTAAGGAACAAATATTTAAGCAAATTTTTAGATAAATGCTTAAATATGTAGTTCACATTATCAACTAGGTTTAAAACCAATTTATTAAAACCAGGTATTTTTTATTTTTCCACTTTACATCATTAACTTGAGTTTGCCTGGCTGTATGTAATCATAGCACTCAATCGAGAAGCGAAAAACATACACTTTCTATGATGACAGGGCAGAGTTGTAATAGAACAGATTTTTTTCTCTTTCATATGTCAAGTAGAAACTGTACATTAGTACTTATTGATTTTACATACATGAGATCACGCTCATTTCCTCAAAGGGGTGAGCAGAGCTCTAGCTGGCTCACAGGAATGAGAGGAATTACTAAGACCACATTTGGCAACATACAACAACAAAAAAGCAACAAAATATATGCTACAAGTACAACTTATATCAAAATTCTATTCTATTTAATTGGTGGATTAAGATTTGGTATAAGTAAGTAAGTACCTATATTATATGATGTGTACCTATATAAATAAATAAATAAAATATTACTACTGTCACCTATGTTGCACTAAAACTAAATCCTTTTTTTTTTAAGTTGGAACATTTAATTTTGTACTTTTTTTAACAGTACCGATATAGATTTGCATAATTCAATTAAATTCATTTATTTCAGGTTACAATGACTCATAGTTTGTTAGTAAATGAAGAACCTTAAAATTAATATTAGTTTTGAATAATATAATTATACAGGCTAAATTTATATATAGGTAATCATCATAATATTTACATAAAATCTGGTTTTTCTATCAGTAAGTATTGCAAACAATTTTTGCAAACAAATTTTTTTTTCGAAATAACTACATGGTTCTTAACTAAGGTTCGTAATCGAATATAACATTAGATAACAAGTACTTATTTTTCTCTTTACAAATTGTGAAAAACCATAGGTAACTCACAAAAAACCAATATAAACAGGTCGAACTTTACTAAAGTTTCCAATCGCATCGCGTGTCAGCTTACGCTGGATGTTGTGTACTTCAAGACAAAGACCAATTTGAACTGGTCTACCCGTACTTATGTTTCCAATTGCGTCGCGGGTCATTTTACACTGGATGTTATTGTTGGTTTACTGTACTAACTACCAAGGTCTTCATTGAGAATGGCCTTGGCTCGAATGCAGTTGCTAACCAAAATAAATAAGGAATAGAAGAGCAATTTCCGGGTTCTAAGTATTACTTCTAACACTAACTTGTATATAAAAAAAATTAAAAATATGATAAAATCGAAATCATACATTGGGCTACCGCTTTTTTTGTCATAAACTTAGAGAGTCACAAATTTATTCACAGACGGTCATGATTTTTGACAATCTATGAATTTTGCTAACATTTATAAATATTACGACCATGGAGCACGTGTTACTTCGAACCTTTTTTGTAAATCCACCCTAAAACCGCGCAGGTCCAGATGGGCTGAAGATGGGTGACCGTAAAGGTATTTACACCCTCGCACATACACACAAAAAATCAATGTGTATATTTACTTATGTCCAGATACCTAATTAATTATACGTCGATAATTACTTTATTAGGTATCCGTTTTTACATCTTTTTACTTGATGTCATTTTGTATTAATTCTCTATTTTCCTAAATTAACAATAATAACCTGTAATTACTTGCATATTTTGTTCAAAGAACATTCTGGGGCCAATTTGCCAACGTTTTAAGTATTTTTCAGGAAGTTCCCAATTTTTATAAATAAATAAATCAATTTATTCGAATAGTCATACATACATAATTTAAAATACGCGTAGGTACTGAAAGAAAAAAATATAAGTTTAAAGGTATTTCTACAAGTTTTTTATAACTGTAATAATAGTTAGCAAACTTAACTAACTAAAATAATTTAGTACTTATCTTAAAATTTTAAAATAATCCTCTTCGTAAGATTATCATGCTGGCTCTAACGTGTCCCACAGTCCCACTGCTGGGCAAAAGTCCCCTTATTCTGGCCAACTTTGTCAATCCTCTGACATGGAAAAAAAATATATTTTTAATTTTGTAAATTCTATTATTATCAAGCTAGTCTAGCTGTCCAGATAAGGCTACCTGCAAGCTAAAGCCTATATGATAACAACACAACATAATCGTCTGACCTGTTTGACGTACTATACACCGTGTTCCCAGGGATATACATTAACTTTGCAGAGCGTTTCTATAGCTTCTACTGAACATATTTTTCAATGGAACTTATTCTTAAAAACGCTTCGATTTAAAGTTATTTGTAACTTTATTTTATTCAATTTAATAAAGTACTACGTTATGAAATTACCTTTATTCGAGCTACGTTGCCGCTTGGCTGAAAACAAAATATTGAGGACCGAGTTGAGGACTAACGTCTAGAGGTAGTGTCAATAAGTTTATGCGCGTGAAAACTTGTAAATCAAATTGCGACGTTGCCAACTCGTACAATGAGTTATGCATAATGGATAGTTAATTTGAAGGCATTTAGTTTGTATGAAAAAAGGTAAAAATAAAAATACATAATTGTGGTCTGAATAGCGTGCCAAAGTTAATGTATATCACTGGGAACACGGTGTATATAATGAAGTTTACAATCTTATCTATACTATCTTATAGTACATATTTCCTCTTCCCGACGTTATAGCAAACCGCAAGTCGTATCGCATAACAACAACTGTGATATCGGAATTCGTATTTGGATTCAAAGTACTGCGTATCAGCTGTTTTTTACTCACTACACTATACTTACTTACCAATACTTACTACAATCTTCTCTGATTTGTTATTTTACTGTTAATATCATAATAGGAATAGAATAGGTTTGTTACGTTATAACTAGTGGCTCTGTGAGCTGTAGACCTCGCGAGTCTGTATATCTTTTCATATTTATTTTTATTTTTTCTCAACAAACATTCCTGACGCCTTGTAATTTTTTCTTTAATTTTTAATCTTTATTTTACTTTATTTTATTGGTTAAGAAATGTGACCTGTAGAGGAAAACAGCCTCAGCGGTAGACCTTGTAAGCTGGCAACCCCCATAACTCGGTATTTTTTTTTTATTTCCAAAAACTGGCTCGACAAAAATAATCTAATATGGTAATGGTACAAGCGGGTCATTCTCCGCAACTTGACGACTGATGCGCCTATTTTGCGTGGGGGTGGGACGATTATTCGAGCCACCCGATCTCCTCAAGGAACCTTATCAATCTTGATGAGGACCTCAGGAATCGACCCCGGCGATCCGAGGTACTGCGCCCGGTACGAGGCCACCTCTCGACACTCCAGTAGCACGTGGGCGGCCGTTTCCTCTGCCTCCATGCATCCTCTGCATAGGGGGCTGTCTGTGACACCTATGGTGAAAAGATGTTTGTTAAAAGAACCGTGTCCTGTAATCGCGCTTACGATTCGTAGTTGGGGCAAAAAAAAAAAAATCTATTAATTTATCGAACCTGCTCACAAAATTTCACGAGAATCGGTTGAGAAACGCGACCTGTAGAGTGAAACAAACAAACAGATGGACAAATGGACATACAAAAGCAAATTTGGCCAAGCTGAAACAGAGACGCTTCGCTCGCTCGGTCAATTAACAAATAAGTATTAAAATATAGAGAGAAATAGAAAAAGCCACTTGAGTTCTTAAAGAAGCTAGCATCAGAAAATATCCCTTTTTAGTCCTCGGAAAAAATAACTGTGGTCTTTCTAAAGCCATTCTGTCGATCCCTAATGCACATAGACTTTCACGCGTTTGACGTTCAGTGAAGTGAAAGAAACTTTACTCTCTTTGTTTTGAGTTAAGAGAAAATAATAATAATAATATGTGGGGACATCTTCACACATGGCCATGTAGCCTTTTTCGTTCTTCAACAGAAATTAACTCATTTCTTAAGCTTCTGGTTCTCAAAGAAAAATATAGAATTATCGCACAACCTCACTATTTAGCAAACACCTAAAGTAGAAAATTGTTTTTCATTTGTGGCGGCTCCGTAGCCCAGGTGGTAGTGTATCTGCCTCCGACGCACAGGGTCGCGGGTTCGAATCCCGCCCAGGGCAAACATTTGTGTGATGAGCACTTGTGTTTGCCTTGTGTCTGGTTGTAGTTTATCTATATAAGTATGTATTTATCTATTTATGTAATGTATATCAGCTGTCTGGTACCCCATAGTACAAGCTCTGCTTAGTTTGGGATCAGATGGCCGTGTGTTGTGAAGATGTCCCCACATACTTATTATTATTATTTCTGCTGTATTTTGAAAATTGTGTAGGTAATGCCATATTTTTTTTTCATAAATAATTATAGTTTGTTTCTTCCAAGATGGTTTCCTTAACAAACCCGTTTCAGGATTGAAAGTAAGCATGAGGTGACCATCCTGGGTGGACTCAACGAGTTTTGCGTCAAATTCTTCGGACCTCCTGGCAGTGAGTATTTTTTTTTTTTAACTTTTTAATTTTGCAATCTTCGTGAACTAGCGGTTGAACCTCAGAACAAGGACTTGGGCGTTAGGCTCTCGTGACAAAGTTCTGGATTCAAATCATACTAATATTATAAACTAGCTTTCCGCCCGCGGTTTCACCCGCGTTAAATGAGTTTTCCTGTGGGAATGAAGTGTTTTACCGCGGTAAAAAGTAGCCTATGTCCTATTCCAGGACCTAACCTATACCTGTAACCTATACCTATATGTCGTATGTGTGCCAAATTTCATCCCGATCTGTCCAGTGGTTGAACGTGATTGAGTAACAGACATCCAAACTTTCGCATTTATAATGAAAAATATGTGAAAATATGTTTGGATGTTTGTTCCTCCTTCACGCTTAAAGTACTCAACGGATTTAGATTAAATTTTGTTTGTAACCTGGATTAACACATAAGATATTCTTTACGGGAAAAAGTCTTATCCTCACGAGAAAATCTTACACAACGCGAGCGTTGCCGCGGGCGGACCGTTTCGTGAGGCTACCATCCCATCTGATCCGTAAAGTACGATATTTTTTACGGACAATCAGGTTAAGTAAGCAGGTTAACCTGATATACTCATATTGATGCATTATTGGATATACTTGAGATATGTCGGAGAACTTCGGCTCAATATCTCAGACACCAGGGCTTGTGAGGTCTGTTATCGAGCTTACAACCCAGCTTACAACTCAAAAAAAAGACGCGTGGATCTCGAGCCAACCCTGATAGTCTGGTTTTAGTCGACTTGTCCACCTGCAGTGCTCAACATTACGCACAGACAACATTTGAAATTCGATTTCGCTCCTCGCAGATGTCCCTACTCTGCATACATACATACATAATAGTATATATTATTATATATAAATACATACCTTTGAATTTATGCAGGTGTGTTTAGGTCTTCTTCCGATGTCTTTCTTAAGACCTAAATAATCAAAATTTAAAAACGTCTATCACGTCGGCTATTTTTTCTGCCAATTATTTCAACGTTTATTTAAATGGATGGAAGAAAAGTAGCATTTTTTTTTAAATTTTGGTTTGAACAAAAAATAAACCGTACTTTTCACGTTATTGTTTCTTAAAGCAGTTCTATAAAAAATCATCTTTGTTTCCTTTAAGTAGCATTTAACAAACACTGGTAACGTGAACTTTACGGAGCGAGTGTTTAGTTCCGTTATAAATGCAAATTGTGCGGAGCGTTTTCAAAACAAACGATATACGTCCTGTTCTGGGATTCTGTGGCAAAAGGTTCCAATAATTAGCTTTTTTTTTTCAATCTTTTCACGGTTTAACAGCTGGACCAATCTTGATGAAAGGGCAGTTAGCGGAAAAAGATCGATGAAAAGTCTCAGCATCATCATCGTGTGGGTTGTAAGGTCGACAACCGACCTCACAAACCCTGGTGTCAGTGTTATAGAGCCGCCAAAGGCCACTGACATGGCTCGTGTAACGACTAGATAGTAGCCGGGAGCAACGGCTTAACGTGCCTTCCGAAGCACGGACTCATCTTTATTTTCGGACGCATAGCTCTGATAATCAGGTTCGTTTTGAATCTTATTTACTAGTAAAAAAGTAGTACTTTGGATGCTTATACCCTGTCCGCGATATGATTTAAGATGTAACTGATCGTCAGGCCAATGCCTCGGTGACTTTTTGAAAGAAAGAAAGAAGAAGAAAGAAATACATTTTATTCAGTACACGAGATGACGACACATACAGTACATCATTTGAAACTTAACCTAAGAAAATAAAACATAGTTGTCCGAAAAGTACATAAATAGTGCCATCACACTCGATACTAAAAAGGGCTACTAGCTCAGCTAATGCTGTAGCCAAGAGACTACAACGCTGGTTTTCAGCTAGGCCCTGCAGGTGCGGTGTTGAACGCAATGAGAACAACACGACATTTTGCTCCTGTTTCTTTGCGCATTCAACTCTTTGTTATTGGTACTAATTTCTACTTTGTATACCTAGAAACAAGAAAAATACCTAGTAGAAAAAGGTCATAGCAAGTGGGCCGTAACTTCCTCCTTCTGTAAACGCAAACAATACTTTTTAAGTTTAACTGAAAAACTCCGCACTGAGTCTAGGTTCTTTAGAGGTGGAGGCAGGTCGTTCCAAATCTTTGCGGAAGCATATTTGAAACAGCCTTTATACGCTTTTGACCTGTGCCTAGGAAAGTCCAGCCGATCCAGTCGAAGCCGAGTAGACCTAACTAGCTTCTCATACAAGTATGCTGGTTTACATGTCTTAATAACACCAAAAAGCAATGTTGCAATGTGAACATACCGTCTACTTGCCATCTTCAGGCTATTAGCTTCATTTAAAAACGGAGTGATATGGCTTCTAGGCGGAACCCTATAGCAAAACCTAGCACATGCATTTTGTACCCTTTGGATCAGATTTTTACTTCTCGCTAGCAATCGAGGGCCATATACAGTATCTGCATAATTAAGTTTAGAAAGAACTAAGCTATCAATAAGGTTTGTTCGAAGTTTAACATTTAAATAATCACGCACTTTGTACAAAACCTTCAGTCTAAAAAAGCAATTTCGCACGACTTCCAGAATATGTGATTCGAAACGAAGCTAAGGATCGATCTTAAGGCCCAAATTACCAGCCTCATGACACTGCTCAATGGGCACACCTTCCATCAAAATATTGGGAGAATTCATTTGGAGAATTTTTTGCATCGTCTCATTGTGTCTAGACTCACGGAACCCTCAGCCCCTAGACTGGCTCCCTCTCCGTGTGTTTAGTCGTTGTAGAGGGCGCTCAACCGTAGTTCGTTCTCCTCGGCGCCCGTCGCAAACAGGCGTCGGCAGGTCAGACGCCCTTGAAATGGGCTACTCCCGTTTGCAGCATTCTTAAATTTGTTTATTGTTTACTGTCCACAGCTTTGAACAAGTCCAAGTATAGTGTAAGAGAAAAAAAAAACGTCTTTCACATTATTTACTAATTACTATAGGTTAAGCGTGAAAGCGGAACAAACATTCAAATATCCGAACATACTTTTACATTTATAATATTAGTGTGATTAATGTAATGCTAAATTGCCTGTGCCGTGCTGCCATATTTCGCTACCATGTACCTAGTGCGTATTTGATTGAAGCATCTTTAACAATGGTTTTTGTAAGGCTTTCATTGGATTACATCACACACACTAATATTATAAATGTGAAAATATGGATGTTTAGATGTTTGGATGTTTGTGCCGCTTTCACGCCTTAACTGCTGAACGGATTTGAATGAAATGTGAAATAGGGATAGTTCGTACCCTGGATTAACACATAGGATACTTTTTACGGGAAAAAGTCTTATTCCCACGGAAAAATCTTACATAACGCGAGCATAGCCGCGGGCGGAAGCTAGTCTTTAACAATTTTGATTGTTTTATAAATAAATACTTATAAAGTAAAACAGTGCACAAATATCTACGTTTTTAGCTTGTCTCTTTCAAAACTCTTTTTCTACAGATGACGTCACCGTCAGGTAAATCGAAATTTTTACCTGCAATAATTCATAAAAAAATAAAAAATAAATAGAGGTTTACCCGCGTAACTACCCGCGTAGTTCTAATGACGATTCTAATTTGAAAAACTACAAATCGTGAGTGTTAAATAATGTTAGGAAAAAAATAATTAAAAAATTAAAGAAAAAAAACCTTTTTTAAAAACAAGCTTTTATTATTTGGAAAATGAACTAAAAAGTTAAAAATAAATTAACTCTAATTAGAAGTATAACACTTTATAAGTTCATTGTAACCTTTAAATATAATTAAGCTTCTTTGTCTACAACAAAATAATTCCATATCGTAATCATATATTTTTAACACCAAAACTTTACACCTTAATTATTAAATCTTCCCGTTTTTATTACAGTCCCAATTTTATAAATAAAAAAGCGTGTTACATTGTGATAGCTTAATTATACCATCAAAATGTAACACGCTTTTATTATTTATAAAACTGGGACTGTAATAAAAACGGGAAGATTTAATAATTAAGGTGTAAAGTTTTGGTGTTAAAAATATATGATTACGATATGGAATTATTTTGTTGTAGACAAAGAAGCTTAATTATATTTAAAGGTTACAATGAACTTATAAAGTGTTATACTTCTAATTAGAGTTAATTTATTTTTAACTTTTTAGTTCATTTTCCAAATAATAAAAGCTTGTTTTTAAAAAAGGTTTTTTTTCTTTAATTTTATTTTTAACTTTTTAGTATGTTTAATTCGAGATTTACTACGACGTAGTTAGTAGCGCGTAGCAGCGTTTTTCCGTTATGTAGTCCGTAGTACGTTCACATAATAATGTGCTGCTTTGAGCACTTAAAGTTTATGTATTTTATTTATATTTAAATATTTCCTTTTTTTGTTTGTAGTAGGGTAAACTAATGTTTAAATTAGTTATGTAATCACAAGTTAGTTATTTGTAACATTTCTCATTCTATCCATTTCTTTACATTACAAGGTTTCTTCGAAGTCAACTTGGAGCAGTCAAGTTCTTCGATTCGAAGTCCTGCTAAAGACTTAACTCTGCTTAAAGCCACATAAGCTTGACCAGCAGCAAATAATTTAGAGCCTAGATAAATAACAGCATGATCTACAGTAGTTCCCTGCATTTTGTGCACAGTTGAAGCCCAAGACAAGACAATCGGAAGCATTCTTCTTTCAGCTGTGCCGTAATTAAATTTAGCAGGAAATTTAATTGATTTAGGCTGTATTATGTGAATGCCATCCTTGCCGAGGTCCATTGTAGAGGGATAAGGGCTTCAGTACAACAGGGTTCGCCCTGGTACCCTGAGGCGCAACGTTAGCGATATGAAATGTTTATACACTCTCATACCATTCAGCCCTCGGCACGTGCTCACCTTGGCATTGGGGCATCCATATAATCAATCAGACATATAATAATCCACATTCATAACAAACGGAACGAACTTTTTCCCAAATCTGTTGGAGTTGCATATTCACGCCAACTAAGATGCTCGTCAAAACGAATCAAATGAGCGCAAACTCGATCGGGTTGCGTCGTTTAATTACGGAGTTCCTATGACCACCTTCCAGCTCCATCATCAGACCCTGGTTACCATATAGTATCAAAGTACTCGACAAGACGAATCAAATGGGCCTAAACTCGATGGAGTTGCGTCGTTTCGGAGTTCCTATGGCCACCTTCCAGCTCCATCATCAGACCCTGGTTACCATGTAGTATCAAAGTACTCGTCAAGACAAATCAAATGGGCCCAAACTCGGTGGGGTTGCGTCTTTTAATTACGGAGTTCTTATGGCCACCTTCTAGCTCCATCATAAGACTCTGGTTACCATTTAGTATCAAAGTATTCGTCAAGACCAATCCAACAAGCCCAAACACGACTATGTTATGTTGTGTATTTGTGGAGTTCCTGTGACCACCTTCCGGCTCCATCATGAGACCCTGGACATCACGTAGGACTGAAGATCTAGTCAAGACAAATCCAACAAGCCCAAACATGACTAAGTTATGTTGTGTATTTGTGGAGTTCCTGTGGCCACCTTCCGGCTCCATCATGAGACCCTGAACATCACGTATGACTAAAGATCTTGTTAAGACAAAACCAACAAGCCCAAACACGACTAGGTTGTGTTGTGTATTTAAGGAGTTCCTGTGGCCACCTTCCGGCTCCATCATGAGACCCTGGATATCACGTATGGCTAAAGATCTTGTTAAGACAAATCCAACGAGCCCAAACACGACTAGGTTGTGTTCTGTATTTGAGGAGTTCCTATGGCCACCTTCCGTCTCCATCATCAGACCAGCTCCAAGGTACCATAATATTGCATTGTCATCCGATTTATACATGAATGCAAAATTTCAGCTCAATCGAAAACTGGGAAGTGGATCAAATTTAACTTGCAAGATTTGATTACAGACAGACAGACAGACAACGGGACAGGTGAAACTAAATAAAAGCTTGTAATAACCGCCGCGCCGCCGGCCGTGGAGTAGTCGAGAACAGACCACCCCTGAAAATATCTTCACTGGCTGCTCGTTCAGACGGATAGGAGGTGCGCAGGCCGATAACCGACGAACACGGCCCGCGGCTACTAGTGATGTATTCTGCGGGAAATACTATAAATAATATATTATTATGATTATTATGTGTGGTGACAGCAGAGTAGAATACATTTGTCACCAACCCCTACTCTTCCCGTGGGTGTCGTAAGAGGCGACTTAGGGACTACACATTGAACAGGGAACGGGCAGCAGCGCTTCTGATACAGTAACCTTTTAATCTGCGATCTCCAACCCGCCTGCCAAGCGTGGAGATTATGGCAAAACCAAACACTTAGTGGAGGAGGCTCATAGTCCAGCAGTGGACTGTAACGGGCCGTCGGTGATGTTGATGATGATTTTCCGATAAGTTAGATCATCATCATCATCATCATGTGGGTTGTAAGGTCGACAACCGACCTCACGAACCCTGGTGTGACTTGGCTTATGTAACGACTAGATAGTAGCCGGACCAACGGCTTTACGTGCCTTCCGAAGCACGGAATCATCTCTCTTTTCTTTTCGGACAATCAGGTGATTCAGCCTGCAATGTCCTAACCAAACTGGGAAAGTTTCACAAAGAGATTTTTGCATGATAGCGTGTCCCTACCGGGAATCGAACCCGGAACTTCCGTAATGGGTGTCGAAATCTCGACCACTCGGCCACGGAGGCTGTTGTAAAGATAAGTAAGATGATACAATCAGTCGTTACATGATGCCATGCCAGGTTGATGACAGAGGCCTTTGGTATGTTAATACTTCATTACAAACAACAATGGGAGAAAGAAAAAATATGGCATTTAAAAGGTTTTTTATTATTTACACTTGTTAGCCAATCAAGAATGACATTAGCGTAGGAACACGGACACCCGTACACCCGTGCACGGACACCCGTGAAAGCTTATTCCAATGTTACCTGAAACAGGACGGAGTCTGTGAGATCGGTCATTAACTTACAACAGATACAATAAGGGATTTTCTGACAGCAAATAAAAATAATGGTTCTAATTAAGACGATAGATGGCGCCAGGTGTACTTCGTGGATTCTTTTTTTTTAAATCCTTTTACCCTGGGTGACTCGCCGGATTTCTTCGGATCCACGAATCGTCAACGCCATCTACCTAAGTTTTATGAACAATTTTTTTTAATTGGCTGTCGGAAAATCCCCCATTAAAAATACGCTCACACATTAAGTCTCACTTTTATCCATAACGGGGTGAGCAGAGCTTCAGCTGGAGCAGACGCCAGACATTATTGTAGGGTTAAGTAAGATTCGGACGCACGCAATAGCATTGAACTCTGTGAGAAAGATAAGTATAATGCGTGCGAAAATATTTTTTTTTTAACGGACTAATCCCTATTTCTACCAGAGTAGTAATATAACGGACACGGACTTGACACGTGCGAAAGAGACAGCTCATGCTGTATTTTACGAACTATAGTGACAAGATATTTCACAAAATAAGTGAACATTTCGAAAAATCTTCACTTTTTGGAAAATATTGCCTATTTTCGAAGAGCTGTTTCTTGGGAACCAATGGCTGTATAAAGCTCGCCCTAGTCTCAAATTATAGCAAATTTAGTCATGCATGGTGACAACACCGGTCAGACCCTTCCTTCACTAAGATATTGAGCAAAAACTGAAAAATAAACGAAAATTTCATGGTTTTTTGGGTACACCATCGCCGCTCGCACAGCACTTTGGAAATTGCAAATCTGGTATTTTAATATTAGTTTATGTCCTAACAACATATAAGAAAATCATAATGACACGACCTTTTGCAAGCACGGATATACATCTTGATTGAACTATGACAAGTTGTCTACCTGTTGCTTACCGTGAACTCAAAATATCGTTATTTCATTCCAGCTCCATACGAAGGCGGCGTTTGGCGCGTTCGCGTACACTTGCCTGACCACTATCCGTTCAAATCTCCGTCAATCGGATTCATGAATAAGGTCTACCATCCGAACATCGACGAAGTCTCCGGCACCGTCTGCCTCGACGTCATCAATCAAGCGTGGACCGCGCTCTACGGTCTGTATCAATCAATCTATCTCACTATCACTATACTAGTTCAAGTCTCCGTCAATCGGATTCATGAATAAGGTCTACCATCCGAACATCGACGAAGTCTCCGGCACCGTCTGCCTCGACGTCATCAATCAAGCGTGGACCGCGCTCTACGGTCTGTATCAATCAATTTATCTCACTATCACTATACTAGTTCAAGTCTCCGTCAATCGGATTCATGAATAAGGTCTACCATCCGAACATCGACGAAGTCTCCGGCACCGTCTGCCTCGACGTCATCAATCAAGCGTGGACCGCGCTCTACGGTCTGTATCAATCAATTTATCTCTCTATCACTATACTAGTTCAAATCTCCGTCAATCGGATTCATGAATAAGGTCTACCATCCGAACATCGACGAAGTCTCCGGCACCGTCTGCCTCGACGTCATCAATCAAGCGTGGACCGCGCTCTACGGTCTGTATCAATCAATTTATCTCTCTATCACTATACTAGTTCAAGTCTCCGTCAATCAGATTCATGAATAAGGTCTACCATCCGAACATCGACGAAGTCTCCGGCATCTGCTTTGACGTCATCAATCAAGCTTGGATAGCACTTTACGGTCTGTATCAATCAATCTATCTCACTATCACTATACTAGTTCAAGTCTCCGTCAATCGGATTCATGAATAAGGTCTACCTTTTTTTTTTTTTACGGACCTAATCACTATTTATACCAGAGTGGTAATATAGTGGGCGCGGACTTGCGGGGGAGCAGAAGGCTCGTACCCCTTAGGAGAATAAGGTCTACCATCCGAACATCGACGAAGTCTCCGGCACCGACGTCAAAACGTCATCAATCAAGCTTGGACCGCGCTCTACGGTCTGTATCAATCGTAACATATAAATTCTTTACAAAGAAAAAAAACAACTCTTGTGAGCTAGTGATGCTTGGTATCTTATGTGAAGTTTAATTTGTTTATGATTTCTTTTTTGCAGAGGACTTTGTTATTTAAATGTAAAGAGTAACTCTATTTTCTTGAATTTAGTCCCGAATAAATTTAATTTTAATATATAGGCAGGTCTAGAGAGCGTCAGTGATCTAGTGGCCAGGGCCGCTGCATCCCGTCCTCACGTACCAATGTGTTTTCGAATTCATAATATGTACTTACGTTTATTCGACGCTCTTACGGAGAAGGAAAACATCGCGATGAAACCTGCACACTCCTGCGAATAAATTCATAGGTTGTGTGTGAAGTCGACCAACCCGCACTGGGCCAGCGTGGTCGACTAAGGCCTGATCGCTCTAATTCAGGGGAGGCTCGAGCCTCTCGGTGGGGACTTATATGAGCTGCTGATGTATGTCTTAAGTTGTATGAAGTGTAAGTTACATGTGTGTATTTGTGATGCAATAAACTTGTTATCTATCTATCTTGATGGTGATAGGGATGGTGGCATGATGAACCGGGCACAACAATGATAGACTCTCTTGTAATGTTTTCGCGAGTCTACAAAGACGAGTGTAGATTATGACGAACCTGGGGGCCGTTCCACGAAGCTACAAGTTATAAATTACAAGTACAATTCGATGTACATTGCGTAGACAATGAGATAAAACGGTAAGAGCTAACAGTTTACGCGAATTGGCTACGCAATGAATATCGAATTGTAACTTGTTACTTCGTGAAACGGGACCCTGGGATATGACCAGTTTCGAACATGACGAATCAGGACAAATCCAGGTCACAGAGCCACAGTTGTAACTGAACATTGTTTGTGTATTGCAGACCTGTCGAACATTTTCGAGTCGTTCCTGCCGCAGCTGCTCACGTACCCGAACCCGATCGACCCCCTCAACGGAGACGCGGCCGCCATGTACCTGCATAAGCCAGAGGAATACAAGAAGAAAGTCTCAGGTTCGATTCATAATGGGGGATTTTCTGACAGCTCTTTAAAAATAATAGTTACAATTGATACTTGCGATTGTCGGCACTTGATGGAACTTGGTAGACATATTTAATGAAAGGTCCGGTCGGGTGAATATAAGTGGAACTAGTAAAAGTAGCTCTTATTAAAAATATAATAGTTCTAATTAAGACGATAGATGGCGCCAGGTGTACTTCGTGGATTTTTTTAAATCCTTTTATGGCCCTGGGTGACTCGCCGGATTTCTTTGGATCCACGAATAGTCAACGCCATCTATCGAAGTTTTATGAACTATTGTTTTTAATTGGCAGTCGGAAAATCCCCCATTAGCCTCACTATAACTGTTTTTACATGTTTGCCAAGGTGTCGATCATTGTATTAGTTACCATGGACTTAGTGGAATAGGATTCAGAAAACTGTTCCATGAAACTTAAAAAATACTTCATTAATTCCAGACTACGTTCGAAGATTCGCCACCGAAGAGGCTCTCCTCGAGAAGGACGCTATAACCGGCATGGGGGGCGGAGCGCCGGCCTCCAGCGGCTCCAACAAGCCCAGCAACGGAACCACAGCCAACAACAACGCCAGCGACACAGAGAGCTCCATGAGCGCCTTCAGCGACGACGAGGCGCAAGACATGGAGTTATAACGCACGATCAGCGGAGAAGCTCGCTCGCTCACTGCCCAAGGCTGCTTGTCTATGGTAAGAACGTTCCGAAATTGAGTTTGACAGCTCGAAATTTGTTTTTCTTTTCAGACTGGCCGGTGTGCTGAAGCTTTCTGCTTGACGCTCTGGCTGGTTCTTTAAAGTTCCAAATTCAACTTTTGATGGTTAGTGATTGGATGGTTTTTGCCTTTTTTGTTTATTCAAATTTGGACTGTGCGTCTCGACTTATTTTTTCATTGACAACTTGAAAGTATGAAATTGTTCGGAATTCGAATTTTTATTTTGTTGACAGATTTCAATGAAGTCGAGTTACATAGCGATGCAATAGTTTTCTGTGCAATAAAATAGTTAATCTTTAACGTTTTTTGGAACCATCATGAACCATAGACAAACAGACAACGAAAGATTGTAACAGCCAGATAATTTAAAAATCTGTATTTAAATACAGAAGTCATGTTTGCTGCCTCCAAAAAAAAAAAACTTAAAAAAGAGAACAGATTATATTTTATGGACCACAATTTGCCAATTTTAGAATATTAGTTTAGCGACTAAAAAAGATGCTCAGAAAAAAATAATGGCGGTAAACGTGGCGGAAATGTGCTTTAAGATCAGAAGTCTAAATTTATTGATATTGCATGGTTATGAAATAATCACTTTAAAATTCGTGTTTTAAAGATTAGTCTTGGTGTGTTGTTGAAAGTGTTTCTGGATATAGGATTGTCTATGGCTTGTCTTTGAATAGTAATCTAACCTACGCTTAGAATAGCAGCGATATTTTAAGAGAAAAAAGTGTTCACAATAATATTTCGGTGTAACTTCTAAATTTATTCGTAGCGCGATCGGGTTTTCGAAAAGATGTTGCTCTGTCCATATCTTCAATACGTAGTTCATACAAAGCCGAGATACAATTTTGCCCAAGTAACATGGTCGTAAGATACAATTTTGCCCATGTGACATGGTCGTAATTGGAAATAATAAATTTAAAAAACCCAAACGTCAACTTTTTTGTATGGGTTTTCTTTTTTTGGCGTATTTGGATGTCACTTTTTAAAATCTTGTTTACTTTCTCAAACATCTAAATATATTTTTTGCAGTCCCTGTATAATCTACATCTGCGATTGTAAACTTATCAAAAGAAAAACATTTATAGTGCTCACACAATAAAAAAATGGCTGTAGTTCTGATAGTTGTTTTTTGACAGACCTTAAAAGCCTATTTCTCGCCAATGATGATATTAGAAATAAATTAAACTGATTTATACTATACGCACCGGTGTAACAGCACTATTGTACTTTTTTTGACATGTATTCTTTGAAAACCCGACTGGCAACATCGAACAGGATAGTGTGGTAGTTTGGCTTGGAGAGGAAAGAGAGAGATGGAATATTACGTAGGTTACGTTCAATGTACGGACATTTGTTAGACATAAACACGTGTACTGTATCCTAACGTAAAGTATTACGATTTTATTATCTGTATAGCTGGCAACACTGACGTGAGCGAGCGAGATAGTGTTCTGTAAATATCTCTGTCCCCCATAGCATTAATCCCAACTTAAATCTATCAATTAGCCGGAGGGCTACAGTCACTTTATATCTCATAGGTATTTAATTATTTTTTATTAATAGCGATAATTGTAGTATTAATTTGTAAACGAATGATGTGTCATGTTATTATGTGTTTTATCCCTTCTGACTTGGCTACGGCGGTTTTTTATTATGATTTTTGTTTATGGCAACACTTGAATAGTTTGAATATTGTCTATGCTTCTGGGTATCTTGCGCTTGAATCGTACAATTTTATTGAGTGTGAATCGATGTATCTTACCAAAGGATTTTTATAAATCAAAGCAGAATGTTTTTTTTTAAGATACCGCTTTAGTTTGTGCGTTCAGTTCATAAAAGCCTCGATTTCTACAAATACGAATTGAAATTTTAATAAAGTAAGTTGTATTTTTTTTTTGTTTTCTATTTAAAGGATCGGAAGATGAACAGCCTCTTTTAGACCGATTCTAATTTTATTAACATTTTTTTCGACATGGTTAAATAAACTTAACTTGCGCTCTAACAGTTTTAAATCATTCATCAGCATACTAAAAACTTAAACGAAAAAAAAAATTACTTTATTTTAAATTTTTAATTAGTGTTTGTCAGAATCGTAGGCGATGAATTTAGCAACACACTGTGATTTTGAATGGGTATTTGATGTCAATTTGTCGACGAAAAAGGGTAGCTGTAACCACAAAATAGATAGTTAGGTGCAGAATGTCCGCTAAATTATTCCACAAAAATTTCGAGCAATTCTGTCAAAATTGTTGCCATACTTGTTGTTATTGTTGTTGAACACGATAAACAACATAAAAATAAAACACTTTGGCTGCTGAAAAGAAAAACGCAATAATACTGCCATGCGCGCCCCCCCCCGTAGGTGGTAGGGGGCCGCGGCGCAGTCACAGGATATTATTGCACCTACGAGGCGGGCTTATGCGCACGGCAGCCTAAACACGCTTCACCTACGTCGCAGGTGCATAGCAGGCGTCGTGGCAAAATGTCTAATATTTCGAAAGAAATCTCTTCAACCAGACCCACAACAGCTGCCAAGCTCTACCTATCTATTTTGTGACCAAATGCAACATTAAATTGTCAAAAACTTATTAATTTCACACTTCTTTTGCACCTTCAAAGATCGACGTCTTGTCTTTAAAATAAGTTTTATTTCGCGTGCTACGTTTAATCGCAAATCATTTATTGGAGTTCGGAATAGGTAGACCAATTTCCAAAAATTTTTCTCGGGGCATCATTATAGAGTTGCTACAACCGCCAAATATATTTATATTGACGGGAAATGGCGGATCTAAGTGATGTAATAACATCCTATGGAAATAAATAATTTTTGATTTGATTTGGAATTTCTGGGATTAATGGTAATTTAAAATATGATGTGATTTTAGTGAGTACGTTATTAGCAGAAATAGTTATTGAAAGAGCATCTGCTAATTCTCGTTATTAAGTTGTATCAGGTCCACCTATGTTTATTATCAATCTTTCTTGAATTATAGCTAATTTCAACTTGTCCCGTAATAGGGGATCGGACTGTTCACTTATTTAATGAATTTACCATATTTTATGAATTATTTTTAAAATATAGATTCGTTAGCAGACGATTCGGAAAAAAAAAAACAGAATTGGTTGAAAAACTAATTTACAGTGATTTTTTGAAGTTTCAATATGTCTGTCTCTTTCAAAAACGATTTTTTGTTTGGAGATTATATGGCGTTAGTAACAAATGACGTCACAAGTGGGTATGTGCCTCTCTGTCTAATCTTGAATTTCAAACCTTTATAACTCGGTCAATTTTAAAGATAGAGCAAAATTTCTTTTAGTGTTCGATAGCAGAAACTAAGAAGTTTGGATTTATAAAATTAAAAAAAAGTAGTCCGATCCCCTATTGTAGAACTTCCGTAAATCTGTCAATTCGGCGGTTGTAGCAACTCTATATGATGTCCTGACGAAAAATATAGGTAAATATAAGTTATTCCGAACCCTATTTATTAGTACCCCAAATCGAAATGGTCAATAAGAACCTATGCCGGTTTGTACTTAGTTAAACTTGGTTGTCGTTTACCGCTTTTAGAAGTTTTATTTTAGCACAATCAATATATTTCTATGTGAACGCCGTCTAATATGTTCAATTATATCAATATAATTTTAAATTGTACTTTAATTGAAGAAATTATTAATATACGCTCATATTTGTTATTATAATTGTTCGTAAATCAACATAAAACAAAATGGCGGTCACTTATCCGTTATTAATATGTCGAGCTTATCTGTTTGTTAAATAAAGCGTCCTTTTACAAAATGGCGACAATGCGCAAATGCTATGATTCAATGTACATTGCGTAGTCTATCAAAAACTTAATCTTCCTGGCATCATAATAGGATATTTAACTGTTCCTAAATTCACCATATTTTATTAATTAATTTAAAAATATAGATTAGTAGCAGACGATTCGCTAAGAAAAAACAGAATCGGTTGGAAAACGAAATAACAGTGATTTTTAAAGTTTCAACGTGGCTCTTTCAAAAACGTTTTTTTGTATGGAGATTAAATTATAGCGTTACTTGCTTGTGTTACAATTACAAACCTTTAACTCGGTCAATTTTAAAGATAGATCAAATAATATTTTAATGTTCGATAGCAAAAACTAACAAGTTTGGATTTACAAAATTTAAAAAGTAGTCAAATACCCTATTGGCTATGCAATAAACATCAATTGGATTTGTGAAACTCCCAAGAATATAATTTTGTATACACTTTACATTTAAGCAGTGATTAGTTGTAAAATTACATGCACCAGCCCAGTTTGATTGAATATTTAACATTGAGGCTAATTCTTACTGTCATGCTCTAATTTTGAATTTAAGTTCGTCCGTCCTTTTTACCTTCCAAAGATTAAAAAGGGACAGGAGAAGGCCAGTCTAATATTAGAGCTGTCAAACATCGAATTTAAACCTAATGGCCGCGTCGATTGCACAATTTAGAGAGCGTTTAAAACATGCGACTTAAAAATCTCTCAATCTGACAGCTACGCTTTTATTTTAGAATATCATTCACTCAAAATAATATCATTCGTTCATCTGAATTCATCTCCTCTCTTTAAAAAACGAAAAGGATAGCTGGATTTTAAAATTAGTATTAGAGCATGACTGTGTGAGCCGGGGCCACTGTCATTGCCCGTCAAGTCTGCGCCCGCTGTATTACCACTCTGGTAGAAATAGCGATTAGGTCCGTCATAAAATAAGTCATTGCCAATATACACCGTGTTAGCAAAATAACGCAAAACTCTCGTAGGGAAAGGGGGGAGGTAGTTCAGCCCATGAAACTGAACAACTTTTGTTCACAACTTAATAAACATCGCAAATAAAAAAATAACTTATCAGCTGATCATTTTGTTTGTATGAAAGATCATTTTTTGCGAAACACACATTACTATTACACATTGCAAAGTGCACATTGTACATAAAAAAAAAATTTGGGGACATTTCACACATAACGTATTTACATTGTGTAAAATCTAAAGGCGCTATTCGACATTTTGTAAAAGACTGCGTCCATCCTAAACGAACATCTCGTTGACTTTGCAAGCTGATGCTATGCTAATCCTGCCAAAAATTTGTCTTGGCCGACTTCATAGTGTTCTTTTGTATTACAATAGATTCAAAAATTAGCAGATCGTAGCTACTTTTAAGACTGTTGTGTATTCACTGTGCATTTTCTTAAAGAAGTTGAGTTACACGGTTTTATTATCATGACTACTTGCTTTATAAAAATATTAGACACGTATTTTTTGTTTTATCAAATAACACAAAAAATACTTAAAAAGTGCACAGTGTATAGTGACTCAAAACAAAACCAATTTGACTCAAATTATGGCGTTGAAAGGTGGCTTTTAAATCGTGAGCGACGGCGCTTAAATACAATATCCTTTATTGAGACGATTTTCATTTAATTACGATTTTTTCTAATGACTCAAAAGTTTATAAACGCACCGATGGCCGGTATAATATAATTGTTTGTGTATAATTATTTGTGTATACCCTCGAATTTGTATGTTACATTGTTTTGTGTTTTTTGTGTGTGCTGTAAATAAGGATTTTTCTATTCTATTCTATTCAAAAAGCAATCATCGTAAGGTTCGTTTCATAAGTTTTATTTTGAGTCATGTTGGTTTTGTTTTGAGTCGCAACAGTTACTATTTCTTGTATAACATTTTAAACTATATAATATAGTTACTTAGTTTATTTGCTAATGAAATAAATGTTTGAATAAAACATATCAGTAAGCTTCATAATTTTTCAAAAGGACACTACGGAGTCTCTGTTCCATACGGATCTCTAGGTAACACGTGGCGATCTTTAAGTGTTGCAATTGTATTAAAATTAAGTCTAGGTTAAATAGATGTAACACGAAAAAAATATATTATTAAAATGTAATAATTGTACAGGCGGCTGGAATCACACCATAATTCCTTAGCTTATTAATAAATTTAAGTATCTGACTAAATGGTCTGGTTTCTGAATTTAAAACGTGTGGATTCGACCAATCCGCCCCAAACCAGCCTCAACTTAATCACCCTAAATTAGGGTAGGCCAATGATATTATATATGTCGCAGGTATATTGTAAAAGTCGTGGAGTCGTGAAGTATTGAATTGTCAATCGGGCTCCATTTCTTAAAATTTAACGGCCTATTCTTAGTGCCATTATAATTTCACGGGGCTACTATTGTGATATTGCAAGGTATTTAGACAATTTAATTGGTCGTTAAATTATGAGGCGACCACTGATTGGTCCGTTTTCCAATTGCAAATCGCCATTCGAGTCGAGACGTCGAGTGGTCAATTCTTTTTCGTCAGAACCTTCGACGTACCCCACCTCCAACTTCACTTATAATATACCTAGTGTTATTATAATTTTACTGTAATGGCTCAGTGAAATTATAATGGCACTAAGAATAGGCCGTTAAATTTTAAGAAATGGAGCCGATTGACAATTTTCCGTGCAATTATAATTTCACTAGTGTAATTATAATATCACGACTTTCACAATATGCCTACGACATATACATACAAGAGGTAGATATGCCAACAACGCACTTGGGTCGCGAGCCGTGAATTGGTCCTAATTGTGACCATTGCAGTCAGTCGAGCTGTGATCGTTGTCTCTTTCACTCTCACGCTTTGCCTATTTCCTGTCGCACTTATAGCGTGTCTGTGTCGCGGAACAATTTATGTTGGGCGTGCAGTATGAACGTGACGTATCATTCTTAAAATATCATTGGGGTAGGCTCGACGCTTCGGTGACAATATATTAAGAGATAATGCTGTGATTCCAACGGCCTACGTTGTATGTATCTTTGAAATAACTCGGCCATAATAATATATTTTGGTATAAGGAAGTTACGAGTTAAAATTTTTAGTTGTATTATTGAAGTTGGGTCAGCATCGTCGGTTCTCGTTGAGTTCTCGGGTAGTTCTAGAGTTGTGAAGTTTTGAAGTCCAGCCCGTTTGAGAAAGCTTGTAACAATATAGTTGTATTTAACATAGTTGGTATTGGTGTAGAATTTATCGATCGGAGAGCGAAGATTTATATGTGTTTATATTTAAATATACTTCTCATCAAAAAAATCGAAACACCTTGCAAGTTTGTTTTGTAAGGAATAACAGAAAAATGTGTGTGAAATTGTATGGTTGAAAAGTGTGTATATTGTGTGTGTATTCCTAAATATACACATTTTTCTGTTACATTATAATATATTTCTAAATATAAATTTTTTTCTGTTATTCCTTACAAAACATAAACTTGCAAGGTGTTTCGTCTTTTTTGATGAGAAGTATATTTGTTTCAAAGTTTTAAATGTGATAATATGATTTTATAAGAAATATTTAAAAGTACAGTTACCTTCCTTTAGGCCAGCAGTGGACTGCAATAGGCTGATTGCTTGATTGACAGTTCGTATCACTTATCTTTCGATTTGACATAGATATTTGCACTTATAAACCTTTGCTGGAAATCGGCGCGTTTTTAAAAGATGCTACCTATTCCTTGACAAAATCTTATTTTAGCACTGTACTAAAATATTTTTTGTATTTACGATTACATCATGAAATAGATGTCGATATCTGCAAGCTTTTAGAATTAAATTACTTCTGTCATTTTCGCTAAAATTGTGTGCAAACAAAAGACATTTTGAATCATTTTAACAATAATTTAAGATGTGCGTTTTTTCTTAATCATATTTCTACTCTTTCTTTTCACAGTAAAACGAAAAGGACAGAAATTATTTACTTTGCGATCGTAAGGTTCTAAAAGTTATCGCTCTTTGTCGAAGTTTGTGAAACGGTAGCCATATTAGAAATCGTGTCGTGGTTGTTTGAGTGCAACGAGACTAAGGCTGGCCGCACACGCTCGGGTTCCTGATCAGGAATTCAGATTCGGAATTCCGCGTGACAAGCGCAAACATTAGTTTTTTTGTATCCCGAATGCACGGAACAAATTCCGAAACGAACAAGTCATGATTTTTTCCTTTCGGAAATAGTAAGAGCCTTATTGAACATTTTGTATGTAAGCGGAGCATTCAGGTTTCCGAATCTGAATTCCTGATCAGGAAACTTAATCAGGAAACCGAGCGTGTGCGTCCAGCCTAAAACTAACATAATTCTGAACTGAATCTAAAGTCGGGTCTTACACACTGCGACTTTTTCGCACGCCATCGACGCGCGTTGAAAGTCGCGCTGCAATAAGTCGCCGTGTGAAAAGCTCTTAATCATTTTAGTTTAGTATCAGGCATGATGATGATATCAGGCACGTTTTTTTAGGAGTCTACGTACTAAAACTATTGAACTTCAAAGTCTTAGGCTGTCTCGATGGTTTTAGTATGTAGACTCCTTAGGGTCGATTCGGACGGACTGCATAGCTACAGAATTACAAGCAAGGGGCCGTTTCACGAAGCTACAAGTTACAAATTACAAGTACAATTTGATGTACATTGCGAAGACATTGAGGTAAAACGATAAGGGCTTCCAGTTTTGGCGAATTAGATACGTAATGAATATCAAATTGTATCTTGTTACTAGTAAATTGTTGCTTCGTGAGGCCCAGTCGACACAACTGCAATGAATCATGAAATAATATGAAGTCGGCCATTTTCCAGCTAGAATGCGGTCCGTCTGGGAAGGCACGCCTCACGTTCACGCACGTTTCAGTCTTGTTGCACTATAGTGCCGTGCTGCGTGTGCGTGCGTGCGTGCGTGCGTGCGTGCTGTGGTGTCGTGTCCTGCCCTGCCTGTAGTCTTGTTGAACTAACGATGTCGTCGTAGAGAACTAACTCTTAAGGTAGCGAGTTTGCGGACAATCCGCTTTGAATCGGATATTTACACACATGTGACAGAAACTTTATATTATTCTATTTTTATTTCATTACATGTAATAAACTTACGTTATTTTTAAATTATTCGTGTTGTTTCATTTCGAAACTTTGATTTTAAAATACATCAAAACATTACCTACCTGTTACCATCTACATACAGATAAAAAATATAGTTCTTTGGCAAAGGCAACAGCAGTGATTGGCTGGCTCTTTTCTACGAGTATGATATTTGTACAGCACCCTTTTTTTAACTATTGCTTGTCAGACTGTAGGTATAACAAAAAGAGGAGATAGTATTTTAAAACACACTGGCTGCTGAAAAAAAATCGCAATAATACCATTGAATATAATATACTTGGTCTTTAGTTAGTAGGTGCATGTCGTGTGGTGACGGCAGAGTAGAATACATTTGTCACCAACCCCTACTCTTCCCGTGGGTGTCGTAAGAGGCGACTTAGGGACTACACATTGAACAGGGAACGGGCAGCAGCGCTCTCTGATACAGTAACCTTTTAATACCCCACTTAACAATTTTATGTTAGGAGGTTAAAATAAAACCACGTATTGATTTATTAACATAACTCTATTAAAAATAAAGATTTTAACAACAGGCTCTATGTACATGAACGCCATTATATCTACATCATACGACGCGGGCGGTGCCAGAGTACAACGCCCTTCTAGGAGACAAACTATGTCGAGATGAACAATATAATCATCTAAATCTTATAACTGCGCCGCCAAAAAAATATAGCCACTGTCACTCTGTTGTAGGGATTCTAACGATACCACATACATCCACATCTGTTCAGAAGTTATGGTGGAATAACATACATACAATCAACGAATATCTATGGTCTAGAAGAGTAACTGCGCTTCAAACTTGACCCCACCAAATGAATGCCACAGAAGCAAAACTATACCATACGACATTCGAATACGCGGTACAATGATGTTTTATATGACTCGGTTTGTAAGAACGTGGAAAGTAAGCTTCAATGTACAGCAGCGACATCCTCTGCCTGTCTGTCGTCGTCGTCGTCTGTCAAAACTAATAAGGTGCCTTTGTTAGACGGTTATTCTTCTAGACTATAGATAATTCGTTGCATACAATACATACATGAACCCTGACTACAGGCAGTCGTGTAATAAAAACGGGAAATTCGAGTCGTGACAATAGTGACTTATAATGACGAGCCGTCCAGGGTTTGTGGGGTTGGTTATCGACCTTTCAACCCACACGATATGTTTATGATAAGGAACTTCTTCATAATGTGGGTTGTAAGGCCCACCAAGCTCACCAACCCTCGTGTCAGTGTTAGGAACTATATTCGGAGGTTAGTGAAGAAATGAAATTAGAACTCAAGAGAAAGAAATAGTGTTTGATTTAGTAAATTTTTAAGGATATCTTTTAAGCAACGAATTATCTATAGTCTAGAAAAGTAACCGTCTAACAAAGGCACCTAATTAGTTTTGACAGACGACGACAGACAGGCAGAGGATGTCGCTGCTGTACATTGAAGCTTACTTTCCACGTTCTTACAAACCGAGTCATATAAAACATCATTGTACCGCGTATTCGAATGTCGTATGGTATAGTTTTGCTTCTGTGGCATTCATTTGGTGGGGTCAAGTTTGAAGCGTAGTTACTCTTCTAGACTATAGATAATTCATTGCAGTGATTGAGATCAAGAATTTTCAAGTCAATTTCACCCGCACTTTTCAGACAGCTATCAGTTCTAATTTCATCTTTACATAGTCTATAAAACTAATTAGTTTATCGTTATCTGGAACTTAAAACATATCGATTAATGTTTAAAAAAATGTGCATACTCTAAGAACAAATACTTAAATGTAGATTTTAGGTGAATATCCCAAGAACATTTGGTTGTTCGACACAGTTTCTCCTAGAATGACATCGTTATACATAAATGCTTTTCTGGTGCGTAGCGACATTTATATAACAAACACTAAAACGCTCTCATAAAAAAAAAAGGGAAAAATATCATCAATACATAAGATAATCAATCAATAGTATAGTATACACAGGCGCTTAGATCGTTAGCTATAAGTATAATTCTTCGAGGGCTTTTACAGAGAAGAATCAGAAATTGTTTGTAATAATAATAAATTAATAATTTGTGTTTTGGACTGCACTTCTAAACTAACAAATGCGAAAGTGTGAAGCTATAAGATAAAAGCCACTTTTTACACACCAAATACTTGTTCCCATGGGAAATGTTAGTTTTTGAATAAAGTTTTCACACTTTAGTTTTTAATAGTTACTTACGATAACAAAGTAGAAATTCGACAAACACTGTGACTAGGTAGTTGCAGTTTTTTTGTAACTTGGAGTCTAATTAAAACCTTAAAAGAATATATTGTTGAGAATTGCTAAGAACCGACTAACCTTTATTCCTAAACAAAATTATCAGCTGTCGAAATAGATTAGTCCGTTTTTAGGTCATCAACACATTTCATCTACTTCCTTTTTCTAATGTAATAATGTCTTTCCGATGCCTACTTTGTGTATACATACCGGATTTTTAATACAGAACCTTTTTGACAGTTTTATAAAAAAAACGCAAAATTTCAAGGCTACAAATGTCCCGTTTATTAAAAATAATTATTGCCGCTGTCAAAGGTATTATTAATAAAATATCTGGTATGTTCATCTTGTTTCAAGTACCTAAAACGGAACTATCTATTTCAACATCAATGACCATTGTATAGTACAGTCCAAAGCACAAATATGTCATTTCACTAACTTTGACATGATTACAAAGATCCCTGTGGCGAACAACGTAATCGCATTTAGGGTTCGAAATTATCTAGATAATTAATTTGATAATTTACCAATTTTACACCTGGTGTAAAATGAAATCCACTTTAATAAAAATGACTATTCGGCAGTTGATTAATTTGTGACCTTTTACTAATTTAAACTAATTATTTTATAATACATTTACATTCGTCTAAATTGATAACTTCTGAAGTTAAATTATTTGGCCAATTATCGAACTTTATATTCTTGACACAAAGTTTAAACAGATTTTATCGAGTTATTTAGCCAATTATCGACATAATTATTGAGCCGATTATCGACACAATTATCAAGTAGAATTTTAACAAATTATTGAACTAATCACAGACACAAATATCATATTATTGAGCCAATTATCGAAACAGTTATCAAGCGGAGCACCGATGCTAATATGACTTTTGACATACACATTATCGAGCCGATAAACAATGAGTTATAAAGCCAATCATCGACAGTTATCAAACCATTTATCAACACAATTATCGGGTCATATTATCAAGCCGATCATAGACAACCATCGAGCTGATCACCAACGCGTTATCGAGCCAATTACAGATAATTATCAAGCTACTTAACACATTATCAACCAACTTACTACCACAATTATCAATCCAATTATCAGTAAACTTCGAACCCTCACAGTGATCTCGGTAAGTTGACACGGTAAGTATGTCCGCACATCACTTCACTAAGTCCTCTAGCCGATGATGAGGCCGCAGCCGAACTTGAACTGTTGTTTGGCCTGGTTGGCCATCGCCGACAGCGCGAACGTGAACGGGAGCGGCTGCAGCTTCTTCTCTAGGACCGCGCCGATGTTCCAGTTCGAGTCTACCATGCCTGCAAGGAGATACATCTTATTCATATTATATGAGCTGTTGATGATGATGACAGAGTTTGAGCGTAAAACACGCAACCTGAAAATGTTTTGCTTACAATGTAAGTATATCAAACAGATATATAAGAAAATATAATGTATTTAGTCATTGTATTGTTCATAGTTTACCTCTAAAGACTAGCTCCGCCTTAGGTATGGTGACCTGGTAGCCGATGGTTCCCACTGACTCCATTCCTCGGAACGAGGTGTCCATCTCCGCTACCACCTGGAAACACAGCCAAATTTTAGCAATAATGATAGGAAACTAACAATGATAAATTGAAGCGAAGATTGAAAATAAAAATACTAAAGTATTAAAAAAATATATCCTAATTGTAAAGTTTTCTTTTCTTCTTCCTAACTAATGGCGACACATCTTATATAGACATATTTCGCCAGTGTCGAGTGATATTTGTAGGTTTAAGATATATATCCTTGGATGATTGTTCGGTGAATTGGGCTCAGTAATGTGATAGTACAATTACTGAAGCCACCACGAGGCCTCTTGGCATCATCTAAAAATGTCAGCAAAGTGTAAGCGATTCAATTGTTCCATAAAAGTTTATAGTCCCGAAACATTCACTGGATAATACACTATCGAAATTATACACTAAATACTTCAATAAACTAAAATAAAAAAAATAAAACGAAGACACGTCCGCCATTGTCAGATGCTGACCAACAACCCTCAACTGTAAAGTTGTAATATTAAAACAATGTATACAATCTATTTTTGACAAGTCGTACTACGCAAAGAATATAGATGTATAGTCGGCCAAAAGGTTTGCCTAGTTTATTTCAAGCAAATTTTTTATTTTCCATACATGATTAGTCAGCTGACATTTATATATATATAAATAAATAAAGCTGCAGTTTTGTACCAACGATCCAAGGCATTTGTCTTTATTTATTATTTATTTACGATTTATCGTACACAAGTAAATTACAAAACATAAAACATGAAGAAAGACGAAACAGGTACTACTTATTTCTAAAGAAATATATTCCAGCAGACCTAACGGAAGAGACAAGATATATAAAGATATGCAGATAAGATGTGCACAATATAAATCTACTTAAATTATAGCAAAACAATATATAATAATTAATTATAAAATCATTGTCTTCTTACTCAATTCAAACTTAATGAAGTTAGATGAAAATATGGCGATTATTATTACCTGTAACTGTGCGCTGGCCTGTTTGAAGTAACAAACGTGGAAGCCGGCGGCGCCCAACGTCGCCGACACTTCCGAGTCTGGAAATGACAGTTATAACAAGTCAGAAACGTCACCACGTGCCAAAAAGGATGTAATAGTCATTTTTGTAATGACGAAAGAAGTCTCTGACAAAATGTGCTTCCAACATGGCACTGCTAGGATTGAAACATGTGCTAGTAAAAAAGAAAGTTATTTTTACAGAATGTTAACGTGAACGCCTTGGTATTCTTAATCGTGTAGGTTGTAAGGTCGACAACCGACCTCACAATCCCTAGTGTCAGTGTTATAGAGCCGCCAAAGGTCACTGACATGGCTCGTGTAACGACTAGATAGTAGCCTGCAAAGTCCTCTAACCAAACTGGGGAAAGTCTCACAAAGAGATTTTTGTTTGACAGTGTACCCACCGGGAATCAAACCCGGAACCTCCGTAATGAGCGGCGAAATCTCGCCCACTCGGCCACGGAGGCTGTTCGCCTTTTGTTACGATGCATTACATTTTATTGCATTTTATGCATTAGAATTTAGTTAAAAATATGGCAATACGACCGGGTTCGATTTCCGAACTAAGTATAAGTTTTTTTTTTAATCTATG
Organism: Carpatolechia fugitivella; assembly: GCA_951230895.1. NCBI lineage: Eukaryota > Metazoa > Arthropoda > Insecta > Lepidoptera > Gelechiidae > Carpatolechia > Carpatolechia fugitivella. Next base: position 1,400,972 of record OX579668.1, on the reverse strand, counting down.
AATGCAGTGTTTCTTGTCACTAAAATCGATGACATGGTTCCTTAGAACAGAACTCTCTATGCCTTATAGTCTCAGAGTTACCCATACTGACCCATCTAAATGGGCCACCTGTATAGTACGGTTGGCAACCCTATCTGAGAGTGATGATGGTGATGATATTGTCACTCACTCACTCACCATCCATGGTGTACCGAGGCGATGGCGATCTCTCCGCCCATGAACTTCCCGTCTCTTTCTACCACTCGACCTGTTTGTACGATAGGAAGGGCTAGCTACACGTCACTCACCGTCCATGGAGTACCTGGCGGCGGCCGAGGCGATGGCGATTTCCCCGCCCATGACGCGCGCGCCCGACTGGTACACCAGCTCAGCGCCCAGCGCCAGCCGCCGCGTCACCGACTACCAACATAAAGATTAAAATGTCTTTATTCGAAGTAAGATTTAACAAAATCATTTTTCGACGTCAAAGGTAAGAGGACAAAAGAAGTTTGTCCTTGGTAGGCACGTTCACTACCAGTGTACGCCTTCTGTGGAGAAGAACGGCCAGAAGAAACTCCACAGGACTCGTATCTTTTGTACTTTTCTTTTTTGTTTAATAAAATATTGTTTACTTACAATAGACATAGATTGTAACTGGTTAATGTCTGTACATCAGTGTTACCATCAAGACAATTATTTTCTTTGATAATTATCATGATAATTATCCATTCTGATTCATTACTAGGTCTCTCTCTTGGAGAGATCTCTTCCAGCCAACCAATGTGTTGTGAGAGACACTTAATTAAAGTGGGATGACAAGAACGTGTACTAGAATTTAACATACTTAATTAATACATACATGCCAACAGATTACATAAATACATTTATATATGTCTACCCAAACATAATAAATATATACCTACTCAATATGTATAAATACTACAATATACTTACATAAACATAAATAACTTGTTGTAACTGATAACTGAGAGATGAAGTGCGCTTTTACTCTTTTTTAAAAGAGTGGATAGTTGGGCTGCTTTGAATAACCTTAGGCAGCTTGTTCCACAGCTTTGCTGCTCGCACCGAAATGGAATTGAGAAAGAATTTGATGTTCGCTCTAGGAAGCACCAGCATCCTTGTGTTACACTCGCGCTTTGGGCGGCTATCAGGGGGCAGTAGATGAAAACGAGAGCGCAAGTAATCAGGAGTTGCAGGATTGTGGAGGATATTATATAGGACAGAAAGAATGTGCACATCGCAGCGAAAGCGAATTGGATGCCATTTCAATTGAGCGCGAAATTCAGAGACATGGTCGTATTAACATTATAATTTAGCAGTCTTTTGTATTCAGACAAAAAATATAAACAATGGGAATTAGTTAACTGGTTAATAGATTTTGGAACATTTTTTTTTAATAACACAATATTAGTTGAAGGATGTCCCATTAAATAGTAAACAAAAAAGATGAAAACTGAATGTAAAAACTGTTCCTGAAACTATTCAAGTAATTTACTAGCTACATTCTAACTCTATGAATAATTTGCTGAAATATATTACCAATACAAACTATATTGTAGTACAAATACCTGTAAGTAGTGTCCAACAACTACGGAAGACTTTTCACTGAAGTCCGGTTTGCCGAAGGCCAAGGCGAGCGAGTAGTCCGTCCCTTTGTACTCCAGAGTGCCTTGTGTCGCTGTCAGCTTACATTCTTGAACCTGTATCGAAACAAGACAGATTGGTACAGCCACTAAACTTAAATCATGTAAGAATAATATAATATTATTAAGACAAGTTTAAGTGATTTATGTACCCAATCCAAAAATGAATATATACATAGATTTTAAATTGATTGCTTTTTGAATTTATACACAAATGAAATACTAGTAGGAAATGTAAGTCTTGTCAATCAGTAGTGCAGAGACAAAAATTAAACACTTGCATAAAAATAGATTTCAGAATAATCCAATAAGCGATTTACATAAATCACATTGTACAAAAATAGTTTTAATCCAACAATAGCGATTTATTGATTGAAATATAATACTAACAATGATAAAAAAACAAATCAATAATTTGAAGTACTAAACATTTTTTCAAGTAGCATTGTTTTTAAAAATTCTGTGTTTTTTAATTATCATTATGGAGATTTATCAAAAAAATTATGATACAAAGCACTTTAATAATACCTGTGCAGCCCCTTTGATCCTAATTTCATTTGTGAGCTGGTGGATAAGGTTAAAGTTGACATTCCCCGCAGGATCAACGTCCCCAAGCACCACCGGGAAAGCTTCAGTCGGAGACAACTGCTTCGTGCCAATGTATGTTGCTCCTAACTTGTAACCACTCTGCGCTGAGCTCATTGTTAGTGTGTGAGACATCTGAAATATTATTTAATATTCAATGTTTATTGTGAACAACAATGGTAGACAATGGATGAAGTAATCTTTGAATTTGTTTGAACTTTAAGCTGAAAACTAGTAAGATTTCTTTAATATTGTTTTTTTTTTCTCAGGCTATACTGGTATACTGATATGAATATGCATATCAATTCCTTATTACTTCACTACTGTCCACTGAAATAGGCATTTAAATTTTCAACTATAAACCACTACAAATTTAAATATAATGACACACAGTACACAGTTTTTACATTATAAATATTGTTATTGGACAGATTTTATTGTTGATTAGAATGACCTGGTACAGAGTGTATTTTACTTCTGCAAAGGAAGTCTAGGTTTTGGTTTCCAGCTAAATTTGATTAATGTATGATGGTTTTCAATTGTTATTTTGGGTACCTAGATAAGGAAATGATAAGTTTTTATTTTATTACCACTAAGAACTTTGTTATTTGAAATATGCAGTTGTATATCAGATATTATTTATATTGTTTACCTGAAAATGATTTGAGATACCCTTGTTAACCATGAGTTTGCCACCTTCAAAATTGACAGGCATAACATCTGAAAAAAAAAAAAACATTCTTAACAAAATATATTCATAACAAAAGGGTAGAATAAATTTAATAATACATCATCACATCTACCGGGTTATACCACGATTAAAAGTATTTAGAATAAATTTATGTCAGAAAGGCAGTAAGCAGAAAAATCAGACAGCCACAGATCCGACTTTATATTAAATAATATTGTATGTAAAGTGAATAAACAATGCAGAGCATACTATGAAAGGCCAGTAGGACGCAACTTATTCACTCCAGTAAGATATTATCTTATCTTTATCTCATACAAATGGTACAGGTAACCTATAAAATACATGCTTTATGTACCTGCATGCCAAGCTGTATGAAATAGGTAATTGGTTTAAATTGCTATGTACTTGTATTCAACGACATATTTATAGCGCTGTATTGTTTGAGATAACGCTAATTTCCATATAAATCGGTCATATTACATCACAAGCTAACCAAACTTTATGTTGATGCCTAACATTTGTTTACCGCCCTTTTGTGACTGAATGAGCGACAAATAGCATCTCTCGGGATTCTTATAACATTGATAATTCGTGTTAAACCTTGAGTTTAATAGAAAATAAGCCGCAAGACATACCTTTGGTCTTTTTATGCAATTCATCTAACGTCCCAGGGTTTTCGCGTTTTTTCTCACTTTCCAAGGTTTTTAAGTCGGTGTTCGTGAGCCCTGTGTTAGATACACGAAATCTACTTGATATCGCACCCATTTTACTGAGGAATTCAATATACTTTCCCTAAATTCCACAGAAATCGATGAACATGTGCAAAGAAACTGGAATAAAAGACAATCGCACTAGTGTGAAGTTGACAGCTAATGATACCAACACAACGGTCGTAATCATAAACTAAATAACGTTTTTCGTTACAAATAACCGTTATCGGGGAGCTTATTCATTTCATAGAAAAAAGATCTGGTGTCTATGGATTAAAAAATAATAATTTAAAACGTCATTTTGCTTGCACTTTGCTATTTCCTATTATTTTATTTCAAATCTTAAAATTAGAATAAATTACGATATACGAGCAAATAAATCTAATTACAAGTACAGTGGTACTGTTTCGGTTCTGTATTCTTTGCCTGGAAACAGCAGCAAAGTAGGATTATAAGGATTTATAAAGAAAAATATAGAGGTCTCGCATAAAATAATCTAACGCATTTTGTGAATATAATTTTCCGAAAATGCCGAAGGTAGTGTCCAGAAGTATTGTTTGCTCAGATACTAAGGACCAAGAAGAATATAATGAGACTAAACCTCTACATATTTACTATTGCATATGTGGTCAAATGTCTTTGATTTTGGACTGCACACTGGACCGCCTGCCTCTAAGGCCAACAGACGGTGCTAGAGTCATTGACGGCAGCAAGCACGCCCATAAAATAACTTCGGATCCAGACGAGACAGTTTACTTAAAGCGGGAAAAGGGTGTTGAGAGACAATACAGAATGAAGTGTAAGAAATGTGCTATTCCTATTTACTATAAACACTCTTTAGAGAGCAATGTAGCTTTCATAATGCGAGGAGCATTAGTACAGTCTGCTGGTGAGGGATCAGTCACAGACATCTACAAACAAGTTGCATTAACACAGCCTAAGAAAATTATGGTCACGAAACATACTAAAAATATGGGTAAATTTAGTTCGGTGACAGTATCTACCATAGATGAAGAAGAGGATGAGATTGAGGCTCGGGAAGTAGCGGACAGCTATGCAAATAATGCAAGAATAATTGAAAAGCAGTTGGAGAGAAAGGGAATGAATAAGAGACAGGCTGATACACCTGCTCATACACAAGAGAAAAGAGTCAGAGGAACATTAATTGATAAATAATTATTGATAACAATTATAATTGAAGAAAATATATAGTAATAAAAACTGGTTCTGTAATATTTATTTAAGCAAGTCTATCTTACAAAATCACATACCTATTGAACTAGATTTCTGTGGGTATGAGGAAGAATAGATTTTTGGTCAATAAAACTCTATATGGCAATTTTGAATTGTTTTTATTTATATGAAAACAATTTTACAATGTTCCTTTTAAACAATAAATAGTTTTAATTAATCATGTTTTCAATTATGGTTGACGGAATAAATATATTTATCACTTATAATTTTATAATATTTACATAATTTATATACAATTTTGAGTTACATTCCACTAGCCAAAGTGCTAGAATATAAAACATACTCAAAGAGAAATACAATAGTACAGTTATAATTTTGTACATTATTTACAGATAAAAATCTTAAAACATTGAACAATAGGTAAATATGAAGAAGTCAAATTTTACTTATAAATAAATGTATTCTCTGAAAAATTTAGAATCATGTTTGATTTCCCTTGAAAATAATGCACATAACATTACAAGTATCACAATAACTCAACATTTTGTTTGATTTGAACAATTCGTTTAAGTATAATAATTTGAAAACAGAAACAAACAACATGGAAGTGAAGCTAATATAAATTATCCAAATAGATTTTACAAATTCTTATTGGCAGAACATCTAAGGCCATTTTAAAATATGAATTTAAGCTCATAATAGTTAAACAAGATAGGAGAATAAAGGATACATTTCAAAAAGTAGGTTGGCACTCAAATTCAGGTCTACAAGGTATAGGAAGCGTTCATTAGATTCCCCTTTTTATGTGAGCGGATAAAGCATCGATCGGAAATTCGGAAGCCATTGCTGTCGCAGTACTATTTTACCGTACCAAGTACGATCCAAGCGCAGCAATGTAGTCCGAATTATTCACCATCTCCATCTCTATGATGTAACCAATGTATAAGTTGAAAATCTAAGCAAAATTATCGGAAACGATTACGTTCGATAATCAAAGTTTGGTTACTTTGATTATCGAACGTTTTGGAATGAAAGTAGACATTTCTCTCAAGCTTCAAACATTTGCTTAAATAAAAATACAGGCGTTTGGCGCTCGAACCTGCTATTGATAGCGTGGAGACAGTGGAGCCAACGAAATGAAAGAAATTAGGAATTAATAAGGTAAGTTGTTGGTTATTAATAGTTATAATTTCCTTAACTTCTAGAGGAATGTGGTTCGTGGATGAACGGGTCAGTTGTCGACAATAGACAGCTATAAAAGGACACTTTCTAGGGTTTTTCTTAGTTACATTATACAATAGACGGAAAACGGTCTAGTGGCTAGGGCCGCTGTCTCCCGTCCGGGAGACACGGGTTCGATCCCCACCACGTACCAATGTGTTTTGGAATTCATATTATGTACGTTATTCTTACGGTGAAGGAAAACATCGTGATGAAACCTGCACAATCCTGCGAAGAAATTCAAAAGGTTGTGTGTGAATTCGACCAACCCGCACTGGGCCAGCGCGGTCGACTAAGGTCTAATCGCTCTAATTCAGGGTAGGCTCGAGCCCCTCGGTGGGGTTATAGCAAGTCAGTCTATGACCGAATTCAGGCGAGGAGCTGGGGATCCCTTTGAATAGGTACGCAATCTACAAGATTAATTTTAAAAAATGTATTACTATTATCGTCAGGCGCTTTGAATTATAAAAATTACTCTTCGAAATATGGTTACAAAATTGCCTTGTGGCTATAATTATGATTATCTCAAGGCAAAATAGTTTATTTTTGATCAAAGAACCAATGTAATAGTTACACAGATTTACTATACCTACCTACATCATTGAGAATCTAACTCTTCTTTCTGTACATTGTGCGTATGAAAGGAGTATAATTTTAGGGTTTAGGGCCTCGACGAGTAGGGAACCCATTTTGTTTGATCATTATCATTTCGTGTGAGTTGATGGCCGACCGGTGTTAAATAATTTCGATCGATAGGTTAAAATAGCAGTTTTGTTTAAATTGGCTAGTAATAATTGTTCCTATTTTAGTGGCGGATTAACCTAAACTAGGTACGCGCGCCTAGGCCGCGCGGCTAGGCCTAGGGGCGCGCGCGAGGTTACAAAGGAGCGCAAGCAGAAGTTTTAGTTTTGGATCTACGAGCTTCAAAAGGGCCCCGGAGACGGTCAAACGGCTCTGCGCAGTCTGATTCTGTACGCTGTCGTAATTATACTTCTGACGCGTCAAACAACAAATATATGAAATTGCATCAAACATGCTTCAAACACGTAAATGTTTGACAAACCGTTCAAACCACCTTTGTAAACGATCAAAATGGTTTGATTTGAGTCAAATCAAACTTTACGTGTTTGAATCAAACCGTTTGACCGTCTCCGGGGCCCTTAAGTGCGTCCCATCTACACTCCTGCATTGCCCGATTGCGAAGTTGATAAATAGAAAATAGAAGAAAGAAGTTGCCTAGGGAGCGCCCGGCAGTTGAAATTTAATCCGCCTCTATATTACGCACTCATTCGATAGCGAGACAATTTTATTAGAAATAAGGCATAATTTCCTAATTAATTTTGGGATCATATATTTTTTAATGAACACTTATTCTAATGTGACTGAAGCGAGAGTAAACAGCATAGTGTGATCTACAAAAAATTGGAGAGGATTGTATGTGTATAGCTAAGGGCTAGTTCACAATCAGTCCGACGTAGTCTTCCAGGTGTATTGTCGAGTGTCAACGCATCCAGAACAGAGACAGGTGCGCTGAGCAGAGCGAGAGGGAGAATTTAAGAATCCCATAAAGTAGGTACCTAAATTGTGAAAAATATAAGTCTCCCAGGCCGGTATTGAACTATAAACAGAATTTTTTAAATTCGACGTTGATTTCTGCTCATAAACTGACAAATTGTAGAGTAAGAGATATATCTGACGCCAGCCGGCGTAATAGAGACCTTACTGAATATTACTGATGGCAGTTAGAGGCTATTTGGCTGCTAAAGAGTAACAAAACAATTTATTCTATTAATAACACACATAAATATCTACTGAGTTATTACCACGATTTTGGTTTAAAATAAGCTTTTTAATGAGCTTACCGATATTTCTTTTCTTTTTATATTTCGATTTTATTCTATACCTATAGGTACCTACTCTATCCATCTCTCTTTCTCTCTTTGCGCAGTATATACCTACTTACGTGCCTCAGGTTCCTAACGCATCTCAGCATAAATGCAAAAACACCATGAAAAGCTCGGCAGTTTACAAAAATTGTTCAGTTTTAGGTTAAATAGGTAGGTGGCTCAAAAATTTTCCAACATTACAGAAATATGGGCAACAAAACTCATATACACTCACCGGCACAACTAATCGCCCACACTTTTTTTCAGGGAATACTCGTGATTCTTTATAATTCTATTAATTACAGCTGATGTTAGTTAAAAAGTAGGTAATTGAACGTTTATTTAAGTGTGTTTAATTTATCGTAAAATAATCAATAAATCAATTGTAATGTATAACAATAAACGTAGTTTAAAATTAACCCGAAATACAAGGGTGAGCGGTTAGATGTGCCGGTGAGTATATAAATAGGGTTTAATTCGACACAAATTAGTAAATAAAATAAAAAAGAGAATGTTGTACGAAGTTACTTAACTGGCAACACTGTTTAAAATTAAGCCAATCACTGTCTCTTCCTATGTGAAACCTAGGTGAAACCACCAATCACTGTCATGTGGTGTTGCCACCGGTAACTTTTTAATTTCATCATTACACTCTTTGTGTTGAACTTCTCAACATCGTAATAGCTATTATTGTTTCCAAAGTTTTCTAACGTAGTTCTCTCTCACCTTGATTTAATTTTCTAGAAAATTTTTGAAAGGTCTAATTAGTGTTAGCCTAGCTAGGTAAATCCTAGATCTGGGTCTGTTTCACTAAGGTACAATTTTGTATTACTTACAAGTAGGTCTCAGTACGAAAAGAAACACTTACTTACTTAAATAATTGTGTTGATTAAAAAAAAACCGTCATCATTATAATTTCAGTGTTCACGTCGTACAAACATTGCACTTCTTTTTACATTTCAAGATTTTCAAAAAGCAGATCACCATCTAGTAGCCTTTTATTTGAAGTTATGCGTGCCAATAGTCTGGGATTTGAAATTAGAATGTGCCGGGATTTATAGCTAAACTGTGCCAGTGGCTCAAGATTCAAAGATAAGATGTGACAGTGGTCAAGGATTTAAATCTTGAATGTGCCAATGGCCTGAGATTTTAAGCTAGAATTTGCCAGAGCCAATGGCATAGATGGAAATTGAAAGTTGCAATGTAGAACAGGATGTAAAGCTAAAGAATGCCGGTTGGCATTTTATGTAAGTAGTTGTAGAACATACTTGCACGCGTTGATAGTATACTATATTATTTAGCTTACTGTTCTGACTAATTTTATTGCGTGCTAGTATGTCTTTTCTACTGATAATTTACATAGAATAATACTTGTGAATACAAAATTGTAGCTAATTGTAGCTAAGTCCCGGGACCCAGCATTTAAATTTAAAAACAAAAGCCCGCATCTCAAACTTCTTAGAGAACGCGTTATAAGCATTTTTTATACGACACTTTGCCTGTCAATAATAATCTAATTTGTTTATCAAATACCTAGCCTAAGGAACTACTAATCTCACTGATTACTGTGGCCACAGTAATATTTATAATTTACAAGTTAGTTTTGATTGACATTATCTACTTGTTGTTCCGCCTGATCTAATGGAGGAGAAAACTGGGACTAATTGGCGCAGCAATTTATCGTAAACATTTTTTTATTCTATATCCTAGCCTTCAAAATTAATTTCGATTGTAATAAGTTTACAGCGTGACATAAAGGAAAAGCAATATAATAGCGCTGTATGAATTAAATTGGCAACACTGTTGTTTTTTAAACCAATCATATCTATAATATAAACTTAAGACATTATTTCATAAAACTGGATAAGGATATTATAAAACTGAAGACGTTAATTTATCAAATTTGACAAGCAAAGAACTTACTGAAGACGTTATTTTATCAAATCGGACAAGGCCAATCATTGACACTTCCTGTGAAATATGTTCCTTTGCGATACACAATAAATTCATTACACGTCATTATAAAGACGCAAAAACGTTAAAAAAGACGCAAAAACGTGAAAAACGTAAAACGCCATCTGGCGTTTCTTGAAAACTTTTCACAGTTATTGCAACGCTATTTTCTACCTGTTTTTCTCCTCATTGGTTTTGAAACCCTATAGTTCAAATTCGCGTCACTTAAAAAACCTGGATAAAGTGTGTCTTAGCAAAGTCGCACACGAAAATACTAAGTAGGTACGACTAAGTAGGTACGTTTATACGACTATTTCTCATGTCGATATATTATTACCTCCACTGACATCTAGAACTCTTTTTACTTGACGCGAACTTTAATAAAATGTTGACTCAAAGGGCTGCGCCAATTTAGTACTACTTTGATAGTTCCTTTGAAATCACCAATCTGTCATACCAGTAGGTCACAATCGTTTTAACTATTGGTAAATTAACCCAGCCTTTTGGTCAAATAACGTACTAATTAAGCCCTCCAAGGTCTATACATAAAAAAATACTCAAAATACGAGCGATCTCACACAATTCACCAAAGGGTAAAAATAGGAATCAAACTTAAGAGTAAATTTAAATTTTCGCTACACCAAAACGGGTTTTCGTTTCCGTTTCCTTCTGTGGCGCGTGTTGTGTCTTCTCGCGCCATTTTGCGTTTGGTTCGCGTCGGTCGCGTTGTCTGCGTCTGTCGCACCCACAGCGGCCGCAGTTGACGCATCTGTCGCGTCGCGCGCGCCTGTCGCACGCCTAGTTGCGGCTTCTGCTATAAACGTTTGTAGGTCGGCGGAGGCATCGTTGCTGGCTGATGATAAGGGTGGTACTGGCGAGCAATGAGGTCGCCCTATAACAGTCCAAATAGTATCCTATACATTCATTACACTCTGATTAGTTTACCCTGAAAGGAAATGTTAGTAGCAAGGTTAGGTTGGAACACAATAAGCAAGCGTGGAGTAGATACTTACCACTTGTGGTTGTTGGTTCTGGGCTTGTTTAATGTTTCTCTCTTGAATCATTAGTTGGTGCGCCGCTCTGTAAATAAAGTCTTCAATATATACACGTTGAAATTTACATCGTTTTGTTCCCGCCGTGTAGTGATAAAGCGCTCGTCAAACTGAACAACTATTCACGAAAAAAAAATCCAGCGACATAAATTTTTGGTCTCTTCATACAAAGTGAGACTCCCGACCGACCCATTTTGTATGGAGTGCACAAAAATATTGTTGTCGCCATTGAGCATTACTTCAATGGTTGTCGCAGGAATTATTTTTTTCGTGAAAAGTTGTTTAGTTTGACGGGTACTATCACTACACGGCGAGAACAAAACGATGTAAATTTCATGCTGTATAGACCGTAATTATAAAAAGTGTGCTCATATAATTTTGAGACTCTTATTTCTTACTCATGACATGACTAAGTCATTGACTATGTACAAGAGTTTTGGCACAGTCTTCTTACTGATCCTTCTATGTTTCGGAACGTCAAACCATAAGTCTCGGATATTGTAAGACAGTATTCATTAAGCCAAATCAAGTTTGACTGTTTAAAATCCCTGACAAGAGGGTTGATCGGGCTGGCCACCTAGTCTGACATAGGTAATAGGTCGCTCTTGTACCAGTATCTTTTTCCCTCTCACACGCTCCATAAATGCGATTTTTAGGTGCGAAGCGAATTCTCCCGCCATTTTTATCATGCGCTTATACGTCCTAAGGGGGCTAATTTTATGTGGTTTTGTGTCCAATTCTTACCTGTCCATTTGTTCTTGTGTCATGTCCAAAGCCTCTTGCATCTCTCGTGACGTGTTCCTCACGAACTCGGCGTCGCAGTACGCTCCCAGGCCTTGTTCAGCTAACACCTGTTTTAAAACCAATACTTTCACCTATATATGCTAACATTCTATGCTAACTTGGAGCCTTAAATTTTGGACATTCTATGCTGTCTTGGAGCTTTCAAATTGGACAATCTATGCTAACTTTGAGCCTTATATTAGGCATTCTCTTCTGACTTGAGAGTTTTTAATATTGGAAAATCTTTGCTAACTTGGAACTGCAAATTCAAGCGCTGAATAAGAAGTTTCAGTAAAATGCCTATGTGATTGAATCTAACAAGTTATAATTATGTTTATACAAGACAGATAAAGGGCCGGTCAATTGTTTTCCAAACAATTTAAGAAATTTCAGTGTTCAAACTTTACCCTGGTGACAAGACTCTCAGCCGAGCCTACGACGGGCACGCCACCTTGCGGGCCGCGCGGACTGCCCGGAAGCGAGACCACGCCCCCGCGCGCCCCGCTATCGCCTCCTGCAATAGCCGCCATCTTGTATTTTGTGCCTAACTTTTTTGTATTCATCTTTTTTTGACAGATTTTGTTAATTTAGAAACTCTTTGCGTTCACAGCCATTATCCGTGGCTGTGAATAGGATTGCATAATAATTATGGCGTCAAGATGTACGCTAAGTGATCGAGGCCAGATATAAAGTAGTTACAAATGCCTAATATTAAGTAGATCCTTCAATAATTGCAAATACTGTCAAAAAAAGTTGTGAAAAAATAAGTGGTTAAAATATATTTTGTGTTCTTTGAGATGATTTAATATAATTTGCTAGTATTTTAAAATAAATATTTAAGATTTGCCAAGTGCTTAACTTTTATCATACTTAAATTTCTCTAAAAAGCTTTAAATATACCCAGCACTATTATCTACTCATTTAAATCTAAAGCAATGATTTTCAATGCCGCTTTAACCTACATACTATTAAATTGATTAACAAGGTGTAGATATGCTACTAGCAAACTGAGAAAATAAATATTGATTTCCAATCAGAAGATGTTTAAAAAGTCGGTCTCAAAAATAGTCATAGATGGCGTTGTTTATTTTAAAATTACCTGTCTGGAAATTGCAAATTCCAAGAATACTCGTAGAACCTCAAATTGTGTAAGTGCGAAAAATAAATGTAACGTATTTACACCATGTTGTTCATTATTATCTTGCCTGTTTTGACACCTACAACTTAAACTTTATCTAAAATAGTAAAATCGTTAAGCCCTCGTGAACTGTTTGATTTTGCACTTACAAATCTTCGTGCAATCTTGAAATAAAATCTTAATGTTCGTTTTACACACCTGGACCGTTCGCGTTCTTTGGCTCAGCGAGTATGTGCTTGGCATGCTAAGAGCATAAGCCATGGCGTGCCAAATCCCAGACTAACGCTAAACTTGCTGGTCAAAAAGCGTCTCTAACGCAAAAAGCGTACCAAAAGGTCTCGTAGCCTTTTCTCTAGGCATGCCAATAGTATATGTCAATGGCACACGACCCACTATTAAGTATTAAAATTTTATTGTTTTGGTTTTATTAAAGGTTTTAAATTATATACATATATTTTTGTACGCCGGAAGGCAAAGCATAGAGATCTGCCTTCAAAACCCTGTCATCTGTATTAAACACATTACCCATGTTATGACAAATAAACTTATCTTTATCTTCAAAGAGAGCGAACAGCTTTGATATGAAAATCTAACATTTTCTATAAGCTTTCTATGATCTGTAAACTATACTAAAATGCAAAACTATTTGTTCCTATTAGCGCTGATCTCAATAGTTAATACTTATAGTGTCAATATTTTACATGCTGTCATTGATAATAAATAAATTTTGTTAGGTTAAAAATTAAATAATGTTTTATTTTTAACGAACACTTAGGCAACCATTTCTATACATGTGGTTGAAATGTGTGAATGACCATGCCTAAGTTTCTGCCATCAACCAACATGCATTGAAATTTTCACCCAAATATTCGGTAAAAAATTACTTCTACTTTAAATTTGACTTGAAGCTTGATAAATTAAAATAATGTGCAAATTGTGATGGTATAATATTTTTGTTCAATTTGATTTTCTGTGACGTGATGCGATATAATATTAAAATTGCAGAAGCAATGTGTGATTGTGAAGATGTGTAAAATATACCATGTTGTTAATAATACCAACTATTCGTTTTCCCAGTAAGGTAAATTTCCTGTAAGGCTCGAATAAAATATTAGTAAGTAAGTATTAGATAAAAAAATAATTAAAGGTATATATAAATAAATCCTTATCCTCGGTAGTAGTCAGTCACTGTAATGTGTCTGTAACGTAATAAGTCGTAAGTCGTTGTCGTTGTAAGTCGTTGTCGTTGTAAGTCGTTGTCGTTGTAAGTCGTCGTACTGTAATAAGTCTGTAACAAGTCTGTAGCAAGTAACAAAGCGAGTCACTGTAACGTGTAGTCAATGTAAAGAGTCTGTAGAAAATCACTGTAGATTTTAGCGAGGCGAGTCACTGTAACCCTATGCGCGCACTAGCGACTTTTGTCTCTCGAGACACTATGTGCCTCTCTTTCGCACTCTAGTAAACTTGACGAGAGAGACATACTGTCGCCGCGACAAAAGTCGCCAGTGCGCGTTAGCTCTTACCCTATGCGCGCACTAGCGACTTTTGTCGCACGAGAAGCACATACTGTCGTCGCCGCGACAAAATGTCGCTAGTGCGCGCATAGCGTAATACGTCAGCAAGTCACAGTATAACATAACAGGTGTGTGAGTGCGTGATAGCGGACCTGTCTCGCTTTGGCGCTCTACAAGCCGCGCGGGCGGCGCATGCGTGCCGGCCGCGCCCGAAGACGCGCTGCGCACCATCCGACCTGTCACTATAGGCTTCACCGCGCGCAAACTCCGCCTCTCGCCGCCGCGCGCGCATCTGTCCACGCGATCACGCGCGTGAGAAAACGCGAACGGAAGCTTCGCTGCTGCGTTGTATCCGTACAACGTCATCGTGCGTGATTCGGTTGTTGGCGTACATTCGCTTGCTAGCAGCGGAGATATTTTCGGCTGTATTGTGCTTTCGAATGCGTTTGGTGATGGAGTCTTGTCTTCCGGAGACGCTTTTCTTGGTATTGCCAGTTTCTCCCTTGAAGATGTGCTGTCTTCCGGATGGATTCTCTGTCTGGATACGTTTGGTGCTTTACCAGCATTCGCATTCTCACTTGGAGTAGACAAATAGTTGACGCAACCAAAAGCTAAGCCAATTTGACCTAACATCTCAGGATAGTTCGATTTCTGATTGCTATTAGTGTTAAAGATAGAAAATTGTGTTATAGTTACCAAATCCAAACGTGATGCAATGTAAAAATAAATGCTTGTGTTAGAAAAATGAAGGTGAAGGGTTAGGGTGCAAGTGGAAATAGTTTTACAGTTTAGGGTAAATTGGTCACTCAAAACCACACGGACTACCTTGGTAATAAGTAGCGTTCTTTAGATCATTCGTGGTCTTTCTGCAATGTAATATTAGTCTTCATAAATATTGCGTTTTTTTTAAATAATTACACTCCCTCTGTCTAAAGTTTCTCTAGTGTTAGTGGCCTAATTGAAAGGCGCCGTCGCCGAGCCGCTTCAATGTTTTATTCTAATTTCGAATTCATATTACGTTTATTCGACGCTCTTACGGTGAAGGAAAAAATCATCGTGAGGAAACTTAAGGCGAGGCCCTATTTGAAAATTGTTCTTGGGCCCCGTTTTTAACTCGCGTATCTCACGTCTCGGAATATGTACAACCCACAGAAGAGTTTATCATTTAGCGATGTACCCAAGTAGATTTTACATATAATCAAGGAATAAAGCAAAAATAAATAATTAAAATCACCCCACATTCGAAGTTTGCAAGTCTGTTTTCTCAATATTTTCAGCGACAACAACATATTTTTTTGTATTTTTTGGGTGGCTATATTAATACCTAAACGTCGAAACCAGCTAGTTTTTTTATTCGTTCTATATTTTTCACAAAAAAGAGAAAAGAGTTCAAGAACAACGAGTTTTTCGCACGATTCCTGCGCAGTGTCGGACGTACAAAGGTTGTGTGTCAACCCGCACTGGGTTAGCGTGGTCGACTAAGGCCTGATCATTATATAGGGAATATGCACAATTTAAAAAAAATCATTAATCGAAATATTTCAAGTTCCAGATAAACACATAAAAAAATATTTTTGAAATATCTTGCTCATAAACCAAGTTATAAGGCTTCAAAGTTGATGGTTAGACAGAGGTCCGACGTGACATGTGACGTCATATGTCACGCGGGCCATATCCGCCATAGAAAATTTTGTTTTCGTAAGAGGGACAGAAAAAATTGTAGTTTGTTTTTCGATCAATTTTGATTCTGTTTTGACTATCAGTATTCTATTTTTGAACTATGAAAAAACTAATATTTTTTTATGCATATTCCCTAGGGTAGGCTCGAGCCAATAATAAGTTAGACTATTATCTTATCTTATCTTACTTAGCCTATGCTGTCCCACTGCTGGGCAAAGGCCTCTCTCTTTTCTTTCCACCCTTCTCTGTCTAGAGCCAGGTCTTGGAATTTTTTTTAGCTCGTCCTGCCATCTCCGCCGAGGTCTGCCACGTCGTCGCCTGTTAGTTGGGGGTTTCCAGTAAGTAGTTAACTTAGCCCACAGGATGTGAGGCATGCGAGCGTTACACTATACTCTATTTTAGTTAAGAAGAATGTGTGTGTACTTACTCTAGCACTTGGTAAATCTTCTCTGACTCTCCGTTGAAGATCAATGGCCTCAAAGGTATTTGCTCTTTCGGTTGTCCGTTCGCCCTAGAAGTAACAGCAGCAGTGAGTGCATTCTATTCTATTCTAAAAATGTAAGTTTGAAGATTCATATTTGTTAACACGAGTTCAGAGAACAAAAGTTCAAAAAATCATATATATATATATATATATTAAAAAAAAAGTAATTCTGATTTTGAGCCATAATTATTAGTTATTAGAGATTTTGATGCATCAAGGTAGTAAGCTATTTTATTACATGCCACAGACAGGAACAATAGATTTACAAAATGGCGTCGTAGGTGGTTTAGTGGCTATATATGGGGCCGCTGCCTCCCGTCCGGGAGACGCGGGTTCGATCCCCACCACGTACCGATGTGTTTTCGAATTTCGAATTCATATGTACGTTTATTCGACGCTTTAACGGTGAAGGAAAATATCGTGATGAAACCTGCACAGCACACTCTTGCGATGAAATTCAAAGGTTGTGTGTGAAGTCGACCAATCAGCACTGGTCCAGCGTGGTCGACTAAGCCCTAATCGCCCTAATTCAGGGTAGGCTCGAGCCCCTCGGTGGGGACGTATGAGATGTTGATAATAATAAATAACGTTTTCGAACAATTGCTATTCGATTTTAATCCACCGCTAATACAGAATAACGAACTTGAAGTATGTACTAATTTTCGAGAAAATCTTGATACTTACAGATTCGGCGTCAGTGGAAGCGTTCCTATTTGATATTCACGTTGCATCATCGAGCTCAGGTGATTGCCGACGCCTTCTGCAAATTGGAAGCAAGTTTTAGTACTTGAAGTTTCGATAAAAATGCGGATTTTCTGTAAAATGACTGACCACTACACAACACTGACTGACTGACTATCTAATTAATAATAAAGAAAATTATAGCAATGACGATCACTATTTTTTTAGAATTTTTAGATATTCTTATTGGCCGAGCGAGCGAAGCGTCTCTGTTTCAGCTTGGCCAAATTTGCTTTTGTATGTCCATGTGTTTGTTTGTGGTTTATTTGTTTGTTTCACTCTACAGATCGCGTTTCTCAACCGATTCTCGTGAAATTTTGTGAGCAGGTTTGATAAATTAATCGAATTTTTTTGTCGAGTCAGTTTTTGGAAATTTTAAAAAATGACGTAGTTATGGGGGTTGCCAGCGTACAAGGTCTACCGCCGAGGCTGTTTTCCTCTACAAGTCACATTTCTTAACCAATAAAATAAAATAACATTAAAATAATTTTAAATAAAATAAATTGAATTAAATAAAAAAAAAATTAAAAGTAAATAAAAAAAATTAAGGGGTTGGGGATGTTTGTCGAGAAAAATAAAATTTTTAAAAGATATATACAGACTCGCGAGGTCTACAGCTCACAGAGCCACTAGTTGTTATACCAATTACAAGTTAGTAAAGTTATTTTTTTAAATACTCATTTATTATCGTGTGAACTTATAATCCTAATTGGTTACCTGGCGGCCCTTCGCCTGGTTTTCTTCTGTGGAAATGCCTGTTGGGTCCGTGTCTCCGTATGCTCGACCACACTCCGCCAAATAGCGAGTGATTCCTCTGTGACACAAAGGAAATCAATCACAATCATGTAATATATTTAGGCGTTACACAGCGAAAATTCATTCTACCGGATAAAGGTACTAGCTATATCATTTTTTATGTGTACAAAGCGCGAAAGTCTTAAACAAACACTTTCCTATCCGTTTGTTTTGGATCCATATTTTTTTTTATCTAAAGGAGAATCAATAAATAAAAAATAAAAAAACAGTATCGCATCAATGATTAATAGAATAGAAGTGGAACTGGAAAGAAAGAAGGATATGCTCCCTTTACGTCGATTACCTTTTTGTCTCGCTTCTATTACCTCTACGTCGAGTCTACGGTTTCCGACTCGCTTCTATTACCTTTAAGTCGAGTTCATCTACCCCATATTAACGAAATTAATATGCGTCGCGTATTTTGAAGGCGTATTGGTACCTATTATATCATGACAATTTCCATTTCAGCCGAAAAAACCTAAGGATTACCTCACTATGCAATTCTCAGACTAAAAGCTCAAACGCAAACTATTATAGGTAGACCGCTTAAATAAGTCCTCGCCCGCGCGGTACAGGGGCGCGAGGGTAAGACGACAAAGGGGAGTGAGGGAGGGTCAGGCTTAGATCATATCGGTCCACTTTTAGGAACCTGACCTGTCTATTAAGCCCGTCACAGACGGAGCTATAATATATATTATAGCTGCCGTGTGTGATGCCGTTTATACACGCTGAAAAAAATACCAACCAGAAAATAAACAAGGAATATTCAAATAACCAGATATACCATTATAAAGCAGAAAATTAATTTTGTTGTCGATCTTGGACAGGACTCGAACCTGCATCTCCTTGGCTATCCGGGCTAGACACAGACGCATTACCAATTGGGTATTTGACTACTTTTTTTATTTTATAAATCTAAACTTGTTAGTTTCTGCTATCGAACAATAAAATAATTTTTGCTCTATCTTTACTATTGACATCACAAGCAAGTAACGCCATATAATATCTCCATACAAAAAATCGTTTTTGAAAGGAACAGACATATTGAAACTTTAAAAATCACTGTTAATTCGTTTTCCAACCGATTCTGTGTTTTTCTTCGCGAATCGTCTGGTAAGTACTAATCTGTATCTTTAAATTAATTCATAAAATATTGTAAATTCACGAACAGTCAAATACACCATTGTGCCACCAGGCTCTGTGAAAGATCGATATTTCATTAACCCCTTGTATGCGGCTGTCAAGACGTATTGACGCAGCGGCGCAGGTGAGACGCTAAGCACCACAGACAAAGGATTAATAGACGTAATCTGTAACAATAACAATCTAAGGAATATTCACCCTGTGCATAGGCATATCGCACTCCGTGGTGATATCATCCAGGTTGCCCGATATGGCCCTCTTCAACTCGGGCCCAGCTTCGTGAAGCGTCCGCAGACCAGCTTGAAGCGTCATCTGGTGATTCTGCTCCTCGCTCTGCCTCATCTCTTGTTCCTTTCTCTTCTTGAACCTTGGGATTCAGGTGGGAGGCGTTACAAATCGTTTTAGTATTTTTCTGTCGACTCTAACAAACACAAAATATTTGCGGGGTTTAGGTTATTTTAGGGAAAGAGATGGAAAGATGAATAACATAAAGCTTGGAAAATAACAATAATTATATATAATAAATATAATATAAAATCCACCCATCTAAAACAACCGTACAGACTCTAAAATATTAAAATTATTTAATAAAATATTGTTCAATAGAACAGGTACCATGCCTTCTCGGACATTGATATTTATAAATAACGTTTTTGACTAAGTGAAAATACCATTGATTTCATGTTGTAAATCAATGGATAATACTGATTCGCTTGACACATCGTGCGTGATAGATGATATTATACTTAATAGAGGTGGAAATGGTGGAAATATAGGGTGTTAACAAATTATTTCTAATTATTTTAAGGGTAGGTCATATCATTGATAAGAATTACATTCCACAAAAAATAAAAATTGACATTCTTGTAATTATATTTTTAATTAAATTAACACTTCACTTAGGTTCATTCCAAAAGTTACATCCATAATCCCTAGATCTAACCCTAAATCTATGACTTCGGGCATTGTCTATAATCAACCTTTACTGTTATTGTTTTACTGTCAAATTTGTAATTTTATCGTCACGCATTATATTTTATTATATAGAAAAATGTAGTATAATCTACCCTTAAAATATTTGGATCTAATTTGTAATTTTATCGTCACGCATTATATTTTATTATATAGAAAAATGTAGTATAATCTACCCTTAAAATATTTGGATCTAATTTGTAATTTTATCGTCACGCATTATATTTTATTATATAGAAAAATGTAGTATAATCTACCCTTAAAATATTTGGATCTAATTTGTTAACACCTTATATAACTACGTCTATTTTTAAGAAAACTTAAGTAATTTCTCAATTATAAACACTTTTAGATTTCGCGGTTGTTAATATTAATAACACACATATCTACAGAGTTATTACCACGATTTTGGTTTAAAATAAGCTTTTTAATGAGCTCTTTAATAAGCTCATTAAAAGCTTTTTAATAAGCTCATTAAAAAGTTTATTTTAAACCAAAATCGTGGTAATAATCCAGTAGATATGTTTTCTCAATTAATTCGGCCTTAAGAATTTTAATACTGTCACGATCTTTACTCAGATAAAACTCCTGACCTGATTAAAGTCAAGGATGACATAGCAAATGTTTACGGTAACTTGTGTTTGTTTGAATCGACATTTGTCAAGTTTGAGTGTAGGTAGGTACTTACCTAAATGTCCGTATTTAATCGTAGAGCTAAGATCATTAACCCAATATTCTAAATAATGTTGCGTCAACTTTGCCTATGACAAAGTATCTAAGCCGTACTTATCTAGAGTTTACATAACCTTTAATAACAATAGTTTAATCATCTATTTTTATCGCTATATGATGGAATAAACAGTTTATTTACTTTGCCTATTTAAATAATATTATTTGTTAATTTTCCATACGAAATTCTAGCAGGCAATATGGCTTAAAGTGGCTAAATTGAAGTCAGTCCTGTGGTTATCGTACGTAGTTTTTATTTATTTAAATATTTACAAATTACAGTTAAAAATAAATCTAAAATAATTAATTGTTTTAAGATAATCAAAGGACTGACTTAAATAAATAACTGGCAATAAAATTGTAAAAAACAATATTTTCCTTTTCAATATCTTAACTTTGCATGAATAAATTAAAACTATAAGTAAGAGTGGGAAAGTATTAAAAATCTATGTATGTAATTTAAATAACGTCCAGTTGCTTCTAAATTCTTAGCTTCTGAAAACTAAATATGTATCATGGAACACAAGAGGGTAAACGCCACCGGGGTATTGTTACGGAACAGACAATTATTTAAGCACATTTTGAAAGGTGGATAATCAAAAACATGCTTTCCGAAATTTACTTTACTAGGTATTATAGACAAATTCTGGTACAATTTTATGTATGGTATTTTGGCACTATTATCATTGCTAGATGTATAAATAAACCCCTTAAGAGGAAAGGCCATGCAGGATAACTTGAAATGTGTGAGAAATCTTCAGAAGTTAAACTTAACTAAGGATGTGGTGGACGAACATGCCACCTCCTCAAATATAACAACAAAAGGGACATTCTCTTTAAATACCAAGGCTCTTGCGTTACTTACGCGTGATTCCTATGAAACAAAAATATTCATATCAGTATCAAGACGAAAGAATACAAAATAAATATAACACGAAATGAATTATGATAGATAGCAAGTTTTAAACTTAGCAGGACCTATGATGATAATTGTCTGTCTAAAATACGAGAAGATAAAATCATCCACGAATAATAACTTTATAACAATATTTTTTCAACTTCGTGTACTATTTTCCATTAATTTATTCTTTACTAGCTGTCCGCCCGCGGCTACGCTCGCGTTAAGTAAGATTTTTCCCGTGGGAATAAAACTTTTCCCGGTAAAAAGTAACCTATGTGTTAATCTAGGTTATAAACTATCCCCATTCCAAATTTAATCTAAATCTGTTGAGTACTTTAAGCGTGAAGGCGGAACAAACATCTAAACATCCAAAAATATTTTCACATTTATAATATTAGTGTGATAGGATGGTAACTTTGTTTCGCGACACCAATAGTTCCTAATAAAATTATAATCTGGGCCCGTAAATGTAAACCGCTGGACAAAGGTCTTGCTTGGGCCACATCCAGTGACAAACGTGATTTGCAGCAAATTGTTGGTCCACCTGCCTCTTCCATTACGGAGTCACCACTCAAAAACCTTATATAGTGTAAAGTAAACCATTGTAGGCACAAATTGTTATCACCTTGGACATTTTGATAAGGTCTTTTTCTAGATAATAATATTTTAATACTTCTACTGATACCAAAAATGCAAACAAAAGAACAGGTGTTCGTATTTGATTAAATATAAATAGCCAAGGTGCAAACAATTGAAGTAAGAACCAAGGATAACATTACAATGCACCCTAGTTAAGCAATTTTAAAGTAAAAAGAGTAGTTGCCATCCTCACCTGCGGAAGTAGTCCTGGATGAGGAAGGTGGCGTAGAACTTGCCGACGGTGATCTCGTTGGGGTCTCCAGGCGGAGGCACCACCTGGTCGAGGAGTTTCGGAGACGTCCGCTTCCAGATCTTCCTGATGACCGCCCGGAGCTGCGTGTTGCAGTCGTCGATGTTACCTGTATTAGGATACGCAATGAGCTTTGCTTAGCCAGCTGAAAAGACTGGTCCATTTGTAGTATTTGGTAAAGGATCGAGATGCCCGACCAGCTGTGGTTGAGGGATACAAATAGGATAAGACAGACCAGCAAGGAATACAGGCTAAATCGACAACAAAAACAGAATGAATTGATGTTGTAAAGTCATCAACATATTGTCGTATGGCTTCTGCTAGGTCCAACAAACCAAAATAAATAAATATTCAAAATTTAACAGTGGCAACCCTTCATATTTTGCCGGCAACTGATGCAGCTCTTCCATTCCACCAGAGAAGCAGCGCAGTCGTTCACCACATGAGCCAGGGTCTGTCTTTGGACTACACAATCAGACTGTGGCAGTCTTATATGCCCCATTTGTGAAAGTGGTATTTGGTTCTCCCATGGTTACTCCTGAACCGATTTAACTTGGCCCAAGTCTTATGATCTGCTTCAAAACTTTTACCCTTTTTCAAGTCTTGAATGAGATTATTTTTTGTGTTCACTCACCAACATTAGCTGCGTGCACGCACTCTTGAAACCATAAGAATAGAAACCTGAAACCCAGAGATATAGGTACTAAACACTCGCACACACAACTTACCTCGAAAGACTTCTGACGCGCGTCGAAGAGGTCGTCTGTTGTTACTTTGCGACTTACCCTCAGTTTTAATCTTGAGTGAGGTTCTGACGACAGCGAAGAGTGTTGCATTGAACAACACCGTGCCGTCCGAGTTGAGAGGCATGTTCATTGACACAAGCCTCTTGCACGCCACTCGATGAGGACATAGCTTACCGAAGCCTGTAAGATATAGAATAATCATGGTATAATTAGATCAGATGGTGTGCATTTGAACAACATTTAAAATAACGGTTAAAATGCAGTCGTCATCGCTTCATTTACAGTACAGAAAAATAGAGTAAATAGATGTAATTAAAGGAAAATTAAATTTTAATTAGATCATTGTCAGTTTTGACTATTAATTTGAACTATAAAAGTAAAAGAGGTATAAAAAAAGTAGCACAATGATTGTAAAATTGATAATTAAATATTTCGTAGCCATTTTGAACATATCGGTTTTTATATTAATTAAAGATACTTACCTAACGGTGGACTAATTTTCCTTAATAAAGTAACTACATCTAAATGTTTTATTCTACCCTTTGCGTCAGGATCGTATTCACTCCATAATCTGAAACAAGAAAGTATTTGAAATGGCCAGGTAAGCCTATCTTGTGTAAAGTGGGTAGGCTGTTTGTAGCGTAGCATCCTAATTTAAAGTATGCTCGAGCCTCTTGGTGAGGACATATTTGAGCTAAAGATAGATAGAGAGAAATGTAGATAGGTACCTTATAAATTCATCTAAGTGGTGTGGTCCCAATATTGACCAGTCTCTAGTTAAGTAGTCGAAATTATCCATAATAACCGCTACGAACAAATTGATGATCTGGAAATAAAGAAAAACATTGCTAGAAGTAGGTGTTTACACGACGGTGTGCAAAGTTTTGAAAAAATAAAAAAACGCTTCTAAGAAAACTTACCGAAGCTTGTGCAAAAATTTATTAAAGTTAAACTTACCAAATTTTGTAAGAAATTTTTACCAAATCTTTTCAGAATATTTACCGAAACCATAGCCGAAACTGTAGTGTGGGATTTGTTTTATACTGGCGATGGGATTCGAAATTCAAGTTCGGTCTCGGGTTTGCTTCCTGCTGGTGAGAACCTCTTACGTAGTGCCTTGATACTTTACGCTGCCCCTCTTTGTAGTTTTAGCATCAGTGCATAATGTGTTAATTAAATAAATGCTTGATGGAGTTTTATACGTGTCTTTGCTTGTTTATAGACCTGCTGGCGTACAGCCGTCACATTACCAAACTTGACAAAATATTACCAAAGCTTTTCAGAAAACTTACCAAAAACGAACAGAGGACGTAAAACGAGATGAAATATGGAAAGGCCAGCACGCTGCCACAGGATCCACTGATTTCCTCTCCTTCTTCAAACTGGTAATGCTCATCACATTTCACGTCTATTTCCGGAGATACTGCCATCATTATGTCTTGCCACGCTTCCCCTGAAAATACACACAAATTACGGATTTATTCCTAAAGAGGTAGAGCTAAATGAAAGGGGGGGAAAAGAATTTCTTTCCTTTTCTTTCTGTAGCTAAAGAAATTCGAAGAAGAACTCGGTTGGTGGAAATCGGATGACGTGTTGCCAAGCTGAAGTGGACATGGGCCAGTCACCTGTGTCGCTGACAAGGCGGACATATTTGTTTTAGACTGGAGGCCACGCACGAAGAGTGGTGTGGGTGGACAGACCATCAGCCAGATGGTCCAATTAACGATGTGATAAACCAGTCCTCTTTGGATGCGAAAAACAAAATACGGAAACGGTGGGCGAAATAAATGCTGGAGAAGAAGAAGAAGTTGACTTATAGGAATCCCACTTCTTGATTTAATCAAGGCATGTTGTATTGGTGGGGCTTGTATATTGAAGAGGTTCTTCGTATTCTAAACGATTAAAAGGCAAGAACCGGCAGATCTGACAGGATCCAAGGTCTTATTGTGTGGGTTGAAGTTCAACGACCTATTTTACAAACCCCGATTTCAGAGTTATGGGAGCTGCCAAAAACTCTGAGATGACTCTTGTAACAAATACTTCCATTAATAGCTGAGATATCTTCAGAAGTACGGGATCATCGTAATTTTTGGACAATGTCACTTAATTCGGCCTACAATGTTCTAACAAAACCTTATAAGGTGATTTTGTGTGACCAGGATTCGAGCCCAAATCTTAGAAGAAACGCTAGACCATGGAGGGTGTATATTTTTCACAAATGAGGTTTACTTACCAGTAGCAGATCGGAACAGCACGAGAATGGCTTGTGGAAACGTCTGAAAGTGGTTGTTTCTGGTGATGGATGTCTCGTCATTTATTGCTACTTTACCGAACACCTGGAACCAGTCAATGCCAGTCAAAAAACAAAAGATAGTGAAGTCATTCCTAATTTAATTTAATAGTTTTATAATTATTTAATTAACAGTCTAAACACTGAGGATATGAGATTACTACTATAAAAATCTCTATCACCGTTCCTCGGGAACGCTGATAGAGGGTGCTTTTATATTAAAACTTGCTTGCCGAGACTATAGGCTTGGTAGGATCATTGTGTAAGTTTGATCAACGAGGAACATGGAAAATAAGTTGAATTTTGAGTTGAAAAATAAGTTGAGTTGAATTTAGAATAACCAGTACTGTCGCCTCTGGTGTGGCCAGGGACGTCTCCTGCGGTAGAGCAACTTCATACAATAATAACAGCTTGGCTATTCATCTAAATATCGTTTTTTTATTCTTCTTCATCAATTCTTTCTACAACATCGTAGACTGAAGATCATTTTCTGACTTCCCAAAACTAATACTAGCTTTATCATCCACAAAAGGCTACTCTCAAGAGCCAGTAATAACTAAAAAGTATCAATACAAAAGAAGAAAAGATCGCGGAGTTTGCACACAGAGCATACAAACTCCACAGTACATACCTGCATCCCAACAACAGCGTATATGAAGAACAGCATGAGGATCAGCAGAGCAACATATGGCAACGCCTGGAAGGACTTGATGAAAGTCCACAGCAGAGTCCGGATGCCCTCACCCCTCGACAGCAGCTTCACCAGTCTCATGACGCGGAACAGCCGGAAGAAGTTGATCGACGGTATCGAGCTATCCTGCAAGTACTATTGACGTTGTGGATCCGTTGCGTAGGTATGTGGTGCTGGTGACACCATGATTTTCTTATTGAGGATACGGTTTTAGGTTTGACTCGCCGCTGGGCATAAAGGTATTTTGAAAAATGAATTTGTTTAATCTGTTTGTCAGGGATGTCAATGTACGTTTCCATCTCCGATAAATACAACAGGGTATTCTAGTGTATAGTCTGTGCTATTTTATGGCTAGTATATTTTTTATTTTATTTTCTGTTTAACTTCATTATTATTTAGATTTTTCAATATGGATCTTGTGCCTGCAATAAAAACTTATTATTAACTTGCAAAACATGCTCAAAAACAACACCTGGTAACTTTGCGATATTTGGAATCCCTCGCTTTTTTCCACGATACTTTGATTTTGAAAAGAGCATACGTGTCGTTTCCAAAACTGTGCGCACGCTTAAATGACAGACTGTTAGTAATGTATGTGATTTATTTTAATTTAGTTTAATATATATCTGCAATATCAGGAAGAAGTCTTATTATAAATATTCGATTGTATACGTGGTAAGGTCCCATAAAGCAGGCAGTTAAATTTCATACAAATGCTCTGAATACTTAGATATAATAGAGGAAAATAAATAATAAAATAATAGACTAGGTAGATTTTAAAAGAATTTTCAATGTAACAATTCTTCAGTGCGCTAATGATTTTGTACTATGATTTATCAGTGATATTCTGATTGTGCGCACGTTATGGAAAAATGTTGTGTTTTCTTCTATTTTTTTCTAGTTCATTATAATACATTGACGATGGTTTAGTTGCATAGATATAATGTTACTGTCCCATAATATAATTATATTGTTTATTAACATGTAAAGCTTTATCATTGATAGCGTTCTTTGCCTCTAAATGTCTATGAAGTGCATTTACGGTATTCATAATGGCTTCTAAACCTAGTGGTCGATTATGTTTATTTTGTTTCAACTAAGTTGTTTGTATGTACATTCTAATATTTAAGAAAGTTGTTTGACTTCTTATATTTGTGTACCTATTACAAATAGTACGAAGGGCGTTAAAAAAGTTAACATCATTATAGTTAATTACAGAAAAACATAGATACTGGCAGCTTTAGCTAAGATATTTTTACATAACAGTTTAAAAAAGAAAACTTTTTATATTTCATTCATTCATTCATTCATTCACTGAACTTTTTTTTTCTATGGCATGGCACTTGTAGAGTTTTGTTATAATATCTCAAAATTTCAAAGATTTCTGACGCGGAGGGAGCGAAGCGATCTTCTTTTGTTCCTCTGACGTATATCTATTGTTTAATAGTGGCCAGTACTTATATTTTTTGTTCTAAACGTAATGTTTTTTTAATACCCCTCGCATGTGTAGAAGCGTGCTTCTTACCTTATGCGATCTGGTCGAACCACTTGCCTGAAATAAATTGTACTTGCTTAATGAAATCACTATTATATTTAGCAGTGTTATATAATTTGACAACTGTGATTTTGTAACTTGAGGCTTTGTTATTACGACATCGAATCGTCCATGCACGGGACAGTAACTGAGCTGTCTATATCCAAATAGCTGATTAAAATTGTACTATGAACTACAGTTTTATAAGCAAATCGACTAAATTTAAACCTATGAGGCGCCATCTATGTGACGTCATAAATACTTATTCCACCATTTTAGAAAGCGACAACATGCGTTTTGGTAATCTGTAAACCACGCTGATTCCAACGATACCACTTGTCGGTATAAAATAAACCTTCAGTCCTACGAAAATGACTTTTCTTCAACTTGGCCTCTCTCTCTACTACACAGACTGGGTTGTCAAAGGGATCCAAAACCACGTTATTTTGGACTCAAATTTAAATTTATTTATCTAGGTACTACGCATTGCACAATAATCTTTAGCTATTTAAATATTAGACAGCTCAAGTGGAAATGATATACTAAAGTGATAGATAAGATATAACAGCAGAACTCCACTTACAGCGTTTTTTATTTCATTTACTTGAGACACGACAATGTCGATGATGCTGCCCAGCACTATGATGAAGTCGAATGTGTTCCACGCGTCTCCGAAGTAGTTCTGTTTAATTTTGTGATATGAAAATCGGTAAATTCATTGTCTTGTTATATACTAAATAAATTAATAATAACGACAATGCACCCCAAAAAATCCTCCCTTAATTAAGGTGGATACGGTACCTATTCGGAAACGTATGTCTGAGAATACATCCTACCTATAAAAAAAATCCTTTATTTCAGACAGTGCCCATATAATGTTAGTAACATACCTTATAACTAAGTTAGTAACATAATATTAAAAAATATATATTTTTTACATCTTTGACGAGATGGACGCGGGTCCAATGCTTCATAAAAGCACTGTTCACAAAAGCTACTGTCTGCAGGAGACCGTTGGAGCTGCTCCGAATACGGTTTATCCTGATCCCTGGATGCTATGCGATTTCTGATTATAGCTGAAAAACTGTCTACACCAGCTTCCGCGAGCATCCCTGACGCACTGCAGTGTCGATGCAGCCCCATCAGTCCCCTGAAGGCATAAGGAGGGGGGGGGGGGTATAGGGTGCGCAGGGCCCTGAGAGCTCCCTGTGTAGGTAGAGTGTGTAAAATGTGAGCAAAAAAAATATGGATAAATGTTATTTTTTTAGCTAAGATGGATTTCCAGATATCTGTTTCAGAGTATCCACCTCATGTGTGATAAATGGGACCACTCGCGTAAATCATGGGCTAGAAATCTTAAGACAAAGTGTAGTCGAGTTCGCCAATAGCCTTAAGTTTTACTCTAAAAATAAGAAGACGTCATTGCATTAACAATATGTATCAATAAGTAGTACAGACACGAAATTAAGACAGTGAGAAAGTGATAGTGTCAGCTATGCTATTTTTCAGCCATCACCTCTTTGGTAAACTAACTTTGGTGACCAACTCACAACAAAACTTAAGTATATAACAAATATTAAATGTAGAGTTTATGAGCGTCGGTGGTCTAGTTCCGACGAGTCCGGGAGACGTGGGTTCGATCCCCACCACGTACCAATGTGTTTTCGAATTTCGAATTCGTATGTACGTTTATTCGACGCTCTTACGGTGGTGAAGGAAAACATCGTGATGAAACCTGCACACTCCTGCGAGGAAATTCAAATGCTGTGTGTGAAGTCGACCAACCCGCACTGGGCCAGCGTGGTCGTTTAAGGCCTAATCGCCCTAATTCAGGGTAGGCTCGAGCCCCTCAGTGGGGACGTATATGAGCTTTTGATGAAATGTAGAGTCTTAGGTTTATTAGGGCTGAAATTCCCTTTAAAGATAATAGATTGGGTAGTATTATTAATAAAATTGGTAATTTCAATACACATACCTTAAACCTAAAAGCAGACAGCTTGAAAATAAATTCCAAGGCGAATATGGCGGTGAAGATCATGTTGAGCATATCCAGCACTTGGGTGTACAGGTCCTGCTGCTTGTGGTACTTCATGGCGAGGGTCACCGTGTTGATCATGATGAGGATGAAGATGGCGTATTCAAACGGCTGCGACGTCACAAACCACCACACTTTGTATTGGATGCGGTGCTTTGGGATGTACCTGTTGGAAAAAGAGTTAAATATATTAATAAGTGGAATTAGTTTTTTATTGTGTATTTTATAGGTTAATTTTGCAGATTTTTCGTTCATAGAGGTGGTAGAAACGAGCTGGAAGTTTTAATTAACGTTTGTGTTTTTTATAAGATTTTGTGTTTTTTTTTTTTGAGCGGACCCTTGTTTTTTGTTTCACTATTATTACACTATTATATATAGTTATAATAGTCAACAGGAGCAGATCCTCGAGCGCGTCCCCGCGAACCATAGACATAGTTCCCAGCATACTGGCAGCATTTCCTCTGGTCAAGCTGATGCGGGCGAGGAATCTGCCAGCTCTGCGATCGTCAGTAGTTTCGCTGAGACGCGACGAAAGATCTGCTATAAACTTTTTAGCTTCTTTAAATATCATGTACTGACAATGAATCCATTACATGTACGAAATAGTACAGTAGTAGTTATTTTTTTCAGATTACGTGAACGCTAACAGTACGATCCACTAGAATAACAAAGAAGCCTTTTTTTTTGGAAAATAGATTTGTATTTGACCTCTGTCTGACCCAACAGAAACTAACAACAAGGTTCAATATGGAATAAACTTACCCAGAAGTAAGAAAGTAACAATTTAATGCTACACTGGTGTCAATTCCCGCAGCGAAACTTAAATTTAAGTTTAATTTTAGTCTTGTCACTTTCTGACTAACGACCATGAAAAAGGACGGGAGATTGTCAGCTGTTTTGAACGTCAAATTTTATGTCACAAACGTCAATTTTAAGCAGGATCCTAAAACAAGCCGTTTAAAATTACATTGCATACGTCCAAACTTGACATTTGCGCTATAAAAATTGGCGCTCACAATGGTTGACAATCTCCTGTCCTTTTTCATCGTTGTGGGTCAGAAAGTGACAAGACTAAGATTAAATTTAGTATCGCTGCAGGAATATATTCGACACCACTGCCCACTGTTGCTAATTGCTCTTTTTTATTGCATTGTTTTAGACACTTTCCTCTTCATTGTACGTTGTCATTGTTAGAATTTCTTATTTTCCATTAGAACTACTTACCTTCGAATAGGTTTAGCTTTTAGCGCGAACTCTATACAGTTCCTCTGGTTTTTGTCCAGCTCACAGTTCTTGTACTCCTGTTCGCCCTCGTTCTGGAATGTCACTATGACGAAACCGACGAATATATTAACCTGGAATATTAAAGATAATGGTAAAAATTCAAACATGAGACGAACAACGTGTTTTGATTATAATTGAATAGAAATTGGTGTCGATTCGGCATACGCCCAACTAAACTAAACTAAAAATTTGTCCTGTCACTTTCTATCATTTTTAATTGAAAAGGGACCGAAGATCATCGGTTTTGTTTTTGGTCTTTGACTTCACGATTAACTGTCAAAAAAAGACAAAAAGAAAACCGATGATCTTCGGTCCCTTTTCAATTAAAATTGATAGAAAGTGACAGGACTAAGTTTAGTTTAGTTGGGCGTATGCCGAGTCAACACCATTGTGTCGGCTAATTATTCAACGGAGAAACGATTGTCGGAGAACCGTTTCAGACTCGAACAAAAGTTGTTCAGTATCACAAAAATTAAGTTCGCAAAATAATTTAAATAAAAACCATCAACACGACAAAGAAGAAAATGAAATAAACAACAACCTCAGAGATTTTGCGGTATTCAGTTAATATTAAAACGTTGTATACTAAACCAAACTAAACTTATTATTATTATTATTAAACTTTATTATGGAAACATTAAGAATATGTGACTATTGTAAACAATACATTTATTTATCTTTATCTTAATTATAATTTTATTGCATGTATCAGTAGTTCTGAATATAACAACTTACCATAAAGAAGGCAATTATAATAATATAAATAATATAGTAGGTAGCAACAATTGGACGGAAGTTAGTGATGGGACCACGATCCTCTGCATTCGAGTCTATCGACACGTATAACAAGCTGAAATAAATCAGAGAATAAATAAAAAATAATAATAACATTATTAAAAATTTTCAACCCTGGTACCGGAATCAAGTCCGGACCCATTGGGTTATAATTAGGACTATTAGGTTTAGTATCTTGAATCATAGTGCTTCTTATATATCAAATAAAATTATAGACAGGATACTACTTTTAATAGACATTTTTTAATTTTTGTGAGTGGCAATGTATAAGTGTAGCAACAAACAATTATTGATAAACATTAAAATCCTTTTAAACTTTCACAACTGCACAAGATTCTTTTATATATGATTCTGATGACACCCAAATATACAAAACATTATTAACGTTACTTTTTGAAGGTGAAACATCTTACCCTGGCCAACCCTCAAAAGTGGACACCGTGAACAGAGTGAGCATTCCTTTCATCACGTTGTCAAAATGGAAGGGATACCTCTTCCATTCCCGGTCTGCCACCGTATACTCGTTATTCTCAAATATTAAATACGTCCCCCTGAAAAAACACAGAAAATTGAAAAAATGTCACCTTTTTTATACTAAAGCATCTAAGTTAAAACATTTGGGAAAAACGACTACTTTAAGTTGTACGTATATTTTACAGTAACTTTTCATAAAATATTTAGTTCAGTCTTTTCGATCCCGGTTGTTTGAATGTTTCCAACCGGGAATCGAACTACGACGCCGTAAAAAACAGACAAATTGCCATCTATGGTAAATGGGTCATACCTAAACATCCTACTAATCCTACTAATATTATAAATGCGAAAGTTTGGATGTTTGCTTCAACCACTGAAATTATTTTGATTCATTTCTTTGTTTTTTTTTTATCGGGATAAAAAGCACACATATAGGTTAGGTCCTGGAATAGGACATAGACTACTTTTTACTGCGGTAAAACACTCCATTCCCACGGGAAAACTCATTAAACGCGGGTGAAACCGCGGTCAGAAAGCTAGTTTTTTATAAGTTTAAAAATATTATAAAAAATACTTACTGACACTCATCCTTAGTCATTTTAGAAATGTCATTACACATAAAGAATTTACCCTGAAACAATGTTTTAATAATTAATTATAAACAATGAAATAAATTATTTCACAATCATACAACAACTATCATGCCACTACGAACAACAAGCATACAAATATGTTTCTAAACAAATTATGTTAAGTCAATCATAAGGATGAATATTGAATGTGTCCAGCTAGATGGATTCCTAATAATATCTCTTGATTAAAATGATTGTCTTTACGATAAAGCTGATAAAAATAATATTAATTAAAAGCTACACAAAAATAATAATCAAATATTCAGCATAAAAGTCAATCTCGTATGCTTATTCCTACAAGTTTTGTACTCTAAGTAGATAGTTTAAATTAAATAAGTTAAGGTTACCAAAATAGTTAACGCAAGTTAGTGTAGCGGATTTTTTATGAACTATTTTAAACACTGCCATCTAATGAACGTTGATGCTACTAATAGTGCGCTAACAGGCCATGCTTTTAAAGTTCAAATATATTAATGAAAGCTACTGGTAAATATACATAAATATTTTAAATACATCAATCAGGTCAGTCTATCAGTTACATTTATTTAGCATTCTATCTGTCATTTTGTCATAACAGCCCATAGTCTTTGATAAAGCAGTAAAATGTACTTTAAGATTCTTGACTAGACAGGACCAGTCAGATCAAAAGGCAACCAGAATAACTATCTGCTGTCACAACTACAAGAAAATGTAAGTTTCTACAGGTAGCACAGTGGGCTTTTAGGGTCAAAAACTTACCTTAAATAACTGTACACCTACGACGGCGAACATAAATTGTAACAAATACGTAACTAGCATTATATTTCCTATAGTTTTAATCGCTACTATCACACATTTCACCACATACTGTAAGCCGTCTCATTGTCATGCAGGGTACGTTACCGAGCAGGGGATCCCGCACCGCAGCGACGGGACATAAGGGACAAGCAGACCAGTTTAATTACAAGGTTTTGTGGAAGGATTCCGTAGTATTATCGGTTCGACCCGTACTCGGCTTGACTCACTTAAGGTTCGACCCGTTGTCGGTTTGGCCCATTTTTTAGTTGCGACTCACTTGAAGTTTGACCCAAATATTACTTGCAGCATTCGGATTAATAAGTGTTTCAGATAGATAGATAAAGCGTTTATTTCAGTTAGACTCTTTTTTAGTATTATCGCAACGTGCTTGCCTCACAGTTTGTTGGGTTGGGCACAGAATATTTTATTTTATGAATAGATTTTTTATATATTTAGGTAGCGTGATTTTGAAACTTTAATTAATTATATATAATTTTTTTTAGAAAAGATTTGGGTCGAACTGATAATAACTCGAAATGGTACTAAACTAACCCATGTTATTTTTCCATACTGTTACTTGAATTTCGGAGGGTATCATTCAAGATCGTTAGATATAAGTTGTATAGTAACGCCAAGGTAGGGGGAATGGTTGCTAAATGAACATGTTCCTTCATTAGTCTTCTAACGTAGGTTCTAGTTCTAGATACACCTTTGGGTTGACAAATATGTTACATGCAAAAAACTAACGAGATGGGTATCAAATATTTAATGATGGACAAATTACATGCTCTAATTAAAATAAAAAACCTACAACCTCGTTAAGGCTTCAAAGTACTTTATAAAGGACAAAGAGCTGTATGGTAAAAAAAAAAGAATTTGAACAAAAATACAGAAAATAACTAACTAGTTTAATTTTGGCTTATGAATTTTGTGAATGAAACTGATAGGCAACGAAATTTTCATTTATAATTAAGTACTTATAATAATATAAATTTTCTAGTATATTTTATAGCTATAAAGGACGGACGAACGAGCTTCAGCAGAAAAATAGAGAAGGTTTTTGCTTGTCTTTCTAGTCTACAACTTACCCTAAGCTACTATTATTTATTATGTAGCCTAAGTGACAAAAACACAGAAGAATATAGTGAAGACGAAAAATATGAGTATCATAGATGTTTGAGAACACACAAGGAAACAATAAGAAATTAGTGCGAATAATGAAAGATAAGATAAGACATTCACAATAAAAACATTCACATAGAAGACAGTTAGTACCCAAAGGTGTAGGTATATTGATAAATGGAAGATTCAGTGGTTGCCAAACTGTGGGGCACTCAAACTCATTTTGTAAAGGGGATGTACAAAGGTGCTACGTCATTTATTGGTCAACTGACTGTACACTACATATTCGTCAATTGCATATTATTAGATTAGGTATTTAATACATTTTGCAATAACCACGAATAAATATTGTTATCCATTTTAGGTATTGTAAAATTAAATGCGTAAGTAATGTAAAATGTAAAAATGTATGTATGTTGAAAAAAAATAATTATATCACTGGTTTCTGTTGTCTATGAATATAATATTTTTTAATATTTATCATTTTTGCACCCTGCGAAGTCTTATATTATTCAGTATAGACCTGGTTTAGAGGCTGTTATATCTATAACAGCCTGAGGACCCTCATATCATCATAATTTTAAATGAAAGACGTCCTCACGCAAACGTAAACTCACAAAGCGGGTGGCTGTGGGTGGACCCTCATACGCACAAAATGGAACAAATAGCATTTTTATTTCATATCATATGGTTGTATAATATTCATATGATTTTATCAAAATCCAAAATGGCGCCAATTTTACTCAACACATTGACTAGGCCAAAGAGATCCCCGCCGGATGACATCGTTTTTGATTGTTCACTATGATTCAAAAATATTTAATTTTACTTGAAAAGCCGACCATATTTTTCTGCAGTTGACGAAACAGTTGACCAATACTAAAATTCTCCGTGGCGCCCCCTACCTTGAACATTTGTACTCCCATGACAGCGAACATGAACTGCAGTAAGGACGTTACCAACAGAATGTTGCCGATCGTTTTGATGGCTACGATCACGCATTGAACTACGTGCTACAATCATGGAAAACAACAGTCAGAAAATATGTATTTTTTTTTTAAAAAAAAAGCACGCTTTAACGTGCCACTTGGTTGCCTATTATGGTGACGTCATAATTTCATAGAAAACAAGCAAGAACGAATTTCGGCCCTGCCACGGTGCCCTCTGTGGTGTAGTTAGTAAGCACGTTGGCTGCGTATAGGCCTAAGGTCGTGGGTTCAAGTCCCGCCGGAAGGTTTACGTTTTTGGTGGTTTTCTATGAATTTAAAATTTTTAAGAAAAAATGTAGTTTCATATATCCGGAAAGTACTTAACGTATGGTCGGAGATCCCGGCGCACAATATTTTTAATGACATTTTTTAAATTATTATATTCAGCGCTATTAAGTTTAAGCAAGCGTAGCCTTCGTGGATGTTCTTCTGTGTTTCAGTGTCCCGGGAACCCCTATTTAGTCTGTTAACCCCTATTAGGTCCTGGGTAAAATCATAGATTCAGTGATCAGCCATTTGGCATCTTGTAAACCCTGACACCTGAGGGTCGTAGGATTGGCTACCAGTCTGATAATTACCGAGGATAATTACCTATATATTATGTACAAGATTTTTTAACAGAGTCACAAAAATATCATACAATAAAAAAAAAAATCAAACACCTTACTTAACACTTTTTTAAATTTATTATTTATCTATTTTCAGAGCAATCAATAATTGATCAAGAATTTTCTAGATTCCATTTACAAACGTAATGGAATCCGGCTAGTTTTCAGCAAATGTACCTATATATCAAAATAGTCAAGCCAACTGAGCTGACAAAACCCTGGTAATCAATATAATTACGCAAATACTTATGCGTTGGGATCTCGCACCATGACCATGTAAACATCAACGATGCCGATAACATCTGATCTCCACAGATTCGCAATCAGAATTCGCAGAAACTTTATCTAACTAGATAAACAAATGGCTGGACAATGACTGACCTTCAAGCCTTTGGCCCGGTTGATGGCCCTTAGGGGCCGGAGCACCCTGAACACTCGCAAAATCTTCACCACGGATATACTACCAGACCTGGAACAAACATACATGTTTTATGAGAAACTTGGGAACTAGTGTAGCAGCTTTTTAGGGTTCCGTAGTAAAAAAGGAACCCTTATAGTTTCGGTCTGTCCGTCTGTCTGTCCGTCTGTCTGTCCGCGGCTTAGCTCAGAGACTCTTAGTACCAGAAAGCTGTAATTTGACATGGATATACATATGAATCATGCCGACAAAGCTGAAGAATAAAATCTTAAAAAAAAATTTTTTTTAGCGTTCCTCTGGTACACGTCAAGAGGGGGTTATTTTTTTTTTCACGATTACCTTATAGTGTGAGGTATCGTTGGATAGGTCTTTTAAGAACAATGGAGGTTTGCTAAAACCATTTTTCGATGCTAGTGTAAGTTTTGGAAATATTCTGTTTTAAAGTGCTTATTTTTGTTAGAGTCAAGTTTCCCCCCCCTCTACCAGCGAAACCGTTGTATATGGAAACGTGAAAAAAATCATGGTAGTAGTGTATATGATGAATTTAAAAGAAAAACTATCAACATCAAGTAGGCTTTACAGGTTATCGAATAATAGACCAACTTATAAAAAGTACTAGTACAAGTAAGAAATTTCGTACTACAAATATCATAGAAAAATATTTTGATGAATGTTAGAAGGCTGTAATTTGGCATGGACATATACATATTAATTATACCGTCAAAGCCAAAGAATAAAATTAAAAAAAAAATTATTATTTTTTAAATTCACGATTAACTTATGGTGGGAGGTATCGTTGGATAGGGTTTAAAAAAATAATGGGGGTTTGCTAAAACCATTTTTCGATGCTAGTCTACGTTTCAGAAATATTTTAAGTGCTTATTTTTTTGTTAGAGTCAAGTTTCCCCCCCCCCTACCAGCGAAACCGTTGTATTTGGAAATGTGAAAAATTTCACGGTAGTAATGTACTCATGATGAATTTAATGTGTAGGTGGGCCCGTTTTTATTATATACATAAATACTAGCGGTCCGCTTGCTCGCGTTGTGTAAGATTTTCCCGTGGGAATAAGACTTTTTCTCGTA
This sequence comes from Carpatolechia fugitivella, assembly GCA_951230895.1. Taxonomy (NCBI): domain Eukaryota; kingdom Metazoa; phylum Arthropoda; class Insecta; order Lepidoptera; family Gelechiidae; genus Carpatolechia; species Carpatolechia fugitivella. The sequence goes on along the minus strand of OX579668.1, from coordinate 1,362,790 downwards.
AAAAGTGTCCTATGTGTTATATCAGGGTACAAACTATCTCTATTCTAAATTTCATCCACGAAAGAGTAAAAAACAACCACCCATACATCCCTACTTACAAAATTTCGGGTTTATAATATAAATTAGGAAATTTTTTATCATTACTTATTAGCTCCGTGTGCTAACTTCTGCATATTAGGCAACTACGGAACCCTACACTTTGCGTGGTCCGACACGTGCTTGGCCAGTTTTTATTTTGTTTTTTATTGTATTTAGGTGTGTAGAGCGTCACAATAATCTGAATAAAGCTTTTCTATTCTATTCTATTGTATTCTATTCTAGGGCAAGATGCACATGTTCACGAGAACGCGGTTTGAACTTAGTATGATGTAACCCAAAACTCATAAACGATATGTGTAGAGCCATGTTGCCTTCCTTTTCTTAAATGTTCTGATCTGATACTGATTGAAGTATTTGATGTTATCATTATATTTGCTCATATACATAAACCCACAGGAGGGCTCGAGCCTACCCTGAATTAGGGTGATCAAGCCTTAGTCGACCACGCTGGCCCAGTGCGGTTTGGATGCAGTTATATAAAGTAACTAATCAATACATTTTATGAAAATATTCCTAAATTTGGCGTAGTCGCCGCAGTCGGTAGGATTCGAACTACACTCTCAAAAAGATTCTGATTTCTCACTACACCATACCTGCTACGAATGTGTACTTATATTGCAATGAGCGCTGAGCTGACCTCTCAGCATTTACGAAGTGTGAGAGAAAAGGCTACTGCATTTTGATGCAGAGCGTAGTAAGGCATTTTATTTGGATCAAATCGTAGATGATCATCAAACCTGAGTGAAGAGATGCTAGAAAGGGACAAACGTACTTAAAGCTCATGGAAATGAGCGAGACGCAGACAACCAGCATGTCAAGCACGTTGAAGGCGGAGCGGAGAAAGGCTCCTTCATGAAGGATCAGGCCGTAGGTGACCAGCTTCAGGAACAGCTCCAGAGTGAAAATCGATGTGAAGAACACGTCGAATTGACTCAGCAACTGAAAGGAGTTACAAGATTAGGTAAAACAAACATAATATACTAATATATTAAGTCTGACATAAAAGTATTTTATTTATAGATGGACTGCCTATTCCCATTAGAATTCCATGTATCGAGGATATATCACAGATTATACATACAGACAATAGAAATAGGAATAGTAAACATTAAAACTAAAACTTAAACTTTAACTAAACATTAAAACTAACGGAAGAACAGCGTTGTGACGTGCCTCGTGTCGTCGCAACATTATGCTGAGTTAGGGCCCATTCAAGGGTGCAGTACATCAGCGATAACATATATTTTATTGTTTCTCCTTAGTGTATACTCTGTTTTGTATTTGTTGTTCTTGTACTGTATCATTGAATAAACGTTTTCATCTATCATCTATCTATCTATCTATCTATCTAAAATTGCTGGCTTCCCACATTTTTATATAGACTTTTGTTCTACATCAAGGGCTATTCTTACCCAATTCCTGAACCCCTTCTGGGCAGCATCCAACGGGTCTTCCGCAGCCAACATGGCAGAGGAGAACATGATGCAGACCAGGATGATGTTGCCGAAGGTCGACGACGCCGATATGTTGTAGCACAGCACTCGAAACCTGAACGCGCATGCGCAAGTCAAGGTCAAGGTCATTTGTGTTTCAAAGTCAAGGTCATTTGTGTTCATGGTCAAATCAAGATCCGAGAAGAGTGGTATACCTAAAGGGTTATTTCTTTATTAGCGCGCTTAGTTCTGTAAGGCGTTTGAAATGTTACAGAAGAAAAACCATGGGTTGGAAATACGTGTTAGATAAATTCGACCTTCGTTTTTATAGAGAAAAAACAATATAATATTAAAATATGGCACTGCACTAATATAAAAATAACCCAGTATTAATCAGACAAAGAAGAAGAATTAGATAAGAAAACCTAAACACCAAGATGTTAACATCGAAAGTAACTACCACTGTAAAACACAATATTTTAATTTTATAAATATTTGGGATTTTCTGAAGGCAAGTACTTATTTTTACAACAGTGTACAAATTAAATATACTTAGTTATTTAAAATTAAACACACTAAGGCACACGTAAAGCGTTCAATCATAACTTAATAAAAAATTAAATAACTAAAATCATGCAAAATAATATTGGTTATAGCTATAAATATACACGCTTCATGCAACATGCAAATGAACCTAAATCCTTTCAGAATAAGGTGTTTTTCACAAACTACTCTAACTATAGTTTGAATTCACATACGAAGGCGAAACGGTTTCAAGACATTCAGTATTATGATACATGTTATTTTAAAACGATAAATTTTCAAATGTATGATATCTGTCGTTAAATAGAGTTAGAATTTATTATCGTGATACGGGGGTGAGGTTCAGTAAACTTTTTTCATCTGCTCTACAAATAAAGAAGTAATGTTACATTAACTAAATCTTAAATACTCAAAATAACAAATTAGATGCCAAATGTTATTTATCTCTGCAATCGATATGTCATTGATCCGCTTCGCCACGTTATTGGGTCTGCATAGAAGAACTGCATTTGATTCGTATTTTTGCTGCCAATATTATGTATTCTGGATGCATTATCATTGTGATACAGTACTAAAGTTGGACTGACTACATCAGGGTTGCACAACAGGTTTAGGGTTGGGGGTTAAGGTTAGGTGTTGGGTTGGGTTGCAGGGTTGGTTGATTGTTTTTGGTACACCTATAATGTAGTCGTGACTGCCTAGGATGCATCCGAATTACAATTTCACACCTAAAATCCATATCAAATACAATCTCTCTATGTAGACCCATCATGGTTCCTACACACTTCAACTAAGGGATTTCAGACATGCTTTGGAGTCAGCTATCACAAACCTATAGGAACTGGGGACACACAGATGTATCTAGGGTACCCTGAATTCTCATTGCGTGGAATTTTGAAGGGACCTGCACATAGAATACAACACCCGTGCAACAATTAGGATGTTGGAGTCACATCGGGAGGACCAATCGGTACTGGGGAGGACAACGCCAATTAAATGACATGAGTCAAGGTCTTTGTTTCTTCGGACATTACGGGCTGAGAGTGTAAACTCAAAGGAGAAGGAGAATGGGCACCTTTGTATGGCCTCCGTCCCCAGTGGTGCATGATTCACCACTGGGGACGGTGTATCAAAATGTGATATACATCATTTTAAAGATCATAGCAATATTTTATTGTATGACACCATCAACGAAACTCGTGCAGGGACGGAACCATGATTATTTTAACTTTTTTAATAATATTATTTTTAGTTTTTACAGCTTTTTATTGTATTTGGTATATAAAAATAAAAATAATCATGGTTTCTTCTCTGCACGAGTTTCGTTATTGGTGTCATACAATAAAATAAAGGTATTGCTATGATCTTCAAAATGACGTATATCACATCTTGATACACCACTGTGGACGAACCTGCCCATTCTCCTTTTCATTTATTTTTGAGGCAAGAATATGTTTCTTAATTTCGATTATATTCTTCACTATGTTCTTATCTATCATTATTGCAATATATTTCGATATTATGTTACGAAAAGTTGTAAGTGAACTCTTAAATCAGTTTTTGGAAAAAGTTAAAATTGTTTTAGTTTGGCTATTGTCATCAAAACTGGACTTATGTTTGTAAAGTTTGAAAATTAAGGTTTTGTAAAGAAAGACCACAAAACTAATATGTAGTAAAAAAGCCCTTAATGTCCGAAAGATAACCGACCAGAACAATGAGACACGGGTACCGAATAGTGACGTCATCACCAATCACCTGTTCGTTGGTGAGAATACGAAGAAACTACTAGCATTCGGGATCGGCGGCGTCTGATTGGGCATATTCAGTTCGGACACGCGCCGCGGCCGAGCGGTTACTAGCGTGCCTTCCTCTTCTGCTTCGCCGCCATCTTGCCGAAATAGAAAGAGACGACAAACTAGGTGACTAAACTCATGATATCTAAAATACTTCCCTTTGAGACTAGCGCCGATGTAGCGAAAACTGGAACTAAATGGCGCTACTGTCGAATGTACCCAAATGTGGACGATTGGATAATAAAATTAAAATAAAGTCTGCCATTTTGTTTAGCCAATGGGCACCATTTTGGTACAATAGATTTTGGCGCCATTTTATTAAAGATTTTATCTTATTTCATTGGTTATTTACTCTGTGAAAACATTTATGGTGACAAAAATATGGTTGTCTCATTATCAAACGTGCAAATTTTTTTCCGGTAGCTAACTAACTATACATTCACGCTCACCAAATTCCTGAAAACAATTTTGTCACCATATTTGTATTGTTTTCACAGACTAAATTTACCGAAGTGTTGCTAGTGTACAGTCTGGTTGCCTCTTAATAGTATCTACTTTCTAGCTTAGGGTTGCTAAATACCTATTTCTATTTTAAGACCATGCTGAAACCCCTGAAAGAATCAGACTTTTGTTAACTATAGGTATTATTCGATAATTAATGTCGCAAATAACTAAAGTGATATTAGCTATTAAAGAAGTGTAGAAATACTTAGTAAATTATATTAAAATAGATATAAAAAACAGCAGAAAATATTTAGTCTTAGATAGAATGTAAAACAATTTGTCTTTGAAAGAGATAATTAACATAGAACCCCTTTTAAGTAAGTGTACACTTTAAACCAAACTAATGGCTTGTGTTGTGTGCTAAATAAAAATATCTGCAATATTTATCATAGACAATAGCGAAAGAGGCAAACAAATCATAGATCCAAAGTGCTGGCTACAATCAAAGACAAATTCGAAGAAGAAAAAAATAAATCAGAACATCTAATTAAATAAAATATAAAGCTTCGATTCCCCAGGTCCCTAACCTGTTGTCTTTGGCAAAAATGAAGAGGGAGGTGGCATCAGGGATGGGTTTCTTAGTGTCGCAGATATCGACCTCGGAGAGTCTGCGCGGGCGCGCGGACGAGGTCGTCGGCTTGCGAATCAGCCGCGGCTCGCTCACGCCCTCTGTGTTCACTGTACTCTCTATGTTAGCTTACGTAGATTTTTCCAAAACAATGCTGCTGTGCTTAGAAACAAGGGGATGCTCAGGGAGACACTAACCAAACTGGTGGAGATGAAGCAGTTTGTTGTTGCCCGGTATTCACAGATGGCAGAACTATAAGTTAATATTCGGAATACTTATACATTTTAGTTTGGGCGGTTCAAAATAGCACAGACAAATTATAAAGATAATCTAGTTGCGAGTTGTACGTTGATACTGTAAAAATATTGGTAGATTAATTTATTATTAAAATGTATTGAGGTAGGTTGTTCAGGAGCAATGCAATATCGACGCGGCATGTCTCCCCTTGTTTCCGTTATCCCAAAATCTTATAAGCTATTTTATTGCACTGAAATAACTTTAAATTTAAGTATTAGAGGACACTTCTTGAGATCAAAAACCTTTCCATTACTTCATAAGTACATCAGCTCCAGTTGCAGCAAATATTCCATATATTTAAACAGAAACTCGAAAATAATGACGTTTTTACTAATAGTGAATTAGATATTATTTTTTTGAAAATGGAAATGATACTACACCAAATGATTTATTTTTGCTAATTTTGATCTCTCAAATTTAATAAAACCGTTTACTTAGCTAAGAAGCTAAAAAAACCTTAATTCTTTTTGTTAATGTCCGATGGTACACCGACTTACTATTAATTTTGATCTCGTTTTAATAATTTCTGGATATTTCTTACCGATGTGGTTCCTCTGATGTATCTCGTGTTCTTCTCTTTCTTGCTCTTCTTCAACTCTCTCCGCTTCTTCGTATCCTTCTTCTTGTCCCGTTTCTTCTCCTTCTAACTCTTCTTGTTGTTCGCCTTCAGACCCTGTCTCTTCGTACTCTCTTTCTGAACTGTATGAATTTGTGCAAGTACTCAATTTAGTTTTTTTAATGCGATATATATATAAGATACAAAATCTAACTAAAAACACAACTTTTATATTTTTAGGTGTAAAAAGATAGTCATGGTGCAAGAAAGTACAATGTAGTACCCTTTGTAAGGGTTTAGCTAGCAGTATTTTTAGAGATTAAAATTTTATTTAAAAGTTTATTCATTTAAAGCACATGAGTTTCGGAAATCAATCAAATCAGAAGCAATCTGAATCAATGTCCTTATATAGAAAATATATCTTCCGTATAGTTGAGCCTCTTGCTGAGGACATATAAGAGTAAATAACTGAAACTAAGATGAAATTTTTGTTATGGTTATTAATTGATGAAGCGTGGGCAGGCCGACCAAGGTAGACCGAGGATTTGGTGAAGGTTACGAAAGCCGGCTGGATGCGGGTAGTGCAAGATCTGTCGTTGTGAATTTCCTCGGGAAGACCTTTGTCCAATGGACATCTACAGTCTGTGATGATGATAATGATTGTTAAGACTAACTTGTCGGTAGTGTAGGCATCATCGTCGTGAATGTATTCATCATCTGTGTCGGCATGTGCGCCATCTATCTCCGCTACACTCCCGCCTTCTTTCTCTTCTCCACCCTACACAAGAGAATCATCAATGACCACATCATTATTGAAATAGATTACACGAAGGTCAAACTTATACAAATAAAATTTTGCTTAATCAAGCGTTATCATCTATTGGACAATATCACATACAAGAAGATAAATCTCCGAAAATTTTAAGAAATGTCAGTTAATAATAAAATATATAAGCGTACACCATTTACGATACTTGGTTCATTTTAATCCAGACTTGCAGCTAGAAGCGTTTAGATATAAATAGGTATCTCACTCCTTCTTCCTTTTCGATGTTGGTCAAGGACTCTGCGTCTGCTAAGTTGTCAACAGCGATAGCCAAGAACACGTTCAGCAAGATGTCTGTTCGTTATTTGTCAAGGAAGAGTAGGTACTTACACATAAATAAATAAAAAATCACAATAGAAAAAAAAGAAATAAAATATCGAATCCGAATACAGGGTGGAATTTTTTAATGCCACCTGGAGGGAAAGAAAGTACTCTAAACAATGGAAATAGCAAATTTCACTCAAAGGAAACATTAATTCATTTTTGGAAAAGAAACAAATTCCACCTTGTATATTTCATACGAATCATAAACAAAACTCTTTGGTCTAGTTTGGTCTAATAATTCGCAATCTCGTTTTAGGAAGTTGCATTTAAAAAAATACTAAAACAATTTCTAAATAGTTAGATACGTTTGAAATCTAATAACTAACTAGGAGTTTTTCCTAACTGACCTATTATCATGTATATCAATGTGGTAAACAAAAATACGGTTTTGTGGTAGAAGGTTTAAAATGACAGTACGCCTAGTAGCCACATTTTAAAAGGATAGTACGCCTAGTAGCCATATTTTAAAAGGATTGTACGCCTAGTAGCCATATTTTAAAAGGATTGTACGCCTAGTAGCCACATTTTAAAAGGATACTACGCCTGGTAGCCATATTTTAAAAGGATTGTACGCCTAGTAGCCACATTTTAAAAGGATACTACGCCTGGTAGCCATATTTTAAAAGGATTGTACGCCTAGTAGCCATATTTTAAAAGGATTGTACGCCTAGTAGCCACATTTTAAAAGGATTGTACGCCTAGTAGCCATATTTTAAAAGGATTGTACGCCTGGTAGCCATATTTTAAAAGGATTGTACGCCTAGTAGCCATATTTTAAAAGGATTGTACGCCTGGTAGCCATATTTTAAAAGGATTGTACGCCTAGTAGCCATATTTTAAAAGGATTGTACGCCTAGTAGCCACATTTTAAAAGGATACTACGCCTGGTAGCCATATTTTAAAAGGATTGTACGCCTAGTAGCCACATTTTAAAAGGATACTACGCCTGGTAGCCATATTTTAAAAGGATTGTACGCCTAGTAGCCATATTTTAAAAGGATTGTACGCCTAGTAGCCACATTTTAAAAGGATACTACGCCTGGTAGCCATATTTTAAAAGGATTGTACGCCTAGTAGCCACATTTTAAAAGGATACTACGCCTGGTAGCCATATTTTAAAAGGATTGTACGCCTAGTAGCCACATTTTAAAAGGATAGTACGCCTAGTAGCCATATTTTAAAAGGATTGTACGCCTAGTAGCCATATTTTAAAAGGATTGTACGCCTAGTAGCCATATTTTAAAAGGATTGTACGCCTAGTAGCCACATTTTAAAAGGATACTACGCCTGGTAGCCATATTTTAAAAGGATTGTACGCCTAGTAGCCACATTTTAAAAGGATACTACGCCTAGTAGCCATATTTTAAAAGGATTGTACGCCTAGTAGCCACATTTTAAAAGGATACTACGCCTGGTAGCCATATTTTAAAAGGATTGTACGCCTAGTAGCCATATTTTAAAAGGATTGTACGCCTAGTAGCCACATTTTAAAAGGATACTACGCCTGGTAGCCATATTTTAAAAGGATTGTACGCCTAGTAGCCACATTTTAAAAGGATACTACGCCTGGTAGCCATATTTTAAAAGGATTGTACGCCTAGTAGCCACATTTTAAAAGGATACTACGCCTGGTAGCCATATTTTAAAAGGATTGTACGCCTAGTAGCCACATTTTAAAAGGATACTACGCCTGGTAGCCATATTTTAAAAGGATTGTACGCCTAGTAGCCACATTTTAAAAGGATACTACGCCTGGTAGCCATATTTTAAAAGGATTGTACGCCTAGTAGCCACATTTTAAAAGGATACTACGCCTAGTAGCCATATTTTAAAAGGATTGTACGCCTAGTAGCCACATTTTAAAAGGATACTACGCCTGGTAGCCATATTTTAAAAGGATTGTACGCCTAGTAGCCATATTTTAAAAGGATTGTACGCCTAGTAGCCACATTTTAAGAGGATACTACGCCTAGTAGCCACATTTTAAAAGGATTGTACGCCTAGTAGCCACATTTTAAAAGGATACTACGCCTGGTAGCCATATTTTAAAAGGATTGTACGCCTAGTAGCCACATTTTAAGAGGATAGTACGCCTAGTAGCCACATTTTAAAAGGATTGTACGCCTAGTAGCCACATTTTAAAAGGATACTACGCCTGGTAGCCATATTTTAAAAGGATTGTACGCCTAGTAGCCACATTTTAAAAGGATACTACGCCTGGTAGCCATATTTTAAAAGGATTGTACGCCTAGTAGCCACATTTTAAGAGGATAGTACGCCTAGTAGCCATTTTTTAAAAGGCTTGACCCCTTGAGAAAAAAGAATTTCTTTTGCAAGGATACAGTTGCCGCAGATGAAGAGTATGATGAAGTAGATGCAGGCGAGGATGCCGAAGGTGCCGACGCCTCCGTACGCCTTGATGCCCTCGTACATTACCGCGTTCCAGTCCTCGCCCGTCAGGATCTGGGTGAGAGTATTGAGCATATTTAAAAGAGTATTCATATACTCTTTTAAGGCTGTATAGGCTCATGCCTTTAGAGGCTAATTTATACCTATCTATAATCCTTACTCCTTACTAATATTATAAACGCGAAACTTTCTATGTTAGTAATTGAAGTTTGTTACTCTTTCACGTTTAAACTACTGGACGGATTTGAATGAAATTTGGAATGGAGATAGTTTGTAACCTGGATTAACATTTAGAATACTTTTTTTATGGGAAAAAGTCTTATTCTCACGGGAAAATCTTACACAACGCGAGCGTAGCCGCGGGCGGACCGCTAGTAATTTTAGATCATTATTATATTTCAATACAAAATAATAGTAGCCGTGCCGCGCCGCTGCAGTACCGCTCCGCTCCCGCTATAGTGCACTGGAACCTTTAGTTTAATTTTTAATCGTTATCGATTTTGTTACCTGAAAAACCGTCAATAGCGCCTGCCAGAAGCAGTCAAAGTTATGCCTGTCCTTCTCCTTAGCGGCTTCGTAGTTGAACTTGCCGCCGAAGACCTGCATGCCGAGCAGCGCGAAGATCATGATGAAGAGAAACAGTAGCAGCAGTAGCGACGCGATCGACTGGATCGAGTTGAGGAGCGACGCCACCAAGTTCGATAGTGATCGCCAGTACCTTTAGCAAACAGACATACATGTAGATTACTAGCTGTTTGTGTTGTTATGATTTCCTGCGGTAAAAACTAGGTTCTTCAGATTTAAGAGCCGTAACGGCAAACCATTTGTGTTAGTGAACTCACCCAAAAAAAATGTAATGACGGATCTAAGTGATGTAATAACATCCTATGGAAATAAATTATTTTGACTTTGACTTTGACTTTGATAAGCCTTGGAAATACTTCCAATACAGTGATGGTTGTAAGTATTGTGATTATGATACAGGATTTAATTAAGTGACTTTAAAGAGTCAAGAAAAAGAGATCCAAGTACAGGATGATTGATGGAACTAATCAAGACTATAAAAATAATTATGATGATTATGATTACGATGATTACGATGCTGGATCTTACTTGGTAACTTTGAAAATCCTCAAAAACCTGACGCATCTCAACTCACCTCTGATAGAACTTATCATCATGATTATAATGATTATTATAAATGATTGTGATGATTACAATACTGGATCTCACTTGGTTACTTTGAAGACCCTCAAAAGCCTGACGCATCTTAACACAGAGATGCCCAGTGGAGGCATCACCTCTGTCTTGGTCAGCACCATCTCACTGATCGAACCGATCACCACGAAACAGTCGAACCGGTTGAATAACGATACGAAGTAACCCTAGAAACAAAGATCTTTATAAATTCTAGCAAGATAATAATATGCCTTTTTGGCTCGTGTCTATCCTAAATTTTGGCTTTCGGCATAGTGCACATTGAATGATGCTTTAACGGTGAAGTAAAACATCGTAAGATAACCTTCACATACTTGCCTAGAAAGTCGTGGTCTATTAAGGCCTGTTAGCTCTAATTAAAGGTAGGCTCGAGCCCCTTAGTGAGGACGTTTATTAGCTAATAACGTACATCTAGCCATATAGTTAAGCTTATTTCCCTTTATGGATGGGAATCATGCAATAAACTAAAACTACTACACAGAAAGATGGCTAAGATAGCAAAAAGATCGAGAAAAATTATTATAATAATCAATCAATCAATCAGCCTATTGCAGTCCACTGCTGGACGTAGGTTTCCCCTTGGGCACGCCAAAGCGCATGATCACCCGCTTTCCTCATCCAACCACCACCAGCGACCTTCCTCAGGTCATCAGTCCACCTGGCAGGGGGGCGTCTCACACTACGTTTCCCGAGACGCGGTCTCCATTCGAGAACCCGTTTGCTCCAACGCTCATCGGTTCTGCGACAGACGAGGCCAGCCCACTGCCACTTCAGCTTGCTACACTTCTGGACGATATCAACCACCTTGGTCCTCTACCGGATGATTTCGTTTCGGATTTTATCCCGTAGCGAAATACCAAGCATAGATCTTTCCATGGCTCGCTGAGTGACATGTAGCCGGTGGGCCAGCGTCATGTTCCACGTCTCGGCTCCGTATGTCAAACAGGTAGGACATGTTATTATAATAATACTTACTTGTAATCCTAAGCTGTACATCTTAACTAACATTTCTATAGTAAACAACGCCACGAAAAACGCGTTCCCATACTCTTGAAAGTACTCCAACCATTCAGGTTGTCTGAAAACAGATTTAATTAAAAATGGTATTCCATTCGATACATGTTGGTAAAAAACGTATTTTCTTTGACCAAATTGGTAAAAGATGTATTGTGTAAAACTTTTAAATTGTTTAGTTCTCACTTGTTTAGTTTTGTAAAATAATTCAAAAGCGGTTGAAAATTGTATTTTTTGTTACACATTGTTAAAATATGGAACACGATCCTCATATTTGATAAAAATACTATGTTAAATATTAAAAAAATTAATGTTAACATTGGTCAGAACTGGTAAAAGTTGCATTTCGTTAAAAATAAGTTTTTTAATGAACGGGTAAACATTTAATTCTTTTAGCATGTTCAAATATATTTTCATAAAAATATTAGTCTTGTTATTAATTTATATAATTTGCCAAATTATGGAAAATTGGGTTAACAAGATATTTTGATACTCACTGATAATGTTCACTAGCTAGAATTATAGTATTTAAAAACACTAATACTATGATCAACCAATAAAACGTTTGCGACTTCACAGCGCGCCGCCCCGCGCGCTTCATGCGACGGTTGACCTGCGGGCAACGGTACATTTGTTACTAAAACGAAACAAAGGCAAATGATAGACGAGTGAAGTGATGTTTCTGGGAGTAATTTTGATGCTCATCATCGTGTGGGCTGTAAGGTCGACAACCGACCTCACAAGCCCTGGTGTCAGTGTTATAGAGCCGCCAAAGGCCACTGACTTGGCTCGTGTAACGACTAGATAGTAGCCGGGACCAACGGCTTAACGTGCCTTCCGAAGCACGGAATCATCTTTCTTTTCGGACAATCAGGTGATTCAGCCTGCAATTTAGTCTCACAAAAAGATTTTTTCTTGACAGTGTCCCCACCGGGAAACGAACCCGGAACCTCCGTAATGGGCGTCGAAATCTCGGCCACGGAGGCTGTTATTGTTACTTTGATACTTATTCTTTTCTTATTGCAGATAGAAGAGCCAATAATAAAATTTATTTAAAAGGTGGGAAAAGTTCTGAAATTGTATTAGCTAAAAAACTCATAACATTTCGGGTAGCCATCTTCACAAAGACCAGAAAACAGCTTTTGTTCCACAACTTTTTTTTTTTGTTATATTGTATGGGTTTGCTCTTGACCCCGATCCAGCGCGAGAGCAGGGATGGGGTCTACGATGTAGCGAGCTTACCCAGATGGAACCTATTCACTTTTCAACAGTTGTTTTTTACCACTGCTGGTCAACTCCTTTTCTGTTTTCAAAACTGGTTTCGAAGCTTTAGTTTCGAAAGTGGCCGAAGGGGATCAGTTAAAAAGTATGAAAATTTAAAATATTTCTTCAAGGAGTTCTACAACGAAAGTATTTCAGTTTTATAGGCTGAGATACACCAAGCCCAAAAGGCATTGTGTTGCTTAGCTAACTCGTTGAATAAAAATCAAATAAAAGTGGACAGTTTTCTATTTATGCAGACGACGTTCAGCCTTCTAATTTGCATTCAAAATGACTGCATTGAAATTTTGTCCAAAGATAACGCCGATTGCAAGCAGGCTTCTTATTTGATCAGCTGTTTTACTTTAAGTAGGAGTTTTACTGTATTTATATCAACTGTACAAAACATTTATGAGACATTTTGCGGGCTTACGCGATATTATCATCAATGTCTCATAAATGTTATGATAATGACCGCGAAAGTTTAAAATTATAATATAACTGTACAAAAGCTGTATGTATATATACAAACAGCCAGCAATGCGATCCTAGTTACCTTATCAAAGTTTTTTTTCCACTGCTTACATAAGGAGACCTTCTGTTGGTCGTTTAGTTCTAACCCTAACTGGTCTGTTGAATCATGTTCAGTTATTTGACCTGGAAGAAAAGACAACATTTGTTATTGAATATTGAAAGTAGCTCTTATAATTTGAGGTCCACGAAGGGTCTTGAATCAACACGGAGGGGGCGGGGCTTATTTTTGATGTACTTGATGAAGTGCAAAATGGCGTAGGGAAGTGACGACCCCACCGCCCACTGCATGGCGCCTTCTGGCCCCTGGGGTGCAGTCAGTCTACCGAATAATGGCGGTCAAACCATTTTTAACGGAGGATGGGCAGCAGTATCCTTACGCTAAGACTTCTGCAACTGCGATCATCAGCATTCCCAGGGAGGGTTCAGGCAGGCGGCCGGCTGTAAAGTTACTGGCAAAACTCAATTGCAATATGACTTGATGACGTGCAAAAATATGTTTTCTTGTTAAATAAAAAATAAATAAAAATGCAGTATTTTTTTACATAAGCTGTGATATAAGTAAGCAAGCTAAAGGTGCTTAAAATACCGTGAAAGCTTTAAAAAATATATGGGCATGATACGTAACTCTTGTGTTATCAGACTCAATTTAACTTGGAGTATACCTCCATGTCCTAAATCACGCAAAACTATTACAGGTCTCAAACACCATTACCATATTCGTTCTTCTTCTCGGCGATGTCGTTCTGGTCCGCCAGCGGCTCCAGGTACTCGGCCTGCGTGATCCAGTCCAGGTAGCCTTTCAGGTCCTCCTCCAGCTGCTGCTTCTCGCGCAACTTCTGGAAGTCGCCGCGGTTCTTCGCCTTCTCTCTCTCTTTGGAAAACTCACTGGAGACAACAGGAGTTGAGTGAAAAGGGTTAGCGTTAGCTGATCAGGTTGGGTTTTTTAGTAAAATAAGTGAGCGCAACTTCTGGAAGTCACCGCGGTTCTTTGCCTTCTCTGGAGACAAGTTGAGTGAAAAGTGTGAAGGTTAAGGTTTCTGTCTATTAATTAATCTTTTTCTTATCGTGTGGATTATAAGGTTTTTATAACTTATGACTTATGTTTTTTTATAACTTATGACCACAGCCTCACCTGATAGGATATTGTGACAACAAGGCCAACAAGGTGAGACACGCTTACCCAGACTTTGCTGTCAAAGTTATTAAGCCATCTAAGGTCAGGTCAGGTCAGGTAAGAACATGATGCATCGACTATTTCCATAGGCCCTAACTAGGATGAACATGGTTTGTTTACGGAATCATCTTACTTTTCGTACAATAAAATAAATAAATACCTGGGGACATCTCACACACGGCCATCTGATACCAAACTAAGCAGAGCTTATATTATGTGACTGATGCAATGTTCTAACCTAACTGGCGACTAAAACAGGGTAGGCTCCAGCTCCACAGTCGGGATGAATCGATGAATGAGTATGTATGAGACACTTACCCAGACAACACACCGAGAATGAGGTTCATAACAAAAAACGCTCCCAAAATGACCATCGACACGAAGTAGATCCACTCCCAGCTGTTGCCCATCGCGTCCTGGATCTGCAAAGAGGTTTTAACATGACGTTAGTAGAAATATTTACAGCCAGTACGCATTTTTGAATAAAATAATGTTTGAACCATCATGTCGTAGAAGGTGTACCAGGATACCTGTACCAGCAAAGTTATGGAGTTAGGGGACACTAATACCTATCGGTTAAACCCTGGTACTTGCCGTGTGGCGACGGCAGAGTAGAATACATTTGTCACCAACCCCTACTCTTTCCGTGGGTGTCGTAAGAGGCGACTTAGGGACTACACATTGAACAGGGAACGGGCAGCAGCGCTCTCTGATACAGTAACCTTTTAATCTGCGATCTCCAACCCGCCTGCCAAGCGGAGGCTCATAGCCCAGCAGTGGACTGTAACGGGCCGTTGATGTTGAAACCCTGGTACACCTGTCATGGAACACTTTAACACGTCATTACTCAATGATACTTTGGAATACAGTGCGCATGTAGATGCCAAAGTTGTAGAAGTTGGTGATCCCGTCATTGCGCCCGATCCACTTCATCTTCTTCAGACACACATACACAAATAACCGTTAAAATATTATACTAACATTGTACAGTGTTCGAGAGTCGTATAAGATGGTTCGGGCATGTGATGAGGAGAAGCGAAGAAGCTGTAAGAAAGCTTTGGCCATTCCAGACAAAAAGAAGGGCAGAGGGTGGCCTTTGGCCACGTGGTGGACAACCGTTGCCAAGGATATGGAGCGAGCGCAGCTGAATGCACAGACAACCCAGAACAGAATGTCCTGTTCTCTTCTTCTTTGCGAGTCGATGATAAACATTTAAATTTTACTAGCCCAATAGGCAGCCACCCGTCCTGGCGCCTAAGAACGAGGAGGGCCGACCTCAGATGATGGTAAAAGGCAAGGAAGAAGAGAAAGAAGAAGAAGACTAACATTGTACATGACGTCGGTCCACCCTTCAAGCGTGATGCATTGGAACACAGTGAGCATGGAGAGGCCGAAGTTGTCGAAGTTGGTGATCCCGTCGTTGGGCCCGATCCACTTCTTTTCGTTCTCCAGACAGATGTATTCCCCCTCTTTTTCTCCAAGGGTGGAACAGTTGAAGCCGTTGTCTTCGCCGCAGGGGTGGGGGGATTCCATCGGCTCGCCTGGTAACAATTATAGCTGTTAAAATAAAATCAAACAGCATCTAATGAAATAACTGTCTTATTACAAAAAACAAGAAAAGCTGTATACAACCATGTTAACTTATCGGCTGATAGCTTAGTCTATGGTACTAAAACATTCTTTACCGATTTCGATTTTTAGTAGGTATTTACCTATCAAAAATAAATTGTTATTTTTCGTACAACTTAATCAGCGGACCAAGTCAATTAATCAATTTGTATGAAAATCTTATCTTGCGAGGTCTTCCACTTCTCACATTTTTTTTTATTAGATTTTGCGATAGGTATTTGAATGCGAAAAGTTGTAGAATCAAAGTCGTACTCATGGTCCGAGCTGCCAACCGAGTTTCCCGTAGGGATGTGACATGACCAACAAAAATAGTTGTTTTTAAAATTGATTGCTTTTCTGTTCCAATCGATTTATGAATAATCGATTTTTTTAGGAAAAATAATCGTTTTTTAAAGAAATCGATGTTTTGTTAGGTTCCATACAAATTTAAACCAGAAAACAAAATAATCCCCGAAACTTATCAAATAAAAGGATTATAAACTTTTCCAAATCATGTTTTGGCTTAATTATGTTCTGTGCAAAATTACCTTTTCTCAGTTAGTTAGTATCACTAAAAATCTCCACCACAAAGCAACCGAAAATAAACTTCGTTTCGCAAATTTAAAAATCCATAAGGAGTACTGCATTTATCAATAGATTTTTATTAATCGATTTTAGCTACTCCGGGAATCGATTAAAAATCGATGTTTGTTTTAAATTGATAATCGTTTTTTTTTCACATCCCTAGTCTCCCGTAATTTGGTTGACTGACACGTATGGAAAATCATGGTCAAGCACTGATGCATTCTATTATTCGTGGCCTGATCGCCTTCAGGGTGGGTCATTTTAATATTTCAATATATATACCTGTTTCTCTTCTAAAGCAGGTCTTGTGCATCTTCCCAGAGAACAGTTCGAGGCCGATGATGGCGTAGATGATGATGACGAAGATGACCAGCAGCGCGATGTGGAGTAAGGGAATCATCGCCTTCAGGATCGAGTTCAACACGATTTGCAAGCCTGAACAAAAAAACATAAAGGTTACATACATAAGGTCACATATTCACGCTCTAATCCTTAATTTAAGTTCGTCTGTTTAAGTTCGTCTGTTCGTCTGTCCTTTCACCATTTGAAGATTACAAAGGTATAGATGGCCATCCTAATACTAGAGCTGTAAAACATTCAATAGGGAATATTCTGACAGCTCTTTAAATAATAAAAATAATAGTTCTAATTAAGACGATAGATGGCGCCAAGTGTACTTCGTGGATTTTTTTTTTAAATCCTTTTATGGCCCTGGGTGACTCGCCGGATTTCTTTGGATCCACGAATCTTCAACGCCATTTATCGAAGATTTGTGAACAATTTTTTTTTTAATTGGCTTTCAATAAACTTACTAGGTACTCCGGAAACGAGTCGCAGCGGCCGTAGTACCCTGAACGCTCTCAGTGCCTTCACATCGAACGCGTCCTTGAATATACTTGACAGCACCGTGCTCACCATACTGGAAACAAACAAATAGTGTCCCTTAAACGCGTACTGTTGTTTATAAACTTATTTTTTTAAATAGGTTTTTTGTTTTTATTAGTTTTGGTGATCTTCTCCAAAAAGATTTCGAACACTATTTTAATTTTTTTTTTTTACTGCCGCCAAAACGAAGTCAGAAATCAAATTCCAAATTTAAACAATAAAAAAAAAATTACTTACAAAATTATCCGAAATATATATTTTTTTTTACTTTTCCCATTTTTCTGGACCAAAAACAAGCTTAATTACCAAGTAATATTAAAAAATAAAAAAGCGCGCGTTTAAGGGTTAAGACCAGAGTGCATAGGCATCTTTTGGGTAAGCATGTCGCAACGTTTGACTCGCCATCACTTTCTATCAAGTGAGATTGTTGTTGAACGCAAATCCATAGCACTTTTATTTATTCTAGTGTTTGTATCACATCCACTAGAACAAATGAGTATCCTTAGATTTTAATAAAACATCACGACGACGCCCATTTCACTGAAAGGGTAACAGGTTACACAGTGAAAAAAATAGCAGGTAACAGATGGTAGAACGTAGCTTGCTACGCCGCAGTAAAATCGTAAAGTCAACGTCTTCATTTCGCGAGCAAAGCGTTGAGATCTACTAAAAGCGTTGAGATTCACGGTGCTATGAACAAAGCAAATATAATAGTCAGATAGATCTCTACGTGTAAGTTTAGTTCGCTACACCGTAGTAAAAGCGTGGAGCTTTACGGGGCTACGAGCTAAGTAAAAAGACAAAAGGCCTCTACATCTATGCTTAGCTTACTACGCCGTAGTAAAAGCGTAGAGGTCTATTACGGAGCTACGATTGAAGCAAAAATACAGATAGAAAACCTAAAATTACGCTTAGCTCGCTACGCCGTAGTAATATCGTAGATTTCTATTAGCTGTTGTGCTATTAGCTAAGCAAAAAGGCAAAGACCTCTCCGTCTATGCTTAGCTTGCTACGCCGTAGTAAAAGCGTAGACGTCTACGGTGTTACGAGCAAAAAATACAGAAAAATACTTCTGTTTTCATACAAACTGAATATGAAAGTTTTTTCTACCTTAAATGAATATTCTTATTCAGAAAATGTGGTGGGGAAGACTGGCGACCACGATGATGATGATGATGATGATAAAAGAAGAGCAGTTTAAAGGACTCACCCAATAACAACTATAGTGAAATCGAGCAAATTCCACCCGTTGCGTAGATACGACCCGGCGTGCATGCAGAACCCGTACGCTATGATCTTCATCACGCACTCCCCGGTGAAGATCACCAGGAATATGTACTCGATTTTCTCCTGCAAAAAAATACAGTGAAAATTATAAATAACATTGCTGGTTTTACTACCAGTTGACCACACACTTACAAATAACACTATAACTGCTTTAAAAGAAAGCAGCTATTATGCGGTCGATAACTGTACAGTTCGACGCATACAAGAGCAGACAAATAGGACGCGCTTATTTTAAATGAGGTCGTACTGTCACCTTTTTCTCGTGTAGATGACTAAATTTGTACAGGCCAAAATGTAGCCAGAGCTACCGCCTTTTCATTGGCCTCATTCAATTCCAACATAGCGTAAAAACAGGACCCTTGAGGCAAGACAGTAGGTGCTCCTTTGTTTTGCAGCGTGAATACGCAATCTAGGTTGCAGGAAGCCTTTGGATGCTGGCAGCGCAAAACCGATCGTTGTGGACATTCTTAGGGGAACATCTCACAGCGGTAGTCTTTCGACTGTGATGATTCTGACTCACTAGAACCCAATTGGCGTAGTAGCTGGCTGAAGCTGGTGAAGTTCGTGGGAAGCCGTTGGATGCTGGCCAACCAGGTCTTATGATGATGTCTTACCAGAACCCAGTTGGTGAAATTGGAGTCAATAGCTGGGACAAGCTGTTGAAGACAAAAATTGTGAAGATTTTTGGTGGAGGCATTTGTCCAAAATTATCCGTGTTTTGGCTATAATACAGTGACAGTTAGTGTGGTTGGAGTCGCTAGTCGGTACGAGCTGGTAAAAGTCACAGAAAGCTGCTGGCAGGACTGGTCGTTGTGAAGGTTTTGTGTCCAATATTGGACATCTTTCAGCTGAAGTGATACCGATGATGATGATGACTCACCAAAACCAATTGGTGTAGTTTGAGTCGCTGTCTGAGACGAGCTTGTGAAGATCACAGTTGAGAAGATTTTAGAGGAGGCATCTGTTTAGCAGGAGAATTTTTTGGCTATGATGAAGACTCACCAGAACCCAGTTGGTGTAGTTGGAGTCGCTGGCTGGGAAGGGTGTGTAGACCGCCAGCGCCACGCAGTTGGCAAAGATAGTTGTCAGGATCATCCACTCGAACGGTCTGGTGATGTGTTGAGGAAACCATGCTCCAATTTTAAGATTTTATCCTAACTTATTTCTTACAGACTAGTTTACTACGATGATCTTCATGATATCTTATGGGTTGTGATGATGACAGACCACATACACCCTGGTGTCAGAATTATTGAGCCACCGCTGGCTTTTGACACGGATCATGTAAATACTATTTCCGTAGACAATAGCCGGAACCAACAACGGCTTAGCGTGCCCTCCGAAGAATAGAAACATCTGACGGCTCCGTAGCCCAGGTGGTAGTGTATCTGCCTACGACGCACAGGGTCGCGGGTTCGAATCCCATGAATCCACACATTTTTTTGTTTTTTGATCCACGCAATCTATTATACTTGAAGTAAATAATATTGTAATAGTTCTCACGGCAAAGTCACTGTCTCCCAAAATACAGGTAATTTACTTAGTTCGGGAGACAGAAGCTTAAGATGAAGCCTGTTGTAATTTATATAATGTACCCAAATAAAAATTGTCAAACGCTTAAAAAAGCGTTCAAAAGAGAAGATTTTTTTTTTATTATTATTATTATTATTCTACACGTGTTAAAGAATTAAACTAAAACCGCCGCCGCTTATTGATAAACAAAGTTTACCTTAATAACTTGGTTATAGGTATAATCGCTTTATCGAAATTGAATTGGGCTCGGCCGCAAGCCGATTAATAGAGCTAATGGAGCATGAGGGCTGAATCCACGTGCATTCCTCTCGGCTTAACTCATTAGCTCAACCGTGCTCGATAAGCCTTTCGATCGGGAGGCACCGGTTTGGACCCCGCCACGAATGATTGAATTTATAATTCACTAGCGGACCGTCCGCGGCTTCGCTTGCGTTGTGTAAGATTTTCCCGTGGGAAAAAGGTTTTCTTCCGTAAAAAGTATTCTATGTGTTAATCCAGGTTACAAACTATCTCCATTTCAAATTTCATCCAAATCCGTTCAGTAGTAAATGGCGTGAAAGTGGATCTTATATCTTACATGACGCGAGCGTAGCCGCGGGCGGACTGCTAGTATAACAAAAGTTTATGCTCTCTTTGCACGTGTATGATCTATCATCTCTAGACAATAATAATAGGATTTGTAGAATTATCTTAATGTTCCTGACCTATTTTCTTGCGCCAATTATCTTAGCAATTGTATCAGATTATGGAGATCTGATCATCTGACACATACAACCTGTATGAATGTATTATCCCAATCCCAAGTTCCCAAGCTCCATTCACAGGCGCGGGCGCAGCTTGGCGCCCAGCCAACGCTTTTATTTTATCCAGTGCGGTAACTGGCCATTACCATTACTCTGTTTATTTTCATCGCAGGACGTTGAGCTCTTACTGATGGACAGGGATGGAAAAACAGGGTCCATAACTAGAACCCGCTTAAAGTATAACAAGTTGATTAGTAACCCTCTCGTCTTGGTAACACTCATGAATCTGTTAACCCAAACGAATTAACCTAACAG
Source organism: Carpatolechia fugitivella (assembly GCA_951230895.1). Classification (NCBI taxonomy): domain Eukaryota; kingdom Metazoa; phylum Arthropoda; class Insecta; order Lepidoptera; family Gelechiidae; genus Carpatolechia; species Carpatolechia fugitivella. The sequence continues at coordinate 1,341,282 of OX579668.1, read as the reverse complement.
GAGCGAAAGCATAACAGACAAAATTGTGTGTGTTAATAAGTGTGGTTAACACCATTGTACGCTATGCGCGCACTGGCGACTTATGTCGCGGCGACAGTATGTCTCTCTCGTTAAGTTTACTTGAGTGCGAAAGAGAGGCACATAGTGTCTCGAGAGACAAATGTGTCTGTGTGTGTGTGTGTGTGTGTGTTGTTGCGCGCATAACGTTAATAACGCTAACGCGCTGTTGCCAATTGTACATTCGCGTCTTTGATCACAAAATTCGCGTAATAACAAAAAAAATGCATCTTCCCCGGCTCGCGGGCGGCAGCGGGTGGCGCACAGTAGGCTGAATTTAATAAATCGTTATCATAGAAAAAAATTGTGGAATATCGACCTGATTTTTTTTATACGATTGATGTGACCATTCCTGGCAACTTTTATTCTTATATAATTTGTCGTAAAGTTGATACTATTCGAGAAAAAATGGTCTAGTTTTGTTTTTTGTATGGAGGATTAAACATCTTATTTTATATCTTAAAATGTATTAAAGTTTTAAATTTGTGGTTTAGATACAGTACAGTCCCCATCATTCGCCACTAAGAAAAAAATAAAACAACCGCGGTCACTTGCGTACTTACGAGAGTAATAAGACAGACAAGTTTGCATATTTTTTTCATCAAAATAACTGAAGTTCATCGTTTTTCTTTTTCTTCGTTCATGTCTTATATTATTTTAGTGTAATTTAGCCTGTAATTAATTATCTCTGCCTGTAATTAATTGTATTATCGATACTTTTTACTGATTTGTGGGATCAATTTGAAATGAAAGTTCTTTAGGCAATGTTTAATAAATGTACATTGTTACTGTAAATAAGTCATAAATAATAGGGTTGTATTACTTATTTAAGCTCGCAACAAATGAATCATCAAATAGGTACTTATAATAGAAAATATTGTGATATTGCAAAAACAAAATATTACTCAGATTTAATAGAAGTTTAACCAAACCACACTAGGCCAGCGTGGTCGACTAAGACCTAATCACTCTAAATCAGGGTAAGCTCCAGCCCCTCGGTGGGGACGTATATGAGCTGTTGATGATGAATAGAAGATTTACACATTTCTACTCAAAACTTAAAAAATTGTATAGTCTGAGTTAGTTCTAAATTCAAAACGAGTATAAAATAATAAGTATAGTTTTTTGTACGACGCTGTAGTAAGCGCTATTCCAGGTGAAATATCCCAGGAAGACCATATAAAGTTAACACAAGAAACTCATCACGATTTACTCCCTGAGACAATTCAGCTATTACAAGTAGACTCTGAAAGTTATGTCTTTGAAGAAGAAGAGACCACAGTGACGGAATTTGAAAATTTGCCAGACTCACTCGAGATAATGGGTTCAGGAATGTAGGTAGAAACAGCCTTCTCTCAGGACTACCACAAAACAGTCTTTTTCAGGGCTACCACTAAACAGTCCTTTTCAGGGTTAAAATAAAACCGCCCTTTTTAGGGCTACAACATAATAATATGTTTTGAGTGGACTAAACGATCTGTTTTTGCAAAAGCAAAACCATTTTTTATTATATACTTAGGTACTTGATGACTTATCTTTTGCTCACTTAAAAAGGTAACACAACCTTATTATGACTTATACACACTAATATCGCACATGCAACAAAAAATGGCTAAAACCATCCACTTCAATTTAATTCATCCCACAAATCAGAAAATGTATCTATCTATAACACCATTAATTACAGGCAGAGGTAATTAATTACGGGCTAAATTACATTAAAATAATATAAGATATAATACAAAAGATGAACTTCAGTTATTTTTAAGATAAAAATATACAAACTTGGCTGCCTTTTAAGTCGTAAGGCTGCAGGTGACCGCTGTTGTTTTATTTTTTTCTTGATGGGGAATGACGGGGACTGTACTGTACGTGGGGCATAGTGAAAGTCTCTGGATCTGGCCACTTGCAATAAATGAATGAAAAAACAATTAGAATTCGAAAATGTTTTTTTTTTGTACTTACATGTTACTTTTTAATTTGCAAGACTATCATTTGTTTTTTCATTGTGAAGTCTTTTCGAAAATTGTTTGTCGCTATAAAAATGAACTTAACTCGTATATATTTTCGTTCAATTATTTTTTATGATTTTCGTTGTGGCTTACGTCAACAAGAGAGTCACCAGAGACTTCTATTGGCATATGGTGATGAAGCACCATGTCGCAGCTCTGTGTATTCGTGGTTTGGAGAATTTAGACGTGGATGTGATCATCTCCATGACGAGGTACCATGACGGTCGGCCGGCGACTGCGGTTACAGACAGAGTTTAATATTGACATCGTACGACAACTTATTGAAACTGACAAAAAAAAATACTTGCCAGCAATTTTGTTCTTTGTTACACATTGGAATGAGCCTAGTGCAAAACATTTTACATGTGCATCTGAAGGTTCGGAACCTTTGCACTCGATGGATACCACATGACTTAACGGAGGACCAGATACGACTGCGCGTCCGGTAGTGGTGCCGTAAAATGAAAAAAAAAAGTTTAACGGAGAACAGTCATTGGCTGTCTACCTATAGGTATATAATATCGTGACAGGTGACGAAGCTTGGGTGTACTGCTTTGTATCCGTAAATAAAAGCCAGTCGGCAGAGTGGGTCTTTTGAAGATTTGCCGACGAAAGTTAAGAAATGTCGAAGCATTGGTTAAAAAATTGTTGCTTCTTTTTTCGGCAAATCAGGACATTACACAGTGACGTTTGAAGATCAAAGGACAATGACTGCAGATTGGTACGTCAACGCTTGCTTGCTTGCGTAGAAAAAGTTTACGAAAAGCGTCTTCGAGAATGTCCACCTTCACGATGATAACGCATCCTCACATTCCGCTAAGGTAACAGAAGCCTATTTGAAAGCTTCAAATGTGGAACTGATGACGCATCCGCCTTACAGCCCGGACCGCGCACCCTGCGACTTCTTTTTGTTTCCAAAAATTAAAGACAAACTTAGAGGCACATGTTTTACGAGCCCTGAATCGGCGGTGAATGCGTTCCATGATGCTATTGAAGAAGTCTAAAAAAGACTGGTCCATCTGTTGTGTACAGTGGTTTCAGCGAATGCAAAAATGCATTAAATGCGAAGGGAATATACTTTGAAAAACAATAAATGTATTGAAGTCTTATATTCGGCATTTCTCCACTAAATGGAAAATCGCTGTCCCAAGCTAATTTTATGTAATAAATCTTAAAATTTATCAGTTTTTTGTATCAATATCGACATAGTATTGAGTATTCTTGGCACGCCACAGCTTATTTAGTAATTTAAAAATGGAATATTCGAATAAATGAACCTCAAACCTCTCAAAACACAGTCTCCTGGTACGTCCCTTTTCCAGAATTACAAATCTTGTTACAAATATTTATTTTTTTGCCGTTGATAATTGAATAAAAAATATGCAAATACATTAACAAAAACAGTAAGCTTGTTTAAACATCACAATTATATTTTTACAATAAATTTTTGATCAAGATAATGTTAATGTGCGAATGCTGTCCGCAAATTATTAAAACAGTCCCCTGTTAAAACTTTAAAACCGTGCAAAAGTTAAATTTAGTTTTGGTGCGAAGCATTTAGATTGAGAAACGGTACGCAATCGGTGTGAAGTTCGTTCGGTTGTGTAGCTAAGCGGGCAGCCACCACACCATTTTGTTTAGTGCTACTACTGCGTCAGCTGGTGAACCACGCGTCTCGCCGTTAGTGAAAACAGTCCACTGGTAAGCCTTTTTTACTATTTTAAGAGTTAATAACGACAATTTGTTTAAAATAATTGATCATCTAGTATGTAGCCACATCTGTTTCATTTATCTGAATATTTTTAAAAGATATTGTTTTATTAAGTATTTATGTAAAAATTACAGTCCCCTGGCCAACAGTCCCCTGTCATTTCACAGTACAATGAAACATTTGGGAATAAAATTTCTGCGAAAAGACAAGATAGTATATTTTTAACAATTATAAAGACTGACTTTAGTGTCATACAATTTGTCTCAAAAATACTATTAAACTAAGAAGTTGATTTTGTTAAGTTTAACGCAACTGTCATTAGGCTTAAGAAAAGTCACTATAATAAGTAAGATTTGTTTTAATACTGTTGATTTATTTAAAAAATATACATATTTAAGAATGGCTAAGAAAAATAAAGACTTTGAAACAAAAATACTAATTGTTTTGTCCATAAAACATTTCCCTTGATGGTTACAACAGTCCCCTGTCACGGTTTTGCAAAAAATCGTTAATAACTCAAAAATCAAGATGAAAATGTGTGGGCTTTTTTAAGATATATATTGAATTTACTATTGCCCTTCATTTTATTAACAAACATTTTCAACATTTAATAAAATTACTTCAGGACAGTCTTATATGGACGAGTTTCCAAATAGCAGAGAAACACCCATTTATCAGAATTCAGAAACATTCAATACGCCCTAAGTATCCAAGCCACAAACTTAATACATTTTAAGATAAAAAATAAAACGTATATCCTCCATAAAAATAAAAACCAGAGCATTTTTTTCTCGAAAAGTATGTACTTTACAAGAATGAAAGTTAACAGGAATGGTCATATCAATCGTATAAAAAAACCAGGTCGATATTCCACAGTTTGTTTCTATGATAACGATTTATTAAATCCAGCCTACTGTGTGGCGCATGGCGGCGGTGCAGGCGGCGCGGCGGCGGGAGCGAGAGGGGAATCCATATCTAGGCCCAACGCACACCGAGCGCGGCGCGACGAAGATACTGAGAAGTCAACAATTTAAATTAAACCCTAATCCCTATCTTATAAGGTTGAAAACACCAGGCGAAGATAAATAAGAACAAGCGGCGCACGCGGAGCCACGAGAGTCAGCGCGCGCGAACCTTATAAGATAGGGATTAGGGTTTAATTTAAATTGTTGACTTCTCAGTATCTTCGCCGCGCCTCACTCGGTGTGCGTTGGGCCCTAGAGTTTGTGCGACGCGCGAGTCGCGCGACGTTGCCATACTTACTTTGTAATGAACCAACCAACAAGCAACAATGAGTGTTAACCACAGATACGTGGGTTAACACTTTCATTCTGTTATAAAATCATTCTGTAACCAATAGTTTACGTTTTGCTGACACTATCCTCTATATTTACAGTGTTAAAAACCTTTGTGCGGGTTACTGTTTACGTCCCTGCAGTGATGGACGAATAAAAAAACGCGAATGCATTAGAAAAACAACATACTTTGAGTAATGATTTATAGAAATCAAAACAGGTGGAAAATTTACTTTTCACAAAGCATATCTGGATGAGTCATTGTACTTTTTATATTACCCGCAATAATAATTGTACATGATTTATTGAAAGAATATAATATCAAATAAACTCTTATAAATAAATAGCTCATAATTGTCTTCATCAAAGAAATCGGAACAAAGAAATTCAAAGGTTGTGTGTGAAGTCGACCAACCCGCACTGGGCCAGCGTGATCGACCAAGGCTCGCTCTAATTCAGGGTAGGCTCGAGCCCCTCGGTGGGGACGTATATGAGCTGTTGATGATGTTGATGATGTCTTCATCGAGAGGCTCGCGACTTCCCTGTACAAGAGCGTTCAGACTTTGGCCGACCACGCTGCTGGCCCAGTGTGGAATGATCGATTTCACACACAAACTTTGAATATATTCGTGTTTGCGTTCTTTAGATTTTACTTCACCGTTAAAGCATATGTAGAAGCGTCGAATAAACGGACAAAGGAATTCCAAATTCGAAAACACATTCACTTACAGAGAAGACCGAACTACCCTAGTTACTAAACTATCATAGCCAACACGCTATTGTTATAAAAAAAACCTTAGTATTCTTAAACAACAGCCGTTGTTGTAGTCTCACTCACATTCTGTTTTTTTCTTCGCGAATCGTCTTCTACTAATCTATAATTTATATTGTTTCTTTCGTGAACTAAAAATTCCAACTGTTCAAAGCTCTAGGCTCTAACTACAAATAGTTGTTACACTTGCGCAGAGGCATTTCTTTGATCTCACATCTTTAAAAAACAACACAGACGAAACTAGAAATATAAATACGCGGAATTCGGACTGCAACTGTAGTTATGAACTGAAAATATTATAACGTTTGGTGGAAGAATACCCAAGTACACGTTTAAGATCTTTCTTTATCATCACACGGGTTACCAGGTTAGTGACCGGCCTGACAAACCCTGGTGTTAAGGAGCCGGGATTTGAACTGTATCTGTAGTCGTTACACGAACAAGCTATGGCAATGGCCCTTGGTGGCTCTATATCGAGGCTCTAATGGCGAGGGAACCTCACGCTCCATAGCTCTAGAGTCAAACTAAAAACATTATTATTAGAGAAGTGTTTCTATTCCGTAACTGATTTTATAAACTTTAAGGAAAAGTGTTTAAACGTGACGCATGCTAGAATCTAATTTTGACATTACTATACCTGGGCTGATTGATAACTGGCCGAAACGACGAACTTAAAAAAATGATACGCAAAAAAAAATATTACATTATATTTTGGCATCTTTTTGAAAATAGAACGCCAAATTTGAATTTAATCGAACTGGTGGAATTTGTTTGATAGGACGTAGAACTTTCTCTGTCGTAAATTTTCTTAACAATGGAAAGAAACGAAATTCGTGCGGTGATAAAGTTTTACGTTTTAAAACAGAAAACAGCAACCCAGATTAAAACCAAGCTAGACAGTGTTTTAGGTAATTCTGCTCCTGCATTGAGTACAATTCACACCTGGGTAACTGATTTTAAACGTGGAAGACAGAGCTGCGAAGACGCCCACAGGTCTGGCCGTCCAAATGAAGTCACGAATCCGGACATGATCAAAAAAATTCACAAAATTGTATTGAATGATCGGCGCTTGAAGTTGCGAGAGATAGCAGAGATGGTGAGCATTTCATCTGAACGCGTTTTTAATATTTTACACCAACATTTGGGAATGAAAAAGCTTTGCGCGCGATGGGTGCCGCGTTTGCTCACTGTTGACCAAAAGCAACGTCGAGTGGACGATTCATCGGAGTGTTTGGCGCTGTTTAACCGAGATCCTAACGAGTTTTCGCGGCGTTATGTAACAGTCGATGAAACCTGGATACATCATTATACTCCCGAGACAAAAGAACAATCTAAGCAGTGGACTGAGAGCGGAAGACCTGCGCCGAAGAAAGCAAAAACGGTTTTGTCGGCCGGCAAAGTGATGGCGACTGTTTTTTGGGATGCTCGAGGGATTATTTTAGTGGATTATCTGCAAAAAGGAAAAACAATAAATGGAGAGTACTACGCAAGCTTGCTGCAAAAATTAAGTGAAGAAATCCAGAAAAAACTACCACATTTGGCCAAGAAGTTTTGTTCCACCATGACAACGCACCTGCACACACGTCAATGGTTGCAGTCGCCAAACTCCATGAATTGCGGTTCGAATTGCTACCGCATCCACCCTATTCCCAGGATCTGGCCCCGTGTGACTTCCACTTATTCCCAAACCTGAAGAAATGGTTAGGTGGCCAGAGATTTTCATCAAATAAAGAAGTCATTGTTGCCGTGGACGAGTATTTTGAGGGGTTGGAGAAAACATTTTATCAAACTGGTGTAACGGCATTGGAGAAGCGCTGGACTAAATGCATCGAGGTAGAAGGAAACTACGTTGAGAAATAAATTTATTTTAAATAGATTTTTAGATAGATAGATAGATAAAAACGTTTATTCAATGATACAGTACAAGAACAACAAATGCAAAACAGAGTATACACTAAGAAGAAACAATAAAATATATTAAATTAATTATTTATTATTTTTAAAATTTTTCTTTGTCGTTTCGGAAACTTATCAATCAGTAAATAAGGATTTTTCTATGTTATTCTAATTTTATCTAATGATGTTATTCTGATGTTATTTTATGATGTATTACTTTATTTCGCACACAAACTACGTTTTGTTAAAGAATAAATTGAATTGAATTATCACTGATACCAGGGTTTGTGAGGTCGGTTGTCGCCTTTTTTTTTTAATTGGCATGGTGCGGTTTGCACATCGCCACAGTCATTTTGTTAAAAAGGAGGAAACGTATAATGTATTATAAATATTGAATTAGGATCGGAATTTGGATAGGTTTCAGAAGGGATTATTATAGGAAACTAAACAGTTGATAAAAGAGGAAATATTATACATAAGATTTAGATAGATAAACAGAAGTAGATAATATGTTACTTAGCAACAATGTATATACGCGAATATTATTAATAATTATAAATTACAAACCGCACGAGAAGAAGTAGAAGTGGTCGCCATGGTCGAAATCGGTCGGATAGATCATCATCGTCAAAGAAGAAGTGCTACGAGCGAGAGAGATATTAAAAAAATATTTGTAAATCATGATTCGAATAACAAAAAAAAAAAGTAGTTTTGATTTTGTTTTTTTTTTTCGTTCGGGAACTGTACAATTTATATGAATTTTGCTTTCAAATATGGCCTTCGTTTTGAATAAAAAGTTAATCAAGTACGTACATAATATCGCTCTCTGGCACTTTATGTCTTAGATCAACAGAGAAAGGTAGACGGAGTGATTTACTTATATCAACCGGCCTTCGCTGAAGCATGTTTTGAATTTTGGTTTAGTAACAACCAAAGTGCGTATAGCGTCATACATGTTATATTTTGTTAGGTAATAGAGTCTACACCTATGGCTCTACGATGTGTTTCAATGGTGAGCGGAGAAGAATATTAACAATAAGAAGAGCCATGTGCAACCAAGGATGCTACCCACATAGCACAACATTTCGTTAAAGTTTTTCTGTTAATTAATTAATTTATAACAGTTTACAACACACAGTTACACACACACAGTCACAGTTTACAGTTTTGTGTTTTGTTTTGTGATGATATTTCCCCGATTGTTACTCTCTACGCTCTTATAGTGTTACAGACAAAGACTATTTAACTTGTCGCACTAAAGTTACCGCATTCTTGTGCAACGCACTATCTCCACGTCAAAACGGAACAAACGGAAGACCAGCGTTATGTAGGGCACTTTATGTCCTCCATAGCACCATGCTGAGCTGGGACCTCTTTGATTACCAAATCGCAACAAATATAATTTTATTTTTGTTTTCTTTAATATTGTAAGCAAATAAACGTATTTTCTTTCTTTTTTTCTTTTCTTTCTTTCAATTATCCTCCCTAAACCTCGAGAAGGGCCCAGTTTTCCTCACTTTCACCGCTCTAAGTCTGCCTTTTTCTCTAAATCCGAGCCTGCCGTGTCCCACTGTTCAGCTTCGCTGGCACATCGCCAAGTGGGAACCTCGCTATATTGACTGAATATGAACGCTGTTAACTTTATTACTCGGTAACTATGGTACAAGCTCTGCCGTTTTATGGACACTTCACGTGCATTGACTGGAACGAAATGTAAGCGATTGTAGTGATTTTTAAGATAGGTTCATCAATCAATCAGCCTATTGCAGGGCAAGCCAAAGCGCACGATCACCCGCTTTCCACATCGAGCAACCACCAGCGACCTTCATCAGGTCATCAGTCCACCTGGCAGAGGGGCATCCCACACTACGTTTCCCGAGACGTGGTCTCCATTCCAGAACCCGTTTGCTCCAACGCTCATCGGTTCTACGACAGATCTTGTATAATATATTTTTAACATAAATTAGTTATTTCAAAGATGATAGGCCGTGTGGTGACGGCGGAGTAGAATACATTTGTCACCAACTCCTACTCCCGTGGGTGTCGTAAGAGGCGACTTAGGGACTACACATTGAACAGGGAACGGGCAGCAGCGCTCTCTGATACAGTAACCTTTTAATCTGCGATCTCCAACCCACCTGCCAAGCGTGGAGATTATGGCAAAACTTAAGTGGAGGAGGTTCATAGTCCAGCAGTGGACTGTAACGGGCCGTTGATGTTGATGTTGATGATATGGATGCACTTATGAACCTATACTGTACAACTGCTCGACTTAACTGGATCTCTACCTGTCTCTGTTATTTCGTACCGCCTAGATAAGAATGCAGATATAGAATCAAATCAAAATCTTGTGAATGGTAGGCTATAATAGGTTATAGGCTACCCGAAAAGGGCCGATTTATCATGGTTCCACTAATTTGTCCCACTGGTGGGATCACGAGAGATAACTATTTCTCGTAGACCCACTGATTGATGCGGATACAATTTACATTGAATCACATCACGTTGTAGGACTAAGTATAATGTGGTTTATACATATTGTTTATTAAATGTTTTGGCATAGAATTTCTTTGGTTGCAATTTATAATTTACATAGGAACTTCTTATCTATTTTATTGCAACTTGACGGATGATAAACAAATGAGTGTGAAATGACTGTTTACATTTGTCATACTAACCTTTTGATAACCACGGCAGCAAATAGTAGTTAAAAACTCTATCACAGATGTCATCATCAACAGCCCATATACCCACCGAAGGGCTCGAGCCTACCCTGAATTAGAGTGATTAGGCCTCAATCGACCACGCTGGCCCAGTGCGGGTTGGTCGAGTTCACACACAACCTTTGAATTTCTTCGCAGGAGTGTGCAGGTTTCATTACGATGTTTTCTTTCACCGTAAGAGCGTCGAATAAACGTATATATGAATTCGAAATTCGAACCCGCGTCTCCCGGATGGGAGGCAGCAGCCCTAGCCACTAGACCACTGACGCTTTTATCACAGATGTAAAATAAGAATATATACCAAATGAGACAACAAGAGGCACTGTAACGTTTGACTTACAGTCAGCTGCACGATTTAAAACTCAAATTTTTAAAAAGGATACTTCCACTCCACAATGTTGATGCAGACCTTCCTCAACGGGTTCTTTAGCGTGAGACAGAAGAGGGCCCTTTTAGGTCTCTCTTGGATGACCTTGGGGCCTCGTCTGGCCGGTTTGCGGGGGGCGGCAGGGACCGGGATGAGGGGCCCCTCTCCAGTCCCCGCGGCTGGGGCTAGGGGCCCCGGGTCCCCTTCAGTGGGGGTGGCGGGGGTTGCTGGGGGCGCCGCCAGATCGACTGCATCTTCTTCAGCGCTCATCTTGACCTGGAAGATAGAAGGTTTCAGTTTAATCGCTAGGAACGTTAATATATTATAATTATGAATCAATCAATCAACTCAATCAATCAGCCTATTGAAATCCACTGCTGGACGTAGGCCTCTCCTTGGGCACGCCAAAGCGCACGATCACCCGCTTTCCTCATCCAGCCACCACCAGCGACCTTCCTCAGGTCATATAAATGAAAAACGTTAAAAAATTCTTTTAACAGCTCAATACGTCCCCGCGTCAAGGGTCTCGAAGCACCCTGAAATAGGACGATCAGGCCTTAGTTGACCATGCTGACCCAGTGCGGGTTGGTCGATTTACACACAATCTTTGAATTTCTTCGCGAAGCGGAGGAGTGTGCCGGTTTTATCACGCACGATATTTTCATTCATAGTAAGAGCATTGAATAAACGTATATATGCATTAAACGTATAAATGAATTAACTGGGTGATGAGTAGATCGATAAATAAATATGTAGGGGGGCATCATAAAGGGCGCATTCCGAATCAGACTTTCAGCGCTGTCAGCGATCAGAAAAGCGAAAAAAACGTATGAGTTTTGACAGCTGACATTCGGAACGCGATTACGGGTGCTTTAATCGATTTCAGCCAGCGCGTTTCGGAACGCAGGGAAACACGGCCATCGTAAACTAAACGAGTAATCTTGTAGCGGAACCGCTGTTTTCTCATGGTTCCACTAATTTGTCCCACTGATGGGACCACGAGAGATAACTATTTCTCGTAGACCCACTGATTGATTCCAATTTACATTGAATCACATCACGTTGTAGGACACGTCGTTCAGCATATCGTTCGGGGCTCATTATCAATGTGCCAAAGTTTAGTTAATTTTTAAAGAAAATTAAATATAAAACAACTTGAAGGCTCCGTAGCCTCGTCGGTAGTACACCTGCCTTCGAAGTACAAAGTCCCGGGTTCGAATCCCACCCAGGGCGTTTGCCCTTTTCGTTTGATGAGCACTTGTGTTTGCCTTGTGTCTTGATGTTGTTTATTTATAAAGTATTTATTTATCTTTTTATGTTTGTATATGCCACCGTAAGATTGTGAACGCCGTTAGTTTATAATCTTACTCGCGATATTATATACTTACGGAAAATTGTGAACTGACACCAATTACCATATTATTTCACGTTAGTTTATAGTCTAACGATGTCAAACCGTCAAATTGTGAACTGATTAAAAGTTTTATTGAGTCATCTCACGCAGTAATAAATAACCTTTTCGCACCTCGTTAGCGCCAAGCGAACTACTTTGGAGATATTTACCGAGTCTTGGAATTCTTCCGAGGAAGTTTTCAAGGGTCGTAACTCCTGGATAATATAAGGGAGGTACCTACTCAAATTGTTTGTTAATTAAAGATGATGACGACGTAACTTTATTTCAATATACTCGGTCAGGGTGTAAGGAGTCGTCACACGAGCCATGTCAGTATATCAAAGTCAAAGTCATTTTTTTTTATTCGAATTAAGATTTTTACAAATCATTTTTCGACGTCAAAGCTATCATGGATGGCACGTTCAGCGGTCTAAGCTCTGCTTATTTTGGGATCAGATGGCCGTGTGTGAGAAGTCTAGATGTGGGGGACATATTTATATTTCTTTATATTATATATTATTATATCTACTCAGTAGCCAGTAGCCGCTAAACAATATTAATAAAAGAGTCATTGACGACTTCCGTAGATCCGCGCTGCCGGATGTAATAGGCCCATAACTTCCGTCGCACTTAATATTCCGTGATTAGGGTAACCATAGTTCCGCACTTGTAAGGACATGTCCGGCTTAGTGGCCGTTCATCTGAAGAAAACAAAATGGCCGGAAGAAATGAGTAAAAACTTGAATCAGACATAATATTTAAGGGGAAAGTATGTTTACCCTTCCTTACTTCCTTCACATAGAAACAGAGCAAGGAACGTGATGTTTGCATAGAGATAGATTTCAAACAATCAATCAGCCTATTGCAGTCCACTGCTGGACTGCAGCCTCCCAAAGGGCAAGCCAAAGCGCACAATCACCCGCTTTCCTCATCCAGCCACCACCAGCGACCTTGGTGGTGGTCATCAGTCCACCTGGCAAGGGGGCGACCCACACTACGTTTCCCGAGACATGGTCTCCATTCGAGAACCCGTCTGCTCCAACGCTCATCGGCTCTGCGACAGACGTGGCCAGCCCTCTGCCACTTCAGCTTGCTACACTTCTGGACGATATCAACTACCTTGGTCCTCTGCCGGATAGAGATATATTTATGAGAAATAAAAGACATTATTGGCTTTTTCCAGCTATGAAAAAAAAAACCAAGGGAAAAATGAAGGGCAATGCAAAAATAAAGGGGTCGCTAGAGTCTTAAACATTTATGTGGCGCGTGTATAATCTTGTGACTGAAATATCCGACATTTCTTTATCTTTCACTATGGTCACCATACTCGCAGTAATACAGAGCTGGGAAATTCCGTAATCATCGAGTACCTAGAAGCGACCACCAACTTCATGACACTATTATGAGAAGGTGGCGCGTATTACTATTAATAATATAATTATTTATAACTCGGATAAAGTTAAGTCTTTCAATGATCTTATTAGGCTCAGTTCAGACAAAACGGAAATAATTACAAGCATGTTTTTTTTATTTGACATGGACCCTTGGACGAATTAACCCATGGACCTAATGCTTGTGTCACAAAACTTGACGTATCAAGCATAACTTAACGTAACGTAAAAGCGGACTTTTGGGGGAGCAGCGAAGGCTCTGGCCCCTAGAACATGCATGATGTTAACATCTGCGTAGATATGAATACAAATCTACTTTACGGTATTATTAACATTTTTTTGCTCAACATTTTATTTTTCTTTCTGTTTAAACTAGCAATAAGGGTCACCCACCAAGACGTGACTTGACGTGACGAGGAGCGCACTTTTTACGACAGCAATAAGAAAAGATAAGATCATTTATTTGCTATAAAACCATTACAATTGGTATGCAAATCAGTTTAGGATACATAACAACATTTTACATTATTTACTGCACAAATAGGTACACATTTAGTTGAGAGGGTTTGTAAACGCTGTTATGACGTCTAGCTTCGCCGCACTGCGTCTCGCGGCGTAACTCGACGTAGCACGGTAGTCACGGCGTAACTCGACGTAGCATGGTAGTCACGGCGTAACACTACATAGCACGGTAGTCATGGCGGCGTAACTCGACGTAGCACGGTAGTCACGGTAGCGTAACTATACGTAGCACGGTAGTAACTTGGAACGAAGGTGGAGGCGGTATTTAAAACGAACCGATTAGATGTAACGATAGATCTTTTATTTATTTGATTTCTTTTGCCAGATTTTTACACACGCGCTGACAAACCTAGAATCAGCTCTTTTTTATCAAGTCAAAACTTATCTTCCAAATTCAAAACAAATCCAAAGATACCAAAAATGTTTACGGCCAGCAACAGCCAAAGAGACAAAGAGGTATAGGTATGCACACATACCTAACATAACTCTACGTAGCACGGTAGTCACGGCGTTACTCGACGTAGCACGGTAGTCACGGTGGTGTAACTCGACGTAGTACGGTATTCACGGCGTAACTCGACGTAGCATGGTAGTCACGGCGTAACACTACATAGCACGGTAGTCACGGCGGCGTAACTCGACGTAGCATGGTAGTCACGGCGTAACACTACATAGCACGGTAGTCACGGCGGCGTAACTCGACGTAGCATGGTAGTCACGGCGTAACACTACATAGCACGGTAGTCACGGCGGCGTAACTCGACGTAGCACGGTAGTCATGGCGTAACTCTACGTAGCACGGTAGTCACGGTGGTGTAACTCGACGTAGTACGGTATTCACGGCGTAACTCGACGTAGCATGGTAGTCACGGCGTAACACTACATATCACGGTAGTCACGGCGGCGTAACTCGACGTAGCACGGTAGTCACGGCGTAACTCTACGTAGCACGATAGTCACGGCGTTACTCGACGTAGCACGGTAGTCAAGGCGTTACTCGACGTAGCACGGTAGTCACGGCGTAACTCTACGTAGCACAATAGTCACGGCGTTACTCGACGTAGCACGGTAGTCAAGGCGTTACTCGACGTAGCACGGTAGTCACGGCGTAACTCGACGTAGCACAGTAGTCACGGCGTAACTCTACGTAGCACGGTAGTCACGGTGGCTTAACTCAACGTAGCACGGTAGTCATGGCGTAACTCCACGTAGCACGTTACTAACGGCGTAACTCGACGTAGCACGGTAGTCACGGTGGCGTAACTCGACGTAGCACGGTAGTCACGATGTAACTCGACGTAGCTCGGTAGTCGCGGCGAGCAAGAGCCTACTATGCCTCGTGAAGCCGCTTCATGCAGCGTGATGCCACGCGGCGCAGCTCGACGCTACGAGGCAGCATGTCAGCTTGTAATATGTTAGTAATTTATTGTTATCATGTTCCTTTTGTGTGCTATAAAGAGCTATTAGATGACTGGATGTTTGTTCCGCCTTTCACACCTTAACTACTGAACAGAAGTTTTCTAGTCTTCTCTTTTACTCTAATGAATTGCGTGCAGAACATTCAAATATGCGGTTAGACACGCACTTGGCCTGTAATGCATTGTAAATTGTGCCGGTATCAAGGTTTATTGTAACATTATTGTGATGTTGAAGCAATTCTCGCCGTTTGCGCATGTTTACATTAATCAGAAAAATTCCATAGTTTTATCGCTATAATTTATAAGTGTGTCGATTTGTTATCTAAACACTGAAATATGGTTTATATATTATATTATAATAGCCATCTGTTGGGAAGCCAAGTCAGAATGATTTTGTGGCTTGAAAGATCTAGTGACAGGAATTCTTATGGTTAGTAGCTTAAGATCGAATTAGAAATGAGGAGATACAAATGAAGACCAATGTCATCGACATACCTTTCAGGATAAACAAGTTGAAGTGGTAATGGGCAGGTCATATAGCTCGAAAAACCGATAACCGATGGGGAAGAAAGGTTCTCTCTCACCACGGGCCGGAAGGCGTAGTGTTGGATGGCCTCCCACAAGGTGGACAAATGACTTGGTATGTAAGTAGCGCACGTGTTAACGGTGGAAACCTATGGGGGAGGCCTATGTTCAGCAGTGGTCGTCTTCCGGCTGAGATGATGATTTTAACGTACAGGTGCCTTAGCAAATATAGAAGTTTGATGATATTCTCATGATGCAAGGGACCAAAGGAGGGTTCATCATCATCAACATCTCATATACGTCCATTCAATTCAATACATTTATTGATAAAATAGTAAGGTTTTTTACATGTCCCCATTGAGAGGCTCAAGAGGTTTTTAGATGTGTGCCTCATACTTCCTCGCAAGTCCGCGTCTCCTAGGTATTTCGGGAAGTCCTGCTCTAATTCTAATTTTAAATTACAGCTATCCTTTTCGTTTTTATGACTAATGAAAGAGAGGTGACGAATTCAGATGAACGAATGATAATATTATTTTGAATGAATGATAACCAAAAATAAGGACATAGCCGTCAGATTAAAGTCGCATGTTTTACGTGCTCTCTATAATTATGCAATCGACGCCACAAATTCGATGTTTGACAGCACTATAGCAACTCGTGATGGTGATTGATAACAGTAAAGTTTTGTAGATGTGAGAGTAATTTTATTATTTAGAAACATCCCAAAACTATGTTAAGCAATTAATCTCAACTAGTGTTGACTTTGTGGAGAGACAAGGATAGCAAGAGCGAGTCCTGTCTCGCTCGCACACTATAAATATATCGCAGGCCTCCAGTCACCGCTCGGAGAGAGAACTAGTCGCCCGTCTGCCGTCGCGCTGTTCGGACGTCCCTGCTCTGCGCTGCTGCCGCCGTGAGTCACCGTGCTCGCGTGCGTCATCGTGCCGAGCGTCGCCTGCTGCGCGCCGCAATCCACCACGTGCCGTCATCGCATCGTGTTTTCTCCGTTTCGCTTCGAAGGATCGGCTTCACCGTTCCCGCTCAAGCTTTGCCCTCCGAGTGCCTTTTTCAAGGCGCAAGGTCGGTTTCTTGTGTTTCAATCATTGTTTTGAAAGACCACACGAGTAATTTCCTCAGTGGCCACCGGTGGATACGTCGAGACCTATCACCAGGTACGCGTGTGAACGAAGCCGGTGGGTGAGTTGACCCGACACTCCCATCTTTGCCTCCAGGCAAAGAAAAGTCGGAAGGGTCCGAACACGACGGCTGGGGACTCTGTCCCTCCCCGGCGAGTTCGCTTCCTCCCCTGTCAGTCCTGGTGTTGCCTGTCTGGGTGTTTCGGCGCCCTCCTCACCAGGACCTTGTTAGGAACCTCCGGACATTAAGATCGCCGGAGGAGTCACTCTTAGGGCTCACGCAGTAGGTCACACCCTCCTGCCTATTCCCGGCAGGAGGACCAACACCGTTAGTTCCCCCCCGGGCTGTTCCCGCCCGGAGGGTCGCGCTTCCTTCTGTAGCGTTAGGACCCGATCGCCCCGGAGTTTCTTTCCGCGTTTCTTCTCCGGGGAACGGCACCTTGCAGTGAAACGTGCTAGGCAGTTAGCTCGTTTAGAATAGGAGCTTTGGCTTTCTCGCCATTTCTTAGTCCCGGCCCAACCATGGCTAGCCCGGAGCAGCTCGAGCAGCATTTCTTCCAAATGCTGCGCGACTCTCCCGGGTTCTTCCAGCGCGTCGCGTCATTCGTAAGTTCTTTCGCATACGATAATCCGCGTTCTCCGTCCCCGATCCCTGAAGGCTCTCCTCAAGAGCCAATCATTATCCCTCTAGATCGCGAGTCTGTTTCTGCATCCGCGACCCTCCCTCACTCTGTTCCAACTGGCGCTCTCGTCCAGTCCGTCCCTCCCGGCTTCGATCCCGAGATGGACTGTGAGACTGCACAGGCGTCCGCTCGGGACTCTTCCTCTTCATCCTCGGAAGAAGAGGGCGAGTTCCAAGTCGTTGGAAAACGGTCCCGTAAATCTTCGAAAAAGTCGTCCAAGACTTTAAAAACCGCAGAAGGTGTCCCTTCTAAGGTCTCGCAGCCCAAACCCTCCACCCCCAAAGCCACGCCTGCGGGCGTTAAGCTGCCCCCCCCTATCTTCATCCGGGCCAAGTCCAAATGGCCCGAAATATCTTCGAAATGCAATGTTTCGAAGATAAACTTCCTTTCGGCCTCTAACACCTCTCAGGGTGTTAGGGTGCAAGTCCCTACATCTACGGATTTCCGTAATCTTACCTCCCTTCTCGCCGCTCGTGCGGTGGAATACCACACTTACGCTCTTGAGGAAGAGCGTAAGCTCAGAGTGGTAATCAAGGGAATTCCCAAGGAGATCAGTGTTGACGATGTCAAGGCTGATCTTATCAGTCAATCTTTCCCTATCATCAAAGTAAGCCGCCTGTTCAGTCACAGGAACGGCCGAACTTATGACATGGTTCACGTCACTCTTGACGACACTCCCGCCGGCAAAGCCATTTACGGTGTTAAAGCTGTATGCGGCCTCTCTGGCCTTGTCATTCAACCCCCCAATAAAACTGGAATCCCAACCCAGTGCCACCGCTGCCAGTTATATGGCCATTCCGCCACTCACTGCTTTGCGCAACCCAGGTGCGTCAAATGCCTGGGTGACCATGGTACCATAGATTGTACCCGTCCCAAGAAAGGGGAAGATAGGCCCACTGAACCGCCTGCTTGCGTCCTATGCAAAGCCAAGGGGCTCAAGGAGGTTGGGCACACCGCGAACTACCGCGGTTGCCCGATCGCTCCGAGAGCGAACCCCAAGGCGGTTCAGCGGGCTCAACGCGCTTCCCAGCCCACTGGCAAGCCGAAACCCCCTCCTCCAGTTTCTGACATTGCGCAGTTTCCGGAGATTAGGTCCAACCCCACTATCTCGCCCTCTTTGGCTCCCATTCCCCAGGCGGAGAGCGCTTCTCCTACGCTCTCCCAGATTGTCGCTAGGACAAGCCCCAAGGTCCCTCAGACCTACTCTAAGGCCACTAAGGCCCCCAAGAAGGCCCCTCTTCCCACTCCCAAGGCCCCTCAGGCAGTCTCCCACAACTTTCCGTCCTCCTTGGACGAATCCCTCGCGCTCGTAGCGGACTTTACCGCTCAAATAGATTTCAACGCTGTCGTGGAGTTTGCGGACCTCATCCGCAAAAACCAAGGCAACGGTGTAGGCCTCCTCTCCGTATACGCTCGTTTCTCCCCTCTTATCCAACGCCTGGGGAATTACCAAATTAAGCACTAATGATGGATAGTCGCAATACATGCAGAACCAAACCCCGATCCCTCAGAATAGGTTTCTTTAACATTCAAGGCTTTAACGGTAAGCGCGACGATGTCGCCACGTTCCTCAAAGACCACAACTTAGATATTTTCATGGTCCAAGAGACCTTTCTCAAACCCAGTCAGCGTAATCCGCGTTTGGCAGGTTACAATATTATACGTAATGACCGCACTTCTGAACAATTAGGAGGTACGCTCATCTTTTATAAGCGTTCGCTTCATTGTGTCCCTATCGACACTCCTCCCTTAGAGTTTATCGAAGCGTCATGCTGCCGGATCGGCATGACGGGGCATATCCCAATCACTCTTGTCTCCGCGTACCTTTCCCCTTCTGTTCATAGGGCACTGCTTAGGTCGGACTTAGAAGCTCTTTTTAATTTGGGGGACTCTGTAATCGTTGCAGGGGACCTCAACTCCAAACATGTTCTCTGGAACTGTAGGGTCACCACCACCCGGGGCCGGATCCTTGATTCCCTGTCAGACCCTCTCAACTTTGACGTCATTGCTCCACTCGAACCCACTCACTATCCCGACAACCCTAACCACCAGCCTGACATCCTTGACATCGCACTTCTAAAGAACATAAGCCTACGCTTAAGTGAGTTAGAAGTGCGACATGAACTCAAATCCGACCACCGCCCAGTTCTCTTGGGTCTCGACTCGCGTACCCCTGTACCCGGCCCTGACAGTCACGGACCGACTAAAACGGTGGTGGATTGGGACAGAGTCCAGTCTTCGCTGGCCTCTTCCCGGTCTGTTCACCTGGATAGCATCCCCCCCGTTCTCTCCTCCCCAGACGACATTAACCTCGCCATTGACTGCCTCACCAAGCACATACAGGGCGTTGTGAGCAGCTGCTCTCGGCAAGTTACAGTACGACCTGACGGTCGCTTTGACTTGCCGCCCGAAATACGTGCTCTGAGGACTGAGCGAAACGCCGCTATTCGCGCTTACGATGCTGCTCCCACCGAACAGAACCGAAGGGTTATGCGTGCCTTGCACAGGGAGGTGCAAGCACAGGTAGCTCTTTTACGGGACGGTAGGTGGGAGAAGTTTCTCGGTAAACTTGTCCCTTCTCACTTGGCCTTCTGGCGCCTATCTCGTTCGCTCAAAGCGGACGCAGTCGCTCCCATGCCCCCTCTCAAACGTCCCAACCAGCCCCCCGCTTTTGACGACGACGAAAAAGCGGAATGTCTGGCAGACAGCCTCGCAGCACAGTGCACTCCCAGCACAGTCCCTGCAGACCCTGACTTTCTCATAGAGGTCTCTACGGAACTCAACCGCAGAGCCTCTCTCCCGCCGACTGACCCACCCCTGCGCTGCGTCACAGAACAGGAGGTGAAAGACCTCATAAAGGCATTAGCTCCCCGTAAATCCCCAGGCATGGACGGCATCACCAACCGTGTCCTGAAACTTCTTCCCGACCACCTCATCTCAGTTCTGACCAAGATCTTTGACTCGGCCATGAAGGCATGCATCTTTCCACAAGCTTGGAAGGAAGCTGTCGTCATCGGCATTCACAAACCTGGCAAACCCGCCGACGACCCTACTTCTTACCGCTCGATCAGTTTACTCATTAACATGGGTAAAATGTATGAGGGGGTAATCCGATCTCGACTCTCTGACTTTGCTTTCTCCCACAACCTTGTCCCCAACGAGCAGTTTGGTTTTCGTCCCAAACACTCGTGCGTCCAACAAGTCCACCGCATAGTGGAGGACGTCTACTCTGTTCTCCTCAAGAACAAGCCCAGACCTACAGGAGCCGTCTTCTTAGATGTAGCGAAAGCGTTCGACAAAGTCTGGCACGAAGGCTTGCTTTTCAAGCTTTACAAACTCGAGGTGCCTGACCGTCTCGTACACATCATACGAGACTTTTTAACCGATCGCTCTTTTCGCTGCAGATACGAAGGCGTGCTCTCGACTCGCAGACCGATTCGCGCCGGAGTCCCTCAGGGCTCCGTGCTCTCTCCCATCCTTTTCTCTCTTTACACTAGCGACATGCCTAGACCTAGGAACGTGCAACTCGCCCTCTATGCGGACGACACTGCCGTTTATTCCAATCACCCCCGTCTCTCTCAGATAGTTTCGAATCTCCAGACTGCGGCAGATGCCCTCGGGCAATGGTTCCGCAAATGGAGAATAGAAGTGAACCCCGACAAAAGTTCCGCCATTATTTTCACTCGTGGCCCTGAGCCCGCGCTCCCCCAGATCAAACTTCTCGATCACCCGGTACCCTGGGTGCGTGAGGTGAAATATCTAGGTGTCACTCTCGATGCTAGGCTCACGTTCGGTAAGCACATCCAGAAAGTTCGCAATCACGCCGCGTTCGTTTTAGGCCGTCTTCACCCCATGATAGGCAAGCGGAGTAAAGTCTCTCTTAGGAATAAGGTGAGGCTTTACACCGCTTGTATCCGTCCTATCATGACATATGCTAGTGTAGTTTTCGCTCACACCGGTGTCACTCACATTCGGAAGCTTCAACTCATTCAAAATCGCTTCTTACGTCGGGCAACCGGTTGCCCGTGGTTCGTTCGCAACGTCGACCTTCATGTAGATCTCGAGCTACCGTCCATTAAAGGTTTTATGATAGACGCTTCACGTCGCTATTTCGATGCCGCGCCTCACCACCCGAATCCTCTGGTCGTGAAAACCGCCGGTTATTTCCCTTTCCCCGCTACGCGTACAAAACGTCGGCCTAAGCATGTTCTGTCCGATCCTGTTGATCCCATCCAGTCTTTAGTTGAGAGAGCCATTGCCAATAGAGTACACTCCACAGAATGCCCTTCTGGTAGCAACCGCACCCGCCGGCGGGGACGCGGTAGACCCAATCAAGTTCTGCATAATCCTGGAAGACCCCGTCAGGGTCATTCCTCTCCCACGCGCTTCTCGCCATGGCAACGTCCTAGGCCGAGGTCCGTGCCCCCAAGTGGGCGCCCTTAGGCTGTTGCTATAATACTAGGGGTAAGAGCCTTCCGCTCCCCCAAAAGTCCGGTTACGCTTGATACGTCGATTTTGCGACACAAGCATTAGGTCATCGTCAAAAAAAAAAAAAAAAAAAAAAGTCACCGCTCGGAGTCGCCCGTCTGCCGTCGCGCTGTTCGGACGTCCCTGCTCTGCGCTGCTGCCGCCGTGAGTCACCGTGCTCGCGTGCGTCATCGTGCCGAGCGTCGCCTGCTGCGCGCCGCAATCCACCACGTGCAGCCGCACGTCGTGTTTCTTCGTTCGCTTCGAAGGATCGGCTTCACCGTTCCCTCTCAAGCGTTGCCCTCCGAGTGCCTTTTTCAAGGCGCAAGGTCGGTATCTTGTGTTTCACTTCTTGTGTTGAAAGACCACACGAGTAATTTCCTCAGTGGCCGCCGGTGGATACGTCGATACCTATCACCAGGTACGCGTGAGAACGAAGCCGGTGGGTGAGTTGCCCCGACACTCCCATCTTTGCCTCCTGGCAAAGAAAAGTCGGAAGGGTCCGAACTCGACGGCTGGGGACTTTGTCCCTCCCCGGCGAGTTTGCTTCCTCCCTTAATTGGCTCTGGTGGTGCCTGTCTGGGTTAGCATAAGCGCCCTCTCCACCTTAGCCCTGTTAGGAACCTCCGGACAATAAGACTGCCGGAGGATTTCACAGCTTAGGGTACACGCAGTAGGCTTCACCCTCCTGCCTATTCCCGGCAGGAGGACCACACAGTTAGTTCCCCCCGGGCTGTACCCGCCCGGAGGGTCGTTCTCCCTCCCCGTAGGACCTGATCGCCCCGGAGTTTCTTCGCGTGTTTCTTCTCCGGGGAACAGGACTTGCAGCGAAACACGCTAGGTAGATAGTGATTTTTGCTAACCCCCCTATCCGCAATGGCAGCGGAACCTTTGTTCGCGGAGCTTATCTCCGTGATACTCGGAACCCCGGAGATTTTGAAGCTCCTGATCAACGCTTCACCGCGTCTCGGTGAACTGTTAGTTTCGGCCAAAGAGGCCCAAGGTAGGGACTCCGCGTCCGCGTCCGCGTCCTCCCCTCCCGGCCCTTCAGGCAAGTCCGCCGGCCCTTCAGGCCAATCCACCTCGATTGTATTCGAGGAATCACCTCTTTCGCCGATGTCCGACGGGGACATCGCCGAAACTGCATCTTTCGTCGCCGCTGAGGCCTCCGATATGGAGACCGAGGACGGCTTCACCCAGGTGGTGCGTGGAAAACGCAACCGCTCTCCGGCTAAAGCCACTTCCCCGCCGCCTAAGGCTCAAAAGGTCCTGGGTAACTCTACCCAGGATCGCACAGTCCGCGCTCCCCAAACCAAGGGCGCACAGCCCTCCTCCCAGACACCCACTTCGGGCCGCAAACCGCCGCCCATTATCATTCGGGATAAGACCCGCTGGAGCCAAGTCTCCACTTCATGCTCGGCAAAAAAGATTGCCTATACCTCAGCTCTCAATACCCCGTTAGGGATTAGGGTTCTCGTCCCTACGTCGGACGACTTCAGATCGCTGACCAAACTTTTGGATCAGCAAAGTGTGTTCTACCACACTTTCCCAACGGAGCCCGAGCCAAAGATTAGGGCTGTCTTTAGGAATGTTCCTAAAGAACTTACAGTCGATGAGGTCGCTGAAGACCTCAAAAGGCAAGGCTTTCCAGTCATTAAGGTGCATAGGATCAGGTCCGACAAAAATGATGTCGATTATGACCTGGTCCATGTGACCGTTTCTAAGTCCGAGGCCAGCAGGGAGATTTTCAAAGTCTCCACCATCTGCGGCCTCACCGGCATCTCGGGCGCTAGGCCCAAGAAAACCGGCATTCCCGGGCAGTGTCACAACTGCCAATTATTCGGCCATTCAGCACGCAGCTGCCACGCAAAGCCGCGCTGCGTGAAGTGCCTGGGCGACCACGGCACTTCAGGCTGCGAGCGACCAACTAAGGTCCACTCCAAGGCCGAGCGGGCAGCTGCTGGTCAGCCAGGTTGCGTTAATTGCAACGCCATCGGGCACACCGCTAACTTTAGCGGATGCCCTCGCCGTCCACACCCCATCATGAAGCAGGCCAAGCGCGAGGCTGCAGCAGCCAAGCGCGAGGACGCTTCCTCCCCTTCAAAGGCCCTTAAGGCCTCTTCCCAACCCAAACCGCGCCCAGCCCCTAAGGCTAGCGCCGTCCCGGCTCCCTCTGAGCCTCCCCATACAACTACTTCGTCGGTAGACAATCTTCTACCGGCCTGGTCGAAGCCACTCAGCTGGGTGGGTCAGACCAAACGCAGCGACCCAGTCGCCGCGCCCAAGCCCTCATCTTCCACCACTCCTGTGGCTCCCACTGCAAACCGCAGCTCCCCCTCGCAGGGGAACAGTGACGTTGCAGAGGCGGTGAAGCTGGTCTCCAGCTTCACCTCCCTCTTCAGCTTCACTGATATTCTGCGTTATGCAGACCATATCCGGAGCAATGTAGGAAACCCCGATGCCCTCCTCCAGGGTACTCTCCAATTCGCCCCATTAGTTCAAGCAATGGGCAGTTTCTCCCTACCCCCCCATTATGGATAGTACACCCTTTGTAGGTCGTACTAAACCCCGTCACCTTAAGTTAGGTTTCTTCAATGCCCAGAGCATGAACGGCCTTCGCGATGAAATAGGTAGCTTTCTTCGCGATCACGATCTTGATGTCTTCCTCATCCAGGAGACATGGCTCAAACCCCGATCGCGGAGCCCTCGCCTCGCTGGCTATCACGTCGTCCGAAATGACCGCACCTCCGGAGGTGCGGGCGGTACCTTAATTTACTTTAGGCGCTCGTTGCATTGCGTTCCCCTACCAACCCCTCCTCTCACCGATATGGAGGCCTCTGTCTGCCGTTTAGGCATGACTGGCCACCAATCGATTACCATCGCTTCGGTTTATCTTTCCGCAAACCCAGCGAAGCAGATACTCCAGGCCGACCTGGAGGCACTGCTCTCGTTAGGTGATTCCGTCATAATCGCCGGGGACCTTAACGCCAAAAATCAAGCATGGAATTGCCTCTATACTACGTCTAGAGGCTCCGTGCTCGAGGCCTTTTCGGAGGCTCTGAATTTTGACGTTATCGCTCCCCTCGAACCAACCCATTATCCCGACAATCTGAATCATCGACCTGATATTCTAGATATAGCACTCTTCAAGTGTGTCAATCTCCGCGTACGCTCTATTCGCGTCTTTCACGAGCTACGCTCGGACCACCGTCCCGTTACTATGCTCCTCGACTCGCGCTCTTCTCCACCGGGAGAACCAGACTCTACCGCGCCGCCGATAACCGTAGTAGACTGGAAGAGAGTGGAGGAAACTCTGCAATCGACCAGTTCCTCCCACTTAGACCAAGTCCCTCAGACTCTGGTAACTCCCGCAGATATCGATTCTGCAGTCAGCTCCCTTACAGGTCACGTACAGTCTGTCATTGCAGGCTGCTCCAGACAGATCCCGGCGGCGGTTGACCGTCGTTGGGTTCTACCTGATGATATACGTGATCTGATAACGGAGAAAAACGCCTCTATGCGTCGTTACGCATCAGCCCCTACCGATTCCAATCGCGTTTTCATGCGTTCTCTGCAACGTCAAGTTAGGGATCGCGTGGCCGAATGGAGAGAGCGTCGCTGGGATAACTTCCTCGACGGTCTTAAACCATCCCATCTAGCCTTCTGGAAGCTTCAACGCTCCCTCAAATCTGAAACGGTTCCAGTAATGTGCCCGCTCAATAGACCCAATCAAACCCCTGCCTTTGACGACGACGAAAAGTCCGAGTGCCTGGCAGATAGTTTACAGGCTCAGTGCTCTCCAAGCACTTTGCCCTGCGACCCCGCCCACCTGCTAGAAGTCGAGTCCGAACTCGCGCGCCGACAGGCTCTCCCTCCTTCTGATCCTCCTCTCGCCCCGGTCACGGAGCAGGAGGTCCGCGATCTTATTAAAGCTCTCCCGCCTCGAAAGGCTCCCGGCTCGGATGGCATCACCAACCGAGTCATTAAGATCCTTCCGGATCATCTCATTTTTCTGTTAGTTAACATTTTCAATGCCGCTATGGCTATCGGTTACTTTCCACAATCGTGGAAGGAAGCGATTGTCATCGGTATACCCAAGCCCGGTAAACCGCCTACCGAGGCCTCTTCCTTCCGTCCAATAAGCCTACTTGTCAACTTTGGCAAGTTGTTTGAGCGAGTCATCCTCGCCAGGCTTAGGGATTTTGCTGACGCAAACAGCCTCCTTCCACCCGAGCAGTTTGGCTTTCGGGCCAAACACTCTTGTACCCATCAGGTCCATCGGATTGTAGAGCATGTCTACACCGAGTTCAATAGGAATACCCACAAACCGACAGGGTCAGTCTTCCTCGATGTGGCGAAAGCCTTCGACAAGGTCTGGCACAGCGGACTCGTATACAAGCTGTACAAGCTCGGTGTGCCGGACAGGCTCGTACGTCTTGTACGAAACTTCTTGTCGAATCGTCGCTTTCGCTACAGAGTGGAAGGTGTCCTCTCGTCCTCTCGCCCCATTAACGCCGGTGTCCCTCAGGGCTCCGTGCTCTCGCCCCTCCTTTTCGCGCTCTACACGAGCGACTTACCGAAGACCCCTTATTCGCAGATCGCTCTATTTGCAGACGACACTGCAATCTATACCTCAGAACGAGACCCCTCTACCCTTGTCTCTAGACTCCAAGCGGCTCTAGACGCCATCGGCGACTGGTTCCGCAAATGGAGAATAGAAGTCAATCCCGATAAAAGCACAGCAGTGCTCTTTCATCGTCGCGCTCGTGTTCAGGGGTACCCAAGCGTCTCTCTGTTCGGTCGCCAGATTCCGTGGTCCGACCGCGTCAAGTACTTAGGCGTCACTCTCGACTCTAGGCTATGTTTCCGCTATCACTTGCGAAACGTTCGCAACCGCGCCGCGTTCATTATAGGCCGGCTCCACTCCCTCCTTTGCAAACGGTCGAAGCTCTCCCTACGTAGTAAGGTCCGTCTTTATACCACTTGCGTCCGTCCCGTAATGACATACGCGTGTCCGGTGTTTGCTCATGCGGCTCGTTCCAATTTGAGTCCCCTTCAGGTGATTCAAAATCGTTTCATGCGCAAGGCCACGGGCTGTCCGTGGTACGTGCGCAATAGGAATCTCCACATTGACCTCGAGGTCCCCTCCATTAAGGAGTACGTGCGTCAAGCGTCTAAACGATATTTCGATTCGGCCGTTACTCACCCGAACTTTCTGGTGAGAAAAGCGTCAATTTACTTTCCGCATCCCACTACGCGATTCAAGCGTCGTCCTAGACACGCTCTCACAGATCCGGACGATGAGATCACCGTCGCGATTAAAGCTGCCATTGCGTGTAGGCCACACACCAATACAGAATGCCCTTCAGGTAGAAACCGCCCCCGCCGGCGGGGACGCGGAACTAATAGTAGAATTAATTCAGTAAGACCCGGTAGGGGTCATTCTTCTCCGACGCGCTTCTCGCCCTGGCAACGTTCTGGGCCGCGGTCCGAGCCCGTCTGAGGGCACCCCCAGATACGTTGTCATAAAATTCCTAAGGGGTACGAGCCTTCTGCTCCCCCGCAAGTCCGCGCCCACTATATTACCACTCTGGTATAAATAGTGATTAGGTCCGTCAAAGTCACCGCTCGGTCAGTAGAACGCGCGTGCAGGCGCGGCAACACGTCGATGCAGTTGTATGCTACAGCACCAATATTAGGATGTCCATCTCCTGTCCCTTTTTAATCTTTAAAAGGTGAAAAGGACTGACGAACCTAAATTAATGATTAGAGCGTGATTGTGTGAATCGCTACTATTATCACTTTGGTATATAGGTATAGGAGAGCGTCGTTGGTCTGGTGCACGGACCAAGTTGGTCCGTGGTCTAGTGGCTAGGGCCCGGAGACGCGGGTTCGATCCCCACCACGTACCAATGTGTTTTCGAATTTCGAATTCATATACGTTTATTCTAGGGTGAAGGAAAACATCGTGGTGAAACCTGCACACTCCTGCGAAGAAATTCAAAGGTTGTGTGTGAAGTCGACTAACCCGCACTGGGCCAGCGTGGTCGTCTAAGGCCTGATCCAGGGTAGGCTCGAGCCTCTCGATGGGGACGTATACGAGCTGTTGATGATGATACGAGTACATAGGAAACAAAAACGAGTCTATCGTCGATAATTACGACTAATTAGGAACCTCCTGCTTTTTTTAAAGTCGGTTGAAAAGACCGCTTTAAACTGAAATACCTTTCCTTCCTAAAGAAGACAAAGTTAAAGAGTATGTCCGAACTATAGGTATATTTGTCAATACGCCGTGTGGTGACGGCAGAGTAGAATACATTTGTCACCAACCCCTACTCTTCCTGTGGGTGTCGTAAGAGGCGACTTAGGGACCACACATTGAACAGGGAACGGGCAGCAGCGCTCTCTGATACAGTAACCTTTTAATCTGCGATTTCCAACCCGCCTGCCAAGCGTGGAGATTATGGCAAAACCAAACACTTAAGTGGAGGAGGCTCATAGTCCAGCAGTGGACTGTAACGGGCCGTTGATGATGATAGGTATATTTGTACCCTCGACCCATGACCTATGGACGCTAATTCTGGTGCTCGGACGGAAATAGACAAGCCAACAGATGGCCGCTATTATTTTAAAAGGGTTTTTCGCGATAACCTTGGTGCAGCGACTCCTTAGGGCTTGTAGCTCAGAATAGATTAGATGTCTGTCTTCAAGTGCGAGTCGTAAAACACGAAGCGGGCCTGCGTTTAAATATATATATATATATAGGTACTGGCCATTTTTGTCGCTATAGGTAACATCAACATCAACGGCCCGTTACAGTCCACTGCTGGACTATGAGCCTCCTCCACTTAAGTGTTTGGTTTTGCCATAATCTCCACGCTTGGCAGGCGGGTTGGAGATCGCAGATTAAAAGGTTACTGTATCAGAGAGCGCTGCTGCCCGTTCCCTGTTCAATGTGTAGTCCCTAAGTCGCCTCTTACGACACCCACGGGAAGAGTAGGGGTTGGTGACAAATGTATTCCACTCTGCCGTCACCACACGGCTAAGGTAACATGGTAATTTTTTAAATTAAAATGCAAATAGGTATTGAGATTGTTTTTCGTTTCATTTTTAGAAAGGATAGGTAGAAACGTGCCTAATAACTTCATTAGTTTAAAATACATTAAATAAACAATATAAGAAAGCAATATGTAGCCCAGAGGCTATTTTATAGTGCGCAAAAAAAAAACTATTTCCCATGAGAAAAATCGATTGAGCGACTGAACAGTAGTTTATCGAAAATAAAGAAAAAACGATGCATGTCTACTCGAAAACTAAACAGTTCGTGTAAAAAAACTAAACATCGATCATTCTTTGTTTTGAAACGAACTCATTCGCTATTTCTAACAAAGTGGTAATATAGCGGGCGCGGATTTAAGAAAAATATCATCATCTAAGGTGACAGCGAATAATTAAGTTGATTTGTAAAATCACTAGTGTTTACACAAATGGCCGACAGTTGATATAGTACGATTCAAATCATCAGTTAATTCAGGTTCGAGTGAGCCGAGTGATAGATTGCAGAGTTATAGTGGATCCGAAGCTGCCCAATTAAAAGTGTAAACATAAACAATATAGTAAAGTGACGTTGACACATCGCACATGATATCGAGGTGATAATAATAAATATAACCGTGGTAATAAACCCGTAAATTGTGTCAGTTTTAGTGTAGTGAACAACCACAAAAATGTCAAAACATACATCGCACATGAAATTGATTTATTTATTTAAAACTAGCGGTCCGTCCGCGGCTACGCTCGCGTTGTGTAAGATTTTCCCGTGGGAATACGACTTTGTCCCGTAAAAATAATCCTATGTGTTAATCCAAGTTATAAAGTATCTCCATTCCAAATTTCATCTAAATCCGTTGAGTACTTTAAGCGTGAAGGCGGAACAAACATCCAAACATCTATAAGTGTGATGTGAAAAGAGTTGTAGGAAATTATTTTATATATCCATTTTTTTATTATTATTTTATGAATATGTTTCCATTATTTAAGTTGTTACTTAAAGTTAAAATCGAAACAATGCTTCTTTATTAAAGTGTTGAACAAATACAACGCAATTTGAATTTCGTTTAAAATGTGATAATTATTTATAGGTTACCAACCAGGGTTTAACTTTGAGTTATCAAACTTTCAAATAACGCCATTAGTGACGTCAACTATAATACCCAAGAACGCTATTCAAATTCGTGATAAAGTAAAAAAAAATAGGTGTAGTACATATATATTTTCCACGAATAGATTTTTATTTACTTTTTTCAACTAGTTCGTGAAATCACGCTGTTATAAATTGTTCCTGTACAGTTTAAAATTTGATTAATTATAATTTGAATAATTAATTAATCTTCAATTGTGAAAAATTTGCCGCAGACTAGGTTTATTTTATACGAACAAGTCAGGTCAATGAATTTACAGACTAATGTAAAATAATTTGTAAACAGACAACTACATAATTAACGCAGATGTCTTGTTTACAAAATTCTCACATTTCGAGGGGACAGGCTATACGTCAGTTGTGGCGGGAGCACGTGTTAGCCCGACTGCTCGTATACTGCGAAATCGTAAATTACGCGATAGTGCGTCGTGATTTATTTAATTAGCGGAATGAATACGTTTCAGAGTTAGCAAGTTATGTATTCTGTGGTTACGAGTTGAGACCACCCAATTTGTTTTAATTTTAAAGCTTCTGGTTTGGCGAGATATTTGTTCATATAAATTGTGCTAAGAATAAACATAACATAAAATGGTTGTTGAATGGATTTGGATGAAATTTGGTATAGGTTATTTACGTGCGGTCGCCGTGTGGTGACGGCAGAGTAGAATACATTTGCCACCAACCCCTACTCTTCCCGTGGGTGTCGTAAGAGACGACTTAGAGACTACACATTGAACAGGGAACGGCCAGCAGCACTCTCTGATACAGTTACCTTTTAATCTGCGGTCTCCAACCCGCCTGCCAAGCGTGGAGATTATGGCAAAACCCTCCACTTAAGTGGAGGAGGCTCATAGCCCAGCAGTGGACTGTAACGGGCCGTTGATGTTGATGTTGATGGTCGCCGAGTGTTGTCGACTGGATCAATGGGTGTACGGACAAACCTAAGTAGGTTTTTGTTACACTCATATAAATGTAAATGATTAGCTTAAGACTTAAATGTAATAAATAAGTTAATAAATCAATAAGGTACAGATACGCGTTGGGCCTTCAGCGGCGGTGTTACAGCCTTTTATATTTGTATTTTATTTCTGGTGACTTACAAGTCTTTCAACGTGTTCATTTTGTAGAATTTATAACTTGCAGATTGTCGATTGTTTTTTAAATTGTTTATTGGCTGTTTTAACTAAATAATAAAAAGATGAAGTTTTCAATTTGTCCTATTTTCAGGTTTGAATAGTGTTTGTTTTTGATACCTCAAACTTCTCTCTATTTCCAGCACCACAACAGAATTGTGGACGCGTGTGGCCAATATAAGCAAATACGCCAGCATTCCTCAACGTTCAGCCTATTGCTATTCATCATGGTGGAGATGTGGATTTAATGACATTTCCCGGATTCCCTCCAGCTTCTCAACCCTCAAACTCTTATCCACGACTCAGTTTTTATGTGGCATAGATTTATTATATGCTGGTATCCTGGTTTTATTGCTTCATGTTGGATGGCATTCTCCAGATACTGTCTTGTTTTGGTTGGTTGATGTTATTCAATATAAATAAATAAATGGGTACGATGCGATGAAAAATACGTTATTTGTGATATTTAAGTGTTAAGTTAATCTCTGCAAATGTCATGTTTAAACTCTTTTATGTTTTCGCGGTTGTTAATCGTGGTAATGTGTTAGGTATAGCAATACCTACACTCCTTACTCTGTTATTTAAAAATGCTGGCATGTGATAAATGCACACTGGCAGCTTTATTTTGTTCTAGAATTGTATTTTCAAATGATTTCGAAACATGTCGGTTTTGAAGGGTGTTTTGACTCAGTCTAATTTGAGAAGCCCTTCGACGTGTTTGTCTAGTTCTTTAATATTCTCTTGAGAATAAAAGATTGTTTTCCCCGTAAAATATACCTTTTCTTTTGTACACGCGCCACCACTACCAGATGGTGGAGGCGCTACTCCCACCACTACCAGATAATAACCCGGTAGATATGCCACCACTACCAGATAATAACCCGGCAGTATGACAGTACAGAACAACTACTTACCTTTAGCAAGTAAGTTAACTGCTGCTTTTTTTGTATACTTGCCTCTTTCTGCACTACAAAACTTGGAAGGAGAGAGAGGCCCATGGTTTTTTCCTTGCGTAGGGCTTGCCCCCTCTCTTTCTCTTTCTCTCTGAATATACTTACACTTACACACATACACACCCACACCTGTTCATGTTTTTATATGTTTACCTTATACTTAATCAACCAAATCAAGCTATATTGCTTACTGGATATGACTCAGACTCACTGCCTCCCAAAATACAAGTTTAATCTTAGTTTGGGAGACAGGGATTGAAAAACTTATGATATATTTTAAGCACTAAATCATATTGTAAACTTAACAGAATGTATTTTTTGCTAAATAAACTATTATTATTATTATTATTATATGTATCATGTAGTCATAGTATTTTTATAGAAAATATCTCGAGAGCCATTTTTTTTGCTCATTTGCGTAACTTAAGGTACTTCTGTGCAAAATTTTATAGTAAAACGGTTTTGTGCGTTATCTGACCAGTCAGAGAGAACGAGCGCGAACCGCGAGCGAAGTGTCTCTGTTTCAGCTTGGCCAAAATTGCTTTTGTAGTCTATCTGTCCATCTGTCTGTCTGTTTGTTCTCCTCTACAGTTCGCGTTTCTCAACCGATTCTCGTGAAATTTTATGAGCAGGTTTGTTAAATATATATAGATTGTCTTGTCGAGTCAGTTTTTGGAAATTGTAAAAAATACGTTTTTTTTATTAGGGTTATCAAACGGTTGTACAATAGGGTATTACTTATTCTAACTTACAAGCTAAACAGAGTTTATTGTGCAACCCGCACCAACAACCACAGATTACTAAACGTACGGTAGTTCATATCATACAGTTTCTTACGCTATTTTCCCTCACACCTTGCTAAATATACAATACAAAACAAAACAATCTCTATTGTGGCGATCTGATCCCAAACTGAGCAGAGCCCGCACTATGTAGTTATGGAGATAAAATAAAATAAATATTTGTGATAAATAAAGTTCAAGGGGACCCCGACCCTCCGACACGTGTTTATGGAGAAGAAATAAATATAAAGACTCGCGGTCACAGAGCCATTATATTGTAGAAACATATTTTTACTTAGGGGATGTCTCAATTTCTCTAACTGACTTATATATATACATAATTTCGTTCAGGCTGTGCGTTGGGTTCCTGTAGTCGACGATAGATCAACATTTACACAAGCAAATATCATCGAATCGCGAAGCCGTAGAGCGCCTCTATATTTAGCTTCACCTGTTGTAGATTGTTCTACCCCCATTTGCAGTTGTCGATCAGCTCAGGGGCACATTTCTATTTCACTTCGCCGACGGTTTACTTCATCGCTCCCACTGGCGGGGTCCCTTCTCGAAACCGAATGTCAAAACACCGAAATACAAAATCGCGAAAATGTTAGCTCAATTTTGTTGTACACTTAAATGCTAAATATCTCAATGCATCAAAAGCATAAATGACTAGGCTTTAAATTAAATATTGTAATAGTTCGGGAAGTGCTGTCTTAAATAAATATATTGATATGTTTTACTAGCTACCCGCCCCGGATTTGCACGATACCTCTCATTACAAGGCTACGGCCACAGGCTTATATATATATATATATATATGTATATATATACAAACCTTGTCTTGACAAATACAAACACAAAAAAAATGAATGCAGTCGTTCGGAATTAACGCGTGTTCATACATTTCGGCGATTGTGTATACATTGCAAAGAATACATTAATATAATGGTTGTTATCTATAAATTATTGCTCTAATCATTTTTCAAATTTCTACCATATTTACAAACTATTATTAGGTATTATTTATTATTTGCATGCTTATTAGTTAGGCTGGATATGTGAACTGTGACTAAAACCATTTGTAATCCTTATAACCATTTCTATGGCAAATAAAATGATTGTTTGTTTGTTTTGTTGTTCATATTTTATTTTTGTGCGTTGTTTCGTGTTTACGTCATTCCAGATTTTCATGCATCAAAACAGTGAACTTTCTGGCTCATTAACCAATTTCACGTATAATCGTGCTAACATTTTCGAGCTTTTGTTATTCGATCGATTTCGAGTAGAGAACCTTGCGCTGGCTGTTGCTTTCCCGTCAATTCGCCTGTCACTCCGTCAGCTAAACTTTAGCCAGTTTACACACCTTTGAAGCCGAGATAAAAGCTGATATTCCGTTTATATTGAACACAATTCTGGCTGATATAGAACAAAGTCGCTGGTTTAAATTATTGATATCTTTACTATGGTTACTATTATTATAGTGTGGCTCGACTGGGGGCCGTTTCACGAAGCTACAAGTTACAAATTACAAGTACAATTCGACGTACATTGCGTAGACAATGAGATAAAATGGTAAGGGCTTAAGCAAATTGGCTACGCAATGAATATCAAATTGTAACTTGTTACTTGTAAATTGTTGCTTCGTGAAACGGGACCCTGGTTGTTGGTTGTTAGAGTTGCCCAGCAGCTGCCCCGACAGGACTGCTGGCATGATGATAAATAGTAGTTTGAAGGTGGTGAAAATGTAGAAGATGTAGTTTTAGGGAGGTAGCGTGGCTGAAGAAAACATGGTTCAGCTGCACACACGGTTTATTAGTATAAGAAACCAACATAACATTTTTAAAAGCTTACTTATCAATAAAATATTGGTTAATAAGATGATTTCAGTCTGACGACTTGAGGTGGAATGAGGAAATTTTTATGAAAATTACAAAACCGATACGGATGGATTCGGAATTTGAAAATAAATGATGAGACTGCCAGTACTTAAAAGTACTGAATTGCCAGAAACCAAATAGCAGAAGAAGGTAGGATAGCAGCTGTGCTGCTACAGCGAGGTTCTGCTATGTCTCAGTCGCCCCTCCCGCACCGCCCCCTACCGCAGGAACCTACTCTATTAAGCGCTACGACAAAAATAAAAATGAATGAATGAATATACTAATAAATTACTGTGTACGGTTCAGGGGGAACTGCATTCGCTTCTATAATAAAATACCAGATGATATTGCAAAGTGCGATTGCCAATTTAAAACAAAATTAAAAAGTTTTTGTTTTGTAATAGGCCAGTCAATATCAACACAAAAAAAGACAAACATCGCAAACGCGCATGTAACTACGATTTTTTTATATGTTGTTAGGTCCCTTGAGAGTAGTTAACACCCAAGTTTGCAACCCTGAAAACCCTGTGCTACCCAAAAACCCCGAAAAACCGTGAAAAACGCTGACCCAGGACAAAGTGAAGACCTTGGCATCAGTCACCTCTGTGAAAGTATTCAACAAGATAGTTGATGTTCATCCCTTTACCATATTCCAAAGAGTCTGCATCACAAAACAATCAGATGAACAATTGAAGCAGCACCAGGACCGTTAGTTTAGCCAGTACGTGTCTTTAAATATGACCCAAACTCAAAAAATATACTTTTTTTTTAAATAGCCTTCCTTTGAGCTCTTCTCCACAGATTCCGCCATTGTGTTAGTGAACTCACCCAAAAAAATGTAATGACGGATCTAAGTGATGTAATAACATCCTATGGAAAGAAATTATTTTGACTTTGACTTTGACTTTGACTTTGACAAGCTGTATCTCTGCAACTAATGGACCTAGAGTGCTGGGGTTAAACTCAAATTGTAGAACATTTAGTTAACTTTATTAAATCAAAAGGCAAACATACTTGAAAAACGCTTCCTTAGGGTAGTTTTTTCGAAAAAACTGAAACAAGTGCCAAAATTTCGCAGTTTTTGAGCACCATGGGGAGCAAACTTGGGTGTAAACTACTCTCAAGGAACCTAACAACATATAAAAAAATCGTAGTTACATGCGCGTTTGCGATGTTTGGTGTCGATATTGACTGGCTTATAAGGCCTATTGTAAGATAAATGTTAAAAACGTCTTGTCAACTTTTGTTCCAACTCAGCGGAATAGATAAAGCGGATTATTGTTATATATATATATAGAAAAGAAAAGCACAAAATATACGAGTCCCATGGAATTTCTTTTGGCCGTTTCTATCCACAGTGAGCTACACATCTATGGCTACACTAAGTAGTGAACGTGTCAACCGTGAACAAGCTTTTCTTGTCCTTGGTATTTGCTAGCTTTGACTTCTAAAAATGTTTTTGAAAAATCTCAATTCGAATAAAATATTCTTGATTTTGATTTGTACAGCTTACCTAGAATCAGAAGTATTGAAACAGAAATTATGAGAAATGTGAATTTACCGAGAAATAAATTGAGCAAGAATTCGATTCGATACCGGCTGTAGCATTCATAATATTTATGTTAATGTCTAGTGCGAAACTGGGAAACATGTGTTGGTTTGGTCGGCACGGCTTCATTGCTCATATCCTTTCCTAAACGAGGGCTACCAGCGATTTATATAATTCATCATCAATTATTCATTTTACTTCATTGATATATTCCAACAACCCCTACTCTTCCCGTGGGTGTCGTAAGAGGCGACTTAGGGACTACACATTGAACAGGGAACGGGCAGCAGCGCTCTCTGATACAGTAACCTTTTAATCTGCGATCTCCAACCCGCCTGCCAAGCGTGGAGATTATGGCAAAACCCTCCACTTAAGGTGAGGAGGCTCATAGTCCAGCAGTGGACTCTAACGGGCCGTTGATTTGATTTTGCTTTGATATATTCCAACAAGGAAAAGATAGACAAAAGCAGAATAAGAAGACAGACAGAAGAAAAGCAGAGATTAGTCTAGTACGCAGACCAAATACAAATATTCTTTATTATAAGAATAAACACAGGAAACTGGCGGCCTTGTCGCTTTAAGCGATTTCTTTCAAGCTACCACAACCTTGAAAATAGGTTAGACTGGACGTTTTCACATACAAAACATTTAGCCATCCAAATAGTTACGATCTGGGTATTGACTCGCAAAGAAAAAGATCTTTATGAACGTGTTTCAGCGGCAACTTCGTCGTCATTTTCAGGTGGAGATTTATATAAAAAATTTGTGTGTTTTTACTCATATCATAACTCTAAAGTTAAACTCTATAGTTTTTTTCTTTACGAAGTTTACAAAGAGCTATAGACTACAATTGCGAAATTTGAAAACCAAGTAATTTGAATTCAAACTCATAACTTTCTGTGAAACTAAGAATTTCATGAGAGCCATTTTGAAAAATGATATAATAATGGTGATGCATCATGATGTAATGATCTATGATCAAATTATACTGTTTAGTCTAGAGCTACTCGTATAAGCCGTGGTTTCATTGTACTGTCTGTTTGCTATTACTCATATATTTTACAGCTTCCGTGGCTTGCCGCGTTTGGCTCTGGATTCAGATATTCCGGGTTCGAGGATTTCTCCGAAAATATTAGGTGCATAGATTTTGCTTTTGGCGCACAATTCCTTCTCATGGAGAACTATTTGCCTATCATACTCTCATCCTTCAAAACGCAACATTTTGCTGGTGTTACACACACGTTCAAACTCTGGTGAGGAAACTGTGACAGAGAAATAACTTCGAGCCGCCAGCAGCTGCTTTTGGTGTAACGACTATCATCAACAGCTCATATACGTCCCCACCGAAGGGCTCAAGCCTACCCTCAATTAGGGCGATCAGGCCTTGATCGACCACGCTGGCCCAGTGCGGGTTAGTCGACTTCACACACAACCTTTGAATTTCTTCGCAGGAGTGTGCAGGTTTCATCACGATGTTTTCCTTCACCGTAAGAGCGTCGAATAAACGTACATATGAATTCTAAAACACATTGGTACGTGGTGGTGATTGAACCCGCGTCTCCCGGACGGGAGGCAGCGGCCCTAGCCACTAGACCACCGACGCTCTCTTCGATTCTCTTCTCGAGTTCGCTTATTGTGCGTAAATTCAATATTGTAGATTTATGCTTCATTTCCTATCCGTCTTCGGGGAAATATTTTTATGTTTTTGTAAAGACATTTGTCAGGTTTCATTCTGCAAGGTCGAGAGTCATTTTCCTTCTAAAACTTTGAATTTCTTCGAAGGCGTGTACCACAGTTTTCCTCGCTGTTTTTCTTTGAATTATGAGCGTTGAATGAATTAGTATATAGTGAGGTATGGTGACCAAAAATTAATATTTTTTTACTACAGGTGGTGTGGTGGTTTTTTGCCGTGTGGGGACGGCAGAGTAGAATACATTTGTCACCATCCCCTACTCTTCCCGTGGGTGCCGTAAGAGGCGACTTAGGGACGATTGAACAGGGAACGGGCAGCACCGCTCTCTGATACAGTAACCTTTTAATCTGCGATCTCCAACCCGCCTGCCCAGCGTGGAAATTACGGCAAAACCCTCCACTTAAGATAGATAGATGATAGATAAAAAGCTTTATTCAAAAATCTACATAACACATGTACATACATTTAAGAAAAAAGATACACAAAAAGAAAATAACAAAAAAAAATGAAGTACCTATGCATGCACATGTGTGCTGCAGTGATTGAAAGGGCCATGGCTCAGTGTAATTAGCCCAAAGGGCAACACTGATTTTCAGCCGTTTCCAGCAGCTTAAGTGGAGGAGGCTCATAGTCTAGCAGTGGACTGTAACGGGCCGTTAATGTAATGTTAAAAACAGGTGGTGTAGCCTGATTGGCAGTGCGTTAAGGGGTCAGGTTTGATTCCTAGTCAAGTAGTTTTAGGTCTGGGTATTACGTATTTGTGAAGTTTTCATGGCATCCTCGACACAAGGAGACCTGTGATACACATTGATTCCGACACAACTTTTGTCTTTTTATAGGGCTGTTATTGTGATTTGTATACTTTATTATTTATTGGAAG
This sequence comes from Carpatolechia fugitivella, assembly GCA_951230895.1. Classification (NCBI taxonomy): domain Eukaryota; kingdom Metazoa; phylum Arthropoda; class Insecta; order Lepidoptera; family Gelechiidae; genus Carpatolechia; species Carpatolechia fugitivella. Next base: position 1,301,847 of record OX579668.1, on the reverse strand, counting down.
ACATAGTTTCCATTTTTACGTGAGTGTTTCCGTTATGAATAAATAATAATAGGGTTGTCATGTTTTCACCGCTCTATTCAGCAATCGTTTTTTGTATTTAGGTCTTTTTTAATTATATTTCTATAAAAAACGGGTGTCTATGTATTTTGATCTTGGATAGGATATCTCCTATGTTCATCAACTAATGCTGTATTTACCCAAGACCTTTTGATGAGCAATTCCGCTAATCAAAAGCCCGTCCGTGTCTTCTATAATAACCACTTTAGTATAGCAATTAGGTCAAGTAAGGAAAAAAGCCAAGTCACTATTGACAATGATATTTTTAAGAAAGATACGCTACTGCCATACTGCACGCACAACATTCCGCGTTCCGCGACAGATATACTAACATTGTATATCTAAACACACGCTATAAGTGCGAAGGGAAATAGACAAAGCGTTAGAGTGAAAGAGACAGCTATTTGTAATCAGTACAGCCGCGAATAGATCGCTCCGTTGTCGTTTGGAAACAAGCTGTGATTCATTAAAATTACAAATTATAGATTTATCTGTTTAAAACTTAAATATTTTATACACTTATTTGTGATATGATATCCCTTCATCTTTTTTTATCTTTTAGTCGTAATTTTGCATTTTCTAAACACACAGGAAGGCATTTTAACTTTTTTTTAGTAGGTAGTCGACACGTGCGCTCACAATGACAGGTCACAGCTCCACTGACTGCAGTGGTCACAATTAGGACCAAGTCACGGTACGCGTTTCGTGCGTTAGTGGCGTATCTACACCTCTTGTATATAATATCATTGCAATGTGTAAATAGAGAGGACCCATAACAGTGACAAGTCAAATTCGAATTGTCTTTTGACAATCCATCAGATTAGAATGATTCTAATGTATTGGCTTAATGGTTAGGTTTAGAGGAATGTCAGTGGCTTTTGGCGGCTTCATAATACTGACACCAGGGTTCGTAAGGTCGGTTGTCGACCATATGATGATGAAGAACCGCTCCGCCGCTCTTTTTCAAATATTTGTAAAAAAGAACAAATACAAATAAGCAGCCCCCATCAAAATACATGGCCAACACGCGGACCATCGCGGCCCGATGCTACAATAACAATAAGTTTATTATCAGACCAGAGTCCATACCAACAAGGGTCTATACAATACCTTTAAGAAATTTGTTTGAGGTTTACATGGCAACCCCGAAAGCGCTACGCTGGATCATCTGCTCACTACGAGGTACCTCCACATTTTGTTATCTTTCACGGTTCGTTAATTTTTCACTGCCTCGGGTTTGTTCTACATCGGTGAAACAGAATTCTTCCGTTAGGGTTATATACTTAGGCATGAACATAGTTGAGATTGCCGATTCAAACACGTTATTGAGGCAACCTACATCGCATTTTATAAACATGAAAAACTGTTTATTTAGTTTGCAGGGTTCTCTTTGTAAGTGGAACTTGGCCTATTTTGCAATTTTAGTAAAGACACTAAAAACATAAACATATAATTATATTAAGGTAGTTACGTAATATAGTAAGCTTGTGCCGTGTGGTGACGGCAGAGTAGAATACATTTGTCACCAACCCCTACTCTTCCCGTGGGTGTCGTAAGAGGCGACTTAGGGACTACACATTGAACAGGCAAGTGTTTGTGAAACGAAACTTCAAACGCGATTTAATTATTTTCCCTTGAGGTCCGTTTTTGGTCAACCACTCACTTAATTCAAATATTTATGTACCTCATCAACGGCCCGTTACAGTCCACTGCTGGACTATGAGCCTCCTCCACTTAAGTGTTTGGTTTTGCCATAATCTCCACGCTTGGCAGGCGGGTTGGAGATCGCAGATTAAAAGGTTACTGTATCAGAGAGCGCTGCTGCCCGTTCCCTGTTCAATGTGTAGTCCCTAAGTCGCCTCTTACGACACCCACGGGAAGAGTAGGGGTTGGTGACAAATGTATTCTACTCTGCCGTCACCACACAGCGTAAACAGTTTATTATTCATATTTTTCTATTTCAAACGATTTGACATCTTCAGTCGTCACTATTACTGCCATTCTTTGTTCGAAGAAGCTTTGTCTCGTTCATTCTCTTTACCCATTGATCTTTCCTTACATTAAGTTTTTTTTAACATGTCGCGCGGCATTAAGTATCTTATCATTTCATCATCTTATCAATTCTCTATCCCTTTTCAGCACTACATTGACATGTGTCAATCCCCTCTAATTAGGGCGATTAGGCCTTAGTCGACCACGCTGGCCCAGTGCGGGTTGGTCGACTTCACACACAACCTTTGAATTTCTTCGCAGGAGTGTGCAGGTTTCATCACGATGTTTTCCTTCACCGTAAGAGCGTCGAAGAAACGCACATATGAATTTGAAATTAGAAAACATATTGGTACGTGGTGATGTCCGAAACCGCGTCTCCCACTAGACCACCGACGCTCTTCGATGACCTACCCAATTGAAATTTCAGCTACTCTCACATAGTAATGAATAGACTATCAGTCCAAATTGAAAGGCACCGTAATGTGACCTCTCAGAGTGAAGTTAGCTACACTACGCTACGACTATAGCAAATTAATTAAAGTAGCAAAGGGACGGTCTCGATAAAGCCCTGATTTAGGGATCAAAGCAGTTGAAGGCTGGAGGTAGAATGAACGCGCGCCGAAAGAATCTAATAATTGCCAGGATAATTAGATTTTGAAGCCAGTTTTACACGTCATTAATTTTGTTTGTCCACACATGTGTAATGAATGGGTTACGATGTCAAATTTTAATTTGTAAATGGTCAAAAATTAATGTGCATAAAAGCGTAGCGCATCACTTGTCATTAGACTAATTCGTTTTTTTTCTCATTTAATCAATCAGCCTATTGCAGTCCACTGCTAGACGTAGGCCCACGGAGACAAATACAAAGAGGAGGTGCCACAAGCAACTTAGTCCCGTCTCATAGCGGCCTAAGTACTCTTACTACTAGCTATTAACCACCAGGCGTCGCTTCTGTCAGTGTTACTTTGGATTTTATGCATACGACACGAATATGACTTGCTTTGATTACAACCATTTTAATTAAAATTAGTGACGCAAAAATTATATGCTGTGTTGTATCGTGCAACAGTACGAGTAATACAACTATTTCTAACGAAAAAAAAGACATAATTCCACTCGTATTTTTTTAATGCAATTTTTAATGCTCGTAACTTATTCCTTCGAGAAAGTTCGGCGATAGCAACACGCCATCTATCGCCAAGTAGAATAACTTCTTGACTGTAGAAGGTTATATGATCTGTTTCATTCATGCTCATTCATTCATGTATTTTGTATAGTAATCTGGGTGGCCAGATATGAAATCTAAAAAATATATTTGTATAAAATATTTATTTTTGTAGCATACAATTAAATAATGCAGATAATATTGATGAACTTACTCAATATTTATAATTGAATACATGACAACAAAATATCACATTTTGGGCAAGGATGTTTCCTTATACTTGGTAGTACCTAAGTGATGATGATAAAAGACTTACGTGAAATCCCGTGTCAAAATTGAACCGATCTTTTTACATAATATATTCTTTATATATATATATATACAAAAAAGAAGAGAGAGATCAATTTAAAAAAAATGGTCCGAATTTTTGTTTTTTTCACTTGCCTGGCAACATTATATAGCGTGACGAACTAACGAACAGAACCATCTTGTGTGTCATAGCAAAATTAAGTACGGTTCATTAGTGTCTAGCTGCAAAGCTAGTTTTGCTATTGACCGCTAGATGGTTAGCAGAACTTCATCTCCCCGCACCCCCTCCCAATGGCGACCCCCGCTATCATATAGAAAACGTCTTAGGGCAGCTCCTCTTTGTATTTGTCTCCGTGCGTAGGCCTCACCACACCAAGGGCACGATCACTCACTTTCTTCATCAAATTCCTGTACCCTTGAAATATCGACTCTCTTTTTTCGAATTGGTTTTAACAGTACGAATGCAGTTTGTAGCCTTGATAATTATAAATCTGGTATATGGCTTTTTATGAACATTTGTCGTGTCAGCTATTTCAAAATAAATTATGAAAATTGCGAGTTGTTGGTCTTTTTGATGATGTTATAATAAAATATGTGTATACGTATGTATGTATAAGGGGGACGTCTGCGAGAAGCGCAGACGGGTGACCTGCTCTATAGGTAAGAACCATTTCACCCTTAATCCCAGTATTGATGGATGCTCCTTTCATGATAGCACCGCATGTGTATACGTGCAAATCTATATAATATAAAAATCAATTGCTGTTCGCTTGTCTCGCTAAAACTTGAGAAGGTTGGATCGATTTGGCTAATTTTTATCTTGAAATATTTGTGGAAGTTCAGGGAAGGTTTAAACGGTGAGAAACAGAAATAATAAGTAAAATTGTCAAAATACTAAAAACGATAATTTAGTTTTCCAATACGAAATGGTCAAGGGTAGGTGTAGAGTAGGGTAGAGGTAGGAAAAATGGCAGGATAACGTCTGCCGGGTCAGCTAGTCAATCTAATCAAATCAACGGCCCGTTACAGTCCACTGCTGGACTATGAGCCTCCTCCACTTAAGTGGAGGGTTTTGTCATAATCTCCACGCTTGGCAGGCGGGTTGGAGATCGCAGATTAAAAGGTTACTGTATCAGAGAGCGCTGCTGCCCGTTCCCTGTTCAATGTGTAGTCCCTAAGTCGCCTCTTACGACACCCACGAGTAGGGGTTGGTGACAAATGTATTCTAATCTGCCGTCACCACACGACGGGGTCAGCTAGTACATGATAAGATTCAAGTCGAACCGCGACATTCCGTGCTAAAGGCACATACACCACAGACATACATTGATATGATTTAAATAACGATAACAATGATGAAATTTCTTACCTAGAGTCGTCCCAGCAAAGTCTTCTAGAATATTCCATGCGCGATTACGTTCCACGAACTAGAGTCACTCCAACCAGCATTTCACTTCACTTCACACACACACACTCAATAAGGTAGATTTAGAATATTTGGTATTAGAAGCTATCTAACCAGGTTTTAGAATTACTTTGGGCGGAAGGACTCCTTGACCAGATCCAAGAGTCGACTTATAGGTAGATGATGTTATTAGGAAAGGCTTACTTTCAGCAGTAGACTGGAAAGACCGGCTACGTATAAATGGAAGGTAGTAAGTTTTAGGATTTCAGGCTCTGATAGCAACTATTGGAAGAGGCCTATCAGTAGGCCAATTATTGAAAAAAAAAAAGGTTGAGGAAGTTTATATCATTAAAATTCGACAGTGGGTTGAAGGATAGGCCTATGTCCATCAGTAGATATAAGCTGGCAATGGTATTGGAAAGGTCTCGCTAGGTTTCGGTGTAGGTAAGTGTTTGGTAGGTAACTTAGAATTAAATGGAGTAATGGGTTGTTTGTGTACGTCGCTGTTAGTTCCTGGTGAATGTTGGTCCCCTGAAACAAGGAAAAAATTTTTTTTAATAAAAAAATATTTAAATAAAGAAAACATTTTTTTTTATTTAAGCAGGCAAACGAGCGGACGAGCCACAGTGGTGGTAAGTGGTCATCGTCGCCCATGGACATTCGCAACACTAGAGGGGCTGCCAACGCGTTGCCAGCCTTTGAGAGCCCTGTATACTCGCCCCTTGAAGAACCCCATGTCAAAGCACAAAAGTCTCAAATATTTCCAGCTTAAATGCAGTTCAAGTACATTCCTAAGTCCAAGTCAATATTTAAAGGGTAATTCCTAAATTTATTCCCTTCCAGACTCGTGGTCTCCTGCTCAATGACCGAGAGAGCGCGAAGTGTTTCCCTTTCAGCTTGGCCAAAATTGCTGTTGTACGAATATGTCCATCATGATCTTTTTGTTGAGTCAGTTTTTGGTTTTTGGTAATGACATGGCTTTGAAATGGTGTAATATATGGAAATAATCATAAAATATTTTTAGCACCATGAATGATTTTGGAAACAACGATTCAAGATATTTCGAAAAATGCTCACACTTTTATCCACTTCACATTTTACGTCTAAACACATGAAGTAGTTCACTGTTCATCGAAAATGAATCACTTTGGATGAACCGTCTAGTTCCGCCTTAAAGCTGTAACGAGGCATTCGTCCTCTTTTCTGTTTTATGACTGGCAACCTTTCTTGCTGGCAGTTTTATCTTTCATTTTTAATTCATTTTCAAATTTAGATTTCTTACGTTTCGATTTTGTCTTTTTCCTGCTAAATTTCTCACTTCATGTCCTGATCTCTGAAAGTACATACCTAAACCTTTTCTACGTACTCTACTATTTGTCAGTTTATATAAATACATTGATGAATACCTTTACTGTCTACCTTTTTACCTGGACTGAACCCTGGTTTTTGTCACGTTTTAAATCCTCTACAACATCCTTCGTGTGATGCTCAGCGGCTCCGTAGCGGCTGCTGGGCCACAAAGTTTCAGCAATTTTAAACATTGTCCAGCTAGGTCAGGGTGAAAGTCCTCTACGGTCAGAGGGCAAACTCACTGGTGCAAGAGGAGCCGGCTCATCGCCCTGAGCTTAACCGCCCGTGTCCGCTAATGTTGCAGACATTACACGATTCACATTAGATGAGTCAGGGATTGTTGGAGAAACTCAAGAGAATGGAACAAATTCGCACGAAGATACAAAGAGAAACCAAGGATGACTTAAAGCATCAGCGTTTTGATGACTTGAGAGTTCTGAATATAGGACTAGACCAGCTGATCTCTTAGACTAGTTTCAGATTATGTCTTTTATAAAAAAACCTTTAATCAACGGCCCGTTACAGTCCACTGCTGGACTATGAGCCTCCTCCTCTTAAGTGTTTGGTTTTGCCATAATCTCCACGCTTGGCAGGCGGGTTGGAGATCGCCGATTAAAAGGTTAATGTATCAGAGAGCGCTGCTGCCCGTTTCCTGTTCAATGTGTAGTCCCTAAGTCGCCTCTTACGACACCCACGGGAAGAGTAGGGGTTGGTGACAAATGTATTCTACTCTGCCGTCACCACACGGCATAAAAACCTTTTAACAATAACAAAATTACGAGTAAATTTAATCTGCTTAAGCGAATAGATTCATAAATTAGAAAGAGCAAACTGAATCAATCAGAAAATATTTTGGTTGAATTAGATTACTGTTCGCGTCCAATTACTGATACTTTTTCTTTGTTATTTCAAGCAGCTCTTTGCAGTACTACTATTATTCATTCTGTGGCAGTAGATAGATACAAAAACAGTTATTAATGTTTTTATCTATTTTTATTAAAATTATTTTCTTTATTATTTTTATAATTCTTAAAACAACCATCTATTTATTAGAGTTATCTGGTACAAAACACATCTAAAATATCATTCCGAATCTTGAAACATCTTAATCTGAATAGTGCGGGACGATTTATCATTCATCTCCAGCTGGATAGTGAATAGCATTTACAGGCGCCTGTTGACGTGTCCCCCTTGTTAAACGACCCCCCCCCCACTCCCCCTCCCACTTCTACCCGCCTTGTTATGCTAATCGATGTCTAGATTACAATTAAACCTCAGTTAACGAGCCTCCATCCAAACATGACATCGATAGATGTATAGTTCTAAAGATTTGACGGCTTCGTAGCCTAGTTGGTAGTAGACTTGCCGTCGAAGCACAGGGTTGCGGGTTTGAATCCTGCCCAGGGCAAATATTCGTGTGATGAGCACTTGTGTTTGGATTTTGTTTAACTATATAAGGTGCCCCGTAATTAGTGTCAAATATTTTCAAGGCTGTAATAGTCATAATAGTCACGTAAAAAAAATATTTTGAAAATCTACACGTTAGTTTCAAAGTTTTTTTTCTAACAAAATAATCATCATTTAATATGACAAAAAGAGATCACCCTCTGCATGTACACTCACATTACTCTAGATACATGTAAACACGCATCAAACGCGTGTGTGCGTGCATGAATGCAAATGTTGTAGTGATCAGCTGGTTGAGGGTGATGTTTTTTATGATTAGGTAACCAAGTTGTTTGGTTTAATTACTTGAAAACTAACGTGTAAATTGATCTCATTTTTTTATAAAGTGAAGATCAGGACTTCTTCTTTCAGCCCTAAAAATATTTGACACTAATAACGGGGCACCTTATATAAGTATGTATTTATCTATTTATGTAGTGTATATCAGCTGTCTGATACCTAAATTACAAGCACTACTTAGTTTAGGATCAGATGGCCATGTGTGAGATGTCTCCACATATTTATTATTATTTATTTATAATTTTTTTAAAGGTCTACACAGATAGGCAATCGGACGCCAATGTATCTGCCTCTGACGCACAGGGTCGCGGGTTCGAATCCCGCCCAGGGCAAACATTTGTGTGATGAACACTTGTGTTTGCCTTGTGTCTGGTTGTTGTTTATCTATATAAGTATGTATTTACCTATTTGTGTAATGTATATCAGCTGTCTGGTACCCATAGTACAAGCTTTGCTTAGTTTGGGATCAGATGGCCGTGTGTGAAGATGTCCCCACATATTTATTTATTTATTTATAATTACGATCAGATTTTAGTCGACTACGCTGGCCCAGTGCGGGGGTGCCCGACTTCACACACATTTCGAATTCACATATAATTTCCTCACGATGATGTTTTCCTTTACCATAAGAACAACGTCGTCGATAAACGTACACATTATGAATACAATTTATAGGATTTGAGGTCTCTACTATAAAAAAACTGCTGGAGATAAATGATTGATGCAATCAGACTAAATAAAAACTAATACTGCAGAATGAGCCTTTTTAACAAAAGAAAGTGTAAATGAGACGATCTTTGTTGAGTTTCTAGAATTGTTTTTTTACAGAAGACTATAGGTATATTGGCAGTGAACGTATCAACTTCGAACTTAGGTTTTTTGTAGAAACTTATTTTTTTCCTAACCGTGTTACTGCTATGTATACCAACATGGTAATTGGTGCGACACAGTCTATAAGGGTAGTGGATGGCTCAGACCCTTATAAAATTTATGGCAACTAGCCTAGGGTTGCCCTCAGAAAGGTACGAACATAGGCTTAGGACGTTGCCAGGGTGAACAACGCGATAGAGAGGCAGGGTTGGATAAGTAAGAAGATAATCACGTGAATGTAAAGGTTCTGACTAAGGAGGCATTAGCCTCGTTGGCTAATAATATTGAAATAGAAATCTAAACCAAAGCTCAGACAATAATCTTATTGGCTCGAGAACATAGTGAGTAATATAATTAGTTACTCTTCTTGTACTAAGAAAAACATTAGCGATCGATGAGCCAAAATTAGCTGAATGTTTTTAATGGATAGCTAACAAAACAAAGAAACTCAATCACATAAGTTGGATATCGTGTAGGATAAAGATAACATATCTGCTAAAGACTTTTCAAACAATCAAACCTTCAAGCTTAGCTTAAAGCTGTGGACCAGCAGCCGCCACGGAGCTGCTGGGCACTACACGAAGAGTGTTGTAGAGGGTTATGTGGCAATAACCAGGGTGTGCCCTGGTTCAAGGAAAAAAAGTATTTATATATTATATTAACTGACAAATAGTAGAGAATGGTAGAAAAGCTTTAGGTATGTACTTTCGGAGATCAGGGCATGAAGTGAAGAATTTGGCAGAAAAAAGACAAAATCGAAACGTAAGAAATCTAAATTTGAAAATGAATTTAAAATGAAAGATAAAGGTTGCCAGTCATAAAACAGGAAAGAGGACGAATGCCTCGTTACAAAGCTTAAAACAGGAGGTTAAAGGGAGGAGGGAGGAGGGAGGCTTTCGTTACAGGAGGCTAAAGGGTCTGTGATAGTCTGCAGAACTAGCAGATTAGCGTGCTTTTTAAAACACGAAAGTCGTCCATAATCTAGCTAGATTTGCAGCTGACAAATTTTTCGTAAGCGCTGCTCTAAATAATACAAATTCAAAGAGTTATAGTTATATTCACTGATATACCATAAGAATATCGTCAAATGGTGCGAGAACGCAAAACGCTTCCACATCAAAAGCGTCAAAATTGCCCATCTCAGCGTCGATATTCGAGAACAACTTGAAAAACTGCTGATCGATGTAAAAGTGACAGCTTCGAAAACTCCCGTCTGCAAGATCGAATATCGAGTCTGAGAGCCGACAGGTGCCGAGGAATCCATTTGCGAACCGAGGCACGGTAAAGAAAGAAATAATGACTACAGACGAATGCTTGAAATAATAATGATGCTGGTTTCCTTATTCTCCTCTTTCAAAATTAAGTTATCAATCATTTTCCCCTTTTCAAGGATAATCGAATTTTAAATTTGGAACCATCAACAAATTGATGCTTAGGCTCTGCCTAATTTGGAATCAGATGGCCGTGTCACGAATTTGTTATGAATGTTACGTAGGGAAAAATGTATTGAATTTGAATGTGGATGGATATGTTGGGAGAGGACGACCAAAGAAAAGATGGATGGATTGTGTAAAAGATGATATGTGCAGGAAGGATGTGAGTGTTGAAATGACGGCTGATAGGGATGAATGGAGAAAGAAAACATACTGCGCCGACCCCAAATGATGGGATAAGGGCAAGCGAATGATGATGGCCGTGTGTGAGATATCCCAGATATTTACTTTAGGCTGGACGTAAACGCACTTATATATTTAACCACTATTTAGGACATAATATTTTTTTTCCGTTCCAAAATATTATGCTACAACCATCTAGCAATTTTAATAAATTGTGCCAAGAATTTGACCTGGACCTGTTTAATACTGGTTCCGAATCGGCGAGACGTCTGCTAAATAGTAAATTTTTTTTGTAACTGAACAATCTGTTTGCGAGCTAGTATTCAGGCCTATGAGTGTATGACCTTATGTGTTTTTTTATGTTCTGGCACCTACATGTGGAGACCTGTAAATGGCTTTTTGGTATTACTGTATTTTACTATCAAGTTAACTTTAGCTGTTGGTCTTCCTATTATTGATAAATAAATAAATAAATATTAACAAAGAAGACTTATGCTATGTTAGTAGATAAAATAAAATAATAATTATAATTAGTGGATTAATAATTATAGTTATAAGTTAATTATAGTTAGTGGATCGGTTACTTTAATTTATATTTGACCGTACATGATAATATACGAAGTTCCTAACCACGCAGCTTTTCGAATGGGAATCGCCACTGTGCCGCTACATCAACCCGTTACAGTCCACTGCTGGACTATGAGCCTCCTCCACTTAAGTGTTTGGTTTTGCCATAATCTCCACGCTTGGCAGGCGGGTTGGAGATCGCAGATTGAAAGGTTACTGTATCAGAGAGCGCTGCTGCCCGTTTCCTGTTCAATGTGTAGTCCCTAAGTCGCCTCTTACGACACCCACGGGAAGAGTAGGGGTTGGTGACAAATGCGTTCTACTCTGCCGTCACCACACGGCGTGTGCCGCTACAGTCCCTATATAACATACACAGACAAAAGGTACAGTGGACATACTGACAAAAGATATAGTCAAACAGATGCAGCTATCACTAATTACAACACAAAGGGAGAGTGACGACCTATATGTGCGACGAGAATAGTCGGCCGCATACTGCAACCAATTGGGGGATGTCTAAAAAAGTATTCATAATAAGATAATTTTTCAGGCATATTCTCCGAGTCCGAGGTGGTCTTGAGCCTTCCATAAGAATTGATGTTTTCATTGTTTATAGTTGACCTTTATTATGTTTTAGATTTAAGTCTCTACTCTTTCTAGGACAAACAGACAAACAAACTTGATTAAGTTCTTGTTGCATCCTTTGTGTTTGGTTATAAGTTTAATTGTGTTTTCATATAAATAAATAAATAAATAATAGGTTAAATTTATATTGAAATAAAATTTATCTTATCTTATCAAAGTCCAGCATAAAAAATAAGTTCCGGAAAAGCTGAAGCTGATTAAAATTACTATTTTTAAATTATGCCATTTGTTTGACTGTTTAATTTTAAGCATGCGCTAAATCCCAACAACAACTTCGCAACAAATAACTTAACTATTAAATTATTTGTGATAAATTGTTTACATCTATATTTAATTTGAATTTTTAAATACCGAGAAACACAAGGCTTTGTTGTTAGAATTTTTTATTTATTTTTTACTTTCCATATAACGTAAAATAACATAGCTTGGTACTTATTTGTTGTTGTTGCTTAGTTTTCGACAAATAAATTGCAAAGTAATACTTTAAAAAATTTAGACATCCCCAATTGACGACATGTATTATTGTTTTGCATCGCTCCGTGAGCTTGCAACGACTAATGAGTGCATAATAAACCATTTTTGAATACGCGTTTAGAAACAGAGGCTTTCCAGGTAAGCGCGTAAAGTTTGTTTTGGAAAATGAGTCGTATTTTCGGTCGAAATAACAATAAACCTTGAGATAAACGAGCGACCAATTCTTCCCGGGAAAACATCGAAGCCTTTTCTAATTATAATACTGTGTATTGTTGTGAATCTGTCGCAGATGGATTGTCAAATTAGCTGTTTTACAAAACCGCTAGCTGTTTGATAAAATAGCGCTGTTTTGTAAATCCATGCCAATGCCGATTGTTTCAGATATGGCTTAGATGTAGGTATCTTCTTCTTCTTCTTCGTGTTCCTCTCCACTGCTGGAGGTTGGCAGTCAGCTCCGCGTACGTCTCTCTGTAACGAGGCATTCGTCCTCGTTCCTGTTTTATGACTGGCAACTTTTCTTGCTGGCAGTTTTATCTTTCATATTAAATTCATTAATTTAGATTTCTTACGTTTCGATTTTGTCTTTTTTCTGCTAAATTCTTCACTTCATGTCCTGATCTCCAACATTAAACTCCTTAAGCTTATCCGTGTTACTTTTTTTCTTAAACAGTAAGACTAGAGAGAGATTATATAATATATAAATACATAAATACCTTTTCTTCGGACTGTGCCCTGGTTATTGCCACACTTTATTGTATTATTATTCTACAACACTCTTCGTGTGGTGCAGCAGCTGGTGGCGGCTGCTGGGCCGCATCTTTATCTCTCGCCAAGCGGAATAGTTCTTCTACCGTGGCGACGCCTGTTCAGTTTTTAATGTTCTCGAGCCACGACATCTTAGGTCTGCCGACGCTTCTTTTTCCTTCAATCTTGGTTTGGAGTATCTGGTGTCGCTCGTGTCTCATTACGTGGCCCAGATACGCCACTTTCCTCTTTTGGTTGGTTTGCAAAAGCTCTCGGGACTTTTTTACTCGTCTTAGCACCTCTACATTGGTGACTCGCTGAACCCAACTGATTCTCAACATTCTACGGTAGAACCACGTCTCTAAGGCCTCTAGTCTACTTCGGGTATCTTCTTTAATGGTCCAAGGTATACGTATAATGAGTCATTATTATATAAGCCATGTCAGTCAGAAACCTTCAATGACAATTTTTTCGTAAAAACTAACCAGTGCCTTCCGAAGCAAGGTCCAGTTAGATAGGTAGGTAGCTTATCAGATGAAAAGGGCAGCAAGATTATGATTGTTATGTTATATTATTATATCAGCTCACATTATTACGCCCCCACCGAAAGAGCCTAGCTCAATCGCCTTGATAATATCAAACCTAGTCAACCACACTGGCCGATGCCCTAGTGAACTTTTTTTGGCAAGCTGTGTTTCGCTCACGATGATTTCCTTCACCACAATAGCGTCAAACAAAACGAAATTCGGATTCGAAAACATATTGGTGATTGAACTCTCAGACTGAGCTCGCCTTAAAACGACCATATTTACGATGTTTGCATAATCAGCCAGAATTTCCTCCAGGAAAACTTGGTTGATATAATTATAATCCTAAAATAAAGCGGCCATGCGCTCTAATAGGTCGGTGTAACGATTGATGGATCTATTTGCAAATGAGTGTTTGTGCAATCAAATATAGCACGCGGGAAACGGTTAACTAAATGAGTGACGTCATCACACTACTGGCGACATCGGCAGTCGGGCACATTCAAGTCTCTATAGCAAAGAATAGAAAGATATAACTAACTATATTCCATACGCCGCCGCGCTGCCGCCGCCGCCGCCGCCGCCACCCCATATACCTATGTAGCTTCCTTCCTCTACGCCCGTTGAGAAAGATAAAACTTTAGCAAGGTTAGAGGTTGTGGGCTGAAATTCTTGGAATGAAATGAAATCTTTAGTGAGAATATAAATGCGGATGCCCAAATCACTCCTGCGCAGCTTCTCCGCCGCCACCTTTCTTTCTTTGGGCGAGCTGGAGGACGCAGAATCGAATTTGAGCAGGTGTGGGCAGATGCAGGGTAAACCGTAATTAGATAGATTTCCATACTTTAGGCGTTATAGATTTGTATACACAATTGAATTAGGGCTCAAACTGTCAGGAATTTTGTACACTTTAAAAAAGTAGTAATGACCTTTGTCGTCAGAGCCTTCCAATGTCGTTTTTGGTGGTTTTTCGGCAACTACACAGCGCGCGAGAATTTCAGACTGCTGCAAATCTGGATAAATACTATCTAGGTAGACCCAAACCACATACAAGTTTACCGCAATTATGTCTATTTCAAATGTAACATATGACTGGCCTATAGTACAAGTTCTGCTTAGTTTGGGATTAGATGGCTGTGTGTGGTAAGATGTCTCTACATATTTATTTATTTTTATTGAGACTAATTTATTGACAAATTCATCACTGGATTAAAAGAGAAAAGGAAATCAAAGCTCATTCCGAGTCGGAAGGTCGAGGAAAAATAACGAGAGAGAGACAAGAGTAATAAAATATGCCTCTACTAGCAATCTCCCTGGCCTTGTCAGACAACAGCAGCTAAAGCTATGCGTTGGGTAGAGATAGAAAATAAAATAAATTTCTATGGGGAAACTTCTTCAGTCGTGTGGTAACGGCAGTGTAGAATACATTTGTCACCAACCCCTACTCTTCCAGTGGGTGTCGTAAGAGGCGACTTAGGGACCACGCATTGAACAGGGAACGGGCAGCAGCGCTCTCTGCTACAGTAACCTTTTAATCTGCGATCTCCAACCCGCCTGCCAAGCGTGGAGATTATGGCAAAACCAAACACTTAGTGGAGGAGGCTCATAGTCCAGCAGTGGACTGTAACGGGCCGTTGATGTTGATGATGTTGAAACTTCTTAAGATCACCTTTAAGGGGAATGTTGACGACGACATCGGTCAATGGCAAGATGTCGTCGCTTTTATGCTACAAAAAGGTGGTGGTGTACTATCACCGCGGTGTCGATAATAACAGATTTTTGAATTATATTATTAATATCGGGAAACGTAGGATGGACTGATGGACTGATGACCTGAGGAAGGTCGCTGGTGCTGGCTGGATGAGGAAAGCGGGTGATCGTGCGCTTTGGCGTACCCTTGGGGAGGCACACGTCCAGCAGTGGACTGCAATAGGCTGATTGATTGATTGATTATTATTTTTATTAGATAGTATAACACTATACTAGTAAGAGCGTCGGTGGTGTAGTGGATAGGGCCACTGTATTCCGTCCGGGAGACGCGGGTTCAACCTCCACCACCTACCAATGTGTTTCTGAATTTCGAATTCATATATGTACGTTTATTTAACGCTCTACGGTGAAGGACAACATCGTTATGACTAAGGCCTGATCGTGCTAATTAAGGGTAGGCTCTGTGGGGTGGGGACGTATTGTAGCTGTTGATGATGATGATGATGATGATACTAGTACGAGTACAGATGCCTTATCTCAATGCTTCTTCAATGTGTGGGTTGTAAGGGCGACAACCGACCTCACAAACCTCGGTGTCAGTGTTATAGAGGCTCAGGTGATTCAGTCTACAATGTCTTAGCCAAACTGGGTGAAATAGCTCGGCAACAGAAGACCTGAGATAGAAGAATGACGTCATAAAAAAGCCAAACAGTGAAATTAAATAAAAAAACAAACAAAACCCGACACGAACCAAAATCCCATTTTGAACTAGCGGTCCGCCCGCGGCTACTCTCGTGATGTGTATGATTTTCCCGTGGGAATAAGTTTATGTGTTAATCCAAGTTACAAATCATCTCCGTTCCAAATTGCATCCGAATCCGTTGAGTACTTTAAGCGTGGAGGGGGAACAAACATCCAACCATCTAAGCATCCAAACATTCAAATATATTTTCACATTTGAAAGATTTGGTCTAAAGGTCGTATACGGACCACACAACTTAAAAAGATAAATATTAGTGTGACAAGAATAATTTCATATTTTTGCTTTTCTGATTTTACGTAACAGTTATTATAAATGTTCTCCTCAATAGATGATGTAATTTTTTTCCTATTCTTCGCAATTACGACACCAAACGTTGAACAAGAACATTTTTCGCGAAAAGTTATAAGTGGAGCTTTTGTTGACAGTTTGGAAGTTAAATTGGTGGCAAAAATTACTTCCATGGATTTCTCCAAGTTTGAAACCGTTTCATTTTATAGCGACTGATGACGTCACCATTTGGAATTTCCTTTCTTGTCTAAATTTACAAGCAAAAGCTGGTTTACTCCATCATGTTAAAAATACTCAACTATTTTTAAAGAAAGAAATTGCAATATTTTAATCCCATCAACAGCTCATGTACGTCCCCACCGAGGGGCTCAAGCCTATCCTGAATTAGGGCGATTAGGTCTTAGTCGACCACGCTGGCCCAGTGCGGGTTGGTTGACTTCACACACAACCATTTCTTCGCAGGAGCGTGCAGGTTTCATCACGATGTTTTCCTTCACCGTAAGAGTGTCGAATAAACGTACATATGAATTCGAAATTCGAAGACACATTGGTACGTGATGGGGATCGAACCCGCGTCTCCCGGACGGAAGGCAGCGGCCCTAGCCACAAGACCACCGACGTTATTTTATACAACAACCCATAAAACTGAAAAACTTTGAGTCTCAAAGGTTTTAATCACATAAAATAAAGTTTTTCAAAATTGTTTCCATTTTCTTCAGGTTTTCTAAAAGAAAAGTGAACAAAATATCGTATTACAGAAACGTTTACAAGCCGTAATAGATGGCGCTGTCTTAACAGCTTTGAGAGGATAAAAAAAAGAAAGAAAAAAGAAAAAATAATTAAGTCAAGTAATGAGCGGGAGCTTAAGGGCGGAAAGTAAACTAATTCACGAAGAGAGCTCCCAGTATACCTGTCAGTAGACAGCCTCGGATCTAGGGGAGGCAGGGACCCGGGGCGGCAAAGTTAGGGGGCGCCAAATCGGCAATTGTTATTGTCTGTGTTGACGAATGGTTATGAAACTTGTATTTGAGTAAGTATACTTAAAAGTATTTAATAAGTTAAACAAGCCAATATCTACCTACATATATTGTGTGTGTGGATGTGTGTGTATTTAAATATTTATCGTATGCAAAAACGACATAAAGACAATAACATTAAGAAACACAGCACAACAGGTCATCTACCTCTAAATAAATATTACTTATCTTCCAGAACACCCACTTTTGTGCATTGTTTAATTTCCAAGTTACGAATCAAATATTTTAATTTTCACTTTTCTATGTTAAAAGACCCTTGCTCCAAGCCGAGCCCGCAGCTGCAACCGCATCTGCTTAAAAAGTCGAATGAGAGATTAGTCTGCAATTATTGCACTGATATTTGGATTGAAAAATTTAAAGGATTGAAATCAAAGATAATTTTAAGACGGCGACTTCATTGAAATTTTGTTCCCCCCTTAAAAAACCTTAGATCCGGATCTGAGTAGGTGCTGTATATGTCACCGATTGTGAACGCCGTTAGTTTTATAATCTTACTCGCGATATTATAAACTTACGGAAAAATGTGAACTGAAACCAACCATTTGCAATTTAACGTATTATTTCTCGTTAGTTTATAACCTTAGTGTATAATTTCGATATTGTATTATCCAGCGAATGTTTCGGGACTATAAACTTTAATAAAACAATTGAATCGCTTACACTTTGCTGACATTTTTAGATGATGCCAAGAGGCCTCGTGGTGGCTTCAGTAATTGTACTATCACATTACTGAGCCCAATTATTAACCGAACAATCATCCAAGGATATATCTTAAACCTACAGATATCACTCGACACTGGCGAAATACGTCTATATAAGATGTGTCGCCATTAGTTAGGAAGAAGAAAAAAAAACTTCAACGTTAACGTCATTTTCGTATCTTTTGCACTATTCTATTTGAAGCCAATGAAAAAAAAAATACAAAGTCTGCCACAAGTCTTTGTATCTAATAGTCTATCTTTATTTTTCTAACTAATGAATTGAAGGTCATGATCACATTAGGCCCATACTAAGGCCGCGCCAGTCGCAGATCGATAAATGTAAATCCATGCAATAAAACATTGTCTCTCGACAAACGACCCTATTAACATGGAGACGGCTTCTCTGTCTATCAGCGCTGTCATGCTTCTTTATTTATCATACTTTGTATTCGTGTAGGGTTAGCATTTAGTTTATGAAGTCCTAACAAAAAGCCGAACTTTTCGATAAAAGTCCGAATATTTTAGTCACAAAATTTAGATGCGACGATAATAACAATAATAAAAATATGTATTTAGTTTTGTGTACATATGACTACTTAATTTAGTCTTATGTTGAACGATAGAATTAGTTTAGCGTTTAGACGCGAGGGGAGGAACTGATTTGACATTTCTTATGTATGTTTTATTACTCGTATTCCAATGAAATTCCAGATAAATCTAAAAGCCGGATAAGTCAGGACAAAGGTCTAAGCTTCCGGTGTAAGAGTCCGTCTACGAGTCTGGACAAACACAGACGGATGGTAACCCTATGTGCATGTGAAAAGGATCTCGACTTTTTATAGTGTTTAAAACAGTATCAGCCGTTTTTGTTCTTGAATCATTATTTTATCCAATAGAGACAAATGGAGCTTGAGAAAAGAATCGAAAAATGTCTTAATCGCAATTGAAGGACAATCGTGTGTCGCAATCGAAGGGCATCAGACCGCAGTGGGTTTTTTACTATCGAGATAAAAAGTAGCCTAGTAAATATACCGATCAGCATATCGATTCAATTTGTATGAAAAAAATAGCGAATTTAAAAATCCCAATCCTCACTTACGGTGCACAAACTTGGTCTTTGGCGGAACATTAGAGGTCCAGGCTCTCTGTATGTCACTGACCAATCAAGTCAGAAACAGCATGCTGCGTTCCAAAACTCAAATCGCCGACTCCCCGCATGTAGCCGCCAAGCTAAAGTGGGACTGGGCCGGACACGTCTGCCGCATGCCATTAGACCTGTGGGCAAAACAAACGACCATCTGGAGCCCACAAAGAGATAGGCGGAGACGTGGACGGCCTCGTAGGAGATGGCGGGATGAGATTGACTCTTTTTCAAGGAGTTGGGATGAGGAAGCCCAGGATAGGGGAGGATGGAAGAAGAAGAGGGAGGCCTTTGCCCAGCAGTGGTACAGTCTAGGTTAAATAAGATAATATAAGAAGAAGCATAACAAAAGTTGATCAGTTTCATGCTGGAAAGTACCACCTGAGAAGTTTTGCATTATTTTGCTAACATCTTGTATACTTAGCTGTTGCGCATGAAAATGTTTTACAAAAAAACTGAGAGCTAAATAATAACTAATCATAAAATAGGTGGTTGAAAGTTGATAAACAAAGTAGGAATTCTGTAACAGATGAGGCTGTGACAAGGGTTCAAAAACTGCGCTCAGAAAATAATTCTCAACTTTCACATATTTGTCGGTACCCTGTTTGGCACGTACTACGGTGTGCTCCAAAACGATGTACACTAGTAAATTTATCATAACAAATAAAGGTGTCGCATAATTCGCAAATACTCTGTCATCTGGGTCCATGAAACAGTAGTGTTTTGTGATCATTGGAAAATTCAAAATTCGTTCGTACTTTCTATGTTACTTTTGTTTTTTTTTTTACTCTTGTTTTCGTTATTTTAGTAAATAAGCTGTGTTTGTTCGTTACTTGACCGCACTGTACGGATTTCATGAATTAGTGCTTGTAGCACCTCATTCCAACCTATTTTTCTCGTATTCAGGGTAGGTTTCCTTCCTCACGAATACCTACCTCAAACGTATTAAAAATTTTTTAAAACGAAATAGTACAGCGAGTTCTAAGGTTGCAATAGAACTCGTATAAATCTACGACTGAACGAATGAATCGTTTATTAACTTTAGGATGATACATCTCTTAGTTTCGTCATTGGTTTTGGAAACAAACAAATAACTATATATTTTTTTGTTTTGTTTCTCACTGGGGAAATAAGAATATTGATATTTAATAAATAATATTTAAATAATAAACACTTGCACCTAAAATAAGAAGCGTCCTCCTCTATCCTATTTCAAATTGTTGTGCCCAACAGGGTACCTTCTATTTACCTTTTATAACATAATAAATAAAATTGAATTGGAATACTGATGTTGTCATCGACTGTACCCTAGCTCCCGGCATGTGGGCAAGCGAATTTGCGTGCGCTGACCGCAAGAGGTCATTGGGGCGGCGAGTGCGGGCTGCGGGCGCGGCCTGGGTAGTGGGCCTCCATCAATCACCCCTTTGCTCCGGGCGGACCGCCCGGGAACATGTTTCATTTCACAAAGCGATGAAATGATTACATACAAGTAAAATGATTACAAGTCGCTGGGCGCCGTGTGGTGACGGCGAAGTAGAATACATTTGTCACCATCCCCTACTCTTCCCGTGGGTGTCGTAAGAGGCGACTTAGGGACTACACATTGAACAGGAAACGGGCAGCAGCGCTCTCTGATACAGTAACCTTTTAATCTGCGATCTCCAACCCGCCTGCCAAGCGTGGAGATTATGGCAAAACCCTCCACTTAAGTGGAGGAGGCTCATAGTCCAGCAGTGGACTGTAACGGGCCGTTGATGGGCGCCGGTGGATGCAAGTAGCGCAGGGCGTTCACTGTGGAAAGCTATGGGGGAGGCCTATGTTCAGCAGTGGACGTCTTCCGGCTGAGATGATGAATGATGAAGTAAAATTCAAATTGCACTGCGTAGTTGATGACGAACTTGTAATATAGGATTAATCAGCAGCTCATATACGACCTTACCGGTGCCGATAGGCTCGAACCTAACCTCAAGGCGATCATACTACAGTCGACCACACTGGCCCAGTGTGGGTTGGTCGATTTCACTCACAACCTATCCATATCTTTACAGAAATTTTCAGGTTTCTCGACTATGTTTTCTTACTAGCCTGTACCATAATACAATGTATTGTATAAAAGCATTAATAATTGGCTAAAAACCTTAATAACCTTGGATAAATAATACCTATCTTATGGAAATTACTTCAAATTATACTCTGCTAAATCGTAGTTCTGTCTCCACGCATCTTCGATACGTTATTTCAGTTTTTAGTTTCCAGCAGTTTTTGTGGCGTACCATGATTTAGTATTTTGTAGTAAGTACTTTTTGCTGTACTGAGAAATGAAATTATAGTCTATAAATGGTAAATAAGCACAGCTTCAGGACAGGAGTCGCAGGAAATTCAATATCCTTTGAAGGTGAATTTAATATCCTACATCACACAATATGTTTTTTCGTTTTGTATGCTAAAATCATGACGTGATTGATGCATTGAGAGCGGTCGTCGGTGGTGTATTGGTTAGAGCCCCTGCTTCCTCCCAGAAGACGCGGGTTCGATTTCCACCACGTACCAATGTGTTTTTTAATTTCTGATTCAGCTCTTACGGTGAAGGAAAACATCGTGATGAAACCAAGAAACTAGCCAATACGCAACCGAGGCTCTAGATAGATCGATGGATGGAACACATAGAACCTCCATGGCCAAGAGATGGAGCTTTCGGTAATCATTAAGGAGGTTCCAGCTTCGAAGTTAGTTTTATTGCATTTGGAATCAAACCCGCGACCCCGAGCTACAAGAAAAGCTATGCAGCCGACCAATATACAACGTGTTACAAAAGATATCAAAAAACAAGAATATTTTCTACCACAGGCATTTTTAATTAAATATTCACATCTCTAGTGTCAATCAGCCTGAGATTGACACCTAAAATATTATAGACTATCGATATTGACAATTTTAAAAATTGCCAAGCAGCAGCACGAAAGTTCCGAAACGTAATACTTATACTAACTATGAAATTCGGCTACAATACTGTGGAAATAATTTTAAGACATTTTAATATTCTTGCAACACACCCTCTCAGAGTCTATTTTATTTTAACGATAAATTTTAACCAGTGTGTCCTACCCGTTTTGACATACGGAGCCGAGACGTGGAACATGACGGTGAAGCAGGCCCACCGGCTACATGTCACTCAGCGAGCTATGGAATGATAAAATGGCTTGGTATTTCGCTACGGGATAAAATCCGAAACGAAATCATCCGGCAGAGGACCAAGGTGGTGGATATTGTCCAGAAATGTAGCAAGCTGAAGTGGCAGTGGGCTGGCCACGTCTGTCGCAGAACCGATGAGCGTTGGAGCAGACGGGTTCTCGAATGGAGACCGCGTCTCGGGAAACGTAGTGGGACGCCCCCCTGCCAGGTGGACTGATGACCTGAGGAAGGTCGCTGGTGGTGGCTGGATGAGGAAAGCGGGTGATCGTGCGCTTTGGCTTACCCTTGGGGAGGCCTACGTCCAGCAGTGGACTGCAATAGGCTGATTGATTGATTGATAAATTTTACAAATATCTATAATCATGAGGACCTGGTTCAATTTCCGTTTTCGTCATGCTTCCATGATTAAAATTTTGATTTTGTTAAAAGTGGAAATTGCAAATCATCCATCTATCACTAAAGTAAAGAAAGATACACATTTTTATTTAAATAATTATGTACAGCTATACAATATAGAACGAAGGTGGAGGTGATTTTTTAACTAAAAGCTAGATATATCACAAGAGATGTATTTATTTTCTTTTGCTAAGATCTTTTCACACGCGCAGTCTAACCTAGAATCAGCTCTTTTTTCTCATGTCAAGACTTATCTTTCTAATTCAAATAAATCCAAATGTTTACGGCCAGCAACAGCCAAAGAGGCAAAGAGGTATAGGTATGTACACATACCTAACACAATATGTAGCTAGGTACTTATTTTATAATATGTAGTATATTTTAATTATTACAGTTAATTTGACAATAAAACATCATGTTGTACGTAAAATGTCTACAGTTTTAATATTCCTTCTTTTCTAATAAAAATAATAACTCGACGTTTAACTGGAAAAGATCTATTATGAGTTTTTGCATTGTGAACTGTGAACAAAAACTGTTACTTGAAAAAAGAAGAAAAAAAAAGAGTTTTTTTAGACAACCCCAATTCGCAAACTTATTACAAAGAGCATGCGAGCCTCCAAGGTGTTGTCGGAATTCATGAATTTTAATATCATACAAACTAAATTATGGAAAGTCTCGGAAAGTGCAAAGCTGCAAATTTCTTTCAGCATTTTATTTTACGAGATCTTACAAGTCATGCATAGCATTAGATTTTATTCCCTCTGTCGTGATTGGTGTCGGTTTCTTTTATTTTTATCATAATGGGTTGTATGGGTTGTAATGTCGACAATCAACCTCACAAACCCTGGTGACAAAATTATGGAGCTGCTGGGAGTGGTCTAGTGGTTAGGACCGCTGCCTCCCGACCGGGAGACGCGGATTCGATCCCCACCGAATTTCGAATTCATATGTACGTTTATTCAACGCTCTTACCGTGAAGGAAAACATCGTGATGAAACCTGCACACTCCTGCGAAGAAAATCAAAGGTTGTGTGTGAAGTCTTCTCTCCACTTAATCGGCTAATGAGACAGTATAATTCTTTGAGTAAAACTAAAGACATCGACATATTCGCTGATTCTTTGGTTTAATTTAAATTGTTTGTACTTCCACGATGCGCTAGTCTCTAATTTAATTTAATTACAGTTAATCGTAGGTGTATCGAAAAAAATTACCTTTAGTGTGTTGTTCTTTCCTGTTTATTATTAACTAATTAATATTTGTCTGAATTTATATAACTTTAATTTAAATTTTTCTAATTATTAGCAATTACAACATAGTTTTTAGTGCTGTATATGAGTATATATATATAATATATATATATATGTTTTTCTTCTGTTTGCTTACATCGTGCATGTCGTCGTTACCTGTAACTGGAGTAGCATTTAGCTTTTCATTTGTGTTATAGTTTATGTGGTATTTAATGTATATACTCTGTTGGTAACCTAATAAATAAAATAAAAATAAAATAAAAGTCGACCAACCCGCACTGGGCCAATGTGGTCGACTAAGGCCTATTCGCTCTAAATCAAGGCTCGAGCCCCTCGGGGATGACCGATTTTGTAGAGCGTCGTAGCACTAACAGATTGCTCTCTTTCTAAAGTCCGCTGTGCATTTTTACCGCCGGGACTTATAACTTTCTTGTTGAAATTGGCTTGTTAATATTAAAAAGAAATGATTTAATTTAATCCTGAAAAGCTTTTAACGAAACCGTTTTGAGTGGTACTTAAGGTAATAAACTAACTTTACAATTTCAAAAGGTAATCTTTGCCTTAGATGTGCCTTAGGTCTTAATAGAGTTTGGCAAAGAAATAAAGAAAATACAATATTTATTGATATAAGCCACGTTCTCGTAGAGTAAAATAGAATATACCTTCATCACTATTATGGTTAGAAAAAACCCGTAGGTCCCAATTGAAAATGTTACCTTCGGAAATACTCGAGGCTCTTACACGAATACGAGCCATGTCAGTGGCCTAAGCGGCTCTAAACACAGGCTCCAGGGTTTGTGAGGTCGGTTGTCGATCTTGTAACATTATACGATAAAAATAAGATTAAAAGATGGTAGTTTTTTTTATTATTATTTTTTGGTAATGGCACTAGTTTGTCTTTGTGCCAGTGTCAAGTAATGTTATTTATTGGTTATTTTTTATTTTTAAAGTATATTCTATTTATTGAAATTACGAATTTTAAAAATAAAAAAGAAACTGTTGTCTAGAAGACAACAGTTCAGTTCAGATTTCAGAGTTTTAGGAACAGGGAAAATTCGCAAACAATGCTTGCTTAGTAAAACGCGTTTTAGAACGGAACTGCTTTGGCTGGCACCATATGGTTGAGGAGTTGGTGGATTTTGTGCGAAGAAAGTCCAATTTCATCCTGAGGGTCGAACGGTTAGCATCGCGCCACAAAGTGAATTTTAGTTAGTTTGTGATGCGAGTGCCGACCTACCACCTGGAGACCTTCATGAGGACTTCTGGCCGCAGGGAGTCGAGTTTCGGAAGTTCCGGGGACGGCTGCCAGCTGACGCGCGCTACACGTCGCTGACATCACGTGTTACCTAGTTATAGTTTTTATAAATATGTATGATAATTTTAAGGTATTTATTATATGGGCCTCTGTTTACATATTTAAGACCTTTATGTAAATATTGCCTGAAATAAATGATTATTATTATCATTTTTTTTTTATTAGGGTTATCAAACGGTTGTACAATAGGGTATTACTTATTCTAACTTACAAGCTAAACAGAGTTTATTGTGCAACCTGCACCGACAACCACAGATTACTAAATGTACGGTAGTTCATACAGTTTCTTACGCTATTTTCCCTGACACCTTGCTAAATATACAAAACAAAACAAAACAACTAACAAAAAAAAAATCCAGCTCTTTGTACAACTTCCAGGTAGTTGAAACGTTTTGAACGCGCCGGAGTTCAATTGTTCGCTGAAGCTGAAATGGCCCGAATGTTTTTTTAATTCTACTCCCGAACTTACCCTCGGACCGGATTTCGCATTGGAAGAAAAGGGACTGATTGAATTTTCGGCCAATTGGTTTAAGAATTTAGTAGGTAAGTCACGTAAAAACGTGTCGATTTAAATAGGTACCTTGTATTGTAGAGACAAATTGTCCATGAAATCGTTATTAAATAATGTAATTTGAAATCTATTAGATTACAACAGAATCTATTAGATGAGAGCGTCGGTGGTCTAGTGGCTAGGGCCGCTGGCTCCCGTCCGGGAGACGCGGGTTCTATCCCCACCACGTACCAATGTGTTTTCGAATTTCAAATTCATATGTACGTTTATTCGACACTCTTACGGTGAAGGAAAACATTGTGATGAAACCTGCACACTCCTGCGAAGAAATTCAAAGGTTGTGTGTGAAGTCGACCAACCCGCACTGGGCCAGCGTGGCCTTAATGGCCTCAAATAAATTGGGTCTTCTTCATTGTGTGGGTTGTAAGGTCGACAACCGACCTCATAAAATGTCCTAACCAAACTGAGAAAAGTCTTCCAAATATATTTATGTTTGATTTGAATTGATTGTTAACTGTTACGTTCGTCTTATTAATAAAATAATAATAATAATAAAAAAACAATATCCCCACTGGGATTCGAACTCGGAACCTATCTCATTGTATTGAAAGTTAACGCTCGCCCACTCCACCAGTCCACCACAGAGGCTTTTGGGGTGAAAATCGGTCAGCGAATAACTCTGAAAATTGCGAGGTTTTCAGTCCGACAGTTTCAGTTAACTACTTTGTTAATAACTGCCCTCCACTGGATATAACTTTTTCAAATTGTTTTTGATGTAGGTCGGTGTGGTTAGCATTAATTTATTACTATTGGCTCTGTGAGTTGTTTATTGGAGTGGTACTATCATTGGGTACTAGTATAATGTCACTGACAAGGTGGTAATTAACTAGCTTGACATGTAGAGTGACGTGACGTGTGCGGCTGACGTGTTACCGTGGTTATCGCAAGCTTATCGTGGATCAAACATGTTAATACTAATTCAATTACGTTAATTTGACAAGACCTTATTTTTATTTTATTTTATTTATTTTTATAATATTCGGAACACCTACAGATAGATAACAATAACTCAAAAACATAAAAAAACAAATCAACAAAGCCATTTACAGGTGTTCGCAGATAGGAACAAATGATGATAATTAATGATAATTTATTTGGCAACGTTCGTTACAAGTCAATAATATGTAACATGATCTGGATGTAGACTTGACAGCTAGAGAAAACAAACTAAAACATTGACACTATTGAGTATAGTACTATACTTAACAATAAGAGTTCTATACAGCCTCCGTAGCTATAGCTAAGCTCAGTTGGTAGAGAGTTCACCTTACATTATGGAGGTTTCAGGTTCAAAACCTGGTGCAGCCACTGTCAAACGTAAATCTCTTTGGGAGATTTTTCCAGTTTGGTAAGGACATTGCAGGCAGAATTACCTGACACTCTGAAAAGAAAGATGATTTCGAGCTTCGGAAGGCACGTTTAGCCGTCAATGCCGTAGGTCCTGTGACGTCGTCGTCGTCGTCAGTGGCGTTTGGCGGCTCATAGCACAGGGTTAATGAGGTCGGTTGTCGACCTTACAACCCACACGATATGATGAAATACCAATAATCGCACTTCAAAATTGCAATTTATTATGGGATAAAGGTACACTCTGAAAAAATCTCATATCTTTTTGAATAATAATGATCGAAGGCAATTACATTCGCATAAATCTCTTGGGGCTTTATCCTTTGAATAATGCGAATATTTTTCAGTGTCACAGATACAAATGTGTAGTAGGGTTGCCAGATCGAAGATAGAGATATCTGGACAAAATGCCCGATTTGAGCAAAGTTTTGGTCATTCTGCGACAATGTTTTAGAAAGTAGATAAGATAAAGATAAAAATAAAAATGTCTTTCAAAGTAAGATTTAACAAAATAATTTTTCGGCGTCAAAGTTATATTATTATTATTATTATTTTGACAAAAGATGTATATCCCCGATTGGCAGTGGTATTATACGTCTAAGAAGGAGAAAAAAATATATATTATACATAATTAATTCTAAATTCGAAAACACAGGTAGGGTTCAAACCCTCGTTCCGAACAGGAGGCAGTAGCTCTTTCCACTACACTACTACAAATATGCTAATTTATGTTGTTTAGAAAAATCCGGATTCATTAATTTTGTACGGATTTCCGGAGAGAAGACCAAAATTTGGGTCATCTGGCAACCCTAGTAGGGGGAAACTCGTAGTGTTAAACTCGTTATAAGATAACTACTAGTTATTCGTTACTACGTATAAAATAAGCACTATAGGTTAAGATTATCGTATAAATTTAGTTGCACTTCGCTATCGACAGATGGCGTTGTAGGTTTATTAAAACTCGGTAACGAAATGTTTTTCTGTTAGGATAAGTAGTTTTCTATGATTTTTGTATTGGCTTCTCACTTAACAAGCAATAAATACTTGTTCAAGTTCTTTGGGCATTTTTATTGCATTGCACCCTTTTCGAAGTTCCATTGTATGGCATTCGTACATGGTCCTTCGAGCCGGATAGCCTTGTGCTAACCAGAAAGGGTTGTTTTTTCGGTAGTTCCGTGTTAGGACTACCACCCCCCGCACTAGGAAGGGTAGTGGATCGCTACTCAGTGCGTCCCGCAGCAGGAGCGTGGACTTGAAGCCAAGACCTGCAGCAGAACTTTTTGGCGTGGCAATGTACACAACAGCTCTGTGTTAATTAATTTTAAAAAATAGTTAAATAAGTGTTTTTGAACTTAATTTTGCAACTAAATAATAAACCAAGTGTTAAATACTGCGATATAGTGTTGGTAGCTAATTGTGACCCTAATTAATCTACTTTTTCACGATAAATTACCTAGTGACTCAAATCAATTATATTGATACAAATAAAACAATTATGTCAATGGTTTTTTGGTGATATGTGTAACTTAACATAGTAATTTACAGTGCCTACAAGAATATCGTTGATAATATAAAGAACTATTTCAATATTTTAAATTTTCACAATAAACGTACAAAATTGAGCAGCTGAGTGCGCAATCGTATATACTCGTATTAACGTGATGTAATTCTACCCACTGAGCAAAATTATTTATAAAAAACTTATTAGTCTCTAATAGATGACCATTTTCGTCGATGAAATAAGCAAGCATCGTGGCTCTGCGGTCGAGTTCTCGTCTCTGATTGATGTGGCGCGAGCTCAAATCTCAGCGCAAAGAAGTCTTTTTGGAGTTTTAAATCTTCATTTACAATATTTCCTTACTGAACCTATGCTATTATTAGTACTGCAAGGCATATTTGACTGCTAAGTAAATTATTATCATGATAAAAATGTCTACAAGAATTACTGGAAAGACATGCTCTAAGTGTCATAAAAAGATTGAAAAAAATAATTATCTTATATGCTCTACGTGCACTAAAATATTAGACTTAGACTGTGCAAACGTATCGCATAAACGTTATGCACTTATGGGAGCAGATAGAGAGAACGATCGTAGACAAACTTGGAACTGTTCTACTTGTATTAGAAAGAAGACTAATAAAGTGACATCAGTACGTAGGTCTATAAAATCAACTCCACCAGTAAACCCTACTATAGATAGAATCACTAATCAGGTCAATAAAGAACCAGATAATTCACCTGAGGACCATCAGAGCTCTTCTCTATTGATGACTAGTTTAAATGAATCCCCAACGTCCTTGACTTTGAACAATGAACCTAGTGATTCAATGCAAACAACTTCAGCGGAGCCTCAGAAATCACCTGCTCATATCACCGTACGAAAAAAACCCATTTCAAATGAAGTAATAAATATTGAGACGCATAACTCTTTTTCTTCACTGGATACGACTCTAGAAGATTCCCATTCTGAAATTTTCCTGAACAGGAGCTGTCCAACCTTATCAAGAGATCTTCAAGATCTTGCAGACGATTTAGTTGAAAAAAACAATTTACTCCAAGTTAAATTAGAGAGTGCTGAGTTAGAGATTGAAAATCAACTATCAGAAATTTATGCACTTAAACAGAAACTAATTGAGCGTGAACGTCAAATAGAGCAACTGACGCAAATATGTAAACACACCCCGCAAAAAATAAACTCTAATAGAAGACGTAAAACACTCAGCTCAACAAATACTTCATTTAGTGAACATGCCAAAAGAAAGGATTATAATGACACATCAGACCACAGATTTATAGATAGCAAAAATGATACTTCAAAGGAAAAAAATGAAGAAACTGATAAAAAATCTAGTGATAACGACAGTGAAAAATACTGTACTCAATCGTTTCAGGGTACCAAATACACTAAACTAGATCAGCCAAACTTTACCTCTAAAAGAAAAGTTTGTATTATTAGTACAAATACAACCAACAAAGTTTTAAAAATTGCAATGAACCTTTTTGGAGATAAATACCAGATTTGTCATCATATAACACATAATGCTTGTATAGACCATCTTCTCAGTAATATAGAATCACTGTTGAAGGATCATACTATGAATGATTACTGTGTTCTACTAATAGGAGAACGAGATTTCTTAACATCTCAGGACTACAATAAACTTGTTGCTCGAATAAGGGACAAGTTGCAGAATTTGAAACATACTAATATTATATTATGTGTGCCCACATTTCATCTTGGGCAATTTAAAGATATTTTCAACAAAAGGATAGAGATGTTCAACTTAGCACTGCACCGAGAAGTTATTCAATATAAATTTGCTTACACATTGGATTCAAACAAATACCTCTCCTATGATAATAACATGTTCAGAAAAAGACGTGGAATCATAAACAATAGAGGGATGGAAAATGTTTTATCAAACTTATATGACCTCATAAACAGCATTGAGGCCTTCAATAATAACCTAACACTTCTGGAGGACGAAGATTCGGGTTGTGTTGTTACTACTGTTGAAAGCAATTCTGATTTTTTTCGTGGATAAACAAACACTTAAAATTATTCATTTGAATGTTCAAAGTATTAAACCAAAACTTGATCAATTAGAAATATTATTAACGGAGCGGAAAATTGATGTGTGTTGTTTTAGTGAAACTTTTTTAAACGATAACCAAATTGATACTCTCCAAATTGAGGGTGTTAAGATGGCAAGTCATTTTTCTAGGGTCAAAAAGCGTGGTGGTGTTGCAATCTATGTAAGAAATTCGATAAGTCATCAAAAAGTGGATTGGATTTCAAAAATGTCAATTGAATATCACTTTGAATGTTGTGGTGTGATATTAAATGAATTAAATTGGATAATTGTATGCTTTTATAGGACACCGAATGCTAATTTTGACATATTTATAAATAAATTAGAAATAATTCTTACTAAATTGACAATTAGAGCAAGGAACTCGTGTAAAAAACTATTTATATTGGGCGATTTTAATGTTAATTTGTTAGTAAAGTCTAAAAATACAGAGATATTCTTAAATACTCTTAAGTCATTTAAATTACATGTAACAATTCATGAGCCTACAAGAATCACTCTCAAAACTAAATCTTGTATTGATAACATTATAACCAATATAAAGAGATATAACGCAGAAGTACTTCATTTAGGCCTTTCAGATCACACGGCTCAACTCATATCAATTCCTTGTTCTATGAGTTTTCATGAGAAATACTGGTATATATACAGACGAAATATTAATGCATATATGGATATTTTTCTGAGATATTTGAGTCAGATAAGTTTTTCTCAAATTTATGAACAAAGTGATGTTAATGTTTCGTATGAATTGTTTATTGATTTAGTTAAGATGATTTATGAACTATGTGTACCAATTGAGAGAATAAAAATGACTTATAAAAAACGACCAACTTGGAAATCAAGAGGTATCTGTGTAGCTAGTAAAAATAAAAGATCCCTATTTATGCAGGCTCAAAAACGGGGTTGTACTGCTAGCCTAAATACATATAAGAGATATGGCAAACTATTGAAAACAATAACTAGACGTGCTAAACAAATATCTAATACTCGTTATATTAATAACAGTACTAATAAAAATAAAGCAGCATGGAGTGTTATCAAAGAGAACACGTCTCAAACGAATATTATAAAAGAGACAGTAACTTCAATTAATATAGAAAATAAAACTATAGTTGATCCTAAAGAAATTGCTGACACTTTTAATAATTACTTTTGCAATTTATGCGAACCAATATCATCAAATACAACATATAAACAAATAACAAAATCAAATTGTAGTAGTATATTCCTAACTCCAGTATCACAAGATGAGTTGAAGAAAATTGTTAAAGAATTAAAAAATAAGAAATGTTCTGGTCATGATAACATACCCATACAAATTATAAAGTCTGGCATAAACTATTTGGCTGAGCCCCTCACACATATCATAAACTTGATTATAGAACATGGATGCTTTCCAGATCAATTAAAAAAAGTATTGATTAAACCCATACATAAAAAGGGCTCGAAAGCTGATTTGAACAACTTTAGACCAATTGCTTTTCCCCCAACTATTTCAAAAGTCATAGAAAAGGTGGTTTATAATAGGCTGATAACATTTTTAAATGCAAATAATATCTTAAATAAAAATCAATTTGGATTTCAAAAAAACAAAAATACTACCCTAGCTATTTATAATTTTTTATCACTAGTATGGAAAGAACTCAATAAAAAGCAAGGATGCATTGGTCTCTTTCTTGATATGTCAAAGGCTTTTGATTGCGTTGTACATGACATTCTTTTGCTACAACTGGAAAGAGCTGGAATAAGAGGAAATGCTCTAAAACTATTGGAATCATATCTTAAAAATAGATCCCAATCTACTATTATTGATACCTACAATGCAAAAACTAAAACTATAGAGCGAGTCATGTCTGAATTTGAGCCTGTTGCTATGGGTGTTCCACAGGGTAGTATTCTTGGCCCTTTGTTATTCCTCATATATATTAACGAGTTACCATCTGTTCTTGAGCACCATTGTATTATGTTCGCTGATGATGCCACTATATTCATACCGAGGAATAATTTGTCTATTTTGGAATATCAGAACGTCATTAATGACACCCTTAAACAAGTAGTCGAATGGCTGGGTTCTATAAACTTAAGAGTAAATTTAAGTAAAACTAAATTTTTGCATTTTAGAACGCATAGAGCAGTTATGACTGACTTGGAAATTGTTGCTAATGATGTAAAACTTGATGGAAAAGATCAAATAAATTTTCTCGGTGTCACATTGGACATACATTTAAATTGGAAGGTACATCTAGCGAATATTGGTAAGAAGATGTCAGGATATTGCTATGCACTTTCTATACTAATAAATGTAACTTCAGTAGATACTGCGTTAAATGCTTATTATGGATATGTGTACTCGCTATTAAATTATGGAATTATTTTTTGGGGTAATTCTGTAAATGCTCAATCAATATTTATCTTGCAGAAAAGGTGCATTCGAACAATATACCGATTACATAGAACTGATAGTCTTAGAACTGTTTTTTTGAATAAAAATATTTTGACATTGACAGGAATATATATATTACAAATTTGTTTATTTGTTAAAAAGCACAAAGAGCAATTCAAAAAGATAAGTACTGTAAAAGTAAATGTACGCTCTCAATATAAGTATGATGTGTTTGTTTCGGATGAAATGTGTGTACGAAATAGTATTATGGAAAAAAGTACTTTTGCAATGGGAGTGAAAATATTTAATCATCTACCTAATTCAATCAAAAGTTTTGATAATAATAATTTATTTAAAAATAATTTGAAAAAGTGGGTCTTATCTAAAACATTTTATAACTTAAATGAATTTTTCTCTAATAATTATTGATTAAATCATTGTTTTTTCTTATTTATATTCAATAATTAAATCCTGACAACATAATGAATTGAATTCCTTTTTTGTTTATGTTTTGACTTGACATGTTTTAAATTTAACAATGAATAAATGCTGTCACTTTAATGATATGGATAAAATTTATGTTAATTACTCGTATAAGTACTTTGACTTGTAAAATATAAGAGCTATAGAAAAATATGCATGAAATATATGAATAGGTACTAATTTAAAATACTGATATATTATATTGTACGTCCGAAATGGGCACACTGTTGTTTCAAATTGTGTTTATTTATAAGATCTTATGTACTTACACAGTGGACAATAAAAATACTTACTTACTTACTTACTTACTAGCAGTACCCTGAAGAGGTGTGGGGTTAGAAAGTGCAGCGTAGTGCACAGGAGGAACGTCGCAAGGGGTGCAAGTGGGAACGCCACAGGAGAGAGAGGCCAGGGAATTACGTGCGAGCGAGCACGACATATAGGACCACAACGGGCGCGAGCAAGCGCACAACAACTGATACACATCGCGTGCAAGAGAGCACCATATAGCGGAATCACAACGTGTGCGAGCGAGCGCACAATAGTAGCATAACGTTGGTATCGTTCTACGGAATCACGTGTGAGGGAAACACGCGATAAAAGTACGGATGCGAGCGAGTAAGCACACACAGCATCAAGTACCTCTGCGCCAGCGAGTGAACACAAACGAAAGTGAAGAATCTTAGCAAGTGACAGCTGTCAAACGGAGGAAACCTTTTGGATTGAAGTTATCAAGTGAGTGTGTGCGTGTGCATAAAGACGTGGTGACGTTCTGTGGATTTTAAACTGTGAGTACTTTGAACATTTTAAATAATTTTGAACTTTATTGCTTTTGGCTCATGAACTTTACTATCTGGTGGAACTCTAGAATAATCTTAACAATTTTGAACTCTATTTGCATTAAAAATTTAACTTAGTATAAATTTTGCTTGTAAATTTGTTGTTTAGTAGACTTAGAATAGTTTCGTAAAAATGGTTGACACGGGGAACCTATGCCCGATTTTGAACTGAAATTTTAGATTCAAACACTTAGGAGAATTTTGTACAATTGGGATTTTAAAATATTTTGTATTTTTCTATTGCTTAAAACTTTAAACTTATCCGAAGTTTACTTAATATAACTTGCTGTTTATCAAAATTGCTATAAATTAGTTTTAAACATGGATGCTTTAATAAATTTTCAATTAAGTACTGCTTTACGAATAGAAAAAGCTTATACAAATTATAAAAAAGCTAATAAGGAAAGTAAAAGCAAGGTATCTTATCATCAAAATAGATTAGACGTTTTGCAGGAGGCATGGACTCAGTTTTCTACTGGTCATCAAGAACTACTGCGTAAAGGTTCCCCGGAATATTTGAATGATAAAGAGTACTTTACAAGTGATAAGTTTAGCAATGTCGAAGAACTTTATATAGAATATAAATCAGATTTGATGGAAACTTTAATGAAACTGAAAAGTGAATCTGAAACAAACAGATCATCTAAATCGGGAGAGGATCACGTTATTAAATTACCTCGAATAAATATTCCAAGTTTTTCGGGAAAATATACAGAATGGCTATCATTTCGAGATCTGTTTGAGTCAATGGTTCACAAAAATAAAAATCTAGACAATGTTCAGAAATTGCACTATTTGAAAAGTTTGTTGATAGGGGAAGCAGAACAATTACTAAGACATGTACAAATCACTGGAGATAACTACGAAAAATGTTGGAATTTGTTGCACTCACGCTTCAATAATAAGAAATACCTGTCTAACTGTATTATAAAGCGGCTTCTGAATCAAAAAGGTGCTTCAACTGAATCAGCTCACTTTCTCAAGGAACTTATTGATACTTCTGCTGATTGTTTAAGCGCTTTATCTAACTTAGGTATTGATGTATCTTCTTGGGATATAATTGTGATTCATATTTTGGCTTTGAAGTTGGACGCAGAAACTAGGAAACAGTGGGAGTTGCATGTATCTAGCAACATGTCATCCGAAGACTTACCCACTTTTGAACAGTTCAAGGAGTTTCTTGTTAATAGATTCAGAGCTTTAGAATTTGTGGAGCAAAAAGTTTATAATAAACTTCCGTTGTCTAACACGATTATAGGTAGGTCGCGTTCTATGCATGTTGCTAGTGAAGAACAACAACAACAACCTCATTGTACATTTTGTTCCGGGGATCATAAACTACATGCGTGCAATCAATTCATAGCTCAGGACGCTGACGCTCGTCGTGACTTTGTGCAGAGAAATGGAGTGTGTTTCAACTGTTTAGGATCCAATCATACAGCCAAGCTCTGCAAATGCAAAGTCACCTGCAAAATTTGTAAACGACAACACCACTCACTACTACACCCTAAAACTGTAAATAAGGAATTTGTGGCTACAGTTAACGCTGAAGAAAATTCGGAGGAAGAAACTTCAAATGAAGTTTTAGTTAATACAACTGCAACAAAAAATCAATCAGTTTTGTTAGCCACAGCCCTCGTCAATACTAAAACAAGTAATGGAGACACATATACCGTAAGAGCCTTACTAGATCAAGGTTCACAAGCCTCTTTTATTACAGAATCTACAGTTCAATATTTACGGTTAAAGAAGATACCGTCCAAGGGATTAATATCGGGAGTAGGAGGTGGAAAAACTATAAACACAAACGCTATGGTGGAATTCAAGCTACAATCAGCTACAGAACCAAAAATAGAATTTCAAGTACAGGCTCACGTTCTGAAATCAATCACCACATTTCTTCCAAGTAAGAAAATGGTGGAATTGGATTGGCTCAATTCAGCTCAAATCAAACTAGCTGATCCTCAATATCACAGACCTAATAAAATAGATGTTTTGTTAGGTGCTGAAATTTATGGTCAGGAAGGAAGGGATACTGAAGGATCCAACAGGTCGACTTGTTGCTCAAGCCACTGCATTCGGATGGGTTATTTCTGGATTAGTAAGCTCACCTAGTTCTGGAAATATGACAGTATTACATGCCTCGGTAGCTGAGGAGAATGACCTGTTAAAACGATTTTGGGAGATAGAGTCTGAACCGTCTTATGATGAAAGAAAGTTTCTTACAGAAGACGAGAAGAAATGTGAAGAATTTTATTCTGAAACAACAACTAGAGATTCGGAAGGCAGATACGTAGTCAAACTCCCATTTCGTAATGAAAATCCAGAATGTAAAAACGGAAATTCAAAGCAAAAAGCGATCAGAGTATTCTTGTCATTAGAAAAGAGATTAAACAAAAATGAGAAGTTGAAAGAAGAGTACCAGAAAACATTTGTTGAATATTTGAAATTAAATCACATGGCTTTAGTAAAGGATGAAAAGGATGATCTGAATTCGGTATACTTACCTTATCATGAAATAGTTCGTGAAGATAGGGATACTACTAAAGTTCGGATAGTTATGAATGCGTCGTCAAAGGGAACCAATGGGGTGTGTTTGAATGATGATCTCAGAGTGGGCCCTACATTACAAATGAATTTGAGACACATTATAATGCGATGGCGGAAACATCCTGTGGTTCTAATAGCAGATATCGAAAAGATGTTTCGGCAGGTAAAAATGAATGAAACTGATGCTAACTATCAACGCATAGTTTGGCGTGAAAATCCAGATCAGAAAATTGAACACTATAAAATTTTAACAGTTCTTTTCGGTACCGCATGTGCTCCTTACCTCGCCGTAAGGTCACTGATGCAGCTATCTGCAGATGAAGGACACAAGTTTCCTATGGCCGCTAAACGCGTCCGCGAAGATTTTTACATGGATGATTTGCTGACGGGATGCCAAACAGTAGAAGAGGGGGTAAAAGTATATAAAGAGATGAATGAACTGTTATGTAAAGCAGGATTCCATCTACAAAAATGGTCAAGCAACAACGAAGAATTACTGGAAAGAATAAACAAAGGAATAAAAGGAGAGAACGAAGAAGGGAAAAAGAACCTGAAAATAAAAATGGATTCAGTCATGAAAATTTTAGGACTTACCTGGAACCGACGTGAAGACTCGTACCAATACACGGTGACGTTGACAGAGTTGAAAGAACCTGTAACTAAACGAATAATCATATCAGATATTGCTCGTTTGTTCGATCCGTTAGGCTGGGTCGCACCAGTAATCATTGTGGCAAAAATAATTATACAAAAACTGTGGTTGACGGGCATAAACTGGGACGATGAAGTGCCCAATAATCTTAAAAGAGAATGGATAGCTTACCGTAAAGAGTTGAAAGTACTGGAACAGATAAAGATAAATCGTTTCATAAGAACTATGGAAGATACCCGAATAGAGCTCCACGGTTTTAGCGATGCATCTCAACTTGCGTACGCTGCTGCTGTCTATGTTCGAACCATAGACAATAAAGGAAACGTTCATGTTTCATTGGTAGCATCAAAAACTAAAGTTGCGCCAGTAAAGCAAGTATCCATACCTAGGCTGGAACTGTGCGGAGCTGTTCTTCTAACAAAACTATTAGCCGAAGTTGGTACAGTCATGGACATTCCAAAGGAATACTGGTTTGCATGGACTGATTCCATGGTTGTATTAGCTTGGTTAAACAGTCATCCCAGTAGATGGAAGACATTTATTGCTAACAGGGTCTCTAACATACTGGAAACTCTAGAACCTGGTCAATGGTCACACGTATTATCAAAGACTAATCCAGCAGACGTGGCATCACGTGGTCTTCGTCCTTCAGAGTTAGAAAAATCTTCTTTGTGGTTCACTGGACCTGAATTTTTGAAGGAAAAGGATATTATGAAGGAAAAGCACAAAGATTTTGACACAAATTTAGAGGAAGCTAATAGGAAAATTAATGTTTATACAACTACTAAAGATTGCAACTTGGCTGAGAAATATTCGTCTTTGACTAAATTAATCCGAGTGGTCGCATATTGCAAGCGATTTTTGAATATGAAAAAACCAATGGAACAAAGACATAAAGGTCAAACTTTATCAGCAGAAGAACTACATTTGGCTACTGAAACCTGCATAAAAGTCAGCCAAAAAGAGTCATTCAGTGAAGAAATACTAACGTTAAAAGCACAAAAGCAATTGAAAAAAAACAGTAAACTTATTTCATTGAATCCTTTTTTAGATAGTCATCAGATTTTAAGAGTGGGGGGTCGTTTGAATAATTCAGAGCTAGATGAAAATAGAAAGCATCCAATCATAGTACCAAGACATGGAAATTTTACCGCACTTTTAATTGACAACGCCCACAAGACAACCCTTCATGGTGGTCCTAGACTGATGTTAGGTTATCTTAACAGTAAATATTGGGTAATAGGATCTAAACAATTGGTTAAATCACATGTGAGAAAATGCACTGTATGTGTAAAACATGCAGCTGTTACTAAAACACAACTTATGGGTCAATTACCCGCTGTTCGAATTACACCAAGTCGTCCATTCAAAAGCAGTGGAGTAGACTACGCAGGCCCAATTGACATCCGTACTACAAAAGGTAGAGGGCATCGTGCATATAAAGGATACATATGCTTGTTTATATGTATGGTAACTAAATCGGTTCATATAGAGGTAGTGAGTGATCTTACCTCTCAAAGTTTCTTAGCTGCTTTTAAACGGTTTGTCGCTAGAAGAGGCCACTGCTCAGATTTATACAGTGATAACGGAACCAATTTCATTGGAGCTGCACGTGAGTTACAGATTTTGTTTGACTTGGAAAACTCAGCGGTGGGCAGGGAGATAGCTGAAAATCTTGCAACAAACGGCACAACATGGCATTTTATCCCCCCTCGTGCACCAAATTTTTGAGGATTATGGGAGGCGGCGATAAAATCCACCAAATTTCATTTAAAAAGAGTAATAGGTAATGCGACACTTACTTACGAGGAGATATCTACAGTTCTGGCGCAGATAGAAGCGTGTTTGAATTCCAGACCATTATCACGCATAGAGTCGAGTACGGAATCAAGCTTAATCCTAACGCCAGGCCACTTTTTGGTAGGAGAACCTCTGGTTACACCTCCCGATCGGAATTTCGAATGTTCAAATATCACAAACTTGAGACGTTGGCAGTTGACGCAACGCATGTTTCAAGACTTTTGGCGCTACTGGTCACGGGATTATTTGAACCAATTACAGCAACGATACAAATGGCAGGACCAGATATCTGAACCTCAAGTGGATGATGTTGTTTTAGTAAAGGAGCCAGATTTACCCCCTAGCAAATGGCTTTTTGGCAGAGTTGTGGCTAAACATCCTGATTCTCACAACGTCACACGAGTAGTAACTATTCGCACAAGAAATTCTGATATCAAACGACCAACTTCAAAGCTGATATTTCTTCCAGTCTCAAAATGAATTGTATGTTGTGTGTACCTACTTTATACCTAACCTACCTTATGAATGTATGAAGAATACAACTATTGATTGATAGATACTACTGTAGTATCAAATTACTAAAATACAATTATTTTATTTTCATTTAGTTTATAATAAACGATAGTTGGTATAAATCCACTATTGTTACGTACATTTCCTTTGTTTTTAATTTTAGTTTTTAAGTCTGTTCATGGTGGGCAGTTATCAAGAACAATTTGTAATATTGTCCTTGGTGGGCAGTTATGTTAAACTCGTTATAAGATAACTACTAGTTATTCGTTACTACGTATAAAATAAGCACTATAGGTTAAGATTATCGTATAAATTTAGTTGCACTTCGCTATCGACAGATGGCGTTGTAGGTTTATTAAAACTCGGTAACGAAATGTTTTTCTGTTAGGATAAGTAGTTTTCTATGATTTTTGTATTGGCTTCTCACTTAACAAGCAATAAATACTTGTTCAAGTTCTTTGGGCATTTTTATTGCATTGCACCCTTTTCGAAGTTCCATTGTATGGCATTCGTACACGTAGGTATATTAAAAATG
This sequence comes from Carpatolechia fugitivella, assembly GCA_951230895.1. NCBI lineage: Eukaryota > Metazoa > Arthropoda > Insecta > Lepidoptera > Gelechiidae > Carpatolechia > Carpatolechia fugitivella. Next base: position 1,261,313 of record OX579668.1, on the reverse strand, counting down.
AGAGTAGCTTCTCAGTGCGTGGGGGAGACCTGGATACAGCATTGAATGGATGCTGTGTATTGAGACAGGGTTGGTACCGGTTAAAGTCAAAATTACTTTATTCATATTGTCTGTTCATGTTGAGTTTTTTTACGTGGAGTTTTTCTGCCGTAAACATCTCTGGTCCATACTCTTTGAAGTTATTCCGTGGTTGAGTGGTCAAGCGTTCACTCTCATTAGCGAGGTTCCGGGTTCGAATCTCGGTGGGGAGACTGTCAAACTGAGTTGTGAGACTTTCCACGGTTTGGTTAGAACATTGCAGGCTAAATCACCTGATTGGCTGAAGAACCCGTGCTTCGGAAGATTGTGAGTCGCAGCTGCTATCATGGAAGCAGTCGTTACACGAGCCATGTCAGTGGCATTTAGCGGCTCTATAACACTGACACTAGGGTTTGTGAGGTCGGTTGTGGTATTGACAACCCGATCATCATCATCGTCGTTTGTAAGGTCGACAACCGACCTCATAAACCCTGGCGTTAGTATTATAGAGCCGCCAAAGGCCACTGACTTGGCTCATGTAACGACTAGATAGTTAGCCGGGACCAACGGCTTAACGTGCCTTCCGAAGCACGGAATCATCTTTCTTTTCGGACAATCGGGTGATCCAGCCTGCAATGTCCTAACCAAACTGGGAAAAGCCTCACAAAGAGATTATAGCTTGACAGTGTCCCCACCGGGAATCGAACCTGGAACCTCAGTAATGGGCGTCGAAATCTCGACCAGGCTGTCTCACAATGAAGAAGACCGTTTTGACGTGAAATACCGGTTATCCTATCCCTGAATCGGTTTTAGTCACGTCTGTTTGCGAAGGCGAGACATCGTCCCACGCTAGAACAGGCGGTAAAATTGCAATTCATCGTCTATAATATGACGTAATCATTGATAAGCTATCACCTCCCACGTATGAACATCATCAAATAGTGTGGGCTATAAGGTCGATGAGCAACCTTACAATACGATGCCGTGGTGATCATGAAACTGGGGTGGGTTCTTTATTGGTTGTTATTTACACAACGTGCAACTTCTCCGATGGTAGGTACCTCGATGATGATGATGATGATGATGAAGTATCTCAATACCTAAAAACCGCACAACGTTTTCAACTAGTATTAGAAATTAGTGAAAAAGAAACCTACACAAACATATTATTCATTTTTCGGTTATTTGATCAGTAAAATATAAATTCCATTATCTTTGCACTTTTTAAAAGCGGTTAAACAAAACAAAAGAAAAGACAAAACAAAAACAAAAGTCGATTCTGTTTTTGGGAGGCAAAAAATATGTATGGCAGAAAAAAGGTTGTTCGTGATTCACACTTGTCAGCTAATCGAGATTAACATAAAATATATTATGTCTGGAAATGTATCCTATAAAAGATTTTTCAAAGTTTATCTGAAATAGTAAACAAAACTTTTCTTGTGACTTCTTATTGTAATGTTACTTTTATTGTGCAATAAAGTGTTTACTTTACACACATACATACGGTGTAGCTTTAAGTTATTCCAACGAACCTAAAGCAATGTAATAAGCGTTCAACACGTTCCCATGGATAGATACTTAAGAGAGTCAAATAAACGTGCGCACGCTATGACTCTGAAATTCTAAAACAAATTGTAAACAAAACAATAGGGCATCGGACTGTTCACCATGTTTTATGAATTTACTATATTTTATGAATTATTTTTAAAATATAGATTAGTAGCAGACGATTCGCGAAGAAAAAAACAGGATCGGTTGAAAAACGAATTTACAGTGATTTTTTAAAGTTTCAATAATATGTCTGTCTCTTTCAAAAACGAATTTTGTATTTAGATTTTATGGCGTTACTAACAAATGACGTCATAAGTGGGTATGTGCCTCTCTGTCTAATCTTGAATTTCAAACCTTTATAACTCGGTCAATTTTAAAGATAGAGGAAAAATTATTTTAGTGTTCGATAGCAGAAACTAAGAAGTTTGGATTTATAAAATTAAAAAAAAAAGTAGTTCGATCCCCTATTCTCCTACTGATTGTGAATCATTAAGAAAGGGGAAAAGTGTATCGTTACTACTTTAGTATTATAGTACTCTGTGCTGGTTTCAAAACAGCAAAGGAAAGTTTATTTACGTAGCTGGTTATGAAGCTTGCTGGTTATGAAGCTAGAGTTGGCTGAAAAGGCACGTGTTGGGGTTTGAATAGCCGCCTCCCACATAGAAGACGACATTGGAAGAAACGTGATTGTTGTAGGGGCTTCTTTAACTGCTACACCTCCAACGGCGCCAAAGCTGGTGTTTATTAGTACACAATCCATACTTAATGTAGGTAATAAAAGCCATAGAGCTTCCATGAAAAAATAAATATAATAGTTATTTCAAATCAACCGTGTGGTGACGGCAGAGTAGAATACATTTGTCACCAACCCCTACTCTTCCCGTGGGTGTCGTAAGAGGCGACTTAGGGACTAGACATTGAATAGGGAACGGGCAGCAGCGTTCTCTGATACAGTAACCTTTTAATCTTCGATCTCCAACCCGCCTGCCAAGATTATGGCAAAACACTTCACTTAAGTGGAGAAGGCTTATAGTCCAGCAGTGGACTGTAACGGGCCGTTGATTAGTTATTTACCTATACTGTTATTTATTAATTAAAGATAACAGTCTGGCTCTACAGAGAATAAGAGGACAGATATCTATCAAGACGAAAGAGAGCACTCGAATGGCAAAGCGCGAGAAATGTCCAGCAGCCCGTGCAGTGGCTGGGATAAGAAAGTGTCAAACACTATCAAACTACACGAACAATAAACCAGATAAGGAAGTAAACAGGACTTGAAATGTGGGTTTTCCTTTTAGTTCTACAAAAGCCTGCTATGTGGCGCTGGGTTCAACTTTTGCAAAACCTTAACAACCTTCCTCACAAATAGGGTAAATTAAGCACAATAGGGGATCGGACTGTTCACCATATTTTATGAATTTACCATATTTTATGAATTATTTTTAAAATATAATAGATAAGTAGCAGACGATAGAAAAAAAACCAGAATCCATTGAAAAACGAATTTACAGTGATTTTTTAAAGTTTCAATAGGTCTGTCTCTTTCAAAAACGATTTTTTGAATGGAGATTATATGTCGTTACTAACAAATGACGTCACAAGTGGGTATGTGCCTCTCTGTCTAATCTTGAATTTCAAACCTTTATAACTCGGTAAATTTTAAAGATAGATAGAGCAAAAATTATTTTAGTGTTCGATAGCAGAAACTAAGAAGTTTGGATTTATAAAATAAAAAAAAAGTAGTCCGATCCCCTATTAAACTGTTTTTTTTTTTATTTCATAATTTTATATAATTTATAAAGTTTAGCAGTAAATGTAATAAAAAATAATATTTTTTGATAGCTTATGTCACATGTCACAGAGAAAATCCAACAAGGTTTACTTGTTAAGGGACTTTAAATTTCGTGTCGCGGCAACACTGCCATAGTCTGTACCCAGAGCCATAAAATTGTATTAAAAATAAACTTCAATATGACAACTAAATTAAAACACACTATGGCCAAATAAAACAGTCATCTAGTGGAAATCGTTTGAAAATTATTGAAAGCAGTGCTTGTGAAAAATGTCAACATGACTTTTGTAATACAGATCATATAATATTTTCTTGTCCTGCCTACTCCCTTGAACGTTTGATTCTTGCAAGCGAATTAAGTGAAATTATCTCTATTAACTCCTCCCGCCGATTGAGTGACTTATTAAAAGTGAAAGAGTGTTATAAACCTTTGTATAAATATATTAAAATGACTGTGGAAAAACTCTAACAAATTATCAAGTGTTGTGTAACAAAAAAAAGATTTGGTCTAAAGGTCTTAGTAACCGGACCATAAATATTTAAAAAAAAAATGTGTTAATGAACTCACCCAAAAAAATGTAATGACGAATGTAACAAGTGATGCAACAACATCCTATGGAAATAAATGATTTGATTTGTGAAAGCGGTTCACGGTCTAAGTACAATTTATTTGTCTTCAGTCTAAGTAGTATGGACAGACGTCCGTACTATATTGTAATAGTACAGTGGACGGCAATAAAGATCCAATGTGCGGAACCAACGCAGATTGAAATCCGCCCAGTGACGTAACAATAACCTAATTTCGTCTCAGATCTACAGGGAAAAGGTAGAAGACGTGCCAGGCGAACAAATAAAGAGAAGCCCAGAAAAAGTAGGACGTGGCAAAAAGAAAAAAAACACCGTTTAGATGTAAGATGTGTAACCATTTGAATAATATTGAGTTTAATTAAATAGCATTTCGTTTCAGTCGGCGGCGTGCAATTGTAGCAACTGCATTTTGACTGCACTTCTAGATTTTTGATTGCACAGTATGTAAAGAAACCGAAACGAATACTGTGATGAAACGTTTAGGTGTCGATAAAATAACTTTTTTTGGATATTTTTTTAAGTTTTACTCTGTAAAAGAGTGTGTAAATTTTAAATTTAATCAACTGTTTTATTATTTTTTATGACATTTTTTTGACGATCACTCTAATTGCTTATAAACGTGTAATTTATTTGTATTTTATAATAAACTTGTAACTGAACATTAGATCTCTAAAATAATTAAAATTGGCCATTGATCGTCTAGTAGCAGATCCATACTACGTTGTGAGAGTAACCCAAACTCTTTTAGAAATTTACAATGTGATCATCTTTATTTTATGTTTTCCAACTGTGGAATTAAACAAAGAGTCGCCTACTCGACTCTATGTTATTCCTATATAATGATTCGTCCCTATCTTTTGCCCGAAGACAGGAGTACCAGTTGCCAGTCGGCAAACAGCCTACTCCTGATTACCTATGTTTGCTTGACCGAAAGAATAAAGTCACCAGGAAATCCCAGCGACTTTATTAAGCAATACTAACCTCGTATTCTGAAAAGAACTTCGAAGTTTATTGCTTTTGCAATAAGAGCCCAGATTCCTGATATGGATCACAGGGATTATTACATGATATATGTAATTTAAAAGGTATAAAAAGGTGGCTCCAGGACTGCCATAGCGAATCCTTAGAGCCGGCGACTGGTGTGTCGTCTGTAGTTCTGAATAGAACTTCTAGTGCTTAGAGGAACTTTCGTTGAGTGGCATTTCCTCAACAGAATGATCAATAACCAAGTTTCTCTAATGATACTACCCGGAGACGACCATCATAGCCCTACACACCAGGACACCCTTTTCCTTAAGCTATGCCAACTGTATTGATAAATACGGTTACGTAACCCCTCTGTGTCTTCCAATATACAGTCCGACACGGGATCTAGTAATATCCAGCACTGACGAGGGGACTAGTTTTAGCTCCCTCAGCTGGATGATTACTAAGACCTTAGAACCCAAGCAAGGCAGCAGACTAGAAGCAAAGACCCGAGACGCACACACAATACAGCAAACCAGCCATCAAAGTATTAAAACTTTGTTCGATATTTCTGAAACTCACAATGCAAACGTATCTCAGTCTCTGCAATAATGCAAAACTAAATGCATACTTGGGGAAGTATGCATTTAGTTTTGCATCATCTCTTTTAGTTTTTGAGTTATTTTTTGAGTTATTTTAGAAATATCAAAAACGTCCAATACAATTACAAGAACGTATTAAAATTAAAAACATTCATTACAAGAACGTATTAAAAAAAATAAAAATTCTCTTAATTCGTCTCAAATCTTTTATTATAACTTTCTCTATGTCATACAACAGACACACGTTGTTCTACATAGTTTTACTTTACATTAGGGTCGTGGAGTTACAAACTTTCCATTATGTAAACAATAAATAATAATCATATGATCACTACTGCATTTAAAGATATAGCATGTTTTGACTGCAATTAAACCGCCATGTGGCATTTTGCAGTCTGCCGTTCTATAAACCCTACTTCTCCATTACTTATTGGCTTCAGATTTCATCGGACTTAATTATCACCTCGCACAGTCTACCTTTTCCTCTTATTCTGCGACCTGCTTGGACAAACACGAGGTGTTGGTGAGTGATGAGATGAGGAACTGAGGGACGACGTTGGGGCCGTTTATTGGCCTCGGAACGGCCTTATCCGAGGCCTTATCTACCGCTTATATATATACTGTGGAGTTTGTATGCTCGGGTTACAAACTCCGCGCCTCCTACTTCTTTGTTATTGATAGTTGCACTTTAGATTTACCGTTTAATATAGAAAAAGTATTAAACAATATAGCCAGTCAAATATGATCTTCAGTCAAGATTGGGTGTGAAAATCTAGGACTTCTGGAAATAGAATAAAGTAATGTTTATAACGTGAAGAAGTGTTTATTTGGTTAGGATAGCCAACCAGCTCGTGCTGTTCAAGCTGTTCGTGGATCCAGCTGCTGTCGCTGCCATTGCGATGCGAGAAGCTCTAACCCCCTATTAGTTACGCCGTCCCACGGACAATACCTACCTACCTTTGTATTCACGCAAAATATCAGTGTGCGTGGTGAAAATTGGACGTAGCTTTATTTATTTATTTAACCATTTATTGTACACATTAAACAAGAAAATGACAATAACACAAAGAAACACGATACAACAGGCCTACTTATTGCTAAAGAAATATCTTCCAGCAGACCTACGGAAGAGAAAAGGGAGATAACAATAGACGCGCACAACTTAAGAAATAAAATATAATGATAATACAGGAAGAAGCAGATAACCTACAGCTACTCTATAACCAATTGACCTAAACATTATACGCAATAAATAAAACATAAACTTACACCTAACAATACTTTATGTTTAGGTAGTTCATGCGGGGTGGGTTTTAATTATAGTTTTTTTTTAATTTCATTATTTTCGTGTCCAGCAGTGGACTGTAACGGGCCGTTGATATTTTGTTCTTGATCCTACCATTATTGTTAGTGTCATTGCGGGATCAAAGGCCTCTTACATTTGTTTATTTTATTTTATTTATTTATGGACCACCAGTAGTTGTTACAATTATATAACTAATTAGAGCATACTTAAGTAGAATCTAGGTTATTGCACAACTCTTTAAGGTAGCCGTCATCAACATCATGCAACTGACGAAGCAAGAGAAGATAAAAGTTACATACAATTTAACTGGGTCCTATAAAAAAAAAGTAAGTTAATTAACAGTAAATAAATAACGACCTGAGGAAGGTCGCTGGTGGTGGCTGGATGAGGAAAGCGGGTGATCGTGCGCTTTGGCGTCCAGCAGTGGACTGCAAGGCTGATTGATTGATTTATTGATTAGCTCTAACGGTGAAGGAAAACATCGTGATGAAACCTGCACACTCCTGCGAAGTAATTCAAAGGTTGTGTGAAGTCAACCAACCCGCACTGGGCCAGCGTGGTCAACTAAGGCCTAAACGCCCAAATTCAGGGTAAGCTCAAGCCCCTTTGGTGGGGACGTGTATGTATGAGCTGTTGATGATAATTATTAATTTGTAAATCAATGATGATAATACATTATTATTTAATAATACAGATACCTACTCCAAAAGATATAAGTCCTTAAGTAGTAAAAGTCGTTGGGGAAGCGTGAGATAAGGGAAAAGATGACAAGGCCTCCCTCATAGGTATTCAACTTAGCCAAAGCTCATTAGGGGATCACAGGTCCGGATTCAGCAAACCTAGGGCCCTTAGACAATTTAAGATAGATAAATATGAAGTTTATTGCATGAAAGTAGTACGTTAAGTGGGGTTTTAAGTCGGATTAAGTCAGGTTTGATTTGATCAAATTAAGTAAACCCTCTAAGAAAACATTTTAAAAGTTAAAAATGTTTTGTATAGGAGGAGGATACTACCTATATACCAATAGTAAGATGGATGAAATATTTTTAGGCGATAAAGAATAATTTATAAATATGAAAACTTTCTTTTTTCGAAATTTCAGAAGGTTTTAGTATACAAAAGTTGTTTTGTTTCAGAGAGGTTTTACGTTATTTACCTATACATAACAAGTTGTATAGTTAATATTAATAAAGTCAAAAAGTCAAAAGTCAATTTTTTTTTATTCGAATTAAGATTTTTACAAATCATTTTTCGACGTCAAAGCTATCATGGATGGCACGTTCACTACCAGTGTACGCCCTCTGTGGTGAAGAACGGCCAGAAGAAACTCCACAGGAATTGTATCTTTTGTACTTTTCTTTTAAATATATAAAGAATCATACATGAATCATAATAACAATCTATTCCGCTGATTTGGAACAACAGTTGACCAGACGTTTTATCATCTAAGTAATCATTTATCGTATAATAGGCCTTAGAACATAAAATAGTTTTAATTTTAGCTTTAAATTGGCTATCGGACAGATTTACAATATCATCTGGTATTTTATTATAGAAGCGAATACAGTCCCCATGAATGAATTATTAACCTTACACAGTCTAAACTTTGGGTGCGCTATTTTATTTTTATTTCTAGTATTTATATAATTTATGTATATCAGAATTCTTAGGAAATAGCATTATGTTCTTCCGGACATACAAGATGTTTTCAAATATGTACTGTGAGGATAACACACATATCTACCGTGTTATTACCACGACTGCCGTTCTGCGGTGATCGTGACTATTGCAACATAGTTAAAATATCGGTGAGCTCATTAAAAAGCTTATTTTAAACTAAAATCGTGGTAATAACATCAACGGCCCGTTACAGTCCACTGCTGGACTATGAGCCTCCTCCACTTAAGCGGAGAGTTTTGCCATAATCTCCACGTTTGGCAGGCGGGTTGGAGATCGCAGATTAAAAGGTTACTGTATCAGAGAGCGCTGCTGCCCGTTCCCTGTTCAATATGTAGTCCCTAAGTCGCCTCTTACGACACCCACGGGAAGAGTAGGGGTTGGTGACAAATGTATTCTACTCTGCCGTCACCACACGGCTTATAATAACCCGGTAGATATGTGTGTGATCAGTGGCCATGTCTGGGGCCTCTAGGCCGCTGCCGGATCTGGGGGAGAGCTAAGCAAAGTTCCGTGTACGGAACAAAGTTGCCAAATTAGATTTCCATCAATCTATAGTGCGAGGTAGAAAAATCGCAGAGGTTTGTGCTTGGGCATTCTACTTATTGTGCATTATCGATCCGCCTAAAAAAAAATCGTCCGTCACTCCGTATCTCAAAGCCATTCTTTATTGTAAAGAATGAATAAGTGTATTGACAGATTTGCTCACAAATTCTACAGAAGTTTGTTAATTCTAAGGACGAAATATTATAGAGTCCCAAAAAAAAAAACGTTTACTGCTTTTGTGCATATTTGTTACAAAATTTGAATTTTTTTCAGAACAAATACCTATCTATATGTGTACTTAATTACCTTACCGGTGGAAACTTAAGGGGAGGCCTATGTTCAGCAGTGGACGTCTTCCGGCTGAGATAATGATGATGATGTACTTAATCCACAGACCCCTAATCCAACCCATTTATTATTTATTCGTACACATCTCAACAATAAAATTGGATATTGTTAAAAATGCATAGAGTAAACAAGCCCTAAAAGCTAGCGGACGTTTCCGTGAGTCTGGCAACATTGTGCTAAGTGCAAAGTGAGTAGGAATGGAAGTAAAACAAATGAAAGTGGCGATGGAGCAACGTCGTAATGGCGGCGATCGGCCAAAGCTCGTAAGTCGTGATGACGTCGGGCAAAGTTGGATGTCGCGAGTAGTATCTATGAGTAGAGAATGTAGTAGAAGCTCAATTATTTTGTCAAACTATACGAATATAATATAATATGTTGTAGCCATTTCGTAGAATAGGGGATCGGACTGTTCACCATATTTTATGATTTATTTTTAAAATATAGATTAGTAGCAGACGATTCGCGAAGAAAAAAAACAGAATCGGTTGAAAAACGAATTTACAGTGATTTTTTAAAGTTTCAATATGTCTGTCTCTTTCAAAAACGATTTTTTGTATGGAGATTATATGGCATTACTAACAAATGACGTCACAAGTGGGTATGTGCCTCTCTGTCTAACCTTGAATTTCAAACCTTTATAACTCGGTCAATTTTAAAGATAGAGCAAAAAATCTTTTGGTGTTTGATAGCAGAAACTAAGAAGTTTGGATTTATAAAATAAAAAAAAGTAGTCCGATCCCCTATTAAAATATTTTTTTTTCATGAAGTGGTCGCATTTCATGAACTTTTTCACTGTCAATTGGTCACATCATGATGTGAATTGTCCAGATCAATGATAAGAAATCGTTTGTCGACATGTTCAACTAAAAACGCATAATCAATAATGTCGGAGTCTTTTAGTGAATTATCAACGGCCCGTTACAATCCACTGCTGGACTATGAGCTTCCTCCACTTAAGTGTTTGGTTTTGCCATAATTTCCACGCTTGGCAGGCGGGTTGGAGATCGCAGATTAAAAGGTTACTGTATCAGAGAGCGCTGCTGCCCGTTCCCTGTTCAATGTGTAGTCCCTAAGTCGCCTCTTACGACACCCACGGGAAGAGTAGGGGTTGGTGACAAATGTATTCTACTCCGCCGTCACCACACGGCTCGACTTTTAGTGAATTAAGTTGGCATCAACTTTTCAACCAAAAATATGCGATGACAGCAGCTTCAAAACTCGTATTAACGTAATATTATCCACCGAAATTAGTTTGTAACATCATTAAACCGTTGTTCATACATTATTATTGTGCCATTAAATTACCACACATGAAAATATTAATGGTTATAACATGCAAATTATGAATTAGGCTACCACAAAATTACGCTATTACCTATACATTAAAGTGAGATGTGTCACTTTTGTTGCGGGCTAACAATGTTTTCTTTGTAAAGTACACAAAATGCCGAGTGGTGACGGCAGATTAGAATACATTTGTCACCAACCCCTGCTCTTCCCGTGGGTGTCGTAAGAGGCGACTTAGGGACTACACATTGAACAGGGAACGGGCAGCAGCGCTCTCTGATACAGTAACCTTTTACTACGATCTCCAACCCGCCTGCCAAGCGTGGAAATTATGGCAAAACCAAATTCATAGTCCAGCAGTGGATTGTAACGGGCCGTTGATGAAAGTACACAAAATTAAATAAAAGGCAAAAAAGCAATTAATTTAATAATTTAATATAAGTTAACTGAAAAATATATAATTGCACTTTTGGGAGTCTTTTTTGGCTTCGTCGCAAAATGTCTCTTGGTAGCAAAATGTCCCATTCTCATAATGTCTCTTTCGCAAAATGTCCCTTTCGCAAAACGTCCCTTTTGCAAATCAGTTCCTTTTATAAAATCTCATCTACTTATGTTTTCTTTTCCAGGGTGTTAACCTATCTTTTTATCGAATTTCATCTAAATTGGTAGAGTAGTTTTTGAGTTAATACGTTACAAACAAACAAACAAAAAATCAAATTTCTCTTTATTATTAGTGTACATAAATCCAATGATTTTTTTATATTTATAATAAGTTAACTGAATTATTAATAAAAAAATATCAATTGAACTAGCAAATATTGCCCCCCAGTAGGTCTAATGGCTAAGCGAACTTGCTTCGTTTGACTTGGCTTGGCTTCAAGCAAGTTGAACGGTATTCCGATTCCAAGTGTAGCTACCGGCTAACTTTTGTAGCTGTAATCGTCTTGGGAACAAAGTGTAAAAATATTTAAAGTTAAGAATGTTAAAATTAAGAAAGCAATATATAAATGTTTGATTATTTAAAATTTAAGGCTCTTTATTTTTTACTACTCCTTACACCCTCACACACTCGCAATGACATATACACACACACCCCCTGAACTTTCATATCTTTAGCTTCTGTACTTGTATACTTTTCACTTATTTAGGAACATAAGTAGATGAGATTTCATAAAAAGGACTGATTTGCAAAAGGGACGTTTTGCGAAAGGGACATTTTGCGAAAGGGACGTATTGCGAATGGGACATTTTGCGACGAAAGGTGTTTTTTCTTGTTTACTTATCAGTTTCAGTCAAATGTATCCTAAAGTCGAAAAAGAGCGTCGGTGCTCTAGTGGCTAGGGCCGCTACCTCCCGTCCGGGAGACGCGGGTTCGACCCCCACCACGTACTAATGTGTATTCGAATTTCGAATTCATTTGTACGTTTATTCGACGCTCTTACAGTGAAGGAAAACATCGTGATGAAAACTGCACACTCCTGCGAAGAAATTCAAAGGTTGTGTGTGAAGTCGACCAATCCGCACTGGGCCAGCGTGGTCGACTAAGGCCTGATCGCCCTAATTCAGGGTAGGCTTGAGCCCCTCGGTGGGGACGTATATGAGTTGTTGGTGATGTGGTATCCTAAAATTAGTGTTTACTCGGTTTTACGGACCCAGTGCGGATTAGTCTTTCATCGTAAAATTCTCTGTGGCCGAACGGTCGACCTTCATTACGGAGGTTCCGGGTTCAAATCCGGTGTGGACAATGTCAAAACAAAAACTTCTTTGTGACACTCTCTCCAGTCTGGTTAGGAAATAACAGCCGGAAAAGAAAGTTGATTCCGTGCCACTGACCCGTGTATTGGTTCCGTGTGTTGACACTAACACCAGAGTTGGTGAGGTCGTTTGTCGGCTTTACAACCCACACGATGATGAATCGTTAAAGTTTCTATTGAGCGTATGCATATTACTGGGGTTCGAAAACCTTTTGTTGAGAAAACGACGATTTTAGAGGGAAAGCGACGTATTAAAATGTTACTTATATAGATAGTCTTTATTTTAGCTACGGGATCTGGAATTGTACTAAAAAGTAGCGTGCAGACAGCTCGCAAGCAAAACTTTACAAAAATATCTGAATAATATTATATGATATTGAATTATCGCTCAAGAAATGTTTTGTTTTCATCCACCCAAAAGGAAAGAAAGAAAATATACTTAGAAAATATATATTTTTTTAATCACTGTTTGAATAAAACTTATAAATAATCTAGATATACAGGTATTTTTTTAATTCTTTTACATTTTCAGATGCTTAAAGTTGATCTGTCTGTAGGCCTAACTTGGCAGTTACCAAGGCACCCTAGAAACAAATCCTGCCGGCTCCCATGCATGCACATACACCCAGACCAATCTACGAAATTCCCAGTGTAGGTACATACGTCTTATAGTAAGATAAAAACTTGTTTATTTTTTTATTTTCCTTTTTGCGACCTGAAAGTCTCTGGATCTGGCCACTTACAATAAAAGAATGAAAAAACAATTGTGCAACTCTTTGGGAACATGTTACTTTTTAATTTGCGAGACTGTCATTTGTTTTTTCATTGTGACGTCCTTTCGAACATTGTGTGTCGCCATCAAGGTGAATTTAACTCGTGAACATTTTCGTTCAATGATTTTTTATGATTTTTAGTTGTGGCTTAAGTCATCAAGACTATCGTTAGTCTTGTATCTAGTCTTATTTATCAGAATCCAGAAACTTTTAGTATGCCCTAAGTATATTATAATTAAGGTTGAATTAGGTGATGGTTATTCGTTACTAGAATCTCATATCTCACGAGTATTGTTTAATTAAGCACTTACATATTGACCTAATTTAGTGAGTTTAAGTTTATAAGTTCTATTACTTTTATTTTTTATACTATGGTTATCAAGTAATGATTACAAGAATATTTTATAAAAGATCACAATCATCAATAAATTATTATTATTTTAGTGTGTTTGCCCAATTATGTTTAAGTTTTTAAATCACCAAATGGTTTTGGTTCAACCGAAACAATGAGTTAACGTGCTTTTTGAAGTGAGCAAAATATTTAAAATTGTTATCACAGAAACCTGACTTAAAGTCACGCATCTGAGATCAGACTGGCTAGTGTTTGTTACGTTTGAAATCATACAGAAAAGAAACTGAGGGGTTTTATGAAAATCAAAATAATAAAGAAAAACAAATACATGAAACAATATATTCAGCGAAAACTTTATAGCGTTGATTAAAAGTTTTAATAATTAACACATCTTCGCAAAGATTAATGAGAGCGAGCGCAGATGGACTAATGTCGGTCGAAGTACGTAGGGACAATTAATAAATTATCAGGCAAAAGCAAGACGTTGATAAATCTAGGTTTCAAATGTTTATAAGCTCTATATTATATACTCACATAGGGTTTGCAGTAGTCTTAATAAACGAGTTAGGTAGTCACACAACACTTTATACAATTTACTTAACAATACACACCACAAACTATAACTACGTCAGTGTAAGTCACGTCTGTTCTAAGCCTTATCATTATTGTGCACTACTCCGAATGTTGGACGATTCGCGAGCTTTTCCGACCGCCATGGTTTTTGAGCACACGCCTTGGACTTGTGAGCCTTTTTTGATTTTTCAGAGGTTTAGTGCGACGGGCGGCGTCGGGCGGGCGGCGGCGGCAAGGCGGCAGGGCGGCGGCGCGGCGGCCCGCGGCAAACTTCGCGCCGATGCGCGGCGCTCCGGGCGAACTTCGCGTCGCTTCCGTGACCTCGTTTCGGACGCAATGAATTATTTTCGAAATGGCAACGCACCGACTGACAGTGCACGCAATGCATACTGGCCGTTTTAAAAGTGTTATAAATAGCTGTATTTCATTTTGAGCATTTTTTTATACAAAACTCTTGCTTGAACCTGAAAGCTCCGAGTTATTTGATTTTGCATTCTAATCCAAAGACCCAAAGCGTTTTACTAAGTTCGAATATTCCACTCTATAAACGGTATTTACGATTTTATTAACTTAGTAAAACTGTTTATAACTTGTATAATAAATACGTATAATTCTCATTTTCATTGATGACCGAAATTGCAAAAGACAGCGTAATTACTTAATATACGTAGAAAAGAACACAAGTTTTGAATCTCACACATGTTCAGCTATTAATTTTATCAATATTATATTCATTTCCTTACAATTATTTTGCATCTTCTTCATTGTGTGGCTTGACCACAGAACAACCGACCTCGACAATTATCCGAGGTCGGTTGTTGACCTTACAAATAAAATAAGTAGGTAATTAAAGCTGTAGAATAAACAAAACGCAATATTATCTTGTAAATACCAACTGTCAGCATAATTTAATCATAATTTATAAAAATACTGTCTATCATTATATACATAAGATAAGGGCTTCACACACAGCAGCTATAATGTATAATAATATTAATGTACATTACAGCTGTCGTAATAATATGTCTGTAAAAATATACATTATAGCTGTCGTGTGTGGTCTCCTGACGATTTCTATATATATATATTCTTTATTGTAACAGTACACTATACAGAAATGATATTATTAATAGCTCTAAAGAGAAATCTCTTCCAGCCAACCAATGTGTTGTGTGAGACACTTAATTAAAGTGGGATGTTAGTGAACTCACCCAAAAAATGTAATGACGGATCTAAGTGATGTAATAACATCCTATGGAAATAAATTATTTTGACTTTGATGACAACAACGTGTACTAGAATTTAACATACTTAATTAATACATACATACATGCCAATAGACTACATAAATACATTTATATATGCCTACCCAAATATAATAAACATATACCTACTCAATATGTATAAATACTACAATATACTTACATACACATAAATAACTATCTATGGAAAGATTGAGATGTATCGTGCTATAATGTACATCTTTACATTATAGCTGCCGTTTGTGAAGCCCTTTAGTTTCTCACCGCAGCAAGTACGCATATACAGTCAACATAACAGGAGCAAGCAAATAAAGCGGGTTCCACCCGTGGCCCACTTTCATTTGTTTACAGGGCGGCGTATTAACATTCAACATGTCGTGTCTGTCTGTCCCAGCGGCCGCGGAAGGAACGCATCAAAACCGGTCCATAAAAAACCACTGGAGTGGGTTAAAAAATAACCGACTTATAAAATTTATAACAATGTATTTGTTCAAAGTAAGATTTGGTAGAGGTTTTTTGAAGTTAAAGCTAGCTAATAATAATAATAATAACAAGGACGTCAAGGTAAAGTTCTAAAGATTTTTTTTTGAAGTCATAACTAGCTAATACCAGGAAAGAAATAAGTTTGTTTGACTGTAACTGTCGCTGACATTTTATCATTAATATATCATCAACGGCCCGTTACAGTCCACAGCTGGACTATGAGCCTTCTCCACTTAAGTGTTTGGTTTTGCCATAATCTCCACGCTTGGCAGGCGGGCTGGAGATCGCAGATTAAAAGGTTACTGTATCAGAGAGCGCTGCTGCCCGTTCCCTGTTCAATGTGTAGTCCCTAAGTCGCCTCTTACGACACCCACGGGAAGAGTAGGGGTTGGTGACAAATGTATTCTACTCTGCCGTCACCACACGGCAACGTCATTAATATATATCTGTAATAAAATAATGACTAATTTGACACATTAAATTAGTAACAATAAAACGAGAAAAGCTTAAAAATCTTACTCTACTGACTCTACTCTCTTCTTTACTACTTTCTCTCTCTAATCTAAGAGCTATGCTCTTGTCAGTTGAGTTGTTGCCACTTTTCTCTATTTTCCCACAATGATTTTTTTATTTGATTTTTGTATTTTTTTTGTTTGTTTATTGAAAGCAAAATTAACTTCTTTAGAAAAAATACCGTTTTACATTCTTTGTTAATTATTCGTTGTAAATAAAATAGGTCATACCATATAACTTATCGGTATATTATAAGTTCTAGAACTGAAATTAATGAGAAATGTAATGACATGTTACATCCAAAACTTAATCGTAAACTGTTTATTTAATTTCACCGACCTCACAAACCATGGGTTTAGTGTCATTAAGCCACCGAAGTTGTCTGCCACGACTCTTGTAAGTTGTAACCACAGAGAAGAAACTTCTTCGCCACATCACTTTTTTTAACCACTATTGTCAAGACATTGATAAAGTTTTGTTTCTTTTATCTGTGGTCATAGATTTTGTTAAAGTTACTCTGAATCCAGTCTTGAATATTTCAAGCGGATTAAATTCGACATGTCTGACATAGACAACTTTTTCAATTTGCATATCGGTAAAACACGTAACCTTCTTTAGCATTTACCGCGGTCGGATAACAACAGTTGTCTCATAGCTTTACGGCCATTGTACTGCCTCGTTGTTACCGAGGTACATACTTCAGAATTAATTTCGTTACGGCATTAATTTTCGAAGTGGCCGATAAAATGTAAAGCATTTTATTATTGAGATGTTTGATAGCGCTGTTGTTTGAATAGTAATATTACTTTTTAGAATGTCAAGAGAATACTAACTTGTATAATCAAATTGAAAGGTATAATCTCTCAAATCGTTACGCTTTTGTTTCTTTTTTGTTTTGGTTTTGATGACAGCTTTTTAAAAAATTGATATAATAGTTCTAATTAAGATGATAGATGGTGCCAGGTGTACTTCGTAGTTTTTTTTTAAATCCTTTTATTTCTCTTGATTTCTTCGGATCCACGAATCATCAACGCCATCTACCGAAGTTTTATGAACTATTTTTTTTAATTGGTTGTCGGAAAATCCCCCATTTGTAACTAGATATCCACCGGCAGCTAAGTCCGTGGAAGTAAAACTACTTTTATAGAAAAAAAAAACCTTCAGGTAGAAAATGTCTGCTAGTTACCAAAATATCCACTCCACAATAGGACTACTATATATACACAATAGGACTAATTAGCATACAATTATTTTCTCAAAATGACCACGCTTATCACTCAAGAATGCTCAAGACAAAAAAGACACGTCGATCCATTTAAATGCGAAAATTTGTTGTGTCCTTGCATGAAAAAATAACAAATCAACAAAAAGCTTTAGTAAATAAATCTGAACCAGTGCAAAAATGTACTGCTCTTATCGCCACGTAAAAGATATGAGCGTGAATTTCTTTCACTTTTCTTCAAAATCCATTTATTCAACCTAAATCCCAGATAAGATTCAATAAGAAAAGAAAATGAGGTAAAAATCAGTTGTTTTACTACCCTCTACGGGCGCGGTGAGGGCTACGCCGTAGCACTAGCTACGCGGCTACGGCTACGAGACCCATGGGACTGCCATGTTGCTAGACTGTGTTCCCTAATAAATAAATAATGCTTGTAAGGCTCACACTAGCAGCTTTTTTTTGTTGAGCGGTAGAGCTGTTGTCTCTCATAACTGAAGTTCCGGGTTCGAATCCCGGCGTGCAATATAATGCACGGCGAAATGTTGTAATGTTTTTGTGTGTTATTCTTGTAATAATATAATTCTAACCCCTGAAGATGCTGTGAACAAAAGTTCGTATAAAATGTAAAATTAATTTAATTTAGAAAAATGGGTTTGTATTATTGACCGAGCGAGCGAAGCGTCTCTGTTTCAGCTTGGCCAAATTTGTTTTTGTATGTCCATCTGTTTGTTTGTGGATTTGTTTGTTTGTTTCACTCTACAGGTCGCGTTTCTCAACCGATTCTCGTGAAATTTTGTGAGCAGGTTCGATAAATTAATCGATTTTTTTTGTCGAGTCAGTTTTTAGAAATTTAAAAAAATGACGGAGTTATGGGGGTTGCCAGCTTACATGGTCTACCGCTGAGGCTGTTTTCCTCTACAGGTCACATTTCTTAAAATAAAATAAAATGAAATAAAATAAAACATAATAAACTTTGAAAATAAAAAAAATCTAGGTGTTGGGGATGTTTGTCGAGAAAAAAAAATTTGAAAAGATATATTACACAGACTCGCGAGGTCTACAGCTCACAGAGCCACTAGTCAATAATATCATTGAGTTTCACCAAGTTCCGACGCAAATATACATTACATATCACTTTTTTTAGGCTCCAGTATGGTTAGGACAGTGCAAGGTGACTCCCTGATAGTCCAAAAGTAGATAGTATTCTTATTTGAAAGTATCACAAATTTTATTTTAGACAGGATTATATCAATTGTTTTAACATTTTAATCCTCAAAAACGATTGTTATTTTAGTATACTGAATAGAATAGAATAGAATATACTTTATTGCACACAAGAAATACACAGAAAAAAAAGCAGTTCAAATAATACTGTACAGGTAGGCGGCCTTATTGCTAAGGTAGCAATTTCTTCCAGGCAACCTTCGGGTACAGGAAAAAAACGCAAAGAATACTTCGGGACTGACTGACAGAGAATAGTTAAATTAATCCGAAACTGATTTATATACGAGTAGTTTCTATTATCCTGAGTTACGAAATAACTTAGCAGTCTGATCCCCTATTCACCTATGGAAATTAAAGCATGATCGACAACCAAGTATCCACGCACTAATATTTTATGAATAGAAGCAGGCATATAATACCATGGATAGGCTTCAACAAGAGCTCTGGCAGTTTCTAGAGTACATGCCTTGAACTTTTCGGTATTAATTCTATACCCCGATGATAAAGCTTGTAAAATATTAGCACATCTTAATATAAGGCCCTCATCTAACCTTGTAATATTTGCGGAAATGGCTGAGTTTGCGAAAAAAATCCTAGCTGTAAAAAAAACAATTATTCACTTTTATGTCGCTCGTAGCCGTTTGCTACGCTCAGTATACGTCAGCGTAGCCCTAAAATAATTCCTAAAGTAGCAAAAAGTAGCAGCTAAAAAGTACACGCCCTAAATTGTATAAGTTTATACTACACACCCATATAAATTTAAAGTCGACGGGATCGAAGTAGCTAAAAGTCTAGCACAAAATACAATTTCATAAAAATAAAGTCTAAAATCTCTATAAAGGTAACAACCTTATAACTTTAGACTATACTAGTAATGTTTACCTCAAATAATATCGAAATATTCTACATACCTTCGGTCACCACCTCCATGTTACAAATATGTTATAATGACAAACAGTTTATTTAAAATAATTCGTAAACAATAGGCTGCACTAACGAATGTCAAGATAAAAGAAAGCTCTGCTGGGATGTACTCAATTTCGATAACGAATTAAGTATGAAAGCAATTGCAAAAGTATACCTTACAGTTTTTAAATAAACATATCTTTGACTTACTTTTTACGCATCTACCCTCAATCTATATGAGAATATAATTTTAGATTTTTGTCGTATGGGCGGAACCTCCGTGCGATGGCCGAGACAGTTGTCAAGATAACGTCACTTACTCGCTACTATATAACTTTTGTTCGCACCTGTCCTTTGTATGACTTGATATTATGTAACAATGCAATATGTGCTCAGCGGTTACTATATAACTAAAAAGATTATGTTTTTAGTTAAATGAGCGCATGAAATTGTTATTTTAAATATACAAATATACTATGCAAATAAATTACTCGTAAAACTGAGCTCGCTTTGCTGCTGTTCTATCAACGTATCATCAACAGCTCATATGCATCCCCACCGAGGAGCTTGAGTCTACCCAGAATTAAGGCGATCAGGCTTTAGTCGACCACGCTGAACCATGCGAGTAACTAGAACGTATTATTACACTAATATTATAAATATGAAAATATATTTGAATGTTTTGATGTTTGTTCCGCCTTCACGCCTAAAGTACTCAACGGATTTGGATGAAATTTGGAGATAGTTTGTAACCAAGATTAACATTTTTTATGGAAAAAATCCTATTCCCACGGGAAACGCGAGCGTAGCCGCGGGCAGACCGCTAGTTATGAATATACCTATCATACCAGAAATAGATAACTAACTTCTGCTTCTTTCTGTCTCCCAAAATACAGGTGATTTTCCTGGTTTGGGAGACAGAGGTCTTTATTTTTGTACTTAAGTTATTTTTGTCTATGCATTAAGACTGTAATTGTATGTAAGCGTTGGTCTCAAATAAATATTTATGGGGAAACTTCTTCAGTTCACCTTTAAGGGGAATTATTATTACTATTATTATTATTAACTAAATGCATACCTAATAGAATACTCGTACCATTGAACCCAAACAAAACGCTATAATAATAGACACTTTATGAAAATACTAGACAAGTAAATAGGTGAATAGCTCATACTTCCTTTTGTGAAACAGCAAATACCGTACTAGGGTAGTTTTAATACAGGCCTATAAATTGTCGATATTTCACATCAAAAGAAAAGTTATAAAAATCCAATAGCATTTTAAAGTAAAACATTGTTCTTACTGTTTAAAATAGACACTAAATAACTGAAAATAAATAATTAAAGAAAAAAATATCTAATGGAAATTGGAACACGACATTGGTCCTAAGTAAAAAAAAAAAGTCTAAATTCGAAGTACCTTAAGATATTCACCTCTTTCCTTTATTAATCCATAAAAAGCGAAAAGATAATTTAATTAACTATTATTGAAAATGACGATAACACAAAAAAAACGATACAATAACTCTGCTAATTTAAAAAAAAAAATCTTCCAGCAGACCCACACATTAAGGGAGCTCTAATCATTCAGCTCATAAGCTTAATCCAACGAACACCTCTCTTCCCGCTAAGTCGGTTAAAAAAAACAACGAGCTGTCATCGGTTACCTCGTCCAGCTTGTCATCGACGGTAATTAGCGCTGTCATTTGTCAGGTGATTACGTCACTGGTTCGCTTCGAACCGTGTCGCTAGTTGCTATATCATTTTGATCTATACTGCCACAACGCGTTGAGATTAATAGATCAAAGTTTTTTAATTTGATATATCGTCAGCGCTTCTTTGAACTATGATACGATATGCTTTTTATGGGGTTATTAAATATTATAATTAGAATGAATATATCTAAGACGCAAAACTAACAAGATATTCTTAAAGTAGTCAAAAAGTTTTTGTTTTGTATAAAATAACAGATTGTTATTATTTTGTGAGAGGAATTTGGACTACTTTTTTAGCAAAAGTTACCGCACCGCATGGAAAAATACAAAGATTCTGAATTTAAATTATTTCACATTGTTTTTAAACGAGTAAAACCTACAAAAATGATTTATAAGTATTAAGTTTTTTTGCCCTATCGCGTTGTGCTTTTCGTCTATAGCAGAAAATAATTTAAAAAAACACGCAACGATCAAAAGACGGAAGCTAATTAGCAATAAACCCTACCTTTAATTACTCCTCAAATCATTGAACTTCAGTTTCATATAACGTACACTTTCACTGCAAATTATCCATAGTTTACAGCAACGCAACCCACACGCTGCGCTCGCGCCGACCGATCTGCGCTTTACGACTGAGAGTTAATGGGGATCATCAAATCCGGGGCAATACCAAACAACTGATTCATTCATTCGACCAAAAACTCTCAACGCCGATTCACTTTTAGAATATCCCAAAAATTCACCAAAACACTGTCAGTCACTGGCGCGTCTTTCTTTACCAAAAATTTCAGAGTACTCAGGCGTAAAAATATCACTGATTTCATTGGGTTTATGATTCAGATGTGCTGAAATATTTTCATGTACATGATGATGTAAATGACTTTTAAAGTGATGACTCGGAGAACATCTGCAACAAAGAAGCGTAAAGTTCACCAGGTGACGCATTCAGTTATAAGCGCTGACCTTGAATGATGAGTATCTTTCTCTCTCTCACTCACTCCGTAAATGCTGTGCGCAGGCGCGAGGAGAATGTACCCATTACGCGAAGCGCTCAAAAGCCGTTGCAGAGACTATACGTTACGAAAAACCTGACATTGCACAGATCTCGCTTCACAAAAATTAAACAAGATTTTCACTGACCTCTGTATCGTTAGATTTAACTAGAATTCCAATGAAGCAATCTCTGATAATTTATTAAACATAAAATATTAAAGATAAAGATAACATGATAACATGAGTCATGACTCAAGAAGACGTTTATTAGATTTATAGACGGTTCTAACGGGAAAGTATTTGTAATGGTTTCAGAATGCGAATCGTTCGGCCGATCGGAAGTTTTCGGTAAAAATAACGACGCGTGGCGTCGCACGCGCACAGCGTATGACGATGCACACAGTTAGGAATCGCGAAGATGTAACGATAAAATTATTATATTCCCCATTGGATTTGAATAATTGTATACAAACATTTTGTAAAAAATAAGAAATACGGTTGTTGATAAATTCTGAAAGACATGTTTTTTCAAAAGACTATTTTGCACTTTATTTTACAAAATTTTAAAAATATTCTCTCCCAGAGCTATTACTAAGTTTTTGTTACAAATATTCTAGTTGGACTGTCTGACATTTGAACCACTTTACTGTCAACTAGATATTATTTTCTATAGAAACTCACTTTCCTCATGTGCCTCATAATTGATACATATTTACACACTCACCCGTCACATAGGTACCCCATAATTTGATATCGTTCCATGATTAATTAATTACACATCGATATCACTTTTATCGATAACCAGCTGCAGCACTATGGAAAGCTCCGGATCGCGCGATATGCACGCGTGACCGGGCGAGTGTTGCTGCCCGTTATTTCAGCTAGGGTTGTGTCACATCTCAACTCGAGCCACTTGATGCATTTTGCTACTCACGCTGAAGGAAAACGTAGAGAGGAAACCTGCTTACACTACAAGTATAGCTGGGTTATTATAGGATGAGTTCTGACAGCTTCAAAATTCTTCATACGACGTTAACAACTTATTCCGTTTAAAAACCATAATAGCTAATAATTAAAAATAAAGTAACTTCACCTCTTATTTTATCATTAAACAGTATGTTATTTTATTTAATAAATAAACGAAATAATATTAAAAAGATTTTAAAATTGTAATCTGTCAGAACTCATCCTACAGTAACCCAACTATAGCGAAGAAATTCTAAGGTTGCATGTGAAGTTGACCAAACCACACTGGACCAGTTTGGTCGACTACGTCCAGATAATCCTAATTCAGGGTATGCTCAAGCCCTTCGGTGACGACATATTAAGCTAACAACCTGTTTCTGAAAAGCTTGTGACCTGGTTCCCGATCTAAGTGTTTGTAGTTTTTAAGCCTTAAAGTGAATATAGCCAGCTATAGTTCGGTTATTATAGGATGAGTTCTGACAGCTTCAAATATTTTCATACGACGTTAACAACTTTTTTTAATAATATTCAGTTTAAAACCCTAATAGCTAAAATATTTAAAAAAAGTAACTTCACCTCTTATTTTATCATTAAACAGTATGTAATTTTACTTAATATAAATAAATAAATAAACGAAATAATATTAATAAGTATTTAAAATTTTAATCTGTCAGAGCCCATCCTATAGTAATCCAAGTATAGGTGATCGAAGGGTACGAAATATGCATTTAAATGGTAACCCATCTGGAATCTGACCAGCTAAGGTAGTCACAGTGTCTAAAATAGATATTAAAAGAATAGCATAACATTTAACTCTCGTAGGAAGAATGCTAATCAATTGTTATCAATTTGTTGTAGTTGTTTCCGAGTTTTAGCCAAAAAGACTTCTTACATTAAAATATTTATTTTACTGTAAAAGCCCGAACTGCGATTGAACTGAGATTAACCAATTCGAAGTAAAGGTTCAATCTTCAAAGTTTATCGTTTATTTAGGACTTTTACTAGCATTTGCTCACAAATCTTAAAATTTACCCCGAAAAACACGGTTGCCAGTTCAGTAATAAAGTCCCCATCAAGAGGCTTAAGCCTACCCGGGATTATTAAGTCTTAGTCACTATTTGTTGGTAAACTTTATATTTTTCTTCGCAGGTGACTGCAGAATTCCTCACGATGTCTTCCTTTACTGTAAATAATGTCGGTAAAAATCCGAAATAAATGTTTAAATCTTTTACCACTAAGAATTGGTAAATTAATATCTATGGTTCTATGGAATATATATGGATCTATGGTTTTTCCGATGAATCTTAAAAATTACACTAGTTCATACTTCTACAGTAATATAAATCACATGCTAATATTATACATAGCGGTCCGCCCGCGGCTACGCCCACGTTATGTAAGATTTTGCGACGAATACGACGAGAATACGACTTTTCCCGGTAAAAAGTATCCTATGTATTATTCCAGGGTACAAACTATTTGTATTCCAAATTTCATCTAAATCCGTTTAGCAGTTTAGGCGTGAAAGCGGAACAAACATCCAAACATCCAAATATATTTTTACATTTATAATATTCGTGTGATGTGATGTGACAGTACGTTTGGATATTTGGATGTTTGTTGCACTTTCATGCCTAAAGTACTGAACTGATAGATTTCGGAATTGAGATAGTTTGTACTCTGGATTAACACATAAGATACTTTTTACGGGAAAATCTCTTATTCCCACGGGAAAAATCTTACGTTGCTGTGGACGGACAGCTAGTTACTAATGGTTCAGCTGAAGTGAATCAGAGAATCAACAATGTAATTGTTTGGGCGTTTCTAAGAATTTGTCGGTAAGTCACAGGAGTTGACAGGTACAATAAAATGATCCAGAAATAGATCTTGCGCATGCATCGATGACAAATAGTTTTAAAACCGTAGGTACTGTTAACCGAACTTTATTAATATTTGCTACATCACTAGTCGTTGTGTCCATAGAGCGCATGCGCACAACACTAGTGGGAGGACTTTGACAGATAGACAGTGTGCTCTCGCGCCAATTTGGTAGCTCTTGTGAAAATATAATAATTACGTGTGTAAGATGGTTTTCTACTTATAATCTACTTATTAGTACTAAAATCTTAATATTATGTGACATTGGTTCGTTTTCTATCAGCTTAAATACATTACTATAGCGTACTCTGAATTAGGACGAACAGGTCAACCACCGGCCCAGTGGGGATTGGTCGACTTCACACACAACCTTTAAATTTCGTCGCAGTTGTGTGCAGGTTTTCTCACGATATTTTCTTTACTTTTTTTAAACGGATCTAATTTCTATTTCTACCAAAGTGGTTATTATAACGGGCGCGGCGTGGACTTGATTTTCCTTTAAGCCGATATAAGACGGTTCAATTTTTCTTTTATTTTCGTTATTGTTTAGAAGAATACAATGATATGGTTTTGAAATGGTGTAAAATATAGAAATAATTATATAAAAATATTGTATAAATAATTCTATTATTTACACGTATTCAAAACCATCGCTGTATTTTAAAATAAAAAAGAAACACTATCGAAATTGAAAGCAAAAGTGAACCGTCTAATATCGGCTTTACGTAAGATTTTTGGTACGTAGTGGGTTTGAACCCTAACATCTTGTCCAGAAATTACGGACTAAAAACTACTACACAGTTAGGATTTATATTTTAGATTCATAGAAAACAACGAAAAACGTAAACCTTCTGGCGGGACTTGAACCCTCGACCTTCGGCCTATACGCATCCAACGTGCTTACCAACTACACCACGGAGGGCATAGTGGCAGCGCCGAAATTCGTTCTTGCTTGTTTTCTATGAAATTATGACGTCACCATAATAGTCAACCACTTGGCATGATACAGAATGCCGTGAATCACAAATTGCGTCTCTTTCCCTAGTCGACTTTCACGACAAAATTTGCTTTAAAAAATCATTTTTGAGACTACTTATTCATGATTTTTTTTAAGTAAATTTTGTTGTGGAAGGAGACGCAATGTGTGATGCTTGAGTGTCGTAAAAGGCGACTAAGGGATTTGGGTTTTGACGTTTAGTGCAAGATAGGCGACAGACTAGCAACCATTCACGTTTGTACCTTCGTTTAGGAGCATAGTAATCCTGAATTTTAACCCAAGAAAATATTGCCGAACGTGATTTTAATTTGTGCTTCTTAGTAGCCAACTAAAGCTCTGTAGCCCAGCAGCTGCCACGACAGGACTGCTGGCCGCACGAGGATAGATAGAATTAAGTAGTTTGAAGGTGGTGAAGATGAGGTAGAAGATGTAGTTTTAGAGAGGTAGCGTGGCAGAAGAAAACAGGGTTCAGTTCAGATAGTTGCACACACGGTTTATTACTAAGAAATTAACGTAACACTTAAAAAGCTTACTTTCAAATAAAATCAATAAAATACAGTTAATAAGAAGATCACAGTCTGACGACTTGAGGTGAAATGAGGAAATTTTGATGAAAAGGACAGAACCGAAACGGATGGATTC
This sequence comes from Carpatolechia fugitivella, assembly GCA_951230895.1. NCBI lineage: Eukaryota > Metazoa > Arthropoda > Insecta > Lepidoptera > Gelechiidae > Carpatolechia > Carpatolechia fugitivella. The sequence goes on along the minus strand of OX579668.1, from coordinate 1,234,379 downwards.
GAAATTTAAAAATAAATTGAAAATGAATGATGAGACTGCTAGTACTTAAAAGTACTGAATTGCCAGAAACAAAATAGCAGAAGTAGGTAGGATAGCAGTTACGCATCCAGTGTGACAAATCTATAATGCATGAATATATTTCTGCCTACAGCATTACTGATGTCACGAAGCGGGTTACGGACCGTTCTCACTGTCCGGGAATAGTTCGTTTCACGTCCGCGATAAACTTAACCGTAACTCGTAAAGTGTAAAGTGCTCGTTAGAATCGCCTGTCATCGGTTTATGGCCAAGTCTTTTCAACCGACTGCAGATTTAAAAGAGGGTTATATTTTACGTTATCTCCCGCTTGTCAGGTTCACCGGTTCAACCACGCTAAGTACCAAAGTGTTTTCGAATTTTGAATTCTTATAAGTGTTTATTCAACATTTTTGAGAAGAAAATTTTAAAGTATGCTAACCTGTCACCGAAATAAGGCCTGATCACTCTAATTCAGGGTAGGCTTCAGCCTTTCGCTGGGGACATTATATGAGCTGACAACCGTGTCTCTGATCTGAAGAGTTTTTAGCTGCTTTTTAAAGGTAATAGCCACGGCAGAACCACCCGTTACCACGCACGGCCTGACCTTCTCATTAGGGTAGGAATGAGCTTTTTGGTGGGGATGTATGCAGGCTGTTAACAATACTAATGCAGTCGGATCGAGATTTTTAATTATTTATGCTTTTTGAATTTGATTGACTCCTCCAAGTGTTCTTAAAGTTTAATGTAGATGAAGAGAGTTTTGGTTTTTATTTAAGTATCTTTAAAGCTTTTTGAGAAGAATTTCTACGACATTTTAGGCTAGAGTAGTAGTTATTATTAAATTATTCCTCTCGAAAGAACAGAGCAACAGCGCGATATTTAGTTAATGTGATGATGATGATGGTGATGATGATGACTGATTTCTAGTTTTATTTGAATGAACGAATGAATAAATGAATACACTCTATTTGGAAAGTGGCGCTAACCTTTATAATATTTTTGTCGCACTTCAATTTTTAGACAGAGAAGAGGTCCGACATGACCATTGACGTCATTGGTCACGCGGGTCATACATCCGCCATAGAAAATTTTGTTTTCGTTGATGATGAAAAGAGGGACAGATATATTTGTATAATAATGTTGCATCTAGTTTGTTTTTCGATCAATTTCGATTCTGTTTTGACTATCGGTATTCTATTATTGAATACTTTCAGATGAACTATGAAAAAAACTAATATGTTTTTTATGCATATTCCCTATTCAGATTTTTCCCTCACTTTTCGAAGTTGGTGCAGAAACTGCCATAAGCAGCATCACAACGCCATCTATTGCCAATAGACATAACCAACTATCCTTACAAACGAAGTTCTATCAGAATAGCTGGAATATTGTGAGGGAAACCTCGCACGAAGTTTAAAGAAATCGCACCAGAGGGCAGTGTGTTTGTGATCTTTATTTTTGTGAGAATAAAATTTCAATCTTTGTTCTTGACTTTTAGCAGCAATAAATAAAACTGGCTTATTTATTTTAGTTTGGCGTCATATAAAAGGTAACTATTAAATCATGCCAGTTAGGATATTCCTAATTGTATTGGTGACTGCTACTATGAGCTGATAATCAACAGCTCATATAAGTATATGTCCCCACCGAGAGGCTCAAGCCTACCTTGAAAATAGTACGTGGTGTAGGAACGAGCATCTCCCGGACGGTAGGCAGCGGCCCTACCCACTTCACCACCGCGCACCGATGATGCTCTTTTGAGCTGATGATAACATAAGTAAATCAGGTAGTGCACATGTCCCCAGATGTTTATTGTTTATAAACTGCACGCGCGTGCAGTGTGCAGCCTGTTGCAGTCGATAAGCAGGGCGTCGCTCCCCGTATCAGCTGGTAATGAACTGCCTTGCCACGGGTAGGCCAGGGTTCACAAACCGCCTTGTGTTACCAGTCAAATATCATAAGGAATTGTCTCAAAAGAGAAAAATACCCAGCATGATCGCACAAAGTGTTCTCTTTACTAATGTTTTTTATTATTTTTAGTACGGCATTGAATTGCTTTGTATAGAGTGTATGATCTTCTTGTATTTTTATGATTTTGCGTTAAATACATGATTTTATTTCTCTACTTTTCAACCAACTGTGAATAAGTGATTTATTACATGGTCTGTAAACGAAATATCTGGTATAATTCGCCTTTATCTGGCCTGGATAGCCAAGGAGATGCGGGTTCAAGTCTTGTTTATTTATGTAACGATTTCTTGTACACAATAGTAACAAAAATAGAAATACATTTGAAAAAAACGACACAACAGGCCTGCTTATTTCTAGAGAAATATCTTCCAGCAGACCTACGGAAGAGAAAAGAGATAGTAAGACGCAGATAAAACGTGCACAACTTTATAAAACACAAAAGAACAGGACAATCACAAGAATTACTTATATAATATTATGTAAATATACATAAATAAACTAACACAATATGATACTAAAATATATACCCAAAAATATAAAATATAATATAGTCTTGTTAAAGTTTGACATTTTATTTTTATTTTATATATATTTATTAACTAGCTGTCCGACCTCGCGTTATGTAAGATTTTCCCATGGGCGTATGACTTTTTCCGTAAAAAGTATTCTATGTGTTAATTCAGGGTACGAACAATCTCCATTCCAAATTTCATCTAAATCCGTTTAGTAGTTTTTGCAGGAAATAGTAACAAACATCCAAACATCTAAACACCCAAATATGTTTTCACATTTATAATATTATAGTGTGATCATGCCCAAATGAATATAAGGTGCGTATACACCGTGAAATTTACATCGTTATGTTCCTGCCGTGTAGTGATAGTACCCGTCAAACTGAACAACTTTTCACGAAAAAAAAAAATCCTGCGACAAAAAAATTTTTGGTCTCTCCATACAAAGTGAGACTCCCGACCGACCCATTTTGTATGGAGAGACCAAAAAATGTTTGGTCACAGGATTTTTTTTTTCGTGAAAAGTTGTTCAGTTTGACGGGTACTATCACTACACGGCGGGTACAAAACGATGTAAATTTCATGCTGTATGCCGAATCTTAAACCTAATATATTGCCAAATGTGGTGGGAGTCCACTATAGCTCTGCTAACTCCTATGAGCGTGATCTTTATGTATGTATGTAATAAATAAATATTAAATAATATGTACAAAAATCAAATCAAGCCGTGTGGTGACGGCAGAGTAGAGTACATTTGTCACCAACCCCTACTCTTCCCGTGGGTGTCGTAAGAGGCGACTTAGGGACTACACATTGAACAGGGAACGGGCAGCAGCGCTCTTTGATACAGTAACCTTTTAATCTGCGATCTCCAACCCGCCTGCCAAGCGTGGAGATTATGGCAAAACCAAACACTTAAGTGGAGGAGGCTCATAGTCCAGCAGTGGACTGTAACAAAAATCAAGTACGGAAAAATGTGAACAAAACAATAGCTTCAACGCTATTTTGCTTCCTATCTTTTAGTTCACAGTCCGCTCTATATAAACAATACATTCATACATTCTTTCTTTGTATTCTATTCTATTCAAACGGCTGGCGACTTAAAGTCGTGAGAAACTCACCGATAATAGGGTCTATATGATATGACTGACTTCAAACATAATACTAATCCCATTTATTGTAAGTCAAAAGAGAAACAACAAGAACAATTTATAGACTAGTGTAATTTTACGCAGTCTCGATTTTTAGGGTTCCGTACTAAAAAAGGAACCATTATAGTTCTGACATGTCCGTCTGTCTGTCCGCGGCTTAGCTCAAAGACTCTTAGTGCTAGAAGGCTTCCGAAGGCTTCATCTTTCTTTTCGGACAATCAGGTGATTCAGTCTGCAATGTCCTAATCAAACTGGGGAAAGTCTCACAAAGAGATGTTTGCTTGACAGTGTCCCCACCGGGAATCAAACCCGGAACCTCCGTAATGGGCGTCGAAATCTCGACCACTTGGCTACGGAGGCTGCGAACTGCACTGTCAGTAGCCTTCATCAAATTCTCTCGAGTACAGGACAAGAAGGACACGATATGAGATGGTTCATCTTCTGTGGAATCGCACCACACTTACACTCCAGGTTGGCATCGCCTATGAATAGCCCGCTTCAAACCCATGGTCCACCTTTTGGTCTACCTGGTAGACCACGGACAGGTTTTTCCCATATAAACAAGTTTTCCTTGCTTCGGCCAATCTGAGTTCGAAGTCTGTTTAGAGATTAACAGGTCGGCCATGGCAACTTGTATCTAAGTAAGGGATTCTCGGAGGGGGACATAAGGGCCTTTGAAGATTGATTTTAGCATACGTAAGATTACTTAGTATAAATCCCAGAATTTCCAACATAATGAAATTCATTATATCGACTATTCAGAAGTTATTTTAGGTTTACGGTCAAGCCATCCTTACTTCGTTACTAATAAAACGCGAAAGTTTGTTAGTATGGATGCATGGATGGATGTTTGTTACTCTTTCACGCAAAAACTACTGAACGGTTTGGGAAGAAATTTGGAATAGAGATAGTTTGTACCCTGGATTAACATATAGGATACTTTGAACGGGAATATCTTTCACAACGCGAGCGTAGCTGCGGGCGTACCGCTACTATCAGATAAGTTGGACTGTCCTAAGTACTTACTTACGTAAGTATGTATTTTACATTTAAGTAGGCATAAAATAAGTTAACGATTCCGTTAATATTATCTCTACCGTCCAGCTGTTACTATCTAATGTAGAGATACACATTCAGTGTAAGCAAAGGTCAAAATGTAATGATATCACACCAGCACGCAGTAGGTAAACATAATTTGCTTTTAGCATACACCTAAAGATGACTTAGTCCAATGCTGAGAAAAACATATAAAGTAGACTTTCTAACAATAATAAAGATACAACCCGAATATAAAGTTCTTAATTAAAGTCGTTTTATTTTATTGATGAATACCTCACAATTTACTAACAAATTACGAAAAAGTTGCGGTGCGGGGGCGCGGGGGACACGTCGTGATTGGTTCATCTCGCTTACGCAACGTATTGACAGGTCTCATAATTGGTCGAAACTGAAGTGAGCCGCGAGGTATTGGCCGCCCAGAGATATCTATATGTGCAAATGCACGTATGCGTTTCGGAAAGTAGCGCCCTGACATGTGGTGTCCAGTGGGGGGTTGGTCCAAGATGTATACCTTTTTTATTTTAATTTGATCTATGTGTGTTTTGTTTTGTGTACTAAGCATAAAAGTCTTATTATTATTATTATTTAGTCGCTATACAAAATAAAAGACACCGTACAATAATACAGAACAATATAAAATTAAAGTCTGCCGTAAGACATTTCTTTACAAATAAGCAGTGCCTGTTGTGTCATTTTTCTATGTAATCATTTTCTGATAACTTTATTGTGTATAATAAATAATAAAATAAAATAAATAAAATTAATTAGGAAGTTCAGAATCACTTCCAGGCAACTTATGGACCTATGGACGCCCTCCAGACGATCTGACGGCTATTGATTCGATGATCTAAATAAATATATTACTCGTATAATCAAATAGCACAGGGTCATAAATATTAAATCTGAAAATTGATGTCAAGAAATAAAAACTAATAAACAAGAATTGTATTGTAGTGATAAAAACTGACCGTGTGTTAGATCCACATATTACCCAAGATGTGTGTTGACCTGTAGGAGGTAACCTACTGTTAAAATTGTGATAGATGTCTATTTAATTTTCTTTACATTATTAACTTTACTATCGAATAATCATTTATTAATATTTACAAAAAACAAAAATACAATCAATAAAAATTACATTACTATATACATCGTCAGTGGAAAGGTAAAAGTACTAAAGCGCCAAATTGGCGAAAATGAATACAGTTCGATTGCATTTTTTTTTGCGTCGATTAGTTTAGGTGATTTATTAATCTGAGGACATTTTTGGCATTTAAACCATCCACAATTTTGGGTCTGATCGTTAGGCCGATGACTAAAGCGACGCCTTTTTGGTGTTGATCGTCTCTCCTGTAAAGTTGTACGTTGGCGCTTTAGTACTTTTACCTTTCCACTGACGACATGATGACATCTTAGTCAAATAGCCCGCCCCTTGACACTCCCGGCGCGAAGGTGCCCATGACGCTAGCTGCACTCCCGGCGCGAAGGTGCCCATGACGCTAGCTGCACTCCCGGCGCGAAGGTGCCCATGACGCTAGCTGCACTCCCGGCGCGAAGGTGCCCATGACGCTAGCTGCACTCCCGGCGCGAAGGTGCCCATGACGCTAGCTGCACTCCCGCGCTGAACCGCCATGCGCCATTTACTATGTTGTTTCAACTATTTTCTAAAATAACACGAGTATGTATCCCGCGTTAAAAAGAACGATACATCTTTTTCCAATTTCCGTGCTATTTGTGCCTCCAAGAACCAATAAACAGATATGGCTTTGTATCGAGTTACATTCATATTAATTACAAAAAGGTACTAATGATATCTCATCTGTACAGTTTCTTCGCAAGAAATTGTTCTTTTTTTGAGAATAATTGTATTTGAATTGTTGTTTCTAGTTTTGGATTATTGTTTTATATTTTTAAGTTTACTAGCGAATCGGCTCTGACTGTACCTGTGTATATCTTATACATATATACCACGAAGTTTTTTATTTATAGTTCAGGACTTATTTCACAGTTTCAGGCCAAGGATTGAAACCCTAACTAACAAATATAGATAGTATTGTAGACCAGCAGCCGCCACGGAGCTGCTGGGCTACACGAAGAGTGTTGTAGAGGATGATAAAATAAAGCGTGGCAAATAACCAGGGCTGGTTAAGTTTCGAAAAAGTACTTAAATACGTGTCAATAATGATTTATTTATCTCAGTCTGCATCCAAATTTTTAAGTTCTTATCTTTTAGAAATGACAGACTTTCCACACAAATATTTAATCCCTAATTCCTCTTCAAAATAGGGATTTCGAAAAAATTCTAAAACACGTGTCAAATTATTTGTTAATTTTAGTCGAAATCCAAATTTTCAAGTTCCTACCTTTAGAAATGACAGACTTTACATACAAACCTTTAATCCCTACTCTGCCCCCCAAAATAGGGATTTTGATAAAATGCTAAAACACGTGTCAAATGATTTATTAATCTCAGCCTAAATCCAAATTTTCAAGTTGCTACCTTTAGAAATGACAGACTTTCCATACAAACATTTAATCCCTATTTTTCCCCTCAAAATAAGAATTATGATAAAATGCTAAAACACGTATCAAATGATTTATTAATTGCAGTCTAAATCCAAATTTTCATGACCCCAACTTTTGAAATGACGGACTTTCATACAAACTTGAATCCCCCTTTTTTCCCCCTTAGAGGAGGAGTTTTCCAAAATTCCTTGCTTTTCTACGCCATAAATGTAACCTACTGTGTAAATTTGGTATTTCTAGCTTCAGTAGTTTCGGCTGTGCGTTGATCAGTCAGTCAGTCAATCAGTCAGTCAGTCAGTACGGACTTCTCTCTTTATAATAATAGTATAGATAACTGGGTAACATGGGTAAGTTCACTGTTGGAGATCAGGACATGAAGTGAAGAATTTGGCAGAAAAAAGACAAAATCGAAACGTAAGAAATCAAAATTTGAAAATTAATTTAAAATGAAAGATAAAACTGCCAGCAAGAAAGGTTGCCAGTCATAAAACCGGAAAGAGGACGAATGCCTCGTTACAGTATGAAGGTACGATTTAGGTTCCTGTGTTGGAGCTATTGCTGTTGCAATCTTCCTCTTCTTCGTGTCAAAGTTCCGACACTTGCAGCTTTGAAATTTACCCGCCAATAGGCCCCTCCATATGTGGCTACAAGGGCACAAGCCAAAGTCAAGTCAAAGTCAAAATTATTTATTTCCATAGGATGTTATTACATCACTTAGATCCGACATTACATTTTTTTGTGTGCAAGTGCAAGTGCAAAGTGCAAGAGTAAATGCGCCAGAGCCATGCGATTGTGTCTGTTCTATGAAGCCCTATCTTGCCATTATGGCTTATTTTATTTTTGTGACAGAAATGATAAACGTCCCGCAATTTTTCAGAACAGAAATTATTTATTTTTCTACTTACTAAATGATTTGTATCCATGTATGAGCTGATAACAACACATAACAAAAAATATTATACTAATATTCATAAGATTTTGAATTTGTGTAAAGATCCTATCACCTGTTTAGTAATATATTTTTCTTTTTAAATGTCTGTTACCGATCCCACTATGAAAGGATGAATAATTTATTCCCCAGATCAAAAAATAAATGCGGATGATAAATGATTGATGATGTTGCGGAGAAGAATATTCGCCACATCATCGAGAGGAAACATTCACATTGGGTACTACGTGTGGGTACCTACTACCAAGAAATTGTGAAGTCGACCAACCCTGCGTTCCGAGGCGCGCTGAAATCGATTAAAGCAGCCGTAATCGCGTTCCGAATTACTGTCAGCAGGCAAAACTCATACTTTTTTTGCTTTTCTGATCGCTGACAGCGCTGAAAGTCTGATTCGGAATGCACCCTAATCCGCTCTGGTCTAGTAGGGCTTGATGGTCCTAATAATTCAGAGTAGGCTCGAGCCCCTCGGTGGGAACGTATATGAGCTGTTGATGAAGAGACCAGCCCCTTATAAAAATGTATAGCACTCTTTGTATATTTTTATATCATAAAAGGTGTTATTACCGATTAAACATTATAATGTTAATGATGTCATTTTATCAGTTAATTATTTTATTTATCATCACAATTATTCAAGGCAGTAATAATTATAATAAATTATATAACTTGACCCATCAGCATTACTTTATGGCTATTTGTATGAAGTAATTATGCGGAAATCGGTTCAGAGGGGTAAATGACTGAAAATAAAAACTGTCCTATTAATCGGTTGTTGTTTGTTAGGTTCGTGAATGGCGACCACGGGCCGGAAGGCGTAGTGTTGGACGCCCTCCCGGAGTTACGGACGACAAGGTGGACAGAAGGTTTCTGGGCGGCGCAAGGCTTGAATACCTGGTTGAATTTTCAAACGAGTTTGCGCGCAGATCCATACATTTTAAGAATAGCGTTTACATTACAATTCGGCTCGCAAGAAGCGGTATTTTTTCGGTTCTGATCATAGAGCATTTTCATTTTGATTCCTGTTCAAATATCAGACTGATTTGCTTCACTCTTTGGTCCTCGATCTGGTTTCACTGCATTTATTCACAAGAAAGAAAGAGATAGAGCATTGCGCTTTACTCGTCACGCGCTGCTTGGGATTAACCAGGTTTATCCCAGAAGTGATATCGCTCGTAAGTCGGTTTCGCTTTACGAGTGATTCGCCTGGGATCTGGTTTAAAACCGAAATTCACCAGGTTAAAAAAATACCGGTTTCCAGCCTTGTATGCAAGTGGCGCCGTTCACGGTAGAAACCTATGGGAGAGGCCTATGTTCAGCAGTGGACGTCTCCCGGCTGAGATGATGATGTTGATGATGATGATGAAAGTTTGCATGTTTGTTACTCAATCACGTAAAACGGCATTTGGATGAAATGCACGCACATAATTAATAAATAAATATGTGGGGACATCTTCACACATGGCCATCTGATCCCAAACTAAGCAGAGCTTGTACTATGGGTACCAGACAGCTGATATACATAACATAAATAGATAAATACATACTGTAGTGTTAAAAATAAAAACCGAAAAGTACTACTTTACACGTATATAATTTAGATTTAAAAAAAAGGGTAAAAAGGCCAAGGTCAGATAAAAAGTTACTTACCAAAATAGCAAAATATAGAACACAAACAAAAAAACAGAAAACAAAGAACGGTAACACGGTAGAAATTGACTATTATAACAAAAATAATTTGGAACTAAAGTCTAACAGTTCCCCAAAATTAGTGAAGGTTCAACAAGCGTAAGAGATAGAGGAGTAAATAATGCCCTACCTGTCTAGGGAATCGTTGCGCAACAAATCTATAGACTAAGTAAGGTGAAACGTTTTGTACCAAAAGTCTTTGCCAGGAGTAGCGGTGGCGTGGACAGCCGGTTTGAATTTAGGAAATAACAAACCAAACTTGCGACGCACCAATTTAAGGGATGGTTTACAAGAAGTTCCTAACTGAGTTCAAAAAGTTCGTTTAAAAAAAGGTACACTTAAAACTATAACCAAACTTCCAGTCCGCACGTGCAACTGCTGCAATCCCCGAGGCACCAAAGCTCAGGTTCCGATGTAGCGGCGGGTCTGTAGCCGGGAACAGTCACTCGTGCGACCGCTGAAGCGACCCCAGGTCCAGTGCGCCAGACTCCGACGACTCGGCCAGGTCTATTCGCTCACGCGTGTACGCGTTCGAGCCTGATGCCCTGTCCTCAAGGCTATCGGTTATAGGATGGCTCTCCTCTGCTCCCACTCCAACAATCGGCTTTCTTTCGGCTTCAAGAAGCGCCTTTTAAAGCTTTTGTCACTTCAAACTATTATAACTTCAAATATTGTAATAAATATTTATATTCGAAATTGAATTTGCACAAAACTTTAGCAATTTTAGCCATTTGTGCAGAACGTATACGACAGCTCATAAACGAGACCAGAAATTGAATGCGAAAAAAAACAAAACCAACCAAAAGCCTTTCAAAATCGAATTCAAAATTAGAAATTTGAAAAAGAAAAAAAACTGAGAAGAACACGAAAAAAGTTTCGAACACCGAAGCGTAACACGAATGTTTGCCCTGGGTGGGATTCGGACCCGCGACCCTGTGCGTCGGAGGCAGATACACTACCACCTGGGCTACGGAGCCATCAACCTGGTTAATAACCTGGATCTTCTTCATCGTGTGGGTTGTAAGGTCGATAACTTGGATTAATACAGGATATTTTCCACGAGAAAAGGTTTTATTGCCATGGCAGGGGAAAAGACGACCCGGGCGACCTGCAATTAGGTAGGACGACGATATAGAGCGGTCCGCTGGAAAGACGAATTATGCAGCGAGTGTCGATTCGTCGGACATCGAATGTCCCCACGTCGAGTCCTTTTGCATCGAGGTTATGTTGCGTAGACTCCTTGGAGATAGCGTACGGTTGTGAGAAAAGATATTTTCAGCCACACTCAACTCTGCTCAGTGGGCGAGTTATCCATTATTAAAAAGTAACTGGTCAAATTTTTACTGGTCTCATTCTTTTTACAAGCATAGCAGCTTGGCAGAGGTTTGCACAGGATCGCCAATGTTGTCACGAAAAAGAGAAAGAAAGAAAGAAAGAAAGAAAATACGGAAGCTAGCTAGCTGGATATGGATGGCAGAAGCTTATGTCCTGCAGTGGGTAGTAAAAGGCTGATGATGATGATAATGATGGTGTCGTCAGCTGTATACCTTGAAGAAGAAGGGACAAACAGCAACGGTCTTCTTCATCGTGTGGGTTGTAAGGTCGACAACCGACCTCACAAACCCTAGTGTCAGTGTTATAGAGCCGCCAAAGGCCACTGACTTAGCTCATGTAACGACTAGATAGTAGCCGGGACCAACGGCTTAACGTGCCTTCCGAAGCACGGAATCATCTTTCTTTTCGGACAATCAGGTGATTCAGCCTGCAAAGTCGTAACCAAACTGAGGAAAGTCTAACAAAGATATTTTTGCTTGACAGTGTTCCCACCGGGAATCGAACCCGGAACCTGCGTAATGAGCGGAGAAATCTTGACCACTCGGCCACGGCGGCTGTTGCGTAATGATTTGTTTTGCAACTGCTGTTGATATTCTTCTTCTGTAAAAATTATGATGTAACTATCCATACATATATTATTATAATGTAAAGTTTGTCGTCCTATCGACTGTACATACACTGCAACAATGTATAACGCATGTCACACTGAATTTTATCTAAAAGCGGATGTTTGCCACGTGTACAAAACTGTTTGATCATCAATTCGACCTATCACGCCGTTTGTCAGTGGCAAAAGAATAGCTAATTAGGACCTTTGTGATAAGATAATTTTAAGAGCATTTTAAGGGTGAATTGTTATCCATTCTAAGAAAATCATTCTAATAATAGAAAGCGTTCTCGTGTGTTAGATCATGCAATAGTAAAGAAACACGTCATGATCATCGGTGATTCAGTCGAAAGACGTCCACTGCTGAATGAATGTTCCCTCAAAGTAAAAAGCTTTTAAATTGTGTTTTTATTGTTCGGTATTTTTTTATTGTCTCTATTTTTGAAAACAAACTTGCTTATTTATAATATGAAAAGTAGAACGTTGTTTAGTTTAAGAGTGAAATAAGTTACTATTTTGCCACATTTTAATAAAACCATAAAACCATCAACATTTAAACACCAAGGGGCTCAAGTTTATCCTGAATTAGGGCAATTAAGACACAGCCTCCGAGGCCGAGATTTCGCCGCTCATGCTCCCGGCTACTATCTAGTCGTTACACGAGCCAAGTCATTGGCCTTTGGCGGCTCTATAACACTGACACTAGGGTTTGTGAGGTCGGTTGTCGACCTTACAACCCACACGATGATGAAGAAGAAAGGCACACGCGTTGGCGACTGCATACACATCTTTTTGAATTTCTTCGCAGGTGCGAGCAGGTTTTCCTTACATGTCTTTCTACGAACGTTGAAAAAACTTTCATAATGAATACGAAAAACCAAACAAACAAAAACCAGCATCACCCGGACGAGAGGCAACGCCCCTAACTATTACGCCATTGACATTGAGCAGCTAAAACTAATAGAGTTGTTTACAAGATGATTTGTTAAATAATTTGAAATAGACAAAACAATCAGTTTGTCAATAATTTAACTAATGATGACTATAAACGAAATATTGCTCATTACTTTAAAATACCTAATCAAAGGTGATATTTGCAATTAGTTCTTCGATTAGGTACTTACCACGACACAGGATTACCTAGTTTGGGTGTCAAAATCTCTTCTACTGTTACCCTTTTCTTTCGGTGCATTTAAATACTAACATTGTTATTATTACAAATTGTCAATCTTAATAAATAAATTTGATTTGACTTACGTTTTTACTGAAGAAACTACAGAAAAAGAAAAAGCTAATTTCAAGATCCCATATTTTCCGGGAAAAGTTAAGGGCCCATAATTATAAACATGGTACTTAATCTGACATAGAGAGAAATAACTTACATATATTGATTGTTAGATGATTGTTTTTTCTATTCTAAAAAGAAAATCTAATAATTTAGAACATAATGTAGGTATTAAACCAAGTAATATTTTGTTCTGTATTACTAAAAATCTATGTTTATTATTTAAAAACCAACCGAAGTAGAATCTAATATGATCGCCCTTATTCGCGTTAGACTCGAGCCTCTCGGTGGGGACAAAGTCAAAGTCAAATTATTTATTTCCATAGTATGTTATACATCTACCGTTTCATTTTTTTTGAGTGAGTTCACTAACACAATGGCGGAATCTGTGGAGAAGAGCTCACCGAAGAAACTCCACAGTCGTCGCATCTTTTGCGTTATCTTTTTTAAATAAAATATCGTCAATTACAAAATTATTGCTTAATATATATTATATCGAAAAAGCCTGCTACTCAAACAATCTATTCCCATGGACATCTGTCCTCTAAGTAATCAGATATCCTATAGTAACCTTTTTTATACAATTTCTGTTTTATAATTATTTTAAACTTGTCTAAAGGATAGTTTTTAATATCAGTAGGGACCTTATTGTGACGTATGAATGAACTGATACGTTTAGTTTATATATCTAAATAAGTTTTTATCAACCGCAAAAGGCAAAGGTCGATCAACGATAATTTCAACAAGAAAGCTTGTAGAAAAGTATAGTAAATGTAACTTGTTGAGAACAAAACTATGAACTTTGATTTCATAACTAAATCTAGTCACGTGTCGTTCTAAGAATGGGAAAATTCCCGGAATATAGATATATATTTTTGCTTAGGTATATTAGAGTTATTACTTATTACTGACGCCCGCAAGTACGAGTAAATAACGCCCGTATTACTACGAAATAAATGCCCCCCATACATAGCTTGAACTGTTACGTTGTCGTGTGTATAAAACATGACCTTTGACTTTTGACTATTTGTCAGGAAAACATGCGCGTACACATATTATCCCGGATGTATAGGTAACTGATAAAAGGGCTTTAACTGTATTATATCAGTTGTATTTTATTTACAGATTTATTTATATCGCTACAAATATATATTTTCGATTTCTGAAATTGGAAGGAACACACAACAAGCAGCCTTTTCACTAAATATTACGTGGCTGAGAGGTGGAGTTCCACTATCATTACGAAGGTTTCGGGTTCGAATCCCGGTAAGGACTCTGTAAAACATAAATCTCTTTGTGAGACATTTTCCAGTGTACAAGTTTACTCGACATTATTTACCTTTTGTATTTATATTGCTGATGTTGCGTTTGCCATACATTGCATCAACAGCTCATATACTTAAGTCCCCACCGAGGGCCTCGAACCTAACCTGAGATATGACTCTCCGTTGGTCCAGGCTGCTACATACGGAAGAAGTCGTACATGTGCCTTTCACACCTTTATAACATTAACACCAGGGTTTGTGGGGTCGGTTGTGGGTTCGTGTGGGTAAATGATGAAGAAGAAGTAGACAAACAAATAAAAAAAAATCGCATCATCATCCATCTGTTCAGGTCTGATGATTCGTCAATGATATGAATGAATGATTAGTAACATAAAAAAAACGTAGGTAATAGCGGTAGATTGAATATGTCAGTGTATGATACAATAATTTGAGCAGGGGCCTTGCTCCGTTCAGAGTTCGTTGGCCTGCAACTATAAACAATATTTATCTTTGAGGCACTTCTGCTTACTTCTCTCGAGCTATTAAACTTCAATAAATTAAACGAATAAATATGTTCTTATGTAATACGAGTATTAGCCATAGACTTATAATACACCGTGAAATTTACATCGTTTTGTTCCCGCCGTGTAGTGATAGTACCCGTCAAACTGAACAACTTTACACGAAAAAAAAAATTCTGTGACAAAAAAATTTTTGGTCTCTCCATACAAAATGGGTCGGTCGGAAGTCTTACTTTGTATGGAGAGACCAAAAATTTTTTTGTCCCAGAATTTTTTTTTTTCGCGAAAAGTTGTTCAGTTTGACGGGTACTATCACTACACGGCGGGAACAAAACAATGTAAATTTCATGCTGTATACTGGCACGCATTATCGGGCTGTCAGGTTGTCTATACGCTAGTATATTATAAGTCTATGGTATTAGCCAACTTACGGATACGCCATCGCACTTTTAGATTACTAGATTTTTTTTCTAGAAGTGGTGATCATTCAGCAGTATCAGATTGATAGCCCTCTATGGGGGTAGCAGATTTTTTACTGCCTGTGGTACAGCGATCTCGACGGCTCCGTAGCCCAGGTGGTAGTGTATTTGCCTCCGACGCACAGGGTCGCGGGTTCGAATCTCGCCCAGGGCAAACATATGTGTGATGAACACTTGTGTTTGCCTTGTGTTTATGGTTGTTGTTTATCTACATAAGTATGTATTTATCTATTCATGTAATGTATATCAGCTGTCTGGTACCCATAGTACAAGCTCTGCTTAGTTTGGGATCAGATGGCCGTGTGTGAAGAAATGTCCCCACATATTTATTTATTATTTACTGACCTCAGACTTTCAAGAAAGACAGGCCGAAGAAGGAACACGCTTGTTTAAAAGACGCATATACAGCATGAAATTTACATCGTTTTGTTCCCGCCGTGTAGTGGTAGTACCTGTCAAACTGAACAACTTTTCACGAAAAAAAAAATTCCTGCGACAAAAATTTTTTTGTGCTCTCCATACAAAATGGGTCGGTCTCTATGGAGAGACCAAAAAATTTTTTGTCGTAGGAATTATTTTTTTCGCGAAAAGTTGTTCAGTTTGACGAGTACTATCACTACACGGCGGGAACAAAACGATGTAAATTTCACGGTGTATATAACCAGACATACTACATAATTATATAGAACGTCTGGTTACCGGTGTCCGTTAAGGCTAGGCAATATGATCAATTTCATCGGCAAATCCACCACAATAAGGCATTTTGCCCCATTGAGCTATTATTACTACATAGTAGGTACATTATACTTCAATGTTTTGCGCCTACTGTTTTGGAATGGCGGCCATTTTGTTTTTGTATTTACTGTGTTCGGGTTCCTTTATTTAGCAATATCTACCAATGTAGAGATCCAATAGGCATAAAAGTGGTTTCGTTTGATAGCTACAAAAGTAGGCAACACACACTAAAAGCATTGATTATGTTTAACTTGCCACTGTACTTGTGTAAGTATAAGCACTTAGAACAAATAGCTCTAGGTACATATTTATATCAGTTAACAACAAACGCAGTACGTGACTTAGATCAGAAAGCTACCACACAACACGAATTCGCAAAACTTTTATCACCACGTGGCTAAAGAAAGCGTTTTGGAAGAATCTTGATTGGACTTTTGCCTGCGTAATCTTCTATCTATAACAATTAGTCTTTTGAACAGATTTAATTATTGTTTGCACTGTAATTGTTTATGCAGACGGACTGGATTTGAACTGCTTTTTTGCTGTAGAATGGCAATTTGGATATATGTAGTTTAGATTTAGTTGCCATGTTATGCGTCCATATACGTCCCATGATAATAATTGTTTATTTATCTTCCCACAAAAGTCTTAATTACGTAAGTACATAACAAATAACCACTATTATTAAAAAAACAAAAAACCCGACTGCATGAAAAATTTAAAACTTTTGGCGCCAAAAATAGGCCATCTAGGTTTTTTTATAAATTTGATGTAGGTACCCAGTGTCACTCTCACCAGTAAGACGAATCTAACGATACCTCTTTAGCTAAAATCCATCAAGCCGTTTAGGCTGTAGAGCGTGCCAAAGAAATTTAGGTTACCAGGACCCCCTGATGAGCCTTCCCTGAGTAAAAATAGATTATAATAAAATTAATTAATAAAACGTTCAGTCCTTAGTCGACCGCGATGGACTAGTAGTGAGTGTTGATCGATTACACATAAAAACCGTCGAATTTCTTCGCTGATTGATGATTTCCCAATAGAAATAATTGGATGTTTTTCCAGGTTAAACATCAGCTGCAGTAGCGCCGCCAATTGAAATAAATCATTTACTTATTGTCAGTGAGTTTGATTAAAATTATTATGTGTTACGAAAATAGAAGGGTTACAAATATATTCTAGTTATTGATTTATAGTCCTAAATATAATCTATAAGTTAAATAAGCTGAAACTGCCAAAAGTGGCCTCTTTTGACATTTACGACCTATATAACTTATTGATTATATTTAGGACTATAAAACAATAACTAAAATATATTTGTAACCCTTCTATTGTCGTTAAACACGTCATAATAATTTTGATCAAAGTCACTGACAATAAGTAAATGATTTATTTCAATTGGCGGCGCTACTTTACGACTTTCATAATAATATGGGACCACCCTGAAGGAAAGAACTACTCTTAAAAAACATTAGTAATTAAAATCGGACCACTTCGCAATTAAATTATCAGTGAGCATATGTACATTAAAAACATAATGTATTCCGACGAATCGACAGCCTTCTCCTTATTTCAAGACCACGGTAAAACAAATATCCAATTGTAATACGAATGAGCTGTTGATGAAAGCTAAAATACACATTAAAAAAATCATGTCAACAGCATCTCAACTGCCTTTTGCTGCTAGAATGCAGTTAGCAGTCCGTCTGCACAGACTTTGAGCATTGTCGATGTGCGCTTGCTTACATTTGCCCTCTGGTTAGCGTCGGGTCCCGCACCGCGTCTATAAAAGGGGGCTCGGAGTCGGCGCACACGCATTTACCTTCGGGCGAGGTAGACGGCGGTTTAGTATTATTGCTAGCATAAGTAACGAGAGACTGATTTAGTAAGTGCTACTTTACCCCGTCACCATGGGGAAGAGTATATGGAGCCTTAGTGTTCTGCTTTTAATTTCCGTTCTATGGAAACCAGCGTATTCGGGTAAGTTTTACTTTAATATTTATTTGTTTGTAGTTAATTTATGTATGTGTTATATAACGAGCTTTTAGAGGTCATTATTTATTGGTAGGTACTTCTAGATAATTATTTACGAAATTATCTTTGAATTTTCAAAAAATCCTACAATCTTTCACTGTTATTTTTACAAGAGTTACAAGTTTACAAATCGCTACATAGATAGTTAAGAATGATAAATTTCAATGTTAAATTTTATTGTTTTACAATTAAAAGTTAAAGTTAGAGATTTTTTGTTTTTAATTAAAATTTTGATACCTTTTACGTATAATATTTTTTGTGTAATTTAACAATATAACGTTAAATAGTTGTGTACAATTTTATCAAATAGCCTTCTTTGTTATTTAGTATTACGTCCTATTATTTTTAGAACTTATTTTCAGTTTACATGTTGTTCGTGCGCGTGCGACTCTGCCTTACCTACAATTCTGCGTAGCACTTTTTATCGTAGCCGTAGCCATGGCGTAGCAAACTTTATAAATCTACCTTTCATATTCTTGATCTGCAACACTAAATATTATATTTTCGTAGTAATTTAGAAACACTATGAAACTTAACTATAATATTAATTTACGTATTACGATTATAATGAGGATATTACGATCAAAAGAGCAGAAACAGAACAGATTATATACCATCTAATTGACACTAGCCGTGTGGTGACGGCGACTTAGGGACTACACATTGAACAGGGAACGGGCAGCAGCGCTCTCTGATACATGCAGTAACCTTTTAATCTGCGATCTCCAACACGCCTGCCAAGCGTGGAGATTATGGCAAAAACAAACACTTAAGTGGAGGAGGCTCATAGTCCAGCAGTGGACTGTAACGGGCCGTTGATGATGATGAATTGACACTATACCTCATAAAAAATATGTAAAACTGTACCTAGACTACTTTTTTCCTCATTCAAATTATCTATATGGCTTGTTCCCAGAATAATAAAGAAAACAATTGATAAAAATGGTTGTGTAAGTTGTACATCAATTTACATTTCAACAACAATACCCACTATCTGTTTTCAAATTTACTTGTTTTAAGAAAATATCTATAACCTTTACTCGTACATAGTAGGATTTCATGATACGGAAATGTTATGATAACAGATGAACACCATTTGTAGAGATTTTTTCTCATGGGAACTGAACCTAAGACCTTCACACTAAAGACAAAGAAAATATATTATATTATTATGATTGTGTAAAAAAACAAATCATTTTATAAACGCTAAGGTTCCGGGTTCAATTCCTGGCCAAGAAGATAATTGAATCATGAAATCCGAGGATCTGGGTGTTATTAGAATACAATACAAATTCCCTAACCTCTCTTTCTATACTCTCTCTCTCTCTCTTAGTTTGTTTGTATCAACCCCAACAAAGGGAATCTTAGTAGACGGTTCATCATCATCATCATCATCATCATCATGTGGGTTGTAAGGTCGATGGCCAACCCTACAAACCCTAGTAAGAGGCTAGAATTTTGACGAGTTTTCAACTACCCTTAAAATCGTACCTAGTTTTTGTATCTACCACTTGATGGTCCGCTGCAGGACCTTCGCCCTCAAAACAGCATTTTCCGTATGCGATGGACAGATAGATATAATTCTGTCGCTAACTAGTAGGTAAATATAATAATACTTTGCAAAACACTTGATAAGCGGCCCCTTTGACCCTAGATTACTATGTTATCAGTGGCCACACTGCCTCCGCACATAATTGTACTGTTGCCAGCTTCTTGCTCATCCACTCAAGTTTATTACCAAAAACATTGTAACTGCTTTGCAATGACATCTTTTTTATATTGATCGACGTCTAAATGTAGTTTCTGGGTATTCAAGGGTTACCAGTTGGTTAGGTAAAACAAATTATTTAAATGGTAATTAAACTTGAACTATTTTATGACAAGTTAGGTATACTTGTTGTTTGGTTTAGTCATGGACTTAGAATTTTTTTTGCTAGTTTAGTTGTGTTTTTCTAAAAAGACAAAAACCCAAAGAAACTGTTTAGAAATCTCATATTTGTTTGTTTTTTTTTTAAATATTGCAGTTTACTATCCTATCCTACTAATATTATAAATGTGAAAGTTTGGATGTTTGGATGTTTGTTACTCAATGACGCTTCAACCACTAAACAGATCGGGATGAAATTTGGCACACATATAGGTTAGGTCCTGGAATAGGACATAGGCTACTTTTTACCGTGGTAAAAAAAATTCATTTCCACGGGAAAACTCATTTAACGCGGGTGAAACCGCGGGTGAAAGCTAGTAGTCAATATTCTTCGAATTATCTTTGGACTCTTTTTCTAGACAAATAAATAATACTATATCTTCAAGACTTCTGCCAAGAATGGCAACACTTTTGATATTTCTAGTTATTTATAAAGAGAATATAAGAGGGGTCCTGACAGCGGGGTCGCACATACACAGATAAATTTATAAGAACAAAGAGGGTTAAGTGTTATCAAGTATTTGCTATTGCTCTTTGTTTCATAGAGCATTATCAGTAGGTTCATTAACGAATATATTTGGTCATTGTCAAGGCGAATTCAGGCCTCTATCAAACCGGATTTGAATTAGCACCTTATATTCGTCAACACCAAAATCACAACGCTATAGAGACTAAGCTGGCCCAGTGCGAATTCGTCTACTTCACAGACAGGCAGGCTTTATCTTGCAGGATTCTTTCTGCGTAATAGAATAACTGCGCACAGGAAGATCTGATGAAAGCAACTGAAAATACAACTCTTGTCGCAAATTTGTTGGCTAACTGTACGAAAAAAGAAGGATTTCTTCCCAAAGCTTCTTCTTGTTGCTTTACTGTAACCACGTCAAACGTATCTAAATATTGTATAGAATTAGAAATTCAACTATACATATTTTCAATGTAGTGATTTGAACTACGACCTGTAGATTAGCAGAAACCCTAGCAGCTTCACCAACGACTCTATTGCCGGAATCTTTAACAAGATACACGATTCACGAGATATATCACCAATCATAAGTTGGATGGTTGATCGTTTTCCCTCATCTCCTCGCGTCCACGTGATCCATCATGCACCATGCCCCTCGTGGGAGACGTCCAATTACTCAATTTGGTTCGAGCATCGAGGGGGGCTCGGCTCTCTTTGTCTTACTCATTATAAATTGTCTTTCCGTCTCTTTTTTTCTTTGTTTTGCTCGACCACGATTTGCAGCGCTGATTTGTTGTTGTTCGTCGGGTGGTGAATGCAAATTGTCAATCTTAAGTGAGATGATCATCTTGGAATATTTTTTTTCGTTATTTAGATTACTTGCAAAATTAATATTGATCAGCACTGAGTCATACTAATCTATACCGCATTTATTCGGATGGCTTACAAATTTTAATACGATTGGGCATAGCAGAGAATTACGCATTCAGAGAATAGCATAGCATAGCAGAGAATCCAGCATTGCTGGCGTGTAAAGATTTTCAAAGCACATCCAAATCGTTCGCTTTACTAATAATTATTTTTGACTTGGCGTAAAACAGACAAATTAATATCTACAGTAGTCACAAGATTAACGTTGATATTTGGCTATACTATAAAACTTAACATCTAAATAAAAAGTCATATCT
Source organism: Carpatolechia fugitivella (assembly GCA_951230895.1). Lineage (NCBI taxonomy): Eukaryota > Metazoa > Arthropoda > Insecta > Lepidoptera > Gelechiidae > Carpatolechia > Carpatolechia fugitivella. Next base: position 1,212,669 of record OX579668.1, on the reverse strand, counting down.
AGATGACTTTAATCGAGAAGTGTCGTCTAAATCGCCAATCTGAATTCTTCATCATCGTGTGGGTTGCAAGTTCAACAACCCATCTCCCAAACCCTGGTTTCAATGATAGAGCTTTGGCGGCCATTGTAATTTTTTATTGAAGTCGGTGGACCAAAGTGCCTTTAGAAATACGGAATGATATTTTTTTCGGACAATCTGGTGATTCAGCCAGCAATATAAACTGGGGAAATCTCACAAATGAATTTTTGTTAGACAGTGTCCCAACAGTAACTGTTGCTTAATAATTCGATGACATATCAATAAGAAGTTGTTCCGAATGTGAGGTATCCTGCGCGGATGCATCAGTTTGTTCTTGATCGACTGATCGTGCACAATTAGCCGCTTCCGTTCTCAGATAGTTTATGGCGGTGATGTGGTTATCAATCTCATTCTGTTTTTCTGTTTTAAACTTTCATAAATAAAAACAGATTTTTTTACTGATGTTTTTGAATTGTGTTATCGCTGGGAGGAAAGAAACGGTCAAATAAAAACTCCAGCAATATGTCTTATTTATTGTGGATGTAACTTACGCGATCATACCTAAAATATTACGATAAAAGAAGACTTACAACATAATATAACAACCACACACACAGATAAATATTAGAAAAGATCAAATAACCAAGGTCCCGATATTGAATCAACAATGTAGGAGATCCGGCTGAGGGGTCAAAGTTGTGCGTTATCATACCGATGTGCAAATAGATGAATCAACTCTTGTTGTTTATATTGACACCCAGTGGTATATTCCTCTGCTTCGTGCTAGTTTAATTAACCTGTAAATAGATCAATTAGGTGATTGACTACTTCCAGTAAACAACATTTAACTGATGAATGATATTGTAAACACTTAGTATTCCATTGTTTATCTGGTGGTTGTTTTCCAGAACTTGACAAACAACATTTTAAGTATGTTCCTTTATTGATTGTTTTGATTTTATATCTAGCGACAATTCATTAATTTATGTTTTTTTTATTGTTTCAGACAAATGTAACTTAGCGTGTAAAGGATGTAAGTATATCTGGGTAATATTTTAAAACCTGTGCATTACCTAAATTCTTGTTAATTTGCATTTCGGTTACATTGACAAGGTCCACTACAGTCTAAGATATTAATCCTTTATTAACAGATATTAATCCTTTATTAACAGACTTAAAAAAGAAGGAGGTTCTCAATTCGTCGGAATCCTTTTTTTTACTTTCAAGAAGTTTGAATTTATATCCTACCGAATTATTAGCCTGTTCTAGTTCATCTTTTCTTGCTCTACCTGCTACAGAGCTCGATTTTATACCATTCATCTTTTTCGCTGTTATTACCTTAAATATTCAAACTCTTCTTATTTCGCTACAGCACCAACGGCCCCAAGTTTCTTGAGCGGTCACAGCTACAACTATGGCGTGGAAGGCACTGTATCAATCTACCTGACAGGAGCTGATAAGCAGGAAACCAGCGTCAAACTCCTCGGTCAAGTCTCCGTCACGTCCATTGGCAACTGCGTCAACGAGCTCAAAGTCCAGAACCTCGCCATTTCTGGGCCTGATGGCAAGGTAGGGTGGAAAATATTCTTATTCTGTTCTTCGTACACTAAAGAAAAATCTAATTATTAATTTCGATTAGGAGGCACCATTGATTATAAAGTAGGTCTTACTTCTTCTGTTTTATAATCATCATCATAATCAAGTGTCTTCTCTCTCTTATGCCAATTTCTGTACTATATTGCAACAATTCCTTTATCTACTCCAGAATAACACTTATCACTTATTGCCATTAAGTGGTTCCATCTGCTAATGACATACTTCCGTTGTGCAGAAATACACCAGCCCGCCCGGTGTGGACAAGCCCATCAGGTTCACGCTGGCTGATGGTCGCGTCGGCTCCGAGATCTGCGCCGAGGACGGTGACACTCGCCGCTCGCTCAACATCAAACGTGCCATCATCTCCCTGCTGCAGACAGAGAACAAGGCCTCCACACAGGTACGAGTATAAGCTATAAGCTGTTTAGTCGTTATTTCTGTAAAAATATATCGAAGAATATCTGATAAATTCAGCATATTATAAAGAGTGAATACAGGTCTGTTTCGTTTCTTAACAATTCCATTATTTGAATCAATTAACATTTTTCCAGTAGCTTTTAGTTTAATTGCATTTCCACGAACCAAAAAAATGTGTTAATGTTTTTACAAAACTTTCCTTCAGGTGGACGTATTTGGCGCTTGTCCCACTGAAGCATCATCATCAAAGGAAGGCGCCGCTCTGCTGGTGCACCGCTCTCGCGATCTGTCTCGTTGCGCTCACCGCGAGCAAGGCAAGCACGACTTGCTTACTGGCGTGTACAATCCCACCGCTGTAAGTACTGGTAGTTTCAAACCCCTTAAAATCTTCTTCTTCATAGTTTTCACTCGTATAATATTCACCATTATCAGCCCCATTTAGTACGCTTCGGCTCTAACAAGTTCTTCTTTACCGAGGTAAACATAACATTATTCAGATCTATCTGCCTCCTAAGCGTCTCGGTAGCAGATACTCTAATGTAGCTCTGATGGAATAAATCATTAGCTCTGTTTTTAACTTCTATGTTCTCCATAGGAAATCAAGAACACCCACGTCCTTCAGTCAAGTCTGCATGTAGAATCGAAGGTGAACAATGGCATCCCTGAGAAAGTCAGTGCTTCGGAAGAGTATCTGTACAGGCCATTCTCCGTTGGCGAGAACGGCGCTCGTGCTAAGGTCCACACCAAGCTGACTCTTACTGGCAAGGGGGCTAGCGCTCCTTCAGGAGGTAAGATATTATTTAGACATAGACAACTACAGACTACGTTTGAATACGCTTAAACGAACGAAACTTTACAACATCACCAGATTCTTAAGAGTTAAATAATTTTTATATGTTATTAAACTTAACAATTTCTTCTTTCAGACAAATGCACGGAGACCCGCACTATCATCTTTGAAAACCCCCACGGCCATTCGACTGGTGGTAATGCTGAATCTGCTATGAGTGCTGTCAAGGACACCGCTAAGAACCTAGGAACTGAAGCCAACTCCAAATCGGCTGGTGAATTCGCTCAGCTAGTTAGGGTAAGTTTCCTCATTTCTGACAGCACTTAGTCACCAACTCGGCTAAATACGATACGATTTTCAATGCAGTTTTGATGACAATTTGCTAATGTTGTAAATCTTTGCAGATTCTACGCACTGTCAACAAAGATGACCTCATGAAAGTCTTTGGACAAGTTAAGGGCAACAGCTTGGAGAAGTAAGTATTTGTGTTCGTTTGTAATATAAGCAGCAGTCTGTTTTTATACCATGTTTTCTGTATTTATCTATCGTAGTATTATTCTTCTTATGTAGGTATAATATTATATTCTATTTTTAAATAATTTTGATGATGTTTTTCCAGGCGTGTGTTCCTGGACGGTCTTTTGAGGGCTGGCACAGGCTATAGCATTGAAGCTTCCATTGAGCTTGTGAAGAAACATGAGCTCTCTGCTCTGGAGAGCGGGATTGTTATGCTCAGCCTTGGAAACGCGAAACACGTCAACAACGAAGCTCTTAAGGCTGCTGCTGTAAGATATATACTTTTAAGCGTTATCTAATAGACGTCACATGATGCATAAGTAACCGACCATTTCACTTTAATCACATCACATTCACATTAATAATATATACTCGTAAATGTGAAAAATTATTTGGATGTTTGAAAGTTTGCTTCGCTTTCACGCCTTAACTACTGAAATTATTTAGATGAAATTTGGAATAAAGATAACACATAGGATACTTTTTATGGGAAATTGTCTTATTCCCATGGGAAAATCTTACATAACTCAAGCGTAGCCGCGGGCGGAAAGCTAGTAGGTATACTACATAATATAATAAATGGTTGTTGTTTGTTTATAATAAAAACAATACTAAAAGTATTATTTTGCAGGGTCTTCTCGACGCTTCACAACAACCTAAGGAACTGTTAATGGGAGTTGGTGCCCTAGCAGGCGCTTACTGCCGCGACCACAACTGCCACACGTCAAAATCTGATGGTGTCGCTGCTATCAGCCAAAAGTTGGTTTCCAAGCTACAGAACTGCAAGCCCAAGAGCAAGGTTGAAGAAGACTATGTAAGTTTTTCAAATTTAAATTCTTTGTTCTCCTTTAGATTAATTTAGAACCAGAATGAGAAATATGTGACTGTACCAAACACGGCAGTAACATGGTAGATAACTCTTAAAAATAGTTGAACCTCGCTAATACAGATAAGTAGCAAGCAATAGTAGTCACATTATTATTATACTCAAAATATTTTTTTGTACAAGATACAATGATGAATAGCTAGTTTTAAAAATGAACCATTTAAAAAAATTGTCGGCTTGTAAATCTGGTATCTTGTAAAAATAATCTGCATCTTGTTAGACTATTGTAATTGAAATTTAAATTATCTGCAGGTTGTAGCCGCCCTCAAGGGTATTCGCAACATCCGCCACTTAGAAGACAGCGTCATTGAGAAGCTGGTGCGTTGTGCTAACGACAACACTGTCAAGCCTAGAGTCAGGGTCGCTGCCATTGAGGCTTTCTCTGCTGACCCTTGCGCCACCAAGGTAACCATTTCTATTAATGTCATTAATAAGAACATGTATTTATTTAGTTATTTAGATTTTCTTTTAACTCGGTGTAAAACCTATTGAAGTGATTTGGGACGACAAATTACGGCAACTGAAAACCACAAGCTTAAACAAACATATTTAGGAGCATCACAAAGAACTTTACTTATATATCCTAAATTTGTATTTTAGCTGCACAAAGCTGCTCAAGACTTAATGAAGAACCGTCAGTTGGATTCCGAAATCCGTATCAAGGCTTACTTGTCTGTCATTGAGTGCCCTTGTGCCCATTCTGCAACTGAAATCAAGAACCTGCTGGAAACTGAGCCCGTTCACCAAGGTACGTACGATCAGATATTTACTTCAAAGTTTACGCAACTGTGAGCCTAGAATACATTTGTCATCAACCCCTACTCTTCCCGTGAGTGTCGTAAGAGGCGACTTAGGGACTACACATTGAACAGGGAACGGGCAGCAGCGCTCTCTGATACAGTAACCTTTTAATCTGCAATCTCCAACACCCCTGCCAAGCGTGGAAATTACGGCAAAACCCTCCACTTAAGTGGAGGAGAATCATAGTCCATCAGTGGACTGTAACGGGCCGTTGATCTTGATGATACGCAACTGACTCCTGATAAAGTATCGTTCTAACAATTTTAATTTTATTTTAGTGGGCCGCTTCATTACGACATCTCTTCGCCACATTCGTGCGTCAGCCAACCCAGACAGACGCCTGCAACGTGAACACTATGGTCAAATTCGTACACCTAACCGTTTTAACATCGACGACAGGAAGTACTCTTTCTACCGTGAAATGTCGTTCAATGTTGATGCTCTAGGCGTTGGAGGCAACGTTGAGGAGACCGTCATCTATTCCCAAGACTCGTTCTTACCACGATCTGCCAGTCTAAATCTTACCGCTGAAGTATTTGGCCACAGCCTAAATGTCCTGGAAATCGGTGGTCGCCAAGGAAACTTGGACCGAGTGCTTGAACACTTCTTGGGACCCAAAAGCATTTTCCGCACGGAATCACCGCAGGACATCTATGACGATGTTGTGAAACGATTCACTACTATGGAAGGCAAAGTTAAAGACGTAGTTGGACGTAGACGTCGCTCTGTTAAGACTGAAATTGACAATTTCGATAAACACGTAAGTTTTGCTTAAATCAAATGTATCTAAAAATATGTTCTACGAGTAGCAGTATTTTTTTTAACTCTCCCTTTTTTACAGCTGAAAGCAGAAGGTACGTCATACAACAATGAACTAGACCTCGACCTTGACATGAAGATATTTGGAACTGACGCTATTTTCCTTTCCCTTGGAGATGACAAAGGTTTCGATATGAACAGCTTGTTGGACCGTTTCATCCCAACCATCAAAGGTGGAATTAACTCTCTTAAAAACTTCCAGGTAAGCTACGTCACAGTCCTATCTATCTTATAATAATGCAATTACCTACATAAATATATAATATATTTTTATATAGTTTACTCATAAAGAACTATTAATAAATAGTAATTATATTTTAGCATGAATTGCGCACCCACCTACTCTTCATTGATGCTGAGCTTGCTTACCCCACTTCGACCGGTTTCCCGCTTAAACTCGACCTGGTGGGATCTGCCACGGCTCGCGTGGACATTGGAACTAACGTCGACTTACACCAAATTTACCGCAATCCGAAAAACGCTAAAATCGATATCAAACTTGTGCCAAGCACGGACGTTGAGATTTCTGGTACCTTCCTTGTGGACGCAGATGTCGTCAGCACCGGTCTGAAAGTCATGACTAACTTGCACTCGTCCACTGGTGGTCACGTGATTGCTAAAGTTTTGGAAGACGGTCGTGGAATCGACTTACAATTCGGTCTGCCTATCGACAAACAAGAGATTCTTACTGCGTCTAGTGATTTACTGTACTTCAGTGCTGAGAAGGGTCGCAAGGAAAGGCAGATTCCTCTGAAGGTTGATACTGACAGGAAGGAGTACTCTGGCTGCTTCGATCAATTGTCTGGTCTCCTTGGCTTGACAATGTGCGGTGAGGTGTCGGTTCCATTCTCGGTATCTGGTAAGTAAATAACAATCGCAACTATTATGACAACTACGCAATTTGTATTTTGTTTTTGGTAAGATTGTAATTTAAATCTCTTTTTAAGGTCCGGATGCTCAAGCTTCTATTTCCAAATTCATCGCCCGCTACCCTCTAACTGGATCAGCTAAATTGAAATTGGCATTAGAGAAGAACGATCTCAAAGGTTACCACATTAAAGGAGTAGTCCGCAACGACAATCCGGCCAAGCAGAGCTTTGAACTTTTATTCGAAGCTGAAGGTAAGACTGTGTTTTATGTCCTACTTTATGCTTATATACATTCTCAGTGAGGTAATAAAAGATCACAAAAAATAATATATTAACGAGAAACTTATAATTCATTAATGGTTCTTTCAGGATCAAAGAATCGCCGTACGTCTATTTCTGGAGATTTGATAAGAACTGCTGAGGAACGGACAGTGAAATTGGCAGTAGAATCGCCAATTAAAACTCTATCTGGTCAATTATCTTACTACAGCAAGCCAACCGAGAGGATAGTCCTTGTCAAAGCAGCACTTGATTCCGCTGAATACTATGCTAAAGCAGGTTTCATTGTCCAAGGAAATGATAGACGAAGTGTGTACAAACCAATCATCGAGTACCAAGTCCCTGATCAGTCTGGTAAACACAATCTTAAGGTAGACGGACAACTGATCAGAGAAGTCAATGGACCAGCTGTTAAATACACATTAGAAGGAATCAAAGTTACTATTCCGAACTCTAACGAAATAGTTGACCTTAACGGTCATTTCAACCAGGCACCTAATGGAATGGATCTGGATGTGAAAGCCAAAAAAGGAGAACACAACATTATGCTCAGTGGTTCAGTTAAAGGTTTTGATGCCAATCTGGAGTTCCAGAACACTTTGAATCCCTTCATCAACTTCAAGCTCAAGGGACACTTTGAAAACAAACCAGACCAGGTAAATATTTTGTTACCTACTAGGTTTTATACGTCACAAAATGTAGTTTTAGTAAAATATTAATGCTAAACTTGATACTTTATTCAGGAATACCATAACGACATCGAACTGATTTACGGGCAAGACCTGCGTAATCAGCAGAACCGTATCAACTTCAACCAGCTGTTGAAATATCACAAGAAATCAATTGAAGATTTTAGCGTCATCACCAAGAACAAATGTAAGTCAAAATATAAAAACAACAATCCTACTTATAGGTCCTACTTATCCTACTTATATTTATAGATAAATAAATATAAAATTACAATAATATTTCTGTTACAGTTGAAATTCATGCAATGCCCTTCAAAGTAGAGGTTGAAGCTGAAGTAGACCCTAAAAAGTTAGACATCGAAGTTGGAGGACAATACATGGACAAAAAGGCTGAATTTGACATAGAAGCTAGAACACAAATTAAAAAGCCTGGAGATTACAGCATCAAAGTCGTCGCTGAGGTCGACAAGAAGGGAATAGAAGTGCTGGCTAAGCGAGACATAGTGTCTGCTGACAAATCGAATCTAGAAAATTACGTGGTACTGAAAGGTCTTGGCAAATACGAATTGTCTGGTGTAGTGATGCACAAGGTGAAACAAAATGATATGAACGTAGGTGCCAATGGACATCTGACCATCAGCAGCAACGGAAAGAATGAACAAATTACGTAAGTATTGAATTTCATGGCATCAGTTTTTTTAATCCTCTGTCTGTTATGTATGGTAAAAACATGTTTTTGTCGAATTCATAATGTTATGGTAAAATAATTGAATAATTAAAATGACATTATGTACTTGCAGATTCGACGTAGGTGTTATCGAAAACACTAATATGTATTCCTCCCACGCCAAGATTGGAGGATCAAAGGGTGAAATTTTAGACTATCTCATGAAAGTAACCAGAGGTGCAAACCCCAACGGTCAGCTTAAGTTTGTCTTGAAGGATACCATTTCTGCTAACGGCAACTTTAAGGTTACTGATAGTGATGGAAAAGGTAACGGAATGGTCATCGTTGATTTCAAGAAGGTAACAATCTACATTTGTAACATAATTATATTATCAGAAAACTTGTGTAATTATCAATATTAAGGAACTATTTTTTATCTAGTCTCAGCGCAAAATCAAAGGAGATGTCAAATTCCAAGTGAAAGACCCAGTTTACAACTTAGATGCTGATGTATTCCTTGACTTTGAGAAGAACAATAACGACAAGATCCGTGTCAGCACCCACAACAAGGTCACCGACAAGCTTGTTGATTCCAAGTACGTATCTTATTAATCTCATAAGTTCTTTTCTAAATATTCAAAGATAAAATAACAAAATAAAAATAGAAGTTAATAAATAACTCAATTTTAACTTATTTATTGTGTGTTTAAAGGAACAAATTGGAGTACGCTGGTAGAAAATCCGAACTGAATATCCATCGTGACGGAGCACTTAATGAAGGCAAATCGCACGCAAACGTGGAAGTGATTCTGCCTACAGAACGTTGTCTGAGCCTTAAAGTCGACCAAGACGTCAGTGTTAAGGACAGTGTAAGTAAAATTGTTTAAGATAATTCAGTTAAAAAAGGAAATTTCAATTAAAAAGTCGCAAATCACGATTGCATTTTGCGAATTGGTATTATTGATGTTTTTATACCAACGTGTATTGCAGGTCGTCAATGGACAAGCCCAATACGTATTTTCGGATGCAGTCAAACGTGGCGGACCAGCTTCAACCATGTCCTTCAAGTCGAAGGTTTCTAACACAAACTATGAGGATTTGCAGTTGAACATCGAAGGCCAGCTCGAAATCAAACTAAAGGAAGGCAAAAATTTGCAAAACAGTTTCCACTTGATCAACACCCCCGACGCAAGTGGCACTTACAAATTTGACTTCAAGGTGGTTATTGAAATAGATCCTTACTTATGATATCTAATAACTTAACAAAAGTTATTAAACACATATAAACTGATAGGAATTGAAGAATTAATTATCCTATTTTCAGGATGATTTGACTGGTAATCTGATCCCCAAACCTGCTTCTCTTTCGTGCACGGGCACAAGCATCGGATACAGCAAGCACATTCACGACATATTAAAGATTAAGGCCAATTATGGAAGTGACTACAGCATCGTAATCGAAGATGATTGGGAAGTCATATTACATGATGATGAAGGACACAGAAAGTAAGATCCAAGCAAATGTAATAGTACTATAACATATTTATGTAGTATATAAATGAGATGATTTTGTAATGACTGATGTATTTTTTGTAGATGGTTAGAGGACTCCACCATCACGGTACACTTACCATTTGAGAAGGCTCACGATATTAAATGGACGTCGAACGTTTTACTGTTGACGAATGGCGATCAAAGTGGCGAGGTAAAACTTTGTCATGACTTGCTTATCTGTAAATAGATATCGACGACTCCGTAGCCCAGGTAGTAGTGTATCTGCCTCCGACGCACAGGGTCGCGGGTTCGAATCCCGCCCAGGGAAAACATTCGTGTGATGAGCGCCTTGTGTTTGCCTTGTGTCTGGTTGTTGTTTATCTTTATAAGTATGTAAGTATTTATATATTTATGTAATGTAATGTATACGTATATCAGCTGTTTGGTACCCATAGTACAAGCTCTGCTTAGTTTGGGATCAAATGGCCGTGTGTAAAGATGTCCCCAAATATTTATTTATTTATATTTTATCTATATAGGATATTTAATTTAGTGCCGCTTTGTATTATTCAGTAGAAAAAGATTTGGAATTTAATTTAAAATATTTATATCAGAATACTAACGCTATAATTGTTACAGTACACCGTCATTGAATCTCTGCAAATGAACGGCGAGGTTTACAAACTGGACGCGAACGGCAAAGGCAACATGAAAGAAGGAAATGGAAAAGTTAAAGTGCTGATTCCTCATCAGGATCCTGTTGTGTTTGAAGCCAACTACAAGGCTGACACTGACTGTAAGTTCCTTATGTTTAAGAAAAGATTCATGAAAATAACCTATTACTAATTGTCTTCCTATAGATCTTCAAATTATGTTGGTAAGGATAGTAATTTTTATAGTTCTGTGTATTAGTAAGTTGATATATCCAAGTTCAAAGCATAGTACTTACATAATGTTTTTGATAGCCGAGAACAAAAAAGCATCTGTGGAGTTGAAATCGCAATACGGCAAAGGCAAGAGTGCTGTTATTACTGTTGGCGCTCATACCGACCCCCAAGAAGCTGGATTACTGATACAGGCGCACGCACCTCAGGCTGAAAAGCTTAAGAAAATTGATCTTCAAATTTTAAGCAAGGTAAATACAGTATTTATAAATTACAATTACATTATCGTCACTTGACAGAAGTAAAGTGTAGGATATAATATATACTGTTTATATATTTTAGAGACCCGCTCCAGACACATACAGCGTGTCAGTGTCTGCTGATGCTGACGGCCGTGTTTACAATTATGAAGTCCTTGCTGTCTCCTCTAGAATGCACCCCATTATTGACATCAAATACAAGTGCCCCAACTCGCCGAAACAAAGCAGGTGAATATTGACAAATCTAAGGGGAACGAGCCTTCTGCTCCCCCGCAAGTTCGCGCCCACTATATTACCACTCTGGTATAAATAGTGATTAGGTCCGTCAAAAAAAAAAAAGAATATTGACAAACACGAATTGAAATATTCTCCCTTTATCATAATAAGATAATGTAAATTTATTGTAACCATTTAATTTTAATATTTAAGCAATGCTTAAAATATATATTTTCGTTTTTTAGGGTTTTCCTTAAAGCAAACATGATTGACCAACACCAAGGCAAAATCGAAGTTAAGGTAGAAAATGTAAATGATTTGTCTGCCGACGTGACCAGTGAATATCACATCCAAGGCGACAATGTGGCTGCTAAATTAATAGGCAATTCTGAAAAACTTGGATGGAAGAACTACAAGATTGACGTTACAAGCAAAGACGCCGGCAGCGGTAAACGATTGGAACTCCACGCTACTAATGACGGCAAGAATGTATTAAGTGGAAGCACGTCGTTGATCAGCAAACAAGAAGGCCCCAAAACTATTGTTGAGGGTTCTGGATCCGTCAAGATAAAGGATGAACAGAAATCTGCCAACTTCAAATATATCCGAACTGTTCTTACTGAAGGCAATGAGCAAGGAGTAGAAGTAAGTGTATTTGTATACTAACAAATAGATAGAAACATATGTAGTATGATTTGTACTAATGTGTTGCTTTGTTTGCAGACATTCCTTAACATGGCTATCGGCGACCGCAGCTACGTAGCAGAGTGGCGTGTCACAAACTTGGAGTACAAGCAATCGTACGTTTTCTGCGAAGAGAAGAAACAGTGTGCCAATGCTGAAGTTCAATCTAAGATCGTAATGCCCAGTAAGTGTCAAAGTCAATTTTAACTACAAGATGAAATAAACCGTTCATAGATTCTACGAGTATATTAAAATATTTTCTTGTCTTGTTTATAGAACCTGGTACTTTCCAACATGTTGTGAACGCTGGCTTTGATCTCCGTAAACTTGGTGTCGCTCCGGAGTTCGGTCTTCAGATTTCCAACGAAGTTTCCGAAAAGAGGCTGCCACAGTACACCCTAGACTTGCACGTCAACAAAGAAGACAAGAAGTACTACCTGCACATGTACAGCCAACCCGAACACGGCAGTAAGTATATACGAAAGAAAGTAAATATTCGGCAATATAAGTATAACGATGATCACATTTCGTAAAATCTAAATTTATCTTTTTAGAATTCCCCGCTGGGATCACTGTGACCTTACCTCACCGTATTCTGGCTGTGGAGACTTCTGTCGTTTACCCCACCAACAAGGCCATGCCATTCCCTATCCGTGGAGACGTAGCTCTCTATTTGGACAAGAACAAGCCACAGCAGAAGACCGCCGCCAGATTCATGGTTGACGTCACTGGACATGAACAACAACACTCCGCAGTTGCCGAATTCGGATTCAGTCATCCTAAAATAGGCAGGGTTAGTATTATTTCTAGTGTGTTCTTGTTTATACGGCCTTTAGTTGTTGGGCTAAAGAAAAGGAACGGACCCCTTACTGGACCATTCCCTGTGAAAATGTGCCTTAGTGGTATTTGTATTTTTGCAACTGAATAGGTACTTTCGGGTTGGGCTATTTAAATTCGCGAAGTATTTTATCTTGATACGAGGAGGGATCAAAAAGTAGTGAGAATAAAATAGAATATAATGACTATTGATAACTTAATAATTTATTTTTCTACATAGTCTCCGAGTCTCTCTACACACCGAGTCCAGCGCCTTTCCAAGGCTTCAATCGCTTTAAAAAAAAAAGTTTTGTCTTGGTCCTGCAAAAAGCTCTCCACGGCATCGGTTATCGTCATCGTACCTGTTTCCCCGTATTCTTTCAATTTGGGGAACAGATAAAAATCACTAGGCGCCAGATCTGGTGAATAAGGATCTGATGATGAATGGCAGCCATCGCAACTGCCGACCTGCGCGCGGGTGCGTTGTCGTGATGAAACAGCACGCGCCTTCGAAGTTTCCCTCTCCTTTTCTCTTTGATGGCATTCCTCAACTTGGGAACTAAAGCTGCATAATATTGGCCTGTAATAGTGGTTCTACGCTCCAGGTAATCAATCAACAATATCCCTTCTGAGTCCCAAAATATTGAGGCCATAACCTTGCCAGCCGATGCCACGGCACGAAACTTCTTCGGGGTCGGTGATGATGGCCGTTTCCATTGCGAAGATTGCTGTTTTGTCTCAGGATCAAAATGATGGACCCATGTTTCGTCCTTGTTACGAAACGAGACAAAAAGTTCTCAGAATCTTCTTGAAACTTGTCCAACAATATCTTCGAAATGTCAAGTTGATTTTGTTTCTGACTGTCGGTTAACATTCTCGGCACCCATCTTGCGGAAACTTTTCTCATATTCAAATATGGATTGAATACTTCCATATGAAATGCCCGTTTCTTGAATTAAGTATCGGATGGTAACTCTTCGATCGCTCAATACAATTTTCTCGACTTTCGCAACATTTTCTTGGGTGACTGACGTCGATGGACGGCCGCAACGATGTTCGTCTTCCGTGCTCGTTCTCCCTACTCGAAATTAAGAAGCCCACCTTGCGACAGTAGAATACGGCGGAGCAGACTCTCCTAATGTTTCATCCATTTTCGAGAACACGTTCCGACACGAAGCAAACAAATGACTAAATTCAGAAGAAAAACAAAAGAGAATCGAAGATTTTTTTTCTTTATTAATATTACAAATATGTATCTGAGCTATGCCTGCCAGTATTTTTTTTTTCTTACCAAGGAGTATGTCGTTCTCACTACTTTTTTATCCCTCCTCGTATATGCAGCAATTTGAAAATAATTAAAAACTAATAAAATATTTAAATATAATTCTTACAGGAAGCTCTAATTAAACTGCGTGGAAACGTTGCGAGACCCAACGAAAACTCCTGGAAGTTTGAAAGCGGTGCTATTGTTTCTCACCCTACGCTTGGAAATGTAAGTTCACGAACTCGTATAATCAAAAATCGTTAGAGTCCACTATTTTATATTAATTTGGCTTTAAATTAAATATATTTTTTTATTAGGACCGTGAAGGCAAGATCCTAATTGAAGTTAACCCCGTGCACATCAAATTCTACGCAAGCACACCTTTGGTCAAGGTTATCGATTTAGAAGGCAATGCTATAATCAAGGACAATCTCCAAGAGACAGATCTCAAATTCAGTCTGCTTGAAGGCAAACCGGTTACTGTTCGTGCCATCGCTAAGGACTTCACATACTACGAGTTCACTACCGGATACAGTGGTAATTTGAATTGTATTTTCTTCTTTTTATATTATCAGTTTGATCCAAACCATTTCCGCTTAAAACGTCACTGCTTACGACTTTTTCATAAGATTCATTCAAGTTCTGCATGATACCGGAAATAAAAAACCATAACATAATTTTTGTGATTGATATTTATTAAAACCTCCCAGTGGGGACTTATATGAGCTGTTGATAATTTATTAAAACATATTCACTTTTTTAATCCAGACGAAGCTGAACGCAAGCTTTCAATCGTTGGTCATATCGACCCTGAAAAGCGTGTTGACATCAGCGCTGACGTCGTCCTCGGAAAGGAAAAGAAAAATATTGCCCACGGAGCACTGTTCATCCAGGACAACCTCGTTAAGAGCGACTACGGCATTTCTCAGGATAACTTCAAATACTTTGTGGTACGTTCAAATACTTTTTTATAATATTTGTAATACAAACAAAGTTTACCTAAATCTAATCGATGAATTTATTACACAGAGCGCACTGCAGAAAGATCTGACAAACTTGGAGGGACGTATCAAGCAGCTTGGTGATAAGGCCGGTCAGGAATTCAAGAGCATTTTGCAAAAAGTAGAACCGACTTTCAAGAAACTAGAACAAGCGTACAAGGAAGACATCGAGCAGTTGTATAAGGAGATTGTTAACGACAAGACTTTGAAGGAAATTTCAGAGGCACTGTAAGTATTACTAAATCTCAACTATCATTTCATCCGAAAGACGTCAAAGACAAAGTTTAACACAAAGATATCTGCAATGACCTGTCTTGCGCTGCCCACAATCAGCGGCTTCCATTGCATATTTAAACAAAATTCGATGCATTATTATATTCGATGTATTATTATACACATTTTGAAAATAAGTAAATAAAAACCATTTATTTATTTATACTATTTTTTCAGACACGAAGTCGTTCACTTCATCGCTAAACTCATTGATGACGTATACCAAGCGACCAAGCCGATGATGGACAAGATCTGCCAGCTAATCACTGAGACAAGCGAGAAGATTGTTCAAATGTACGAGAAGCAAATTGCGCCTCAGCTGAAAGAAATATACAACACCATTGCTGTCGTAGTTAAGGAAAACTTCGAAGGACTTATCGACTTGGTGGCGCACTTTGCCGCTATTATAACAGACTTCTTCGAAAAGCACAAGCCTGAGCTTGAAGAGCTTACAAACACCATTGCCGAGATATTCAAGGGTATGTACAAAAATATCGGCAAACAATAAGTAAAATATCTTGTAAACTATTGAATATTTTGGAAATAAATATATTTACATTATTTTAGACTTAACACGCCTGCTCGTCGCTCAACTCAAGGAACTCCGCGGTAAAATGGCCCAGATTTTCTCCGACATGACGCAACAAATTAAGGATCTCCCCGTCATCAGTCTGATTAAGGAAAAAGTATGTATAAATTAGCTTTGAATACGGCTGGTTGAAATTACATTGCCAGAACACTAATTTCTTTTTTTTCGTTATTAGTGGCAAGAGTTGGCGATCCCTGAACAAGCGCTGGGTCTGCTGCAAGAATCACACAAAACTCTGCGAGGTCTGTTGCCCACTGAAGAAACCAGGCAGTTCGCTGACGCATTGTTCAACTACGTTTCAAAGGTAAATTTTGCAAACAGTGCACATTTTGATGATAAAATAAGTATTTTTTTCTCTATAAGGAGTTTTATTGCGTAAGCTGATAACAATTTATGTTGTTGACAAGCTATTTGAAAAAGACGAGCTTATTATAAAATCAAATCAAATCAACGGCCCGTTACAGTCCACTGCTGGACTATGAGCCTCCTCCACTTAAGAGTTTGGTTTTGCCATAATCTCCACGCTTGGCAGGCGGGTTGGAGATCGCAGATTAAAAGGTTACTGTATCAGAAAGCGCTGCTGCCCGTTCCCTGTTCAATATGTAGTCCCTAAGTCACCTCTTACGACACCCACGGGAAGAGTAGGGGTTGGTGACAAATGTATTCTACTCTGCCGTCACCACACGGCACAAGCTTACTATATTGTTTGCTAATTTTACAGAAACTTCGCCAAGAGAAGGTTGATGACGTTAAGGAATTGCGTGTTGTATACGAGAAGTTCGCCGTCGCTCTGACATCAGTTGTGCAGTTCTTCAAGAACCAAGTCAACCAATTCGGTATCCCCGCTGCCATCAATATGGGTGCTGTAAGTATAGTAACAAACTATTTCATTTCATTTTCTATAATTTTGATAAAACTAGTACATTCAAAACGATATCAAAGGAGTTAAAATCTTTTACTACAATGACTTTTAAATTATTGTAGGTACCTTTCCTCGGAGGACCTAGCCAGGCTCCTACCCCCGGATTCGGTGGATCAGTTTCATTCAGCGTGATCAACCAGATCTTAAAGGGAGACCTTCCTGATCCTCTCAGTCTCTTGAGAGCTTACCGTCCAAGGAGTCTCAACCCATTAGACGAGATCCCAGCGAAACGTAAGTTTTAAGGACGATTTTTGGAATTATGAATTTCTATTTTTCACTTTCTTTTTATTCCTTTTTTTTTTACGTTCATACATGAAGTCACCGCCTCTTTCCCGGAGAGGTAGACAGAGAGAGTCCTTCTACTTGCCACGATCCAGACATACTTCTTTCGCTTCAACCACATTAATAAATCTCTTCATGCATGCTCGTCAGTTTAGGGTGCTCCTGACATATCCCCGATCTGATCGTGGAAGGTTCACCTTGGCCTTCCCCTTCCAACATTTCCATTCACTCTTGCCTTGTAAATTTGTTTAGTCATTCTAGCTTCATTCATTCTCTCCATATGACCAATCCACCTTAACATTCCTTTCTCAATTCTAGTCACTACATTTTATTTCACACCACATTGCTCCCTTATCACATTCTCCTAATCCTATCATTCAATTTTACGCCAATCACTCAACATTTTTTTTTAAATATTCTAACTGATTTATTTTTGCAACAGTGAGAGCAGTGGTAGTGAACGGCCAGCACATCTTCACCTTTGACGGACGCCACATGACCTTCCCTGGCAACTGCCGCTACGTCCTCGCCCACGACCATGTCGACCGCAACTTCACCCTTGTTCTCCAACTCGCTAACGGCGCTCCCAAATCCCTCGCGTTACAAGACAAGAGCGGTGTCACCATCGAAATTAAGGACAATGGACAGGTAATATTAAAAACTTGTAGAAGAAATTGTCGGCTTCGTATCTTAGTTGAGTACGAGGGCTTACCACCCTGAGGTCGCGAGTTTGATTCTCACCAAGGGCAAACATTCTTGTGATGAGCACTTGTTTTTGTATTATATGTATTTATATATTTATGTAAGCTGTCTAATTTCCATTGGCTTTGCCTAGTTTGAGATCAGTTGGCTTTGTGTGAGATATTTTTAAATATTTATTTATTTATTTCAAGGCTTGTGTTTGTTTTAATAAAATAATTATATCTTCTTTATTGACAATGACAAACACTGAAATTGCTGTGAATGTTCTCAGGTTACTCTCAATGGCGCTAACAACGGTTTTCCAGTAATGGAGAAGGACGTCTATGCGTTCAAGGATGCCGGTGGACGTATCGGACTTGGCTCGACGTACGGAATGATGGCCATCTGTAGTTCTAAACTCGAAGTATGTACATCTCATTGAAATACAATCGATTATAAAGGTCATTTAACTTGAAATTGTATACTGATGACCGTGGGTTTTCAGGTGTGCTACATCGATGTGAACGGTTTCTACCTTGGCAAGCTGCGTGGTCTTCTCGGAGATGGCAACAACGAACCCTACGACGATTTCAGAATGCTCAACGGAAAGGTATGCACGTTTAGAAAAACTTAACTCACAACAGGGGAACAACAACTAACAAGTCCTTTGTAACTTGAACGTTCATTCAATAAATTCACTCGACTAAATCTGTTTTCTTATCTAATCTTCTCCTTCATCCATCCATCACCTATTTTAATACAACGAGATTAACAATACTCTTTCTGAACAGATCACCAACTCGGAGAGTGAGTTCGGTAACTCCTACAAGCTGTCGGGCACCTGCCCAGCAGTGAAGACACCTGAACACGCGCACAGCCAGCACCACGCCACGCTACCACCGGCCTGCGAGAAGGTGTTTGGACCTTCCTCACCGCTGCGTCTTCTCTCACTGCTGCTTGATGCTGCTCCATTCAGGTATACTACTTTTTTTTCTATTTTTATCTTTTCATTTTATGTTCTTTGTTCTTTGTATATTCTATTCTACTCGTATTCAGGATTATGTATAGGTACATATATGTTTGGCAATGTGAACATTATAATACAGTAAGTCATCGAATGTGTCTCACTTATTTAATATTGGATTACCACATGGTATGGTAAAGACAACATTATAGTGAAACATCTGTCCAAATTAATCTGTAGAAGTAGTTCACATTGTTGTTGATAACAATCTTGAAAATCATGAATCTTGAGGCTGAAGTTTATGAAAAATAATACATTTAGTTTATCGGCTACCACCAGACCAGACCACCTGACCATCAGAAGATCACCACCGAATGGCTTCTAACTTAATTTGCATCCGGGGGACATAACGACAGAGTTATGAACCGACTTTGTTGATGAAGATAAAAACTTTTAATATTGGTTTAAATCGCAACAGGCAAGCATGCATCCACGCCGTGGCCACCTGCAAACCTGCCGATGCCCTTCGTCAAGCCTGCGACCTGGGTCGTGGTTACACCGCTCTCGCAGTCACTGGCATGCTTCCTGCTATAATGCCAATGGAATGTGTCCAGTGCACAGATGCTGATGCTCCCAAAGAAGTTGGTGACACCTACGAACTCAAACTGCCGAACAAACAAGCCGATATCGTTGTGGCTGTTGAAACTACTGTTGTAAGTATAGGAAATAACACATTTATAAGTTTCCTTGATTTTAAAAAGATTACCTACTACGTTTTAAACCTTCGGCTCAAAATATAACTAGATATAAAAGAGACAGTTCATTTCCAAGAAACAAGCTAATCGTAGATAAATTTGCAGCCCAACGCGAATAACTACAAGAACCTGGTGGTGCCATTGATCTCACAGCTGGTAGACAACTTGAAGAAGGAAAAAATCACTGACATCAAGGTGTACTTGGTTGGAATCACCTCCAAGTTCCCCTACCCCATCATCTACGATACTGACCGTAAGTGCTCACTTAAATTCGTTCTTACAAGAGTAATCTTATTTAGTTTAAACAACTTTGAAGAGAGAGAGCATATCAGTTGCTTTTGGCCTCTATAACACTGACAATGGTCTTTGGTTTGGAAGGTCGGTTGTCAACTTTACAATCAAAACGATGAAGAAGAAGAAAACAAATATTTTGTAAATTTTATGAGAATTGTTTATTGTAAAAACATATTTTTAGGCATACTCTTAGGAATTTCAAAGCTGACCTTACACCAGGCAGATTAACCACAATGATTAACAAAATATTGTCCTTACAGTGAAACTGAAGAACCCGAAAGTGAAATTCGACGATGAAAGTCGTTACAGGACGATCCCCATCATCAAGACTGGCTCCGACACCGCCGACAAATGGGAACGGTCTATCGTTGAGACCGCCAATTACATCAGAATCAGAACTGGTACTAATATTGACAGGACTGCCACTAATATTGACTATTAAAGTCTATGCTTATGGTCAAAGCTCTTACCAAAATTGTCACAATTTTCGGGTTTGTTACCACGGTTTTTTTGTTATTATGGTAACAATATTAAATATAACCGTGGTATCAAACCCGAAAATTGTGACAACTTTAGTGTGGTGAACGGCCACGAAAATCTTTAAACATATATTATAAGCTTTCATATTTGAAAGAGTTTATTTCTGTGGAATTTCTTCGATATGCTCTTCTTAGCAGGGGGCCGATTCACGAATCTATAAGTTACAAATTATAAGTACAATTCGATGTACTTGCGTAGACAATGAGATGAAACGATAAAAGCTTACAGTTTAGGTGAATTAGCTACGAAATGAATATCAAATTGTAACTTGTTGCTATGGCATTGATGCTTCAGAGTTGCCCAGAACGCATGCCAATAAGGACAATCAATAAATGAAGTAAAATGGCTACATACAAATAAAACATCTTGCTATAAAGCAGGAAAAGCATATCTATCTGTAGAGTTATTCTTTGTTGACTGCCCATATCATACAGGCTTATTTGTTTAAAAAACATCTAGTTTTGTGTAGTCGCAAGGTTTTAGATTGAAATGTTTCTCTCAGGTGCGACAAACGTGGTCGCTGGCTACAGAGCCATCATGGACCTCCCTCTCCGCCCCGGCGCAGTCAAACACACCATCAACGTCGTCGGCGAATACTGCAAGAGTGCTTTCTTCTTAGTAAGTATACGTTTCTACGAGTACCTCAGGATTGAAAGATTGAACAGACTTATTCTTCATTTCTCTAAACATGACTGTGGTTATTAAGTTTTTTTATTATATTATTTATACGTAGATATTAAATATTTTTAAATTAAAAGAAAACCACCAAAAACGTTAACCTTCCAACGGGACTTGAACCCACGACCTTTGGCCTATACGCAGCCAACGTGCTTACTAACTACACAATGGAGGGCATAGCGGCAGCGCCGAAATTCGTTCTTGCTTGTTTTCTATGAAGTTATGACGTCACCATTATAGGCGACCACTTGGCGGATGAATTTAAAAATATTTTATATTCTTTTAGTGTTTGAATATAAACAACAAGTGAAATATACAGTAAAAACGGAAGTTGGTTATACTTAGATTTTCCCCCCTAAACCAACAACGTGGTAACACGGTAGACGCAGGCTTGTGAACATTTTGAAATAAGTAGTATTTATAAAATCAACTATCCACTCAAGCCTTACGATCCGGGCACAGTAACTCTTTTGCGTAGGCACGAATTTTACAAGATGACTAATCGAATAATTTTAATTGCAGACTGACATTCTGCGCTCCATGACTTACAAGGTGGCGTTCGAGCAAATGGCTTACACTCACACTCTGGTCACCATCAACCCGGTTAAAACGATCGCGGGCGGAAAGAACACACAAGTTATAGGTAAGTAAAACAAATAACAACCATTTTACACATAATTCTAAAATTAAAAAGTGCTAGAGTGCCTAAAGTCTGTTCCTTTCAAACATACAAAAAAAATTACCTCAGGTAACTTTCCGACAAGTACATGAAAATGTCGCCAATTTTGCAATACTTCGCCAGGAAACCTTGACAATTTTCCGTACTTTGAAAGGTATGAAAAGCCGTTGGTCCCAGCAATGTTGCTTGTTTCTGTTTGGTATTAATGCAGAATATAAGAATAGAATAGAAAAATAAATCAAAAATAACAATAATTATATTGTATTGGATTTTATTGAAGTAGTCTTGTATCTACGGTACTGACACGGTATGGTAGTGATTACTATATGAGCTAATTAAGTCAGAACAAGTCAGAAGCCACGCAGCTTATTACTAATAACGCCACGGTTTGCGAGGCCGGTCATCAATATGATGATGATAATGTTAATGCTATAAACTAACATATAGATGTGTTCCACAGGCTACACGAAGGATTCCGTTCTTCTGATGGGCGACAAGAAACATGGCAAAGACACCGAGTCCCTGAGGTCATCCTTGGAATTGAACACAGTCGAAGAAGACGCGTGCGTCAGCTTCGTTGAGAACGTGAGTACCAATCATATAATACTGTATTACTGAGCCTTATTTGGCTCACAGGGAGCACAAAACAAACTACCTTTAGCAAAATTATTAGGTACGATCCGGTATAGCACCTAAACGAAGTTTGTGATTATGTGCTACTAAACCCAAGTCCCTAACACACCTAATTTAACAAGGGAAATATTAAAAGTATTAATGCTATTAGTTTGTAAATCGCAGCTAAAACTACATACTAAAAGTGAATGCCTCCATCTACATTTTGTGCAAAAGTCCTGGTTTTTTGAATTGAACTTATCAGTTTCGGTATGATTTGTTTTTGTTTTGTTTTTCCAAAATATGATAGAGGGAATTTCAATGCAGAACTATACGCGAAAAATCTTATTCGCCTGATCCACTAACAAAATGCTTTCCTTTCAGTCTGGTGGCATGGTTCTGATAGCACCTAACTTCCACGCGGCCAACCCTGGCCAGCAGAAGCAGTGGCTGCAGACGGCTGCCGGCGCCATCACCCACCAACTCCTGGGAGAGAACATCGTGCAGGAATGCACGTGCACATACGTGGACCCCTTCACCGTGCGATCGGTGTGCATCAACAAGGACCGGAAGGAAGCTGTGAGTATCTTGTCTTATGTCACAAACGTCAATTTTAAGCAGGATCCTAAACAAGCCGTTTAAAATTACACGGCACATGTCAAAACTTAACATTTGCGCTATAAAATTTGGCGCTCACAATGATTGACAATCTTCTGTCCTTTTTCATCGTCGTGGGTCAGAAAGTGACAAGACTAAGATTAAATTTAAATTTAGTTTCGCTGCGGGAATCGACACCAATACCTTCATAATTTTGATTGATACATAATTTGGTTCATTGGCAAGTTATGCTAATACGAGTACAAACTAATCTTGATGTAGACAGGATAGGTAGGTAGGATGTAAGGCAAACACTAAGAAGGGATTTTTGGAAATTCTCGGATGAAAAGGGGAACTAGGGCGAAGACTGGTATGGAACTACTTCGTCATATCAGTGGATGTCATCGTGTCGTCATTTCTGTTCGTTAGCTTGTTGTAAATGATAGCGCCAACTTTGTCGCGTGGTGACGGCAGAGTAGAATACATTTGTCACCAACGCCTACTCTTCCCGTGGGTGTCGTAAGAGGCGACTTAGGGACTACACATTGAACAGGGAACGGGCAGCAGCGCTCTCTGATACAGTAACCTTTAATGCCATCAAAAACATAACTTGTAAAAAAAACAAGTCTCGCACGCAACTTAGTCTACCGTAAAAAGTTGTGAGATCCATGTAATACCAAGTCGGTTAATTTATTCAGTCCAAGTCAATCTATGTATTTATTTAAAACATAAGAGATTTTTAATATTGATCTGGTCACTATAAGATGTTGTTAGGTGAGCTAATTACGTAATAACTTAAGACAGAAGGACTCTTAAGTAGGGACTGAATAAATTAACCGACTTGGTATTACATGGATCTCACAACTTTTTACGGTAGACTAAGTTGCGTGCGAGACTTGGTTTTTTTACAAGTTATGTTTTTGATGGCATCTCATTTCTTTTTGTAGATCGCATGAAAACACAATGTAAAAATGCACACCTACGCTCCACCGACCCTACACCTAACCTACACCTAACCTACACCTACCCTATACCTACCCTATACCTACCCTACACCTATCCAACACCTATCCAACACCTACCCTACACCTACCCTACACCTACCCTACACCTACCCTACACCTACCCTGCACCTCTTATTCAATTATATTCCATTATACAGGTACACTGATTCATTTACTGCAAATGTAACTTTGAAATCCTATATAATGCCCCAAGATTTATATGGGATTACAAAGTTATCTAGCAAATGATGTATCTAGAAAACTGGGCCGAAATTGCAAAATGTTTTAGTTTTTCCTTGGTTTATACACTAAACACTAATTCCATTCTAAATTTGAAGCTTCTATGTCTGCTAGAAGTGCCTTAGAGTTTTGATGATCGGTCAGTCAGTGAGTGACAAAATTAAGATACTTTGACTAGTTATAATTCATAAACTACTGGTTCAAATTGATTGAAATTTGAAATATACCGTATTTATACAATGCCTGCTTGGTTACTGAAAACTCAGGCTTCTAGTTTTATCCACAACGAAGTTATAGGGGGGTCGAAAATGGCCTGAACTGCTTCGAGAAAAGTATGGTACGGCCGTGCCGCTTTTTTGCTCGACTTGGCGGGGGCACTGCCGTGCCCCCAGATCTACGATCTCCAACCCGCCTGCCAAGCGTGGAGATTATGGCAAAACCAAACACTTAAGTGGAGGAGGCTCATAGTCCAGCAGTGGACTGTAACGGGCCGTTGATTTGATAGCGCCAACTCAATTTTCGTGTGCACCTTTTATTATTATTTTTACTTATCATCTTTTTTGTCCACAGGCCCGCAGGCGGAAGTAGAAGGACTCAATACTGTCGACTGATCTGTGATTCGTATCGTGCCATGACCATAATACTAAACTTAGTCTTTACCTTGTAGTAATGCGTGGAGAGAGATAATCACAGTCCTTAATTCAATATTTTTAACTAAAGTTTAGCACGTTTCAAACTGGCTCATCTCAATTTGACTCAAAAATAAAAATAAAATATTTATAAACTGCTACGTAGAGTGCATTGATGTATCGTTCCAAAAAATCTTAGTTTTGAGTCAAATTAGTGGTCGAGTCATTAATTATTAAACAAGCAATTTTAAAGTTCCTAGATATAATCTCCAAATATTTAACCAATCAAAGGTGAGGGCTTCTCTCTCGCACATTTGCAATACAAATCATTATGTTCATATAATTTTAGTAATGTTAGAAAACTGTTGTTATACGTAGCTATATAAATGCCGTTTCCCGCGAAAGGTATTAAGACGATGTAAAAACGTAAGTAAAAAATATAATTATAATATGTTATGTCTTTGTTTTATTTATTAATAAACTTACCTGTGTCTAGTTCTAGTTCCAATTGCAATTACCATTTAAACTTGAGTCATTATGACTGGAGTATTTATTAATCTTTTTATGTCTTCTAGTCAAGCTTTAGCAGAAATACTCACATCATAGTACCTATAGGTCAATGATCCGTTAGCCTAACTAGTGGAGATTATGCATTAAGGACAACAGTCCAAGGCAAAAGTTACCTAAAATACTCTACATAGTTACATACCAGTTTTAAAATATAAATATACTTATTTATTTAATGATTACAGTGCGCCACATAATAGTTGACGAAAAATTAACCGCTGTACGGAGTAAATTGGCAACACTTTATTTTTAAGCCAATCATTGCAACTTCCTGTGGTGGGATACCAATCACTGCCGGTTTATATGGTGTTGCCATTGGTATAGAATTTAGTTCCATAATTAAATTAATTTCTACTATTTTCGTTACGCTTTATTTAACAAAATTTGCAATTTTAAAGATATTTTGAAAGGTATTGAAAGGAAATAACAGAAACAGAGTTATCAAAAAACCCAATTTATTTAATTAGGTATAGAATATTATTAAAATTAAAAATCTAAAAGATAAATAAAATATTAATGTCATTTTGTAGGTCTTTGGTAAACTTTGATAATGGCACTTTAATCTTCCATCTACCCACAGTCCAATCTAGTACAAGTACCCAACAACAAATGAGAAGGGAAAAAGTGAAACAAAAGATATAATAGAAAAGTATAAAAAAGTGAGTGGAAATAATAGACGTCGGAGTTGGCAACACTTATTGATTGCTACTATTTTTTTTTTTAGTAACTCAGAGTGGAACCTTTTACGATCGGTTCAAAAGGCATCGTAGCCAGAACCGTAAAACCAAATATAAAAAAAAGCTACTATTTTTTTTTATTTTTTTTTTGCCATCATCTCTTAGAACAAAACAAATCAATTGGTACTAATGACACCAAGGTTTTTAAGGTCGGTTGTCGAACTTACAAGAAGAAGAACGTGTCTACAAAACAATATTCTCCATTGACACCAAACAGCTGGCCGGAGCAGGTGCACATTTCCCCGAAAGGGAAATAAAATAGCTAATATCATAAAATTACAATACTAATAAACATAGAAGAAAGAAAAGGCGGCCTTATTGCTTACCAATTTCTTCCAGGCAAAACGAAAAGAAGGTGAGGTCACTATTGATTGGACTATATTGTGGGTATAATACAAGGTGTGAATTAAGTCTAGACTTAACACCAAGGTAACTACTAGTAGTTCTTGCGCACCCACTTGGGGCCCCGCTGGGACGCGATCTTGACAGACGCGCTGGCAGCCGCCTTCACCACTTCTTGCACCTGAAATTGTTATTTATAGTTAGTATTAAAATCACTTAGACTTTTACAGTGTTTCTATTTTCTCAATATCTCTCCGCAATTTCGTGTTTAGTCGTTTTTGACCGAGAGACATTAAGAAAAGAGATATATTGTAAGTATGTTTAATAGGGGATCGGACTGTTCCTAAATTTACCATATTGTATGAATTATTTTTAAAATATAGATTAGTAGCAAACGATTCGCGAAGAAAAAATCAGAATCGGTTGAAAAACGAATTTACAGTGATTTTTTAAAGTTTAAATATGTCTGTCTCTTTCAAAAACTATTTTTTGTATGGAGATTATATGGCGTTACTAACAAATGACGTCACAAGTGGGTATGTGCCTCTCTGTCTAATCTTGAATTTCAAACCTTTATAACTCGGTCAATTTTAAAGATAGAGCAAAAATTATTTTAGTGTTCAATAGCAGAAACTAAGAAGTTTGGAATTATAAAATTAAAAAAAGTAGTCCGATCCCCTATTACAAATAGAACAGGGATAGAGATGTTGTGATCGTCTCCTAAGCCCAAGTCACACAGAGCGGGAGCGGCCGAGGCTTTATACGACTCCATGGAGGGTTCGCGACTACTAATGATTTCAAAATAAATTAGAAAAACACAATTTGGGATGTGATGTTACATAAAAATGCACACTAACGATCTTAGCAAGCCGTGATGTCATAAAAAGTCACTTGACGTACGTCTCCATAATATAGAACATTGTTTTCATCGTAATGAATGAAAAATGAGATAAAGAGAAAGAAGTATGTCAGGAGCTGATCAGTCAGACAGCATCCCTATTATAAAAGTATTATACTTAATGTGAATCCACGTGCATTGAAAATCTAGCAACACTACGCTACTGTGGCGATACAACATTCAAGACACTACATTTCATTTGGCTATTACTACAGTACTACAAAAATATTGCTACACCTACTTTATTAAAAGGTTTAGACACACCTACCGCATAATATCTAACTTAAGGTTAAACGTCAGCTGCAGTGGCGCCACCTATTGAAATAAATCGTTTACTTTTATCAGTGACTTCGATCGAAATTATTATGTGTTTAACGACAATAGAAGGGTTACAAATATATTTTAGTTATTGTTTTATATAGTCCTAAATATAATAAATATATGGTCCTAGTCTACCGATCCCAAGGATCTCCATATCCGTAGGGTATACAGTGAGTATGTAATATCTCCTTCTGGTCCTAGTCTACCGATCCCAAGGATCTCCATATCAGTAGGGTATACAGTGAGTAATCGTATGGTATTCCAACTGTGAATATTCTATCTTATACTAACAATACTTAACCTAGGCTCAGGTAGCTATCTACCTTCTAAGACGCCTTATCACAAATCGCTCGTCTGCACATTACATATACATGTACTGCGCGCGCACTCACACACCCCAACATACATTCACTCACACACACACTCCCCTACACACATACACTTACATAAGTACCTTACACAAATCAACATCTATCTATACATCTACCTTATCACATACAACACACGTACTCTCGCACACCAAACCGCGTTGACCTCACACCTTCACTAACCTGCCTGGTCTCCTCATTAACTAGTATTAGGCATAACCATAATGTATATTCACTTAGACTAAATCCTGATTTTAGTAATATATAATGTTGGAAGAGCGTGGCATTCCCATCACAAGTGTCTATGACTACTTACTGGGAAGCCTTGACACTGTACTTGTAAGGATTTTTGTAAATAAAGCATTTTCAATTTCAATTTAATTTAATAAGTTATGTAAGTCGTAACTGTTAAAAGTAGCCACTTTTACAATTGGTGGCGCTACTGTAGCTGATGCACTTACACAGGTGCGTCCAAACAAATTAAATTAACGAATAATCTACTAAAATAAATTGAAAGTAACTTAACGATGCGACGAATTCCTTATTAATCAATGTCACTGTTACCGCAAATTCGATATAGCTTCCGCGCCGCGCGCGCAAACAAAATAACGTCAAACTACAATCAAAGGACAGAATATAACTTAAGAATAACCGGAGAACAAAACGTCAAACAATTGTAAAAACAATCCGACATTTATAATACAGAAGTTTTGTATTTTTAATAATAATAAAAAATATGTTTTTAACTCGGGAACAAGCTTAGGAAATAGTACAGTATAACAAAAATAATGCTACAATTTTAAAAGCTGTAGTAGGAGTCCTGATGCCTAAACTAGGAAGAAACTGTACTTCAGGGCCCCGTTTCACGAAGCAACAATTTACTAGTAACAAGTTACAATTTGATATTCATTGCGTAGCCAATTCGCCTAAACTGTATACCCTTATCGTTTTATCTTTTTGTCTAAGCAATGTACGTCAAATTGTACTTGTAACTTATAGCTTCGTGAAACGGCCCCCTGGTCACCAGGTCTCCGCCCTATTGACAACTTACATCATTTAAAACTTAAAAAAAATGGCGGTTCACTTCGAAAATAAGATAAAAAGTTATATAAAGCAGTACTCACACTTGACATCAAATTCTGAGCATTCGTCACTAGCATATTCATTGCTTCTCTGTCTTCTTCTCCACCTGAAAAATATACAAGATAGTTGATAAACTAAAAACAATGAGAAACAATAAAATAAGGACACAGAACTCAATTTATTGGTAACTGTTAAAATGTTCAGCCAATCATTGTCACTTTCTGTAAAATTATAACTTGATCTTTAAAATTATTTTTTTAATTCCAAATAAACAAATAAAAATCGGTTCATCCGTTTGGGAGCTCCGATACCACAGACAGACACACAGACACGTTAAACTTATAACACCCCTATTTTTGCGTCGGGGGTTAAAAAGAACGTTTCTATTGAGTAGAAAATTTGACCTAAATGGAGCCACAATTTGGTAGTGACTTAATAAAGTTATGAAACATTGCGGCTACAGCCACGAGCGCTTGTAGTTCGTTAGGGTATAGTCACTTAATTATAGAACATTTTATAATGATTAATTACCCAGGTTTCCTAATGTAGAGCCCTTGACCGTGGTCAACATCTTCAGCTGACCACTGATGGTAGGGATCCTCTCGCACACTTGTAATAAATTCTGAAATTAATAAACATAAAGTGAAAAAAAAGAAAATATACCATGAATACAAAATTATCGTTTTTTTTTTAGCGGTCCGCCCGCGTCTGCGCTTACGTTAAGTAAGATTTTCCCGTGGGAATAAGACGTTTCCCCGTAAAAGTTAACCTATGTGTTAATCCAAGGTATAACCTATCTCCATTCCAAATTTCATCCAAATCCGTTCAGTACTATAGTCGTGAAAGCGGAACAAACATCCAAACATCCAAATATATTTTCACGTTTATAATATAAGTGTGATTGTGACAAAACATCAACGCAATAAATATATTTGAAACTCGTAATAAATAAATTTCAATTTTAAAGAATTCATTAATTTATCTGCTGTCCCAATAATTTCTCGGAAAAAAAAGAAAAGAACAGGAGCAACGGCAAGTAAATTTTGCGTTTCTAAGAGCACCTATACCTTGATTTTTAATTCCGTGGAATTCTGACAGTTCTCCGGTCGCTTGTCGCAAACCTTTTTTTTCACATGTACATTTCTGTTATCACTAATAACAAGACAGGCAAATCATAATTTACATACTGCAATTAAAATGACAATTCTAGTGGCTTGTGCGAACTCTACTTGAATCTTGTATGGTTTACGCTGTGCTTTTTTATCTGTGGCCTGTGGAATAATGATTGTACTGACCGTCTTGATCCTAACGTCAGAGCACTCCTGCGCCAGTTTCTTGGCGAGCGCGGCCACCTCCCGCGACTCCGTCACGATGGCCTTCGACGTGATGATCAACTCACGCTTTCTTTCTGCAACACCATACAACACGCAAGATTACTCGGGTGGTATTTAGGATCCCGTAAAACTCCGTTAAATTTGGTAAAACTGTAGTCAAACGTACGAAAAGACTTTTCATAAAAAACGGAAGCATAAATAAATATGTGGGGACATCTTCACACACGGCCATCTGATCCCAAACTAAGCAGAGCTTGTACTATGGGTGCCAGATAGCTGATATACATTACATAAATAGATAAATACATACTTATATACATAAATAACAACCAGACACAAAGCAAACACAAGTCTCATCACACGAATGTTTGCCCTGGGCGGGATTCGAACCAGCGACCCTGTGCGTCGGAGGCAGATACCACCACCTGGGCTACGGAGCCGTCACAGGTTCTCAGTCGGCATAGGTTCACTCAGCTTCGAAACTTCAAAACCCTTTGTCCCACAATTTTATCTGGTCCAATGAAAAAATACAAGGCTTTAATGAAACCCTTCAACCCTTTTGTTTCTAATTAGGAAATGCAATAAAAACCATGCCCAAAACACAAATTAAACGCAAAATAACACATGTAAATCAACAAATAACCCTTTGCGTGAGCTTGTCGTAACAAAAATCGACACAAAAACAATGAAAACTACAATGAAACAAACAACTTATAAAAAATAACACACACACACACACACACACACAACACACTTGACTATAGCAAAATACACATCAAATTCAAACAAGCAACTTGATCTACTGTAATAAATAACACGTCATTACAAATATCAATTTGAAACAAGGAACTTGACTACAAACACACATCAAGTTCAAACAAGCACCTTGTCTGACAACAAACGCACATTAAGTTAAAAAAACAACTTGTCTATAATAAAACACACCATTAAGTTCAAACATGCACCTTGCTTGATAACAAACACAAACCAGGTGAAAATAAGCAACTTGATCCATAACAAAACACACATTTTAACTACAAACACACATCAAGATGAAACAAGAAACTTAATTTATGACAAACACTTCAAGTTGAAACATGCAACTTGACTACAAACACACATCAAGATGAAACAAGAAACTTGATCTATAAGAAAACACATATCAAGTTCAAACAAGCAACTTGATCTGAACAAACACATCAATTTAAAACAAGCCGCGTTACTTGCCCTCAGCCCCTTGGTCTACGGTTTCCTGTGAGGGCCGTTCTATCCACGGCTTCCGAGTGACGCTTTCCTTCCGTCGAGCTGGTGGAAAACCACGCTATTATCATAATCACAACCTTCGTTTAATTTCAGAACGATGGCGCTTGTAGGACATTCTGTATAACCCGCGCAGATAAAGAATAGATCTGAAAATGGCGTCCGCTCGCATGCTAACTCGCTCACAGTCTATCGCTGTCTATACTCACACAGTGAAGTGCGCGCTGCAAAAAACAATGATAATAATTTGGGTTGGATTTAGACATATTGGAATCGATCGAAGGAAACTGAGCATGTGGGGAGGTTCAGAGGGCTTAACTGAATCCCGCTACATCGATTTAACCTTCAGGAGACTTCAAAAATAAATTAATGAAAATATCAATTTCCTATCACACCCTTGCTCCTTATTTATTTTATTAATATTTTTGTCATTATTATTACCTTCTTAGCATAATTTAAGTTAAAGTAAAATTACTCATTAGTCTGTAGGCTAGATTGTAATGTTATTTTAGCGTGCCTCATTAGGTACAATAGAATTGACGAAATAAAAAAATATTATTATTAGTAACATTAATCAATAATAATCACAATAAACCCGTCTAGTCCCGTTTTAAATCATAATAACAAAAAAAAACGATATTTGAGAACTTGTTTAGCCAACTGTTCCTTAAGTACCCGCCGCCATTTTCAGATCTATTCTTTATCTGCTCGGCTTATATAGACTTTTACAAAATTATATAATGAAAAAGCCCTTAAGATTGTTATCGGACATTTCTTTTGTGGAAAGCGGGATTTCGCAAATTACTGATGAAACACTGTAGACGTGGCAGTAAGAAGGTAGAGGAATTAAAGTTTGTACCCACGCCACGAAACAGAAGCAATGGTCATTTTAGAAAAAAAAAACTCATTGAAAAGTCTTATTGCTTTGAGAAAAACCAAGCACATGTGTGGCTGGACACTTTTACCCTGTGAACATCCGTCCCGTTATAAATCATAATAATAATAATAATGAATAATTAATAACAGAAAAAAGTCAGTAGGAAAAATAAAAATCGATTTTTGAGAACTTGTTTTGCCAACTGTACCTTGAGTACCCGCCGCCATTTTCAGATCTATTCTTTATCTGCTCGGCTTATACCTTAGCAGTAGGGGCGGTATTCATCATGCAATGTCTGGTTCTAGCTATTGATCTAAAAATTCTGATTCCTCTTAAACTTGTAATTCTTCTTTTCTTCGAGATGGCTCTGTAATTACTAGGATGTTTTACACAAACCTGTGGACATCTGTTCGGAAAGCCTCGCCATGAGTACAGCCATGCGTTTGGCGACCCCGACTAACTCGTTGTCGCGCGCAGACCATCCGCGCACCGCAGAGTGCAGCGACAGAGCCGCGTTCTGAAACAACCAATCATATCATCATCATCATCAACAGCTCATAAACGTCCCCACCGAGGGGCTCGAGCCTACCCTAATTTAGGGTGATTAGGCCTTAGTCGACCACGCTGGCCGAGTGCGGTTGGTCGACTTCACACACAACCTTTGAATTTCTTCGCAGGAGTGTGCAGGTTTCATCACGGTGTTTTCCTTCACCGTAAGAGCGTCGAATAAACGTACATATGAATTCGAAAACACATTGGAACCTGGTGGGGATCGAACCCGCGTCTCCCGGACGGGAGGCAGCGGCCCTAGCCACTAGACCACCGACGCTCTTCATTCGATCATATCATCAACAAAGTGTAATCAACCATTCTTGAGATTAATCTAAAAAAACCTTCAAAAATGCGCTTTTTTCGTCCAAATATGCTGCTTTTCCATCTGACAACTTACGTTCCTTGGGGAATTTTGTTCGGTTCCATGAACTCAACTCTACCCTTTCTATTTTAAGGATATTTTTGTAAGACCCTGTATAGGTATACACGTGAAGGGATAGGCAGTGACCACTTGCTACGCTTCAGATACACTTTTTTCGATTTGTCCACAATCATCAATGTTGAATGCGGTCGGCATCGGTGAAAAATTACATTAATAATTATATAGGTAAAACTAAAGTCTTGTTAGTTACACCATTTATAACTAAAGAACGGCTGGACCAATGATTGTCTCGTTTTCCTGATCAGGAATTCAGATTCGGAAACCTGAATGCTCCGCATACATACAAAATGTTCAATAAGGCGCACACGTCCTTACTATATCCGAACGGAAAAAAACCTGACGTTCGTTTCGGAATTAGTTCCGTGCGTTCGGGATACAAAAATAAACGGATGTTTGCGCTAGTCAGCGGAATTCCGAATCTGAATTCCTGATCAGGAAACCGAGCGTGTGCGGCCAGCTGTTATTGGTCCGCCCCAAAAAGGTAAAAATCGGAAAAATGCACGAAATAAATTATAGGCGTTATAAACATATTTCGCGCGTCTATGTCGGATCACCATTTTTAAAAGTCGCGCGCATACGCGATCGACGACGTTCGCTATAGGGCGCATTCCGAATCAGACTTTCAGCGCTGTCAGCGATCAGAAAAGCAAAAAAAATGTATGGCTGACAGTGATTCGGAACGCGATTACGGGTACTTTAATCGATTTCAGCGCGTCTCGGAACGCAGGGATAGACTACAGTTTCAGCGCCGCCTGCGCATGACGGTGCCAATGACATTGATCGCTTGTCAACACTCTGCACCATAAACGTCGGATATCATAGCTGTAATTTTACAACTCTCCCAACATCCCTATTTCATAATGTCAACGGCATTAAGTGTTATTTCTTGATATTTAGCCGAACTAAATCATGTTTACTAATATTCCGGGAGAAAATAATTGCGAAATGTTTTGTTTTTTATGTAACAGTGTCAGGAATGTTGGTGATTCAGAGAGACTGCAGGTTATTTCGAATTGATGAAGCAGTGTCTTGTACTGAATATTTTGCATCTAGTTTTATTATTATTTTATACAATACTCATACAACAGCAGATGTATTTCGGAAAGATAATGAGAAGTAATACTTTTTTTTTTTTTACTAATACTTATAGAAGAAGCCGTGTAGTGACGGCAGAGTATTCTACATTTGTCACCAACCCCTACTCTTCCCGTGGGTGTCGTAAGAGGCGACCTAGGGACTACACATTGAACACACGCTCTCTGATACAGTAACCTTTTAATCTGCGATCTCCAACCCGCCTGCCAAGCGTGCAGATTATGGCAAAACCAAACACTTAAGTGGAGGAGGCTCATAGTCCAGCAGTGGACTGTAACGGGCCGTTGGTGTATGCTTAAAGGACATCAAGTTACCCAAATAATGCAAAACCTCAAAAAAGGGCGGTAGCTCAGTTATTTTTCAAAATCTCAAAGTCTAGTCTATTCTGTCTAGACGGCTCCGTATTAGCCCAGGCGCACAGGGTCGCGGGTTCGTGTCCCACCCAGGGCCAACATTCGTGTGATGAGCACTTGTTTGCATTGTGTCTGGTTGTTGTTTATCTATATAAGTGTGTATTTATCTATTCATGTAATGTATATCAGCTGTCTGGTTCCCATAGTACAAGCTCTGCTTAGTTTGGGATCAGATGGCCGTATGTGAAGATGTTCCCACATATTTATTTATTTATTTCGTCTAGTCAATTTGTAGAAAAATCATTTTTAACGTTGCATACGATTGAATCATCAATGCTAAATACATAATGAAGCAATTTTCATTCATTCATTATTGTATTATAACTTGAGAGTAAACATATTGGTTTGAAACGGCTTGCGTATTACAGGCAAGTCTTTGTAATGGGATTAACTTACGTATATAGGTTGGTCGGAGTCCGGTAATTTTTTGAATATGTTCTCGCCACCGAGTGCAGACTCGACCTCACCGGTCGTGCGCAGGATCTGAAATCACATAATATTTTGTAGCATCTCTAGAACAACTTTAGAACACTCGCTGGTAAATTGGAGATCTTTGGACATCAGAATCGTCTTTTTAAATGAAGTCAAATTTCAAATTCAAATTCAAATTTATTCAAATTTAACAAAATTCTAATACATAGTCATTACAGGATTAGACCTAATTAACTATGCTTTGGTATAATAAATAAACAATCGACATAAACATGCAACTCAGTATGATTAAACATTTATCAGATGTTATCGTATACATAGCCAATCAATACCTACAATACGTCTTAATAACTACGATAATAGTAGGTAATTATCAATAACGGTCATTAAAATATGTCAAGCAATTTAGTCTATATAATTTAAAAGTCAATAAAATAATTAATAATGTCAGCCATGGAATAACAGAACCATGTCAGCAATGGAATATAAAGATAAACAGTCAAATAATAATACCTACTTACCACTATCACTCAAACATAAATATGCATATGCAGCTTTAGTAAACTCAGACAGCGGACAAGCAAATAAATCGATTTCTTTCGCAACACCATTTAAAATTCTCAATGCTGTGACTAATGGAGAATTTTTAAAATATTGGTTCTATTCTTTGGTATAGCTAGAATATCACACCGCATACCCCGCCGCAGCCGCCTGTTCGGTACTAGTATTCCGATAAATCCTAATATTTGAGAGTTATTAAGTTTCCCTCTAAACACTTTGAACACGTATGTTGCGAGAGCTAATTTTCTTCTAACCTCTAGCTTATCATACCCAACCATTCCCATGACGAACAGCGATGGATACAGCAACGGATAGGAAGGATATACGCCATACTGCCTGTAATACAAATACCTAAGAAATTTGTTTTGTATTTTTTCGATCATAGAGCAGTACTTGCGTTCGTGCGGGTTCCATACCATCCCGCTGCACTCTAACCGACTCCGCACAAGGGCATTGTAAAGGGTTGATATAGTTTTCAAATCGGTGAATTCTTTCGATTGCCTTATTACAAATCCGAGATTTTTAAACGCTTTTTTACATATGCTGACTATATGATTACGAAATGATAAGTCAGCTGAAAAGTCAATACCCAAATCCTTAATATATGAGATCCTAGAAATACTTTCACTATCTATCTTATAATTGAACTCTAGTTTATTCACAGCTCTTGTATATGAAACAACGCTACATTTAGATGTATTAAAATAAAGCTTATTATCCTTTCCCCACTGAACCACTCTATTAATGTCCATCTGCAACCAAACGCAATCTTCCAATTTTTTAACAGGTAAAAATAATTTCAAATCATCGGCAAACAACAAACAACGCGCATTAAGTACTACATCCGGTAAGGCATTTATCATGATCAGAAACTGTAATGGCCCAAGATTGCTTCCCTGAATTACACCGGAAGGCACCACGTATGTCGCGGATCTTAGGCCCGCATACTCTACATATTGCTTTCTATCACGTAGGTAGTTTGCCATGAATTGCAACAATGCAGGTGTGCATCCGACCAGGCCTAACTTTGACAGCAAAATGTCATGGTTTACCAAGTCAAAGGCTTTTTTGTAATCAAAGTATGCCACGTCTAGTTGCCCCCCTACCGCCTCATCAAGAGCGATCGTAGCATCCTGTATAAAGCACATCAAGTTGCTGTGAATCCCTCGCCCAGGACGGAAGCCATGTTGTGAGTCAGACAAATTAGCTTGCACCTGTGAGCCTATGGATACGCAGAGAATCAATTCCAAGACTTTGGAAAAGACCGAAGGAATGGCGATAGGCCTACATCCAGATATGTCTGTGCTATTTCCGCCTTTTGGGACCGGAATAACTCGTGTAACTTTCCACTCATTCATATAGACAACAAAATTTATTTTACAGTAAATTAACTCAAAATTCTTGGCCATTTCAAGGTGTACAAGAATGGCAAAAATACCCTCATATAATAATTTAGAATACCTCTTAAAGTATTATCATATAGTTAATAAATAAATAGTAGTATAGTTGGGTTACTGTAGGATGAGCTCTGACAGATTAAAATTTTCGTTTATTTATTTATTTATTAAATAAAATCACATACTGTTTAATGATAAAATAAGAGGTGAAGTTAGTTTATTTTTAATTATTAGCTATTATGGTTTTTAAACTGAATATTATAAAAAAAAGTTGTTAACGTCGTATGAAGAATTTTGAAGCTGTCAGAACTCATCCTATAATAATCCAACTGTGGTATGTATTCGTTACAGTTTACAAAGTATATCGTGTCTATATTACACTTTGTCTAGTTTTTGAACGTGTCGTTTTAAAAAAGTACGTTCGCTGACAACGGCTGGTTCACATTTGAAAGAGGCACATTTACATTTGTAGTGGTGCTCGCGACACCAACCACGTCATGACGCGTATTGCTTTACTTGTGTTTGCAATAATTTAGTATTTAAATAATAGGGAATATGCATAAAAACATTTTTTTTTTCATAGTTCATCTGAAAGTATTCAATAATATAATACCTACAGTCAAAACAGAATCGAAATTGATCGAAAAACAAACTAGATGCAACATTATTAAACAAATATTATATCTGTCCCTCTTTTCATCATCAACGAAAACAAAATTTTCTATGGCGGATGTACGGCCCGCATGACCAATGACGTCAATGGTCATGTCAGACCTCTCTGTCTAACCATCAACTTTGAAGCCTTGTAGCTTTGTTTCTGAGCAAGATATTTGAAAAAATATTCTTTATGTGTTTATCTGGAACTTGAAATATTTCGATTAATGAATTTAAATAAAATGTGCATATTCCCTATTATATAAGTTAGTATAGCTCTACCCTACTTAGTCGTATATTATACGTTCTACCATCAACTTGTATATTTCTCTCTGATATCACCTAGGCCCTCTGCAAATATTGCACATTTATATAGGCTCGTAGTTTACTGCCAAACTATGTGATGCCTGCCTCCGACGCACAGGATCGCGGTTTCGAATCCCGCCCAGGACAAACATTTGTGTGATGAGCACTTGTGTTTGCCTTGTGTCTGGTTGTTGTTTATCTATATAAGTATGTATTTATCTATTTATGTAGTGTATATCAGCTGTCTGGTAACCATAGTACAAGCTCTGCTTAGTTTGGTACCAGATGGCCGTGTGTGAAGATGTCCCCATTTACTTATTTATTATTATTATTATGTGATGCGTAGAAGTGATCTTGAATGTGCCAATATCTTTCTTTCACTCCGTAAAGGATGTAAGTACTCAGGCGCAAGTAGAGTTAGTAGCCCCCATCACTTTCGCAGACGGGTCTTAAGTATGAGGGCTTTGGCTAGAACCACGGTCACGTGTGTGACGTGGCACCAATCATGTCCTGGACCGTGTGACGTCATTACCTCAGCCGTGGTGTCCCTCCAGTCGGGCAGGCGGGACTCCCGCGTGCCAGGAGCCGGAGTGGTGGCACTCAGCTTGTCCTGGGCCTCCGCCAAGGCCGCGCGGAGCTCCGGGTCAGCTCGGGCCACGTGCGACGACATGCTCACCACTATCACGCGGTTGGCGAGCCTGGACACACACACTTATTGTTATAAAAAGTAAATCCTATCGAATTCAAAAAGAACAACCAAAATTAATTAATTAATATAAAATATCATAGAAAAATAATTCTTTTGATGAATGTTAACTGTCTTAAACAGGTACCTTAGTAGTATTGGACAACTACGAAACCCTACACTTTTCGTGGGCCGACACGTGCTTGGCCGGTTTTTATCTCTTAACCGTTCTTTGCAACTTTTTATAATAAATGGGTATATAGAATTAAGACAGATTTTTATTCGAGCAATTTTTTCCCCGTGGACATTTATAATATATCCTCCACATACCATTTGACATTTTTTTCCCATATATTTTTTTGTTTCAAACAATATCTGTGAAACTAAAAAATGTATAATTTTGATCTATTCCCATCCAATACCAAGAGCTAATACCATTTGGTATTAGTTTATTTCCGAATTTATTTTCTATTCCCAACGAGCACCACATTTTAAAACCAATACCAAAACAAGTTTAAAGGTGTATCAATTTACTGGTTCCTATTGTGTTCTTGTTTTGTATTAGTACACTGAATAAAATTTATTCTATTCTAATATCTCTATCAGCTATTCTGCGCATCTGACCGCTTCATCATCATCAGCTAGCTTTTTTATATAGCTCTTACTATGCAACTCTCACAATTTTTACAAATTTAAATTTTATTCAAATTCAAATGTTTATTGCTTTCATGTTGTATATGTACAATGGTCTTAAATGTAAGAAGTCTCAAACATGAGCCCTGCAAGGGCACTGCAAGTAATATTACTAAGGTTTTTTTATATTAAATATTTACAATAATTAATAATTATAAAGTAATATTATAATGAGGTACGGCAGGTACATTAAAACTTATCCTCTAAAAACTCCTGCAGCGTTTAATAACACTTGTCTATAAGAAGTGATTTTAATCTATTTTTGAATTGTTGTATGTTCTGTATATTTTTTATTTCTACCGGTATTTTATTGTATATTTTAACTGTCATTGAAAATGGTCCTATGTTATAAATTTGCAACTTTGAGAAAGGTGTGTCTAGCTTAGTTTGGGGTCGCAGGTTTTGTGGTCGTGAATACTTTGTAAAAAGTTGATAATTTTTTTTTGCAAATAGGCATATACCTCTAGGATATAAATACTTGTAAGAGTTAAAATTTTTAGATCTTGAAAATGTTTTCTGCAGCTGTCTATTGATTTTATGTTTTCTATTATTCTAATGCATTTTTTTTTGAAGTTTAAATAATCTGATGGTTTCGGTGCTATTGTGTTTACATAAATGTATATCGGGATTAGACGCGCTAAACCATTTTAATAGTTGTAGGATGTATTAAAGCTCTCTCTAGACAGACAAACTGATTGATTCAATACTACATTAATCAGTCTCAAACGAATAAATTACAATAGTCAAAACATTTAAAATAAAACCAAAATAATCATGACTCTTACTAACCTACCGTAGCTGAACAATCACATTTTAAGGGTTCCGTAGTAAAAAAGGAACCCTTATAGTTACGCCATGTCCGTCTGTCTATCTGTCTGTCCGTTCGCGGCTTAGCTCAGAGACTCTAAGTACTAGAAGGCTGTAATTTGACATATATATTAATCACGCCGACAAAGAGGAAGAATAAAATCTTAAAAAAAATTTTTTAGGATTCCTCGGGCACACGTGAAGTGGGGGTTATTTTTTTTATTCACAATTACCTTAATAGTGTGAGGTATCGTTGGATAGGTTTTTTAAAGATAATTAGGATTTGCTAAAGCCATTTTTCGATGCTAGTGTACGTTTTAGAAATATTTCGTTTTAAAGTGCTTATTTTTGTTAGAGTCAAGTTTGTGTGCATGGCCCGTCACGTGCTTGGCCGGTTATTTATTAGATAAAAAGATAAATTTGTTTATCAAGTAGCTAAGATAAATCATTTATTTATCCTCTTCGGCCTCCGTGACTGAGTGGTCAGGCGTCAGAACGGTCAACTCTCATTACGGAGGTTCCGGATTCGAGTCCCGGTGGGGACACTGCCATACGAAGAAAATTATTTGTGAGATTTTCTCCAGTTTTGTTAGGACATTGCAGGCTAAATCACCTGAATGTGCGAAAAGAAAGATGGCTCCGTGCATCGGAAGGCACGTTAAGTGGCTGCTATCTACGGTAGTAGTCGTTACAAGAGCCAAGTCAGTGGCCTTTGCTGGCTCTATAACACTGACACCAAGGTTTGTGAGGTCGGTTGTCGACCTTACAACCCACACGATGTAGAAGAAGATCCCGAAGTTGAACCTTCGCTGAAGACAAGGCTATAGTAACCTTGTTGATTGGGGTTGCAAACGCTGCCGAGAGCGCGGCGGCGGCGGGATAAAAATCTATATTATCAAGTCAAATATTTAGAGGCTCAAGCCTACCCTGAAACCGATCAATAATTGCGGGTTGGTCAACTTTATTCACTACTTTTGAATTTATTTGGAGAATTTTTCAGAATGAGTTATTGTTTGCAGCAGTGGACTGCAATAGGCTGATTGTTTGAATGATTGAGTCATTGTTTTGCTTTAAGACGGTTAACCGAATAAGCTGCTGACAATTTGTTATAATAACAGTAGTTCTCACTTATTTTGCATGTTATTTTTAAAACACATGACCCATTTCCACTTGGTGGCATAGCACAGGTTCTGGCATCATTGTCAGTGAAGACACCGTCAAAATCAATTTGAAAGACTGAGGCTAATTCTCACTGTCACGCTCTTTCTCTTAATTTAAGTTCGTCCGTTCTATTCACCTTTAAGTAAAAGTAAGTAAAAACATTTAAAAACCACCACCACCACCTATAAAAGATTAAAAAAGGACAACAGAAGGCTATGAAGGCCATTCTAATATTAGAGCTGTCAAACATCGAATTTAAACCTTATGGCCGCGTCGATTGCACAATTTTAGAGAGCAACCATGCGACTTAAGTCTCTTATCTGACAGCTACGCCTTTATTTTAGGTTATCATTCATTCAAAATAATATCATTCGTTCATCTGAATTCATCTCCTCTCTTTCGTTGGTCATAAAAAGGAAAAGGATAGCTGGATTTTAAAATTAGGATTAGAGCGTGACTGTGTGAATCGGGGCCACTGTCTGCAGTTTGGTAAGGTGGAATCGTAAGATGATTCCATGCTTCGTAAAACAATATCTACGGCTCCGTAGCCCAGGTGGTAGTGTATCTGCTTCCGACACACAGGGTCGCGGGTTCGAATCCCGCCCAGGGCAAACATTTATGTGATGAGCACTTGTGTTTGCCTTGTGTATGGTTGTTGTTTATCTATATAAGTGGGTATGTATTTATCTATTTATTTATGTAATGTATATCAACTGTCTGGTACCCATAGTACAAGCTCTGCTTAGTTTGGGATCAGATGACCGTGTGTGAAGGAGTCCCCACATATTTATTTATTTATCTAAATAAATCGTTGCATGAGCTATGTTAGAGATTTATGGCGGCTCAATAACTCTGAAAGCAGGGTTATTGAGGTCGGTCGACGACCTTGCATCCGGAATGTAAGTTCGACGACGATGACTACGCCGTAGCAGGGGTTACCTATATTAGCAAACGTAAAGGCCTTCAGCGTGACCGGCGCAAAAGTTTTGTTTTGAAATATATTTGAAGATACTTTTCTTTTTAAGGGTTCCGTAGTCAAAAAGGAACCCTTATAGTTTCGGCATTGTCCGTCTGTCTGTCTGTCTGTCCGTCCGCGGCCTAGCTCAGAGACTCTTAGTACTAGAAGGCTGTAATTTGGCATGGATGTACATATTATTAATCATGCCGACAAAGCTGAAAAATAAAACCTTTAAGAAAATTGATTTTTAGGGTTCCTCTGGTACACGTGAAGTGGGGGTCATATATATTTTTAAATGTGAGATAGGTTTTTAAAAAATAATGGAGGATTGTTAAAACGTTTTTTTCATGCTAGTGTATGTACGTATCAGAAATATTACGTTTTAAAGTGCTTATTTTTGTGAGAGTCAAGTTTCCCCCCCTCTACTAGCGAAACCGTTGTATTTGGAAATGTGAAAAAAATTGCGGTAGTAGTGTATATGATGATTTTAAAAAGACAACTATCAACATCAAGTAGGCTTTACAGGTTATCGAATAATAGACCAACTTATAAAATGTACTTGTACAAGTAAGAAATTTGGTACTACAAATATCATAGAAAAATATTTTGATGAATGTTGACTGTCCAGGTAGGTTACCTAAGTAGTATTGGACAACTACGGAACGCTACACTTTGCGTGACCCGACACGTGCTTGGCCGGTTATTTAAATAGAAGAATTAGGTGGCAGCTCTCAGTCTCATTTATAAGTAAGCTAATAAAATGTGTATTTAGTAAGTATAAAACTAGCAATGGAATCTAATACTTAATAAAAATAACTTTTAAGTTTCAAATTAATTGGCGTATTACGTTTTTAAATTCGCCATTTTCCACAAAACCAGCTATCAGAGCTCTACAAACAAATATAGAGTTTGGCATAATTTATTAATTTGATCACTTTTTAAGGTTAAGGTTATGGTTAATTCGTATGTGAATGTAACAAAACATACATATTTTTAATAATTTTACTTTTAAAATGGCAGTTTTAACGGGTCTACTCGGAATAATTTTAGGGATAATTTTATACGAATTTCCACAAAGAGTAACTAATATATTTTATAACTTATATTTTTATTATCTAGACAGCAAACTATCGTGAGTTGACCCATAAAAACCATTTAAAATATATCAAGCTTAAAAAAATAATACCTGTCTCCAAAAGGCACTAAAATAAAACTGCACTAAATCACAAAACAGTCACAAAAACATCATTCCCTCACAAATCACCGCGGGGCGGTCCCCCCTCACTGAACATCCCAGTTCCACGGGCACATACACGAGCGAAACACTGAGAACGCGGGCTCTAAGTTAAACGGCGAATTTCGATTCATACACCCGCTTGATATAAGATACTGTGGCAGTGAGCATGTCTGCGCACGAGTTCGCGCGAGGCTGAGGAGCGCGCGCGCCGCGATTCGCGACGAAAGCGGAACGAATAATAGCCAACATAGACGCAGGCGGCGGGCGGCCGGCGACAACGGTTAGTGCGCGTCTTTATTCATTTTTTATGCTATATTTCAAATTAACACAATCGACGATAGTGGAACTTGGTTCTCGTGTATTTTTTCATATGTTAAGGAAACAGTACGGCATGAAAGTTTTTTTTGTACCTTTATGCCAAAAACTATATTTTTAGAATAAAATACACTTGGATCAGTCTAGTTTTTTACGTTTTAGAAAAATATATTGGTGAGATGATTGTTAAGTCAGCTTTTTCAATGTATTTCTTAAGCGGCTGAAGATTGATCGAGAAATCGTAATACCTACCTAGTTAACAACGTAATACCTACCTAGT
Organism: Carpatolechia fugitivella; assembly: GCA_951230895.1. Classification (NCBI taxonomy): domain Eukaryota; kingdom Metazoa; phylum Arthropoda; class Insecta; order Lepidoptera; family Gelechiidae; genus Carpatolechia; species Carpatolechia fugitivella. The sequence continues at coordinate 1,168,189 of OX579668.1, read as the reverse complement.
TAACAACGTAATACCTACCTAGTTAACAGCGTAATGCCTACCTAGTTAACAACGTAATGCCTACCTAGTTAACAACGTAATGCCTACCTAGTTAACAACGTAATGCCTACCTAGTTAACAACGTAATGCCTACCTAGTTAACAACGTAATACCTACCTAGTTAACAACGTAATACCTACCTAGTTAACAACGTAATACCTACCTAGTTAACAACGTAATACCTACCTAGTTAACAACGTAATACCTACCTAGTTAGCAACGTAATACCTACCTAGTTAACAACGTAATACCTACCTAGTTAACAGCGTAATACCTACCTAGTTAACAACGTAATGCCTACCTAGTTAGCAACGTAATACCTACCTAGTTAACAACGTAATACCTACCTAGTTAGCAACGTAATACCTACCTAGTTAACAGCGTAATACCTACCTAGTTAACAACGTAATACCTACCTAGTTAACAACGTAATACCTACCTAGTTAACAACATAATACCTACCTAGTTAACAACGTAATACCTACCTAGTTAACAACGTAATACCTACCTGGTTAGCAACGTAATACCTACCTAGTTAACAGCGTAATACCTACCTAGTTAGCAACGTAATACCTACCTAGTTAACAACGTAATACCTACCTAGTTAGCAACGTAATACCTACCTAGTTAACAGCGTAATACCTACCTAGTTAGCAACGTAATACCTACCTAGTTAACAACGTAATACCTACCAAGTTAACAGCGTAATACCTACCTAGTTAACAGCGTAATACCTACCTAGTTAACAACGTAATACCTACCTAGTTAACAACGTAATACCTACCTAGTTAACAACGTAATACCTACCTAGTTAACAACATAATACCTACCTAGTTAACAACGTAATACCTACCTAGTTAACAACGTAACACCTACCTAGTTAACAACGTAATACCTACCTAGTTAACAACGTAATACCTACTGTAGCGTTAAAAAAAGGAAGCTAGCTAACCTGTGGTTGACAACCACAGGCGAAACGTGAAATTTAGGAGAACAGAGAAAGAGTTAGTTAAATTTGTCCGAACGGTATAATATAAATTTAAAAGGGCCTAGAAATTGCCAAAGTATCAAAAAGTGAGCCGAGAGCCGGGTCCTGAGGGGACTCCGTCGATATAGTGTCGCTGTACTAGTGTTGTGTTGAGAGAGTGTATCGATGCAGGAAGGTGTAAAGACCGAGGAGTACCCCGGAGAGTAATTGCCAAACGGGAACCAAAAAAAGGAGGGCCAGAGAAACCTAAAGGGCCTTTTTAGAATTTAGAAAAGGAATTTAGACAGAATTTGGCAAAATCCGCATACAAAATTACAAAACTGATACAAAAAAACAGGCTAAAAAAATCCGCGAGATGGGCAGTATCCCGGGGGGGACGCCGGTGCGCGGCTCTGCGGCACTCAGCTGGTACGGGCGCGGACGCACACAACGCAAGGGTCCAGGCACGTCCAATGCCAGGTGGCCTCAGGTGTCCGGAACCACAGCGAGAGATCGAGAAAGGCACGGAGGGACCCTCGTGTGTGTGCCGCAGAGGCCGGAAATACACTGTAAAGATTGACAAAGAAATAATCGCCATCCAACCAAGACAAGGAAAGAGAAAAGTGCGTCGATAAAAACCAGTAGGAAGACAACACAAGACTTACCCGGCTAGTCCAAACGGGATATGTGTCCAAGGCTTATCGCACCATACGGGAATGATCCCGGGCAAAATCCAATTGAATAGAATTGAATATTTTCTAACAAAGCGACTCACGTTTTGGAGATCGATTCAAGAAAAAATCGCTCCTATCAATATGACACTTCGGAAAACAATCAATTTAGAAAAAGGTCAAACCAAGAAAATTTGAAATTTGAAAATGTGACATAAAAACCGGCCAAAAGAAAAAAGAACCATACCAAAAAGGTTATTAAAAAACCTGCAGTAATGCTGCAGACATCCCTTCACCAGAAAAAAAAATCCTCCAACTCGAAAAGGAAAAAAAATCTTCGGGATGGCAACCCTCGAAGGAAGTTGACCACCCTAGAACAATAGACGAATTGTTCAAAGTCAACTATCAAAGGACAAAAATTATCGATAAAAATTTATCGACACTCTACCCCATCACTATAAACCAACGAACACGTCATGTTCCCAGCACGGACGGCTCATAAACGACTCACTGGCCCAAGATAAGAAACCACCGGTGTCCCAAAAGAAGCCAAGTCAATCCTCCAGGAAAAAAGAGGAGGACGGAAATGGCTTGGAGAAAGAAAAAGGAAAGTTGTCAACCACAACAGAAAAAGGTGGAGACAACCGAAGGAAACACCGATGAAGTGGTATCCCTGAACCAGGAGGAAAATGTATGATACGTAAAGGATAGAAAAGGAAATTTGGAAATTAGGATATGTTGGAATATCGGAATGTTGGAATGTCACTAAGTTTTAAAACATAAACGCGCCTACAAACGATATTATTTACACACCTAAATGCTAAAACTAAAAACTATACAAAATATATACAAGTAGTTTTTAAACTACTGGTAAAAAGTTTACAAGTCGAAACTGTCAGTTACGCCCGAAATCAGCTGCAAAAGAAGAAAAACTTCAAATCGATCGTGCGCGAAAACTGACAGGTGACTTGTAAACAAAGAGCTATCAAACGAGGGCCGACGCTCGCCCACGTCATCGTGTTCATCCCGAAACACGTCAGACGCCGACGAACATCGGAAACACTCGGATCGGCTCGGAAAAAGGGCTCGACGGCGCAGTTGATAGGCAACCAACGCCGTCAAAGACGACGTCGGGGTTCGAACTCGACCCTGACAAAAAAAATTAAAAAAGATCCGACGATGGCCATAATAGTCCGACTGCGCAAAGCAGCGGTCACCGTCCTGCCGCGACAAAAAAGCGCGCTTCGGGACAAAAATTTTGCCCCGGCTCAATCCCAGCGGAATGACGCAACATGGGCCAGGTCAGAGGCCTATGGTAGCTCGATAACCTGACCACATGTTGGTTGCGTCAATTCCGAATAACCTAAATACCTACAAACTAACACTAAGATATAACATCAATCTGGCCAGACATACACCCACACACAAAAACACAAAAAAGGCGTATCAAGTAGTAAACTTAGTGACATTCAAAAGAAAAAAAGATGCCAAAAGGTGAATTTAAGCCAAATGATGAGAAGAAAAGTTGGTACACGTTTGCCTGAAGGCTTTTTGAATTTAGAAAAATTATATTCCAGGGGAACAGGGAAAAGAGGGTCTATTTCAAAATATCCTTTACAAGATATGAACCCTCGTGCGGGGAATCTGGATAAACACGAAAAGATATATTCGGGGACTATTTCAACGACCGCGTCTTAGTATGGACAATTGAAGGCACCAAAGATACGTCACACGATTACCGCAACTGTCGGCCAACCCACGGCATACAGTCTTGGCTACTCGTGGACAGCACCCAGTGTACACTTCTTTGCATACAAGAGGCTCGTAAATAGCCCCACGAGTTTTGCAGGCGGGTAAAAAAACTAGACAAGGAAAAACAAGTAAAGGGGAAAAAAATTAGGGGAAGACCGAAAAATAAACGAAATTTACAGATAAATTTATGTTACGGGCGCCATTTGTAGCGTTAAAAAAAGGAAGCTAGCTAACCTGTGGTTGACAACCACAGGCAAAACGTGAAATTTAGGAGAACAGAGAAAGAGTTAGTTAAATTTGTCCGAACGGTATAATATAAATTTAAAAGGGCCTAGAAATTGCCAAAGTATCAAAAAGTGAGCCGAGAGCCGGGTCCTGAGGGGACTCCGTCGATATAGTGTCGCTGTACTAGTGTTGTGTTGAGAGAGTGTATCGATGCAGGAAGGTGTAAAGACCGCGGAGTACCCCGGAGAGTAATTGCCAAACGGGAACCAAAAAAAGGAGGGCCAGAGAAACCTAAAGGGCTTTTTTAGAATTTAGAAAAGGAATTTAGACAGAATTTGGCAAAATCCGCATACAAAATTACAAAACTGATACAAAAAAACAGGCTAAAAAAATCCGCGAGATGGGCAGTATCCCGGGGGGGACGCCGGTGCGCGGGTCTGCGGCACTCAGCTGGTACGGGCGCGGACGCACACAACGCAGGGGTCCAGGCACGTCCAATGCCAGGTGGCCTCAGGTGTCCGGAACCACAGCGAGAGATCGAGAAAGGCACGGAGGGACCCTCGTGTGTGTGCCGCAGAGGCCGGAAATACACTGTAAAGATTGACAAAGAAATAATCGCCATCCAACCAAGACAAGGAAAGAGAAAAGTGCGTCGATAAAAACCAGTAGGAAGACAACACAAGACTTACCCGGCTAGTCCAAACGGGATATGTGTCCAAGGCTTATCGCACCATACGGGAATGATCCCGGGCAAAATCCAATTGAATAGAATTGAATATTTTCTAACAAAGCGACTCACGTTTTGGAGATCGATTCAAGAAAAAATCGCTCCTATCAATATGACACTTCGGAAAACAATCAATTTAGAAAAAGGTCAAACCAAGAAAATTTGAAATTTGAAAATGTGACATAAAAACAGGCCAAAAGAAAAAAGAACCATACCAAAAAGGTTATTAAAAAACCTGCAGTAATGCTGCACTACCTAGTTAGCAACGTAATACCTACCTAGTTAACAACTCATTTTTATACTACATCTGTCTGCCCGCAGCTACGACCGCGTTTTTGAATATTTTCCCAATGGAATAAGATTTTTCCCGCAGTAAAAAGTAGCCTTGGATGTCAACCTATCTTTGTACCAAACATTAAAATCAGAACAGTGGTTTACCCTTGAAAAATTAACAAACAGACAGACAGATGGACTGACAAAAATTACTTTGCCATTTATAAAATATTAAAAGTATTGATGGTATGCATATAAAAGTAAAAAGCCCTAAATAAAAAAATAAATAAATCAGGGTAGGCTCCAGCCCCTCGAAGAGGACGTATATGAGCTGTTGGTAGGCTCCAGCCCCTCGGTGGGGACGTATATGATCTGTTGGTAGGCTCCAGCCCCTCGGTGGGGACTTATATGATCTGTTGGTAGGCTCCAGCCCCTCGGTGGGGACGTATATGAGCTGTTGGTAGGCTCCAGCCCCTCGGTGGGGACGTATATGAGCTGTTGGTAGGCTCCAGCCCCTCGGTGGGGACGTATATGAGCTGTTGGTAGGCTCCAGCCCCTCGGTGGGGACGTATATGAGCTGTTGGTAGGCTCCAGCCCCTCGGTGGGGACGTACATGAGCTGTTGGTAGGCTCCAGCCCCTCGGTGGGGACGTATATGAGCTGTTGATGATGAAAGGTAAAAAGTATTAGCAGCTTTTTCTTCGGGAATATACGAATTTAAAAAAAGAAATAATCTTATTTGTGGTTATGGGTTTTTAATAAAGATGGCACATAAGATTACCAGTTTTCAACAATAAAATTAATCTTTCTAATAATGTGTACTACATATAGTGCCATAACCCTTTCCATGCTCCAGTTTCCAAGACACTAGCACCGCATCCCAATAACCCAGTACCCCTGGTTCCCATATCCTACCATCGTCAACAGCTCTTATACGTCCTCACCGAGGGGCTCGAGCCTACCCTGAATTAGGGCGATTAGGCCTTAGTCGACCACGCTGGCCCATTCAGTGCGAGTTGGTCGACTTCACACACAACCTTTGAATTTCTTCGCAGGAGTGTGCAGGTTTCATCACGATGTTTTCCTTCACCGTAAGAGCGTCAAATAAACGTACAATATGAATTCGAAATTCGAAAACACATTGGTACGCGGTGGGGATTGAGCCCGCGTCTCCCAACGGGCAGCGGCCCTAGCCACTAGACCTCTGACGACGCTCTATATCTATCCTACCATAGTCCTATAATACTAACCGGGGGTTGTATTGGGTTTCCTTCTTTTACATAGAGCTGTATAGACGTAGTTGGGCCCTTGCGGTGATATTATGAGGCGAAGAGTTCTGTGAGGAAGATTGGTTGGCCGAAACAGGGGCGACGACACTCGTTCCGGTGCATTCTTAGCGCAAAGAATAGGGGATCGGACTGTTCACCATATTTTATGAATTATTTTTAAAATATAGATTAGTAGCAGACGATTCGCGAATAAAAAAACAGAATCGATCGAAAAACTAATTTACAGTGATTTTTTAAAGTTTCAATATGTCTGTCTCTTTCAGAAACCATTTTTTGTATGGAGATTATATTTTATGGCGTTACTAACAAATGACGTCACAAGTGGGTATGTGCCTCTCTGTCTAATCTTGAACATCAAACCTTTATAACTCGGTCAATTTTAAAGATAGAGCAAAAAATCTTTTAGTGTTCGATAGTAGAAACTAAGAAGTTTGGGTTTATAAAATAAAAAAAAGTAGTCCGATTCCCTATTGCTATTGCTATACATTAGCGTGGCAATGCCGCCTGTGTGTCGAGCTCTCTTGCTATACATCAGCGTGGCAATGCCGCCTGTGTGTCGAGCTCTCTTGCTATACATCAGCGTGGCAATGCCGCCTGTGTGTCGAGCTCTCTTGCTATACATCAGCGTGGCAATGCCGCCTGTGTGTCGAGCTCTCTTGCTATACATCAGCGTGGCAATGCCGCCTGTGTGTCGAGCTCTCTTGCTATACATCAGCGTGGCAATGCCGCCTGTGTGTCGAGCTCTCTTGCTATACATCAGCGTGGCAATGCCGCCTGTGTGTCGAGCTCTCTTGCTATACATCAGCGTGGCAATGCCGCCTGTGTGTTGAGCTCTCTTGCTATACATCAGCGTGGCAATGCCGCCTGTGTGTCGAGCTCTCTTGCTATACATCAGCGTGGCAATGCCGCCTGTGTGTCGAGCTCTCTTATTACATCAGCGTGGCAATGCCACCTGTGTGTCGAGCTCTCTTGCTATACATCAGCGTGGCAATGCCGCCTGTGTGTCGAGCTCTCTTGCTATACATCAGCGTGGCAATGCCGCCTGTGTGTCGAGCTCTCTTGCTATACATCAGCGTGGCAATGCCGCCTGTGTGTCGAGCTCTCTTGCTATACATCAGCGTGGCAATGCCGCCTGTGTGTTGAGCTCTCTTGCTATACATCAGCGTGGCAATGCCGCCTGTGTGTCGAGCTCTCTTGCTATACATCAGCGTGGCAATGCCGCCTGTGTGTCGAGCTCTCTTGCTATACATCAGCGTGGCAATGCCGCCTGTGTGTCGAGCTCTCTTGCTATACATCAGCGTGGCAATGCCGCCTGTGTGTCGAGCTCTCTTGCTATACATCAGCGTGGCAATGCCGCCTGTGTGGAGCTCTCTTGCTATACATCAGCGTGGCAATGCCGCCTGTGTGTTGAGCTCTCTTGCTATACATCAGCGTGGCAATGCCGCCTGTGTGTTGAGCTCTCTTGCTATACATCAGCGTGGCAATGCCGCCTGTGTGTCGAGCTCTCTTGCTATACATCAGCGTGGCAATGCCGCCTGTGTGTTGAGCTCTCTTGCTATACATCAGCGTGGCAATGCCGCCTGTGTGTTGAGCTCTCTTGCTATACATCAGCGTGGCAATGCCGCCTGTGTGTTGAGCTCTCTTGCTATACATCAGTGTGGCAATGCCGCCTGTGTGTTGAGCTCTCTTGCTATACATCAGTGTGGCAATGCCGCCTGTGTGTTGAGCTCTCTTGCTATACATCAGCGTGGCAATGCCGCCTGTGTGTTGAGCTTTCTTGCTATACATCAGCGTGGCAATGCCGCCTGTGTGTTGAGCTCTCTTGCTATACATCAGTGTGGCAATGCCGCCTGTGTGTTGAGCTCTCTTGCTATACATCAGCGTGGCAATGCCGCCTGTGTGTTGAGCTCTCTTGCTATACATCAGCGTGGCAATGCCGCCTGTGTGTTGAGCTCTCTTGCTATACATCAGCGTGGCAATGCCGCCTGTGTGTCGAGCTCTCTTGCTATACATCAGCGTGGCAATGCCGCCTGTGTGTTGAGCTCTCTTGCTATACATCAGCGTGGCAATGCCGCCTGTGTGTTGAGCTCTCTTGCGCCAGGAATGTTGCGGAGAGGGTTATTAGATTAGATTAAGTTTATTTGACGAAATTTTTTATAATGTGTTAAAACTTTACGTAGACCTCGCGAGTGTCTCTTTATATTTATATTTATGTCTCTTTATATTTATTTTTATTTTTTTCTCCACAAAGATCCTCGACCCCTTGAAATTTATTTAACATTTTATTTTAGTTTTTTATTTTATTTTAATTGATTGAGAAATGTGACCTGTAGAAGAAAACAGCTTCAGCGGTAGACCTTGTAAGCTGACAACCCCTGTTCCTCCGTCATTTTTTAAAATTTCCAAAAAATGACTCGACAAATTTTGATTAATTTATCGAACCTGCTCACAAAATTTCACGAGAATCGGTTCAGAAACGCGACCTGTAGAGTGGAACAAACAGACAGATGGACAGACATACAGAGAGACGTAAAAAAATTTTTTGGATAAGCTGAAACAGAGACGCTTCGCTCGCTCAGGCAATAATGGGATGGGTCACATTTGTTTCGAGATGATGGTATGCCAAAAGTAATAATAAATGTGACACACTGTGTGTTTGTGTTGCCCTTTAAAGTGACTGAAGAAGTTTCCCATGATAAATGTCTTTATTCAGATAAAAAACGCAGCGTGCAATGAAATACACTTGGATCAGGATGAAAATACTTTCTATAAATAATAGTCCTTTTTATAAAAATATAATATGAATTATTCTTAAATTTTAATAACAGACAGATAAAATACCTCCTACATTTGTATTTTTCGAAAAATATCGACAGATGGCGCTGCAGGGTTTTTAGAAGTCGCTATCGTTTGGTCGCGACGCTCGATTTAAATACGTCAGGTAGTGCCGGTAATAATATTATCATATCAATACGCACTTCATATCAAGTTCAATTTTTAAAAACTTGTCGCGGTGACAGGTTCGTATGAAACAAGGTACGATGTATAGTACTTTAATGCCGCGGCCGCAAAATTAGTTATTGCTGGACGAGGGCACGTTTAAAGTCCGAGGCGCAGGCGAGGACTTTTATTGTGTACGAGTCCAGCAAGAGTTATTGCGGCCGAGGCTTGTATAGTGCTTTTCTCTGAAATATGCGAGGAAATTACAAAATACTAATAATATTGTGGTACCTTGAATTTAGATGTCTAAACTTATAAGTTCTAATCTTTATCACTTTCTACTTTGATTTCTTGAACCATGCATTGTTATAATATTTCGCCAATTCAATGATTAGTTAACTCCATCATGAAAAAAAGTAACAAAATAAATACATAGAACAATAAAAATAAAAGCGGCGAAAATTACAAACAAACCGCCATATTGTGCACTTTTCTTTTTTTTGTTTTGTGCCCGTGTCATACCGAGCATACAGCCAACTCAAATTACTACGAGTCGTGTACGATTCATATAAAATTTGAATTTAGAACATTAAAACTTATGAAGAGTATGCTATAAAAGACTCAAAAACACTGAAATTTCTGAACGAAAGTTACTTTGCCGGCCTAGGCCATTTGAGGGCACATTGCCGGCCGCTGTTTTGTATGGGGCAATGTTTCGTCCAAAAATGTGTCACTTCGCGTACTGTTTTTTTACAGTAAAGATCACATTTTCGAGCGTATCGGAGAAAATATTATAGATATTTTTTGTAGTCAGTTATTTGAAATTTTAAAAAAATACGGAGTAAATAGGGTTGAAAACATAAAAAAAGAAACATAAATTAGCCATTTCGAAAAAAAAATATTTTGCGAGGCGTACAGCTCACAGAGCCGTAGTTTAAGTCCCATAGTAATGATTTATACCCTATTTTCCTTGTCTTACATACATAAACAAAGTTAACTAACACTCCAACTCAAAAACTATCATTTTTACAAGTTATAAAATGATCAAACAGATAATAATGCTGGACAATTTCCAATTTCCACGAGAATAAACTGTATGCAATTCGTATAAAGTTCAATATCATTACTGTCGTTATAAATTCGGTTGCATTTGTCCAACGAAGTAATAAGAGCGGGTTTTGCTTGCACTACGTTCGATCTACTCCGTGAAAATACGGTCTGGTGGAGACTTTGCAATAGGGAACATGCACAATTTTTTTAAATTCATTAATCGAAATATTTCAAGTTCCAGATAAACACAAAAAAAAAATCCAAATATCTTGCTCAGAAACAAAGTTATAAGGCTTCAAAGTTGATGGTTAAACAGAAAGGTCCGACGACACATGTGACGTCATATGTGTCGCGGGCCATACATCCGCCATAGAAAATTTTGTTTTCGTAGAGGGGGACAGATATATTTGTTTAATAATGTTGTATCTAGTTTGTTTTTCGAACAATTTCGATTCTGTTTTGACTGTCAGTATTCTATTTTTGTACACTTTCAGATGAACTATGAAAACATCGAATATTTTTTTTTGCATGTTCCCTATTATAGGCTAACGCATTTCAGTTCAGTCTCGAAGCATGCTGCGTTAGGTTTTATTTATCGAAAATCTTGTAAAGCCTAAGCGATTTCAGTTCGTACTTTGACTCAAATAATATTCGTTTCTTGGCGCGAAGGATGTCCGTCCATAGCTATTCAGATTTTAGATTAATTTAAGTTAGATTTTTGTGTTTTTGTATAGTTTTAATTTTTTTTGTCTTTTTTATGAATAAATTTTTTTCAGTCTGTTTTTTTTTTGAGAAAATTAAAAAGTTTTGGAACAAAAGATGTTCTTTTTCATGGGCTGACTTTACCACCCGAGAGGATTAGTATTGTTGTGCTAACACGTTGTACGACATGAGAAGCATTACGTCAGATCTACATATCCGACCAAAATCACTTTTTAGTATGCAAATTTTTCTTAAACAATAAGGCCGCCTGTTGACTCTTATGTTTTTATGTTTCTGTTATGTTGTCCTGTTTTGTTTTCGTTTGGTGTCAATAAAGTACTTATATTGGTACTGTAGCATGGTATAAGTAATCGCATCGTAAGAATGCCGTCTTGACAGCAGGCAGGAAATGTGAAAACCAAATAGGTGCAAAAGGGACAGAAAAAAAATTGTACGTGTATGACAGCTGTCAGGACGGCATTCTTACGATGCGATTACTATAGGCATACTGAAAGTCCCTGGATCTGGCCACTAACAATAAAATAATGAAAAAACAATTATGGAATTCGAAAATGGAACTGGATGTTACTTTTTAATTTGTGAGACTGCTAAAAAGTGATTTTGGTCGGATATGTAGATCCGAGCTAATGTGTTGGGTACGTGTTCATACCTATACGTCTCAGCCTCGTTGGTTATTGCTGGCCGTAAATACTTTTAGAATCATCGGGTTTATTTGAATTTAGAAGAAACAAATATGTTTGGAACGCTCAAGAGTGGATTCTATTGTAGACTGTCCTCAGGAAAACTTATGTTTTGAGGAAATTATAATTAATAAACTACTTCAATGATATACACGTCTTGATTCTTTAATAATACCGCTTCTCCCCACGTCGTATAATGCTTCTCATGTCGAGCGTCGTCGATGATGATGATGCACGTCTTCCGGCTGAAATGCTGTACCAACCTGGTGATGGCGTTGGAGGTGTGCGCGCAGAGCCGCGGGTCGTTGAGTTGGCTCGACTCCTCGCGCATTCTGGCCATCGTCTCTCCTGCGCATCATAAAAACTTTGATTCCGCACATCGGCCAGTAATAGCGGCCGTTGACATATTTACACGCATGCACAGAATTAGTATCCGATCCGAAGGATGGCCACTAGATATCTATTTCGATGTCACCGCGAAATAAAAAGTTTTGATTGAAAACTGGTGTGATGGAAATTCTTTTATATTAATGCTTACAACTTTGTTTTTATTTTCTTATTGTGTAACTTTATAAAAATTATAAATTATACTTAGTTAGTCCTGTACAATGTTTATATTACCCTAAGATTTCACAGAATAAATTAATCTTTTATCTTTAGTTAGTTTTCTAATTATTTAAATTGTAACTCCGAATTTTCGGGGTCATACTTCAGATGAGGATACAATCCTACACTTTTTAATTTTATTAAAATTTGGGAAAAGAAATTAATGTGTACTTATACCTATACAATTAAGAATATTAAAAACAAAAAAATATGTCACCATATAAAATATCAATTGAATAATAAAACAAAAAAAACAACACTGATGATTGTAAGCAATATAATAAATAATAAACGAATAAATGAAAAATTATCTTAGAATATTACTAATTAATAGAATACTTGGGACAGTAGAATACTAGAATGATAGTAGGGATACTAGAATACTAGAATAATAATTGGGAAGGGCAAAGTGGGAAGTGGTCATTTTTAGGAGTGGATTTTATAGGATAATAAGGATTATTTTTTGTCATTGGTATTATTAGCTAGCTTTCATCGACAGCTCATATACGTCCCCACCGAGGGGCTCGAGCCTACCCTGAATTAGGGCGATTAGGCCTTAGTCGACCACGCTGGTCCCTGTACAGGTTGGTCGACTTCGCATACAACCTTTGAATTTCTTCGCAGGAGTGTGCAGGTGTTTTCCTTCACCGTCTAAGAGCGCCGAATGAACACATCGGTACGTGGTGGGGATCGAACCCGCGTGTCCCGGACGGGAGGCAGCGGCCCTGGCCACTAGACCACCAACGCTCTAGCTATTAATTAGCTAGCTTTGACGTCGACAATTTTTTTATAAAGACATCTTTAACACTGACCGGTTCTTGCTTTACGTAATACACACATATTATTTAACCATTTATTGTACACAATAGATAACAAAAATACAAATACATATCTTATCAAGGTCCGATAAACATTGTCCTGAGGCAAACATCCGCAAAAATTGTAACTAATTTAAAAAATATGTTGTAGACTGGCTGGATGGATAGTCTTGATCATAACGGTACTGAAAACCCATTTGTAACGCTTACCTAACTGAACTCAAACAAAGATACGGATTCAAAATATATGGACACGTACGTACACAATCCACATGCATACACAAGCACACACGCACATACACACACACATACATACACACTGAAATATTTCTAAACTACTTAATGACTTGTTTTTTATTTTTCTTTATTTATTTGCTAACTTTTGTTAAAACTGCCCTCAATCTTGGTTCGCAAGGTATGGGGCCTGGCGATCCATCACACAGGTAATCCCTAGTACGGGCTCTCATATTCTGGTGCTAAATTTACTATAATGATTGTATTATTAGTTTTTAAGAAAGATTATGAGAGCGAATAAATATGACTTATTATTATTATTATAATTAGATTAACCAAATACTCGACTAACTGCTGGAAAAATGACATAATAATCGTATCATACATGTGATGTGTGTACCTTGTATACCTTGAATTTTAATTCCGTAGAATTCTGACAGATGGAGTATTGCCAGGCAGAAAACAGGTTACCAAAATTACAGGTATCACATTTTGATGAATAAAAAAAACAGTGAATTATTTTAAAGTCACATTTTATTTAATTTTAACAATTGTTGGATGACTATAATATTTTTAAGTTGTAATCTGTTCAAGTTACTACATTCAATGTGGGAGAATATTTACTAAGGCCGGGTATCATTTTCAAATAACCGCAGGTTGCAAACAGTTGGTTAATATTTCTATTTCTAATGCAAAAAGACTTTTAAAAATGCATGGAACCAAAAAAATAAAGATGTTCTTAATCTAACATATTAGCATTGCTATTAAAATAACAATTCTTGTAATTTGTAATTTGTAATTTATTTATTTGTTCAAAAAAGGTTAACAATAGGTAATGCACTAGTCCCTGCACTAAGATACCATGCATACAATTCTTCCATGCAGACTTCACTTTATTTCGTATTGTATGGCCACAGATAAAAAAGCACAGCGTAAACCATACAAGATTCAAATAGAGTTTGCACAAGTCACTGGAGTTGTTATTTTAATTGCATTGTATGTAAATTATGATTTGCCTGTCTTGTTATAATAGTGATAACAGAAATGTACTTGTGAAAAAAAGTTTGCGACAAGCGACCTGAGAACTGTCAGAATTCCACGGAATTAAAAATTACGGTATACATGTGTGTATTTGTGATGCAATAAACTTGTTATCTATCTATCATACGAGCAAAATCTTCATATCTTCTCAGCCATGCGCAATGCGCATGAATTCATTCATCTATCATTCATTTCCTGCTCCAGACCAATAACATGAAGTTTATTTGTGTACGGTTGTAACGCAGTACTGCGAACGACAATATTCGTGTCAAAAATGTTAATAGTCTAGAAAATTTCACTTCTAATAGCAAGGAAAGATTGTTATGTGAAAATCGGAACAGAGAAATACTTGAATATTTTGAGTTTTCACTTTATGGGTAACATTTTGGGAAGTTTTATTTCAAAGAGTTATTACGAGTTTGATTGTTATTTTACGGTATTTTATATTCTGTGCTCGGTAAAAATAAGATATTGTTGCATTAGCAATCATGACCAATGAGTAATATGACATCACAACTTACTATAATAGTTAACGGTACATGTTTTTAAGACTTCTATGCAATAAAAACGGCTAAACCGATTTTGATGAAACATGTCTAAGAACCATCGCTAGGAAACCCGCATCCAAATCGGTTGAGCCGTTTAAGACGGTACGGTACGGTGCCACAGACAGACACATATAGCGGTCAAACTTATAACAACCCTCTTTTTTGTGTCGAGGGTTAAAAAATCTATAAAATGGATGAAATTGTGTAAAATTATTTGTCTTACAACGAGACAACTATTATCAGAAAACTGAAACACTTCCCGAAACATTTCTGAAAACTCAAATAATAATAATTAACTTTTCATACAAACTCATCAGCTGACTCTTTCATGACTGAGTCAATTTGAAATTAAAGAAAGACTGAATTTGAAAAAATATGGTTAAAAATATTTCGGTTTTATGGACTGCGTTATTGAGTTGATGCGTTAATTAGGCAAATACATCATTAATTTAGTGAACATTCATAAAATGCATAATAAAAAAATAAAATAAAGCAAAAAAAATAATGCATCATATAGTTTTTTTTCATAGTTCCAATCGAAATTGATCGAAAAACAAACAAAGGAAATTGCCCACGGGTGGTATCGCTAAAATCTTAAAATCCAAGTTGTGTCACAAGTTCATAAAATATGTAATTCTTATTTTTTTATAATATGATTTTATATCTATTAAATAAAACTTAACTTCTCCGGATAAATATAATAAAAAATACATATTTTTATGTGTTTTCTTGTTTCCGTTATTTACCTTCTTTGATAAATTGATCTCACTCACTCACTCCGGGTGTGTATTTTTGCACTGAAATCGATACGAATGTCATACTTTTCGAATTTCGTTTCTCGTATAGCTACCTGTCATCAACATTTTCTATGGCGGACTATGACGTCACAATACACATCGGCTCTTTCTGTCTAACAATCAACTTTGAAGCTTGCTTGAAATATTTCGACTAATAAATAAAAAATGAGCGTCGGATAGACCACTAGTGGCTAGGGCCGCTACCTCCCGTCCGGGAGACGCGGGTTCGAACCCCACTACGTACCAATGTGTTTTCGAATTTCGGATTCATATTTACGTTTATTCGACGCTCTTACGGTGAAGGAAAACATCGTGATGAAACCTGCACGCTCCTGCGAAGAAATTCAGAGGTTGCGTGTGAAGTCGACCAACACGCACTGGGCCAGCGTGGTCGACTAAGGCCTAATCGCCCTAATTCAGGGTAGGCTCGACGAGCCCCTCGGTGGGGACGTATGAGCTGTTTATGAATAAAAAAATGTGCATATTCGCTAAATGCTACATCGTTCCGATCTTTAGCCGCTAGCGTTGAGCCGGATGATAAGTGGCCGGCGTTTGATTAAGCGAGGTCGCGGCTAATAAATCTTGGTTGCAATTTTTCATCAAATTGGCGAGATTTAACAAAACTTTTAAGCGGATGTATGTTGTGTTTTTAAACTGTCTAATAGTTGTGATAAATAAATAGCATACTAAATGATTTAGTCGCAAGTTTGACCGCAAATGCTAACTAAAACATGATTTAATTTTGTCCGGCAAAGACAGTCTTTTCAACAAGGATTTTTATTAGAATAAAAAAAAGGACATATTTGCCCGCTATCATCAAAAGAAGTTATCATTTTTAAATATGAGTTTTTAAATGACACTATTATTGAATAGTTACAATATTTACTATAATTGTATTCAATTTTATTTCATACTGTTATGAGTTAAGACTCGATGTTGACTAAATTAATTTAATTATTATTAAGTCACTGTCAATATTCATAAGCTGAAATTGAACAGGGAACGGGCAGCAGCGCTCTCTGATACAGTAACCTTTTAATCTGCGATCTCCAACCCGCCTGCCAAGCGTGGAGGTTATGGCAAAACCAAACACTTAAGCGGAGGAGTCTCATAGTCCAGCTGTGGACTGTAACGGGCCGTTGATGAGGCCAAGGGCAAGAGGAAAAGTATCCAAGTATAAAAATATCACCCATGGTTTCTGTCTACTTCTACCATGCTGCGTATCACGACAAAACTGCTATAAAATCGCCACATTTACAAGATGGCGGATGTTTATCAATTTTAACGACATTTTTCAACAATCTTGTATATAAAAATTAATAAGTTAATTATAGCATATAATCTGTTTTCTCGTTGTGTTTGTTTAAGACTTCTGCGCTGTACGCCCTGCCGAAACGTCGTCGGGCGAAAACAAGGTATTATTTTTAGTACCTTTTACCTAAAATCGTGCGGTTAAAAATCAGCTGCAGTAGCGCCACCAATTGAAATAAATAATTTAATTATTTTCAGTGACTTCGATCGAAATGATTATGTGTTTAACGATAGGGTTACAAATATATTGTAGTAACTGTTTTATAGTCCTAAATATAATCAATAAGTTATGTAAGCCATAACTGCCAAAAGTGGCCACTTTTTCGACTTACATAACTTATCGATTATATAAGTCGTAAAAGTGGCCACTTATAGGACTATAAAACAACAACTAAAATATATTCGTAACCTTGTCGTTAAACACATAATAATTTCGATCGAAGTCACTGACAATAATTAAATGATTTATTTCAATTAGTGGCGTACTGCAGCTGAAAAAGGTCAATGTTTCCCGATATAAGACTAAGTAATCAAGTTCCCGCCCACTACATTACCACTTCAAAAATACGTAGCGAAGTTTTAGTTAAAAAAAAAGTCTATGAGGAGGCTAGCCATTCAGCTCAATGAGTACTATTTACATTTATTCGGCTATCGGGCTTATTCAATCATGGGGCGGTTACATTATTATCATCTAATACATTTATTTTTAGACTACGAAAGCCCAAAAATCTTCAAAACAACGTGAGAACATGCCTAGATTATTATTCTACTATAGCTGTTCAATGTGCCGTGTGGTGACGGCAGAGTAGAATACATTTGTCACCAACCCCTACTCTTCCCGTGGGTGTCGTAAGAGGCGACTTAGGGACTACACATTGAACAGGGAACGGGCAGCAGCGCTCTCTGATACAGTAACCTTTTAATCTGCGATCTCCAACCCGCCTGCCAAGTGTGGAGATTATGGCAAAACCAAACACTTAAGTGGAGGAGGCTCATAGTCCAGCAGTGGACTGTAACGGGCCGTTGATGTTGATGTTTTGATTGATAGCTGTTCAAAATTTCGTGGTGCAAGATTTTCCCGTGCGAATAAGACTTTTGCCGTAAAAAGTACCCTATGCAATTAATGTATCCAGGGTATAAACTATCTCCATTCAAAATTTCATACAAATCCGTTGAGTAGTTTAGTTGTGAAAGCGATCCAAATATCTTATCCTCCAAATATCTAAACATATTCACATAATACTGGCGTGATTTATTTGGCACTACTAGTATAATTGGATGGTGGTGAACCGCTTCCTATATTGTGGTAGTTTTACAGCAGTCGTAAACAAGACGAATACCAGTTAATTTGTGGCTTAATTTAATATTTAATAAAGTCTACCCGTAATAGACGAGGTGATAAACAATGACTCGCGGGAAATATTTAAGGCGTCGTAGATTTAAAGTTTAGCGACATTATACGGGAAATAAGTCGCATTTGGGACTGCGAAATCAAAGGAAAGATACATTTTTGATGATAATTTGGGCGATAGCATTATCAGAATAAGACATTATAATAAAAAGGTGACGTTTTGGCAATCAAGCGTTTTGAGTAGGGAGCATTTTGAGAATGCGATAATTTAGGTTAGAGTGACCGGCGCGATGCGCAGTTATAGTAACCACGCTTGTACCCCGAAGGGACAGGTAGCATCTCCACGTGAAATGATGACACGCGCGCACAAAATATTATCCCATTTGCGTGTTAATAGACACTTCGGGAGTTTGAAATATCGGAAAGAGACATTGAAACCATGCTGATCTAGTGAAGAGACTTTATGCCATGGACAACAAGTATCACCGGGACTGTGATATTCTGGGACGTGATAACTTTTTAACATATACACACAAGGACAGTGACATTATGGTAATGGAACATTTCAGATAGTAAGACACAAATAAGGTTACTAACATTCTGCAAGAGGGGTATTACGAAATAAACAGTTTCATTTCATTTTTCATTATAAGAACGCACGCGTAAAGTAACCCTTTTGCATTGACTTATCGGGAAAATGGATGTGTGGGTGGGGGGTCGGGGGGGTGAAAGGGACGTTTAGAAAGGGAAATAGGATACACCGATATCTGAGCTGTTTTAGCAGAACATTTAATAAGGAAACAAGATAGACATAACAATAAATAAATGTGTGCAGTCATCTCACACACGGCAAACAGCCCCTGACTAAGCAGAACCTATTTTATAGGAATCAGACTATTTGATAGACATACATAAATAGATTAATATTTACATACATTTAGGTACACTAGATCCAGATATGGTAAACAAGTGCTCATCACAATTTTTTTTGCTCTAGACGGGATTCGAACCCGCATTGTTCTACCATCTAGGCGACGGAGCCTTCAATGATAAATCGAGAAAGTGACATATTAGGAAAAGGGCAATATACCAAAAAGATATTTTGAGGCAAACTGTCACTTACCAGCAGTTTGCACAAACTGCAGCGGATCAACAGCTTGGTCGCACATCTCGCGCACGCGCGTCAGCTCCGAGGCGTATTGCGCTAAAAGCGCGCGGTAACGTTCAACCACCGCCGCGTCATGCGGTGACGTCACGCGCGCCTGCGCAGCCTTCACCAGCTGTGGGGCGAGCAGCTCCGTCTGAAACGGGATAATGGTTAACATCCCATCGATCTCAGACGTCCACTGCTGGACTAAAAGTCCGCGTTTTGCCACAGCGCAGGACCGGTCTTTGTGGAGATCTTTGGGGGAGGCCTTTGTCCAGCAGTGGACGTCTACAGACTGAAATGATGATGATGGTGTGGGGTATCTCTCTCGATAACCGTATGTCGAACGTTGAAATTCGATAAGACGAAGGTCAAAGAGGGTAGCTAAACGCATCACATTGAGAAAGAGACGGGTGGGATGGGACACTTGACTAGACAGGTGACGGCTGATAGACCAAAGCAGTGGAGGCCAAGAGGAACAACAAGGCCAGGGGGCAGACCACCAGCACAATGGTTGGACGATATTGCCAAACTGGCAGGATAAGGAGTGGTGCAATAAGCAGCGGGTGGACGTGGGCTGAGAATGGTGACGAGGATGATGATGATAATACGTTCCACGCACCGGAAGACGCAGTGCGGGTATGTCCCCCACAATATAGACGAACGATCTGGTGAAGGTCGCGGGAAGCCGATAGATGCGGGCTAAGTAAGGCCACTCATTGTAGAGATCCTTGGGGATAATGATGATGGTGATGTACCGACCTGTTGGCAGCACTGCGCGATGTCCTGAGTGGACAGGCCTGCGCGGGCGACGAGCCGAGCCGTGCGCGACACGCGGCCCAGCTGAGACATCAATTCAGCTATCTTCTTTTCCAGCAGAAGCTTGCGTTTCCCTTCGTCTGTAGAGAACACTCATTAGTTAGAAAGAGTAGAACATAATACACTCACCGGCACATCTAACCGCCCACCCTTCATTTCAGGGAATACTCGTGATTCTTTATAATTCTATTAGTTACAGCTAATGTTAGTTAAAAAGTAGTTAATTTAACGTTTGTGTGTTTAATTTATCGTAAAATTATCAATAAATCAATCGTAATGTATAACAATAAGCGTAATTTAAAATTAACTCGAAATACAAGGGTGGGCGGTTAGATGTGCCGGTGAGTATATATCTTATTGCACACAAGAATACACAAAGCAAAGAATACATAAAACAAAAAGAATGAAGTAGAGTGTACAAACACGCAACCTAGTTGAGACATCATCTCAGCTATCTCCCTTTCTTTTTGGAAGGAGCTTGCGTTTCGCTTCGTCAGTTAAAAAGAATAGGATCCCGCGAAAGTTTGTTAGTATGGATGTATGGATGGATGTTTGTTACTCTTTCACGCAAAAACTACAGAACGGATTGAGATGTTTGGAATAGAAATAGTTTGTACCCTGGACTAACCATTTGTACCTTGGAAAAAGTCTTATTTCCACGCGAAAATCTTACACAACGCGAGCGTAGCGGGCGGATCGCTAGTAAATGTAGTATCCTATGTGTTCATTCAGGTTTTATCCAAATCCGTTCAGTAGTTTTTGCGTGAAAGAGTAACGAACATCCATCCATACATTAAAACTTTCGCTTTAATAATATTAGTAAGGATCGCATACAAGAAATACATAGAACAAAAAGAAATAAGTAGAGTGAGAGGCAGAGATTTTCTGACAGTGGAATGAGAGATGCTGTAGGGGTAGAGTATCCTTCCATTTGTTTACTCGGAATAGAGAGACTTCGCCATCTGATTTCCTTAATGAAGCGCACTGACCTCTCTCCGCGTCGACGAAGATCTCGAAGTCTTGCAGCGGCGCGTCGGCGTGCAGGAAGTCCTCGACGACGCACGTGACCGCGCCGCGCTCCACTGCGCGTCGCAACTCGCGCAAGCGGTCCATCAGCGCGCTGTAATATGCACATTTTATTCATTCATCGTGTGACGGCTGGCGTCATCTGTTGTCGAGTTTCTAAGCCGCCCAATGGGCCTCTGACATGGTCCTTTGGGCAGCTTAGGCAGCAAACTATCAACAAGGCAGTAAACCGGGACCTACAGTTTAAGGTGCCATCCGAAACACCGGGCAAGTGATAATCTGATTAGAAAATTAAGAATGTGCAGACACATTAATTTTAATTTCAGTGGTACAGGCCGGGATACGAACCCAAAACCTTCGGAATGGAAGGCAAGCCTTCTACCGACTAGGTTATCGCTGCTTTTATGACATTGCCTTTATTTTGTGCCTATTGCTATTTTACTTTAATTTATTTATATTTAACATGTAATTGTTTATATTTATATAAGTAGTAATAATATTTAAGTCCTGTTTTTAGCCTGAGATACAGGATTTTCCTAGTTCAGGCTCGTGTTGTTATTTCCTTTTGTATTTATTTAGTCTGTAGTAGTTTTATTGTACATATTACTCAATAAATTTATTCTTATTCTTTCTTATTCTTTCTTTCTTATTGGGAAAGACTTAAAACTTAAGCGATCGTATGTCGTAAGTCGATTTCGTATGTGCATACATAAAAATGTCCAAAGCCCGATCCCCTCGGTGGGGCCGTATATGAGCTTTTAATGATACATGAAAATGGCTGCCAGCTAAAAGTATCTATCAATCAAAGAAACAAATAAAGAATTTATTATTATTTAATCAAACAGTTTGCAGTTTATCATTTATTACCACTTTATGTCGAAGATTATTAATAGGGCGCAAAACATAACATGGCGCGACACCAAACTTATGCAAATTAAGTAGTTCGCATTGCCCCTCAGTCGAAATTGCCCCGCTGCACCTTATAAGATTGTATTCTTTCTTGTCACTAATATATCGATTACAAAGTTCCTTAGAACAGATATTTCAATGTCTTATAGTTTCAGAGTTGACCCACATCCTGTATATCATCATCATCAACAGCTCATTATTCGTCCCCACCGAAGGGCTTGAGCCTACCCTGAATTAAGGCGATCAGTCGACTACGCTGGCACAGTACGCGTTGGTTGACTTCACATACAACCTTTGAATTTTTTCGCAGGAGTGTGCAAGTTTCATCACGATGTTTCCCTTCACCGTAAGAGCGTCGAATAAACGTACATATGAATTCGAAATTCGAAAACACATTGGTACGTTGTGGGGATCGAAACCGCGTCTTCCGGACGGGAGGCAGCGGCCCTAGCCACTAGACCACCGACGCTCTATCTATATATCAGAAAGGAAAATTGACTGATTGATACATCAACGGCACGACTTTGATCTATCAATCAGTGATTCTAGAATTTTGAAATTTTGATTCTAGGTTGTTCTTAGGACACGTGAGCAAGCACCAAGGTCGTTTTATTATAAAGAGGGAATGGGGGTACCATATGTCATCATCATCAACATCAACGGCTCGTTACAGTCCACTGCTGGACTATGAGCCTCCTCCACTTAAGTGTTTGGTTTTGCCATAATCTCCACGCTTGGCAGGCGGGTTGGAGATCGTAGATTAAAAGGTTACTGTATCAGAGAGCGCTGCTGCCCGTTCCCTGTTCAATGTGTAGTCCCTAAGTCGCCTCTTACGACACCCACGGGAAGAGTAGGGGTTGGTGACAAATGTATTCTACTCTGCCGTCACCACACGGCGCACGGAAGTATGTGTATCTGTTTAAACGAAAACTATGCGAAAAAAAATAGTCTTAAATTTTATAATAATTACAGTCAAGTCAACTACTATATTTCAACATCATTGTTGGCAAAGGTGCGGCGGTAAAAAGTAAATAAAAAATACTACACGGCTCTTACCTTGATATTTGTTTTTAAGAAACTCTAAACAATAAAATAATGGTCCTGATTCTGATTGTAAATCTCTCATATTCATTTTTAACCAATAAAAAAAGATATTATAAAAAAGAGTAAGACGAATTGAAGACTTCCTTTTTGAAGTTTTTATTTCTTCTGTGATTTAATGGTAGAACAAAAAATTTGTAGTGTCATGGATCACAAAGCAGTTTTGCGTTATTTTAATAACACGGGTTTTACCCCAATTTCAATTGATGGTAAGTATCGACCCTATATACAGCATGAAATTTACATCGTTTTGTTCCCGCCGTGTAGTGATAGTACCCGTCAAACTGAACAACTTTTCACGAAAAAAAAAATTCCTGTGACAAAATTTTTGGTCCGTCCATACAAAGTGAGACTCCCGAGCGACCCATTTTGTATGGAGAGACTAAAAATTTTTTTGTCACTGGAATTTTTTTTTTCGTGAAAAGTTGTTCAGTTTGACGGGTACTATCACTACACGGCGGGAACAAAACGATGTAAATTTCACGGTGTGTATGTATAAATAATATGGCCTGCCGGGTTAAAAGCGATAAAAAATTTACAATGCTGTAGTGCCGTCTCATTTCTACCATTTTGTTGATTTGAAAGAGACGACACTACATTGGTACCAAATTTTAATTTCTACTCTTTTCGGACGCACTGTATTTTTTATAGTAAGAGTTTTCTGGGTGCCTATAATACAGTTGTTCAGGCTGAATGTATGGGCATCATCACGGCCGCTAATGCTATAGCATCGAGAATGGTAAGAAACTCTTCCATCCGAATCCTCTCAGACAGTATGGCCGTCTTACTAGCCCTAAAAAGCAACACCATCAACTCGGGACTAATCTACGAGTGTCACAAACGACTAATGGAGGTATGTCAACACAACCGCGTAACCCTTCAATGGATAAAAGGACATAGCGGGTCTAGAGGTAACGATGCAGCGGATGAGTTGGCTCGTAGAGGTTCTAGCCTAACAGCATACGGACCCGAGCCCATCATCCCTCTTCCCTTCAGGATGGTACGTACTGTAGCATCGGGCCTCGTTGGTCCGAGTGCTATGTAGTTTGATACTGGCGATAGTATTCTTTTTGTAATATATTCGTTCTCTTTTTAACTATTCAGTTTAGAAAGAGAGCGATAGAAACTTCAGACGGGCTGGGGCCGTAGAGATTTGACGTTCTCACCTGCCGTCCGCCGTCGAGTGCGGACGATTGAATTTTTTTTCAGTAGTGCAAGTGCAGTTTTATAATTTAATAAAATAGTGTTTGTGTTATAAGTGCCTTTTGTATTTCTTAAGTGGCGGCTCTCTCCCGGAGAGTCGTTACAGTACACTACTTAGAGAACCAACTAGGAATGAACATGCCATTCTTTGGACGAACCATGAAGAGTGTAGACAGGCGAAGCTGACCCCCAGTGCCAGGCTCGCTAAGACCCTGATTCGGCTAAGTAAACCACGCTTGCGTTTGGTGACTGCAGCATTAACTGGTCATGGTTCTTTTAACAAACATCTATATGTCCTAGGTGTTACTGACAGCCCCCTTTGCAGAGCCTGTTTGGAGGCAGAAGAAACGGCTGCTCACGTCCTCATGGAGTGCACGGGAGTGGCGGACTACAGGGCTAAATACCTCAAGCGAAGGATCTTCCAGGGATAACCGGTAACGTAAAGGGCCTACTGGGTTTCCTGGAAGAGTTGGGTTGGCTCGAATGATACCGCATTCCCACCCACACGCAAAATAGGCGTATTAGACGTCTAGTTGCGGAAGTCAGCCTAATTTGACAATTGACAATAGTAAGAGTTTAAACGTATTGTCACCAAGGTTGCCAGAATCACGGACATTGCCACAATAAAACGCCGGGAATAGCTCCTCACCTGGCTTTATCGTTGTCATATTTCTTACTGCAGTCCGCGATCAACTCGTTCGACTCCGTGATCAGCAACATGGTTTCTTCTCGCTCGCTACCCTTCATATCTTCAGCCATCTGAAAAATATTTAGATTTGTAACAAAACTAGCGGTCCACCCGTGGCTACGCTCGCGTTGTGTAAGATTTTCCCGTGGGAATAAGACTTTTTCCCGTAAAAAGTATCTTATGTGTTAATCCAGGGTACAAACTATCTCTATTCTAAATTTCATACCGATTTGTTCAGTAGTTTTTGCGTGAAAGAGTAACAAACATCCATCCATACATTCATACTTACAAACTTTCGCGTTTATAATATTAGTAAGGATTATAACAAAACGTAAGATTTTTTTTTTCTAAATCGCAGTTGGTTAAAAAATAACAACGCAACGTTCAAGCGTTTCAATTATAAGACTATATTCTGGCTTCATAGTGCTGTTATATCAACTATACTTTATACTTTGACTGCATTTAAATTGCTAAAATTAGCTTAAATGCATTAAAAAAGGTCTTGTGAGTCAGTATAATGATTTTTATTTCTGAATTTCTTAATACATTCCGGAACCAACAATTCAATTTCTCAACTTCCAAGAATGTTTAAAAGTTCCATTTTTGAAGTAAATAATTTTTTAAACCTAAAAAAAAAACAGACAGTCATACGAAAAATCATCGAAACGAAATTTAAAGAATGTTGCGAATATGTCACATGGAGAAATGAAACCGCTGAAAAATACTTTCAATCTAAATATAATGTTGGCCGTTCAAAATAGTGGCGCGGAGTATAATAAACGAACCGATGACGACTGCAATGACAGACATCGCTCGATTGTGACCACGTGCTCTGAAATTTGCCCTTCAGTGCGCATGATTAACTTATCAACCGACTGTACGATGTTAAAGTTTGTATTTGCGGGTGGACAACGTTGTGATTTTTAAATAGTATGATGCATAATTTGGTTTTAAAATTAGAACGAAATCTCTTAGTATTTTTAACATATTACGTCTGTTAACGAATATAAATAAAATATAAATTCTTTAAATTTTCATCTTTTGATTTAAGTTATTTATTTACTTATCGTATGGCAATATTATATAAAAGTATATTAGCAAAGTAGGAAAACCAAAATAGAAGATAAATATTTAAAGATTTTAACCCCATTTATTATTTTTATTGAGGCATGTACCCTGTAGACTGTAGCTATCTAAGATCTTTATTATATAATTATTTTTATGTAGAACCTAACTAAACTAACATCGTTACACAGGCGGAAACTTGTAATAGGGAATATGCACATTTTTTTTTTATTCATTAATCGAAATATTACAAGTTCCAAATAAACACATAAAAATATTTTTTCAAATATCTTGCTCAGAAACAAAGTTATAAGGCTTCAAAGTTGATGGTTAGACAGAGAGGTCCGACATAACCATTGACGCGGGCCATACATCCGCCATAGAAAATTTTGTTTTCGTTGATGATGAAGAGGGACAGATATATTTGTTTAATAATGTTGTAACTAGTCTGTTTTTCGATCAATTTCGATTCTGTTTTGACTGTCAGTTTTTTATTTTTGTATACTTTCAGATGAACTATGAAAAAAACTAATATTTTTTTATGCATATTCCCTATTGGCTCAAGTATTGAAAGTTGGCTATAGTTATTATATTGTTATCTAAGCTGTAAGTTTCCTTAATTAAATGGCAGTTTTTACATTTTACTCCCCAAATATGCAGTTGATCGCCGTAACTCTCAATTGTCATCCACATTTTGCAGTCGGGTATATTTTTGAAGCATTTATGTATGTAAAGTATTATTAGTTTTCGTCGCAATTCACCCGTGAACTATTTAAGAATACTTTATGCATCCATAACAGATTAAATAAAAGTTTTTCTCGTGTTTCGATGTCAAGCACGTCATTTGTTCTGATGGCTCATTGTGCGGCACCAGTTCACAACAAAGGGTATAATAAATTTCATTTATTTAAAACTAGTGAATTAGTAGTGCTGATTGAAATACGTTTTGCTTTCTTTTTGCCATTTTAATTTAAAATATACTTTTTTATTGGGTCTGTTCTGCGCAGTTATGGATGATAAACAGTTAAAAATACATCTAAAAAGGGTTCAGCAAAGTTTCTTTGATGTACAAATTATTGGTATTTAAATTAATTTAAAAAACTAATATTACGGTCTGTTTGTCCCCCAGACAAAGAAAGACGGTTTAGACTTCGGTATACCACCCAGGATAATCACCACTTTCTCCCAAGACACCGCCTGGCGTGAAGGTGAACCTATTCATCGTCAAAGGGAGTTTGACGAAGCTCTCTTACCGGCGGCGACAAGATGTTTTCTTTTTTTGACGTAATATATGCTGTCGCAAAGTCAACGTATAAGATAGATAAATCGTCTACAATGGTGTCGATTCGGCATACGCCCAACTAAACTAAACTTAAAATTTGTCCTGTCACTTTCTATAATTTTTAATTGAAATGGGACCAAAGATCATCTGTTTTGTTTTTGTCTTTGATTTCACAACTAACTGTCAATTTTAGTGGCTTTTCTTCGTCATGGTGTTAGGTGTCTCCTTCTGGCGACATGATGCAAGTATGAACGTACTTGCGTGGCGACGTCGACGATGGCCCTGGCCGCCTCTTCTCCGCTGGCCTGTATGAGGCGCTCATTAGCAAGCTGTCTCCTTTTAGCGACATGATGCAAGTATGAACGTACCTGCGTGGCGACGTCGACGATGGCCCTGGCCGCCTTTTCTCCGCTGGCCTGTATGAGGCGCTCATTAGCAAGCTGTCTCCTTTTAGCGACATGATGCAAGTATGAACGTACCTGCGTGGCGACGTCGACGATGGCCCTGGCCGCCTCTTCTCCGCTGGCCTGTATGAGGCGCTCATTAGCAAGCTGTCTCCTTTTAGCGACATGATGCAAGTATGAACGTACCTGCGTGGCGACGTCGACGATGGCCCTGGCCGCCTCTTCTCCGCCGGCCTGTATGAGGCGCTCATTAGCAAGCTGTCTCCTTTTAGCGACATGATGCAAGTATGAACGTACCTGCGTGGCGACGTCGACGATGGCCCTGGCCGCCTCTTCTCCGCCGGCCTGTATGAGGCGCTCATTAGCGAGCTGTCTCTTTCTGGCGACATGATGCAAGTATGAACGTACCTGCGTGGCGACGTCGACGATGGCCCTGGCCGCCTCTTCTCCGCTGGCCTGTATGAGGCGCTCATTAGCGAGCTGTCTCCTTTTAGCGACATGATGCAAGTATGAGCGCACCTGCGTGGCGACGTCGACGATGGCCCTGGCCGCCTCTTCTCCACTGGCCTGTATGAGGCGCTCATTAGCGAGCTGTCTCCTTCTGGCGACATGATGCAAGTATGAACGTACCTGCGTGGTGACGTCGACGATGGCCCTGGCCGCCTCTTCTCCGCTGGCCTGTATGAGGCGCTCATTAGCGAGCTGTCTCCTTTTAGCGACATGATGCAAGTATGAGCGTACCTGCGTGGCGACGTCGACGATGGCCCTGGCCGCCTCTTCTCCGCTGGCCTGTATGAGGCGCTCATTAGCGAGCTGTCTCCTTTTAGCGACATGATGCAAGTATGAGCGTACCTGCGTGGCGACGTCGACGATGGCCCTGGCCGCCTCTTCTCCGCTGGCCTGTATGAGGCGCTCATTAGCGAGCTGTCTCCTTCTGGCGACATGATGCAAGTATGAACGTACCTGCGTGGCGACGTCGACGATGGCCCTGGCCGCCTCTTCTCCGCTGGCCTGTATGAGGCGCTCATTAGCGAGCTGTCTCCTTTTAGCGACATGATGCAAGTATGAGCGTACCTGCGTGGCGACGTCGACGATGGCCCTGGCCGCCTCTTCTTCGCTGGCCTGTATGAGGCGCTCATTAGAGAGCTGTCTCCTTTTAGCGACATGATGCAAGTATGAGCGTACCTGCGTGGCGACGTCGACGATGGCCCTGGCCGCCTCTTCTCCGCTGGCCTGTATGAGGCGCTCATTAGCGAGCTGTCTCCTTCTGGCGACATGATGCAAGTATGAACGTACCTGCGTGGCGACGTCGACGATGGCCCTGGCCGCCTCTTCTCCGCTGGCCTGTATGAGGCGCTCATTAGCGAGCTGTCTCCTTTTAGCGACATGATGCAAGTATGAGCGTACCTGCGTGGCGACGTCGACGATGGCCCTGGCCGCCTCTTCTCCACTGGCCTGTATGAGGCGCTCATTAGCGAGCTGTCTCCTTCTGGCGACATGATGCAAGTATGAACGTACCTGCGTGGCGACGTCGACGATGGCCCTGGCCGCCTCTTCTCCACTGGCCTGTATGAGGCGCTCATTAGCGAGCTGTCTCCTTCTGGCGACATGATGCAAGTATGAACGTACCTGCGTGGCGACGTCGACGATGGCCCTGGCCGCCTCTTCTCCGCTGGCCTGTATGAGGCGCTCATTAGCGAGCTGTCTCCTTCTGGCGACATGATGCAAGTATGAACGTACCTGCGTGGCGACGTCGACGATGGCCCTGGCCGCCTCTTCTCCGCTGGCCTGTATGAGGCGCTCATTAGCGAGCTGTCTCCTTTTAGCGACATGATGCAAGTATGAGCGTACCTGCGTGGCGACGTCGACGATGGCCCTGGCCGCCTCTTCTCCGCTGGCCTGTATGCCGGCGGTGGACGGACGACGATGCAACCATTTGCGAGCTCTCTCCTCCCTGGATAATACAGGATAATATTATGTTAGACAAAGTTAAGTTATGAAGGTCGGACAATACAGAAATATCAATAGGGTATTTAAATAATCTTGAATTTACTAAATTTCATGTATTATTATAAAAATATAGATTAATAGCGGATGATTTGCGAAGAGAAATACAGAATTGGTTGAAAACCCAATTTTCATTACTCATGCTCTGAAAGTAGTTCGGAAGTTGCCTGAGGAGCGGATTGAAGGTAATACTTTTCAGCCCGGAGGGAGAATCACTTTCAATTGACAGCTGTCAAATTATTAAAAAAGCTGGTTCTAATTTCACATTTCTATTGAACTATGTTCCATCTTTCTATACAGCAGCCACTCAATTACAGCGCAATGTAAAATGTAAATAACATAAAGTTAAGTATTCATTAAAGAATATGAATTTATAATAATTAACTTTCAACTATTTCTTTAAAATAAAATAGATTTGAGCAAAATATTTAACATTTTTCAATGATGGAAATTAAAAATAATGGCTCAAAAGCTGGCCGGCACGGCTACAGCAAAAAATAAAAAATAGGCGGGAAAGCAACAATCCGATTATCATTTGTTTCTCGAGTTGTATGGTTTTGTTTGTTCACAATGAGTTCATCTGATTCAGATATGGAAGTCACTCATTTTTTCTTTAGCTAATTCGTGATTTTAAAAATAAATAATAATAATAAAGTAAAAATACTTTCCTTGTATTCGTAATGAAAAGCACAGTGTTTACCTCTGGTTAAGACTTATTTAGCGCCAAAACGGGGTTTGGGCCCTAATATTTCGAGGCA
The DNA here is from genome assembly GCA_951230895.1 of Carpatolechia fugitivella. Classification (NCBI taxonomy): domain Eukaryota; kingdom Metazoa; phylum Arthropoda; class Insecta; order Lepidoptera; family Gelechiidae; genus Carpatolechia; species Carpatolechia fugitivella. The sequence goes on along the minus strand of OX579668.1, from coordinate 1,137,739 downwards.
CTAAATAAGTTTTTAACCAGAGGTAAACACTGTGCTTTTCATTACGAATACAAATAGATGGACAAACTTTCAAGGTTTATTATTAAAATATTGACATCAAAAACGAATTTCGTATAATCTTACTTCAAATAGTTTCATCTTCTTCACACTAATATCATAAAATGTGAAAATATATTTGGATGTTTAGATGTTTGGAGGTTTGTTCCGCTTTCACGCCTAAACTACTGGACATATTTAAACGTAATTTGGAATGAAGATAGTTTGTAACCCGGATTAACACATAGGATACTTTTTACCGGGAAAAGTTTTATTCCCACGGGAAAATCTTACATAGCGCGAGCGTAGCCGCGGGCGGACCGCTAGTTTCTAAATAACTTTAAAAGCTATGTAAAGTCAACGTTCTGGGAAAGTCAAATAAGATAGAAGATAAACTAAAAATATATAGTGTGAAAAGTTACTTACTGTAACCTCACAAAGCTCCACTGCTGTACTTCCTGTAATCAAATTTAACGATCAGATCATAACTTTGGTAATAAAACCAGTTTTATTTTTTAAAGCTTTCTCGAGGATTTTTTAAATCATTTTCAAAGATAATTGAATCTGATACAATGAGGCTAATTCTCACTGTCACGCTCTAATTCTTAATTTAAGTTCGTCCGTCCTTTTCACCTTTTAAAGATTAAAAAGGGACAAGAGAAGGCCAATCTAATATTAGAGCTGTCAAACATTGAATTTGGGCCGCGTCGATTGCACAATTTTAGAGAGCACTTCAAACATGCGTCTTATAAATCTCTTAATGTGACAGCTACGCCTTTATTTTAGGTTATCATTCATTCAAAATAATATCATTAATTCATCTGAATTCATCTTCTCTCTTTCATTGGTCATAAAAAAGAAAAGGATAGCTGGATTTTAAAATTAGGATTAGAGCATGACTGTGTGAATCGAGGCAAATATTACAAGTATAGTTCAATTATTTATTTACCTCTTCCGGCTCTTTATCCACCAAGCCTACTTGCTCTCCGTTGCGCCTGCAATAAAACACAAAAGTGTCAATTATCAAGCGGATAAAAAGAAAACAATTTCAAACGCCATCATACTTATATAACATTTTTTACCATCTAGCTTAAATACTCCAAAACACAAAAACATTAAATCTCGACCGGTCTCTTAAGGTTAAACATCAGCATTTACGACTTACATAACTTATTGATTATATTTAGAACTATAAAACAATAACTATAATTAGTGTTTTTTAGCATTGTCGTTTTGGGTCTACCTGTAGACAATGTATTTTGTATATTTTAGTATAATAAATAAATTGAAAATTGAACTAAAATATATTTGTAACCCTTCTATTGTCGAACACATAATAAATCCGATCGAAGTCACTGACAATAAGTAAACGATTTTTTTCAGTTGGTGGCGCCACTGCAGCTGACGTTTAACCTTAAGGGGGTACCCTATGTGTTAGCATCTCGCTGCTAAAATACTTTGTTTTTAATTTTTAATGTTTGCCGGTAGCCTGAAATTAAGTTTTAGTTTAAAAAAAAAATATGGAAAAAAGCGAACATAGCTGGCGGTCGGCCATTCTACGAGTAACCGTCAAAGTGTTTGGTTATTATTTTAACACATGTTTGGAATAATTAATATATCTAAGTTGTTCTCTGTGATCTAGGTACTGTTTTGATTAATTACAGTCAATACATGTGATTCGTTGTATCATTTTGAGCCTGATAACATATGTGAACACCAGCGCCACTTGGATAAAAAATCATAACTTAGTGAAAACATAAAATATCAAAAATATGAACGATCAAATTGTTTCATTAGTCTTGTTGTATTTTTAGAATTGATAAATTCAGTTATATATTGTTAATTGTAGTAACAGATAGCGAAAGTGCTAATAACGGCCGTTTTTAGCACTTTCGCTATCTCTTACTACACCGTATAAGATTTTGTAAAATTCGGTATTTCTAAAAATACTAAAGTACCTACACTTTAAAATGATCGTCCACTTTTTTAATATATTTAATTTTTTTGGAGTTATGATTTTTTTTCGAAGTGGCGCTAGTGCGCAGTCAGGTAGCCCCTTAAACTAGACACCTCGCGTCGTTATAGCATAGTGCTTATTTTGATCTTCATTATCCTGAGACCAGGTCTTGATATTCCACAAGTAACAAAGTACTCACTTAAGGCAGTTAAGGAGCGCCTCGAAGGCTTCGACGACGCTCTTGCGCTGTGTGTTGTAAGTCACCCACTTCATCGGATCCTCTTCATCATCAGCACTCTTCACCGCCTTCACCAGCGCCGCGGTCTTGTTGATCAACGATCTGAAACATTCGCAGGGTTCTACATGCGCTATTCGATTCTTGTTGATCCAATAAGGAATATGCATAAAAAGTAAATGTTTTTTTTTTTCATAGTTCATCTGAAAGTATACAAAAATAGAATACTGACAGTCAAAACAGAATCGAAATTGATCGAAAAACAAACTAGATGCAACATTATTAAACAAACAATAATAATAAATAATAATAAATAATTTTTATTGTCCAAAAGAGTACAATTATTACATCAAACAATAGCAGATACAGATATAAACAAGCAGCTTGGTTGTTCACAAATCAAATTATACTAGAACCTCTGACTCCTAAACTAAGGCAAGCTTGTATTTTAGGAGCCAGCTGGCACACCGTTCATGTTAAATCACATGTCACATGTCACGTCAGACTTCTCTGACTAACTATCAACTTTGAAGCCTTATAACTTTGTTTCTGTGCAAGATATTTGAAATATTTTTTTTATGTGTTTATCTGAAATTTTAAATATTTTGATTAATAATTTAAAAAAAATGTGCATATTCCCTATTATGGAGGAGAAAGGAATATAGAGATATAAGGGATAGATAGATGATGTGTGTGTGTGTGTGTGTGTGTGTGTGCGTGTGTGTGTGTCAACGCGAGCACCACTACATGCTGATGATCTTGACTTTGAGAGAGTACTTACCTGGAGTGTGTGATCACCTCATCAGCCTGTGCCTTGGTCTCTTGCGATATGTCCCCCGCGTTCGGCAGTAAGGTGCCTCGCTCCACAGCCTGGTCCAGACTGCCAACACTCTCCACCAGCGTAAGTGTGTGCCCGTTTATCTTTTCCTGGAGAGAAAGGTCAATTTAAATCAATACGACCATAAAAACTTCGCCCGAGTTAAGAAACGTACCACCCTATATGTTCCCATGGGTTTAAATCTCTCCAAGCAAGTTCACGTCTGCTGTATTTCTACTTAAGTAAACATAGCAATAGGGAATAGAATACTGACAGTCAAAACAGAATCGAAATTAATCGAAAAACAAACTAATTACAACATGATTAACCCTCTTACGAAAACAAAAATTTCTATGGCGGATGTTGGCCCGCGTGACATATGTCACGTCGGACCTCTCTGTCTAACCTTCAACTTTGAAGCCTTATAACTTTGTTTCTGAGCAAGATATTTGAAAAATTATTTTTATGTGAACTTGAAATATTTCGATTAATGAATTTAAAAAAATTTTGCATATTCCCTATTAGGTCAGTTAGAGATGATTTTCGCAAACTAAGTAAAAAGCAAGGGACTAAATGGCGAGGACAATTTTGCTGAGCTGCTTTTAGGAAGCTGCAAGACACCCTTCTTCTTCATCGCGTGGGACCTCACAAACCCTTATGTCATTGCCATAGAGCTGCCACCAAAGGCCACTGACGTAGCTCCGTAGATGGCAGCTGAGACCCACGGCTTAACGTGCCCTACGAAGCACGGTATCATCCTTGTCCTCGAACAATCAGTTGATTCAGCCTGCATTTTCCTAACAAACTGGGAAAATAGTCACAATGACAATGTTTGTATGACGGTGTCACCACAATTATTTGAACCCGGAACCTCTTTGATGAGAGTCAAATACTCGACCACTCAGCCATAGAACTGTAACACTTACCATCTTGGCGTTGGAATCGTGCACGGCAGTGTTGAGAGACTTGGCTGCGAGGTCCACCTTGAACACGCATTCGGTCAGCTCTCGCTTGGTGGTGGTGTCTTTGATCTTGGTATTGGCTTCCTTGACTGCTTGCTGCAGCTCTTGATTCAGTTTCGACACTTTGGCTTCTTCTTCTATGGCCTAAATGTACAGAATTAATGAAAAAATGCGTTCAGTCAGTATGTAATTATTATTACACGAAGTCTGCAAATACAAAAAAAAAACCTAACACAGACCATTTTAACTTATATCACTCTGAAAGATGTCTTTTTGCAAATTTTTAACATGTGGAATGTGTTTTGTTTTTTAGTAATGGATTTCTATTCGTTTCAATTAAACTAGCGCATGAAAGAAGAACTCATTATACAACAGTATTAGTAAAGCGAATAGAATAGCGTGAAGTTATTTTGTCGTCTGAAATTTCTGGTAACCAATCTATGGTTTTCCCTAAAAACTTTGAGCGGCCGAAGCAAGGAGAATTTATGCAGGTGGGGCTTTAGCTCAGATAGTGCATGCCAGTGCGATGTCTCTCCCCAGACAATGGCACACCTGTTGTCCTGCCCAGCGTGTCCCAACACCTGCACACGCGAGGATCTTTACAATGCTACGGATAATGCTATATCCGTAGCTGCGTACTGGTCCGCATATATTTAATAACCGTGTATGAACCGATACGCTCAGAAGAAGGATGTGAACTCACCAGTTCCACGTGGTTGGTGCGCATGATCTGATAGCAGGACTCTTGTATCGAAGAAGTCAGCTTCTGCAGCCGAGGAACGTCCACCAAACCCTCTAGCGCCAGCTCTTTGTATTTCTCAGACAAAGTTATCTAAAGATTAACATAAGAACGTATTGTTATGAACTTATACACGTCCCCATCGAGGGGCTCAACTCTGCACTGAATAAGGCCGATCGGGCTTTAGACGTCCACATACAAATAAAAATATTCTTTACTAGCTGTCCGCCCGCGGCTACGCTCGCGTTGTTTATTTATTTATTATTGTTTATTTAGGAACAAACAGTCATATATAAATATCTGCTTATATCTGTTCTTATAAAAAAACTTACAGTTCCCTATATTAATATAAAACTTAATACACAATACAGTAGTTCGCCAATAATTGTTGATTTGTAATCAACAATCATTGGTATTGGTTGTGTAAGATTTTCGCGTGGGAATAAGACTTTATCCCGTAAAAAAGGATGAAATTTGGAGTGGAGATAGTTTGTAACCTGGATCACAGATAATAAAATACTACGTACAGATGCCTCATCCCATACAAAAAAACTGTACCCTCAAAACTCGGGCTATTTTGTTTCCTCTATTAGCTCACTAGATGGTACTACGTGCGCGCTGACTCACAAAATTGCGCAGATACGCCATCTAGTGCCAAGTTGACGACTTTTCTGCAGTATTTCGCTTTTGCTTTTCATCACTAAATGCAGCCATTTTGCAGCCATTTAGTATAAAAAGCGTAAAGGCGTGTCTCCTGCGAATTTTTTGGTCTATACTCTACACAAATTCGTGTTACTGCTATCCAAAAACATTTAATATGTTTTGATGCAAAAACAAAACATCGCTATGTCAAGAGCTATATTACAACTATTATATAATAGATGTCGCTGTATATGTGATATGTCACAAACAATATAACTATTAGACGATAGATAGCGCTGCAAATGACAACGATTGCTTAGACTCTACGTAGTGCCAATGTTGTCACTAGACTAGAACAAAATTTCCGTACTATGGAATGAGACCCCGTGCCTCGATAAACACATATGCTATTTTTTATGGGTAAAAGTTTTATTCCCACGGGAAAATCTTACTTAACGCGGGCATAGCCGCGGGCGGACGCTTACTCAAGAAAAGAGAATAATATATTATAGACATTTTACGTTTTTTCATACCAGATAAGAGCACTGGGCGGCATAGTCCGTGGAGTTGCACACCGCTGACGTCACGTAGCTCAGGGACTTGCTGAACTCCTCGCGAGACATCGGCTCGTCACTGTTCAGTTGGTCTGCGGGGAAACACACATTCAAACTATTATTGATAGCCTACGGGGCCTATAGTTCAGCAAGTAGATCAAATAAACCGCGCGACATAAAACGTAAGTGAGTCAAAGTCAAATTTTTTTTATTCGAATTAAGATTTTTACAAATAATTTTTCGACGTCAAAGCTAACATAGATGGCACGTTCACTACCAGTGTACGCCCTCTGTGGAGAAGAACGTAACCGCCAATTGTAACGTTAGTTATCTTCGCGCGGCACTTGGATACTATTGGCGGTCACTTTATATGTCACGCGGTTTATTTTATCGATGGTGGTCATGGTGGGGCAGGCTTCCTTTTTAGAGGTCAGAGAGCGTGAGGGTCATCAACAACTTATATACGTCCCCACTGAGAGGCTCGAGCCTACCCTAAGTTGGGGCGATTAGTCCTAGTCGACCACGCTTGCCCAGTGCGGATTGGTCCACCTCTGGAATGGTCAGAAACCCGGTGGATACAGTGAGTGGAACTACCAGTAGTACCACGCAGTAGTACGAATAAAATTTCCTTGGAGATGGCATTCTAAAGATTATCGACACGCAAAATATCGATATACTCGTATCTACGGATTTTCAATCTTGGCTACTCACCGATCATAGCGCGTTGGTTGTTGAGCGCCTGCAGACAGTGCTTGAAGGGAGGCGCGGGCGCAGGCGATGACGTCACGACCTGGCCTTGCAGCGCGCGCGTCAGCTCCCCGCACTGCACGTTGAGACGGTCGCCCGTACACGCTGAACGCGCCTAGAAGATAGCATTGATTGGTTGACTAAACAAACTCAACTAGCAAAAAAGGTCTACTGAGTTTGTTTAGGATGTGTTCTTTTAGATGTGTTTGTTTAGGATGTGTTCTTTTTCTTCGTAGGAACAACTACCTATTTAAATTTTTGCCGCCTAAAACTCCATAAGAATCTCCTCCCTTGTACAGCTAGAATAACACAGAGGACAAACATCTACATGTCATAGGTACTACCGACAGCCCCCTTTGCAGCCTGCTTGGAGGTAGAAGAAACGGCTACTCACGGTGGAGTGGAGTGGAGGAGTGCACGGCAGTAGCGGACTACAGGGCTAAACACCTCGGTCAAGCGAGGGACCTTTCAGGGATAACCGGTAACGTTAAGCACCTACTGGGTTTCCTGGAAGAGTTGGGTTGGCTCCGATGACACTGCATTCCCACCCATACGCAAAATAGGCGCATAAGACGTCGAGTTGCGGAAACAAGCCCGTTTAACAATTGACAACATAGAGGAGAAGAGAGAAAATCACCATATTTTGTGGTGGGCTCCACAATCTCGATTGCTTCATTTTTCCACGTTTTCTCGACGATAATACTAACTTCCAATTTGTTAATAGCGTCGGTCAACTTCCATGAGGCGGATCTGAGTTGTCTGCGCACGTCGTTCCGCGCCGGATCTCGCGTGACTAGATCCGCGGTCTTCAGCAGGTTGTACGTCGCCCAACACATCCCTTGATATACTCACCAATTTGTTAATAGCGTCGGTCAGCTTCCGTGAGGCGGATCTGAGTTGTCCTCTAGCATCGTTCCGTGCAGGATCTCGCGTGACTAGTTCCGCGGTCTTCAGTAAGTTGTACGTGGCCCAACACATCTCTTGCGCCGCTTCTTCTGTGCGCTTGGCGTGGGCTAAGCTCTGGAAATAATAGTTATATCATTATTCTTTGAAAAATCATTAATATATGCTAAAAAATAGTAATGGTCCAAGAACTGAGCCCTGTGGCACGCCAATTTTGTCTGTAGATCCCCGAGACTTCGTTTGTAATGAAGAACGGTCAAATCACGCGTCTTTTGTCGGATGGCTCACTATAGTCGACCGTCCATAATTTATTAGTGTTATAGTCTCACGAAAGTTTTAATCTTGTTCTTGTTTTTAGAGTGTAGGGATAGAACTGGAAGAGTACATTTAGAAGGGGATGGTGAATGTTTGGATGGGGTAAAAAGAAGGATGTGTGAGAGGTCAAAGTCAAAGTCAAAGTAATTTTTTTTTATTCGAATTAAGATTTTTACAAATCATTTTTCGACGTCAAAGCTATCATGGATGGCACGTTCACTACCAGTGTACGCTCTCTGTGGAGAAGAACGGCCAGAAGAAACTCCACAGGAATTGTATCTTTTGTACTTTTCTTTTAAATATATAAAGAATCATACATGAGTCATAATTACAATCTACTCCGCTGATTTGGAACAACAGTTGACCAGACGTTTTTATCATCTAAGTAATCATTTATCGTATAATAGGCCTTAGAACATAAAATCGTTTTAATTTTAGCTTTAAATTGGCTATCGGATAGATTTACAATATCATCTGGTATTTTATTATAGAAGCGAATACAGTTCCCCATGAATGAATTATTAACTGTACACAGTCTAAACTTTGGGTGCGCTATTTTATTTTTATTTCTAGTATTTATATTATGTATATCAGAATTCTTAGGAAATAGCATTGTGTTCTTCCGGACATACAAGATGTTTTCAAATATGTACAAACGTGTCATCAATGTGTGTCAGATGGATATCTGGATGGAGTGGAGGGGTGTGTGTGCGGATGGAAGAGGCACGGGGAGAATAAATAAGGATTGGGGTTTAAGGCGAGATAGGGGGAGAAGGAATGTAAATGTGTTGATTGGGATAAGGTCCAACGGGAGTGTGTCTGAATGGAGGGGATTCGTATAAGCAGGAAGGGGATGGGTAGAAAAGTGGATGTAGCTGAAGTGGAAAAGGGGATGTTTAGGCGTAGGTATGTTAGCCGTGTGGTAACGGCAGAGTAGAATACATTTGTCACCAACCCCTACTCTTCCCGTGGGTGTCGTAAGAGGCGACTTCGGGACTACACATTGAACAGGGAACGGGCAGCAGCGCTCTATGATACAGTAACCTTTTAATCTGCGATCTCCAACCCGCCTGCCAAGCAGAGATTATGGCAAAACCCTCCACTTGAGTGGAGGAGGCGCATAGTCCAGCAGTGGACTGTAACGGGCCGTTGATGATGTTGATGATGTTTAAAAAGAGTGTGCCATATCAAGTGACATACGTGATCGAGTGGCGCTCTGAGAAAGGTAAATCTGTAGCTGGAGTGAAAGAAGGGACTTATAATTATTACTATTAGGGATGGAAGGAAAATGGGATTTGTGTAGTGGAATAGGGGGTATAGATGGAGTGGAAAGGATGTCTATGGAGGGTGGAAAGAGGCATGTTTTTATGTGAACATGGCCATGTTTGCTTATATACCTGTACGGTCCGGGCGAGCGTCTCTGGCTGCTTGATATAGAAACATATTAGTTAGAGCAGTAGGGGATGTAAAGGCTAGTTAGATACCTGTGCCGGCAACGATCTAGCGGCGGCAGCTAGTTGTAAAGCTGCGTCTGCGGCGGCGGGCGCGGTCCGGGCGAGGGACTCCGGTCTCACGGCGCTCTGAGACAGTGTGTCGGATAACATGACGAGCTTGCTTGCAGTCTGTTGGAACTTCTCTTCGATTTTTCTAGGTGTAAAAAGAAGTTTTAAATGAGAAATGAGAGCGTCGGTGGTCTAGTGGTTAGGGCCGCTGTCTTACATCCGGGAGACGCGGGTTCGACCCTCATGCGTACCAATATGTTTTCGAATTTCAAATTCATATGTACGTTCATTCGATGGTCTTACGTTGAAGGAAAACATCGTGATGAAACCTGCACACCTGCGAATAAATTCAAAGGTGTGTGAAGTTGACCAACCCGCACTGGGCCAGTGTGGTCAACTAAGGTTTAATAGCACTGATGCATGGTAGGCTCGAGCCCCTCGGTGGGGACGTATATGAGCTGTTGATGAATTGTTAAATAATAAAATATGAGCGCCGGTGGTGTACAGTAGTGGTTAGACAGAAAACGCAGGTTTGAACTCCACCACGTAACAATGTGTTTACGAATTTTGATTTCATAATGTACGTTTATTCGACGCTCTTATGGTGAAAGCAACATCGCAAAGAATCCTGCACACTTTTGCGGAGAAATTCAAAGATTAACCCGCACCGGACCAGCGTGTTTGACTATGGCCTCATCGCTCTAATCTGGATAGGCTCGAGCCCCCGGTGTAGACGTATAAGAGCTGTTGATGAATGATGAATTATAAAATGGTACTAATTAGACGCTTATAACAACGGATAGACGGCTCAATGCAGAACGGAATAGAAGACGGGAAGACAGGCCTTTGCCTTGTAGTTTTTTGCATCGAGTGTTTTTAGCCAATTCCTTCTAGATTTAGCGACACAAAGAGAAGAGGAAGACTTACTTTGGTTCTCCGTCGATCTTGACATCAGCCGGCATGAGCAGTCTGTTTATGTCAACTTCCTTGAGGACTTTGACGTGCGACTTTTCGCCGTCTTTCGCGTCGCCTATTCGCGGGTTTTCAAGCTCCTAAAAATAAGTCAGATTACAAAAAATATAAAGGGAGCGTGGGTCGTACAAAAAGTTGTTAAAAAGGGGCAGCGCGGAGTTATTTTGCAACATTGTTAATTTTTTAGCCAATCATAAATCACTGCCGGTTTATCTGGTGTTGCTACTGATATATTAGGTCCATCATTATTTTATGTGTCAAACTTTATTAATCCCTACTCTTCCCGTGGGTGTCGTAAGAGGCGACTTAGGGACTACACATTGAACAGGGAACGGGCAGCAGCGCTCTCTGATACAGTAACCGCCTACGCACTTAAGTGAAGGAGGCTCATAGTCCAGCAGTGGACTGTAACGGGCCGTTGATTTGATTTGAACTCCTTAAGAAGCAACACCTTGCTGTTCTTTTGCCCTTGGGTCGCTGAATCACCGAAGATATTCAAAGAAACTGTTTCGTTGCCATGTCAGAGGCCTTCGAAATTCTGACACCAGGATTTGCGAGGTCGTTCGTCGTCCTAAAGATCCACACGATAATAAAGTCCAACCTTGATAAGGTTATCAGTGAGCGAGGCGACCTCAGCACACGCCACGGGTTGCCACGACGCCACTCGGATGCTGCAGGTCGCTGTCAACTCCTTCAGGAGCTTCAACACCTTGCTGATATGCTCTTTAGCCCTGTGAAGGTAACATAACGTGAAAAACATGTTATGCAAACATACCAGCTTAAACTTGTAATATAATCAGTCACAGTCACAGATCTTTGCATTAATTGGAAAGTGGTACGAGTCTGTTATTAATATTGTATATTAAACGCCGGATTAAAAAGTACGTATCACGTGTTTTTATACTTTGAAATATCTTTTCAGTATTATGACCTTTATTTTCTTCTGGCCGTTCTTCTCCACAGAGAGCGTACACTGGTAGTGAACGTGCCATCCATGATAGCTTTGACGTCGAAAAATGATTTGGAAAAATCTTAATTCGAATAAAAAAAATTTTACTTTGACTTTGACTTTATTGCATATTATTATTTATATTAATAAAGTCCCGTACACACCATACGTTAATACAAAGTCCAAGAAAAATAACTATTAGAAAATAAGTTATTTCAAAGTATAAAAACACGTGATATGACCCCACTTTTGAAGACTATTATTTAAAATTATTAGTATTATTTAAAAAAATTAAACATGTGGTAAGACTATTCGTTGTAGAAGTCATATTCCAGATTAGTTATGTCTGAAACAAGTGTTAAAGATCTTTGGTATAACTTACTTGTTCCTCTGTTGTGCATCGTTCAAATCAGCGCACGCGCGGATCTCCGTGACGTAAGATTTTATTTATGGGAAAGCTAGGCTCTAAGTAAAGTTGATACCTGTTCCTCTGTTGAGCGTCGGTCAAGTCAGTACACGCGCGGATCTCCGTGACGTAGGCGGCGAGTGCGGGGGGGAGCGGCGCCGCGCGGGGGAGCGCCGCCGCCGCGCATATAACGCGCGAGCGTGCAGCGAACAGACCCGGCCCGGCCACGCGCTGAAACCAAAACAACAAACAAACTAATATCTGTGGTGTTTGGAACCCTACAAACTGTGCATTCCAGCATCCACGATAACGGGATCTGATTATCATCATTAAATAAATCGAAGACCTTGAGCATACCCTGAAGTGCGAATTGATCTACTTCCCACACAACCTTTGTATTATTTCGTAAGCGCAACCGTGCCGAAAACACACCCGGATCAACCAAGCTTTCTACCACATCCGTACATGAATTAATATCATCACCATTAACAGATCATATACGTCCCCACCGAAAGGTTCGAGTCTACCCTGAATTGTGGCCCAATAGGTATTGGTCGATTTCTCACACAACCCTTGAATTACAGAACGAACCCGGACCAACCACGGCCTGTTACCACAATTACATACAAGATGTTACAACAATATCATACCACCAATATGGAGGGAAGTCCAGTCTATGGTCCAGTCTATAAAACTGAATGAATTTCTCTAAAGACGAGAAATAAATTTGACCCTTCCAACAAAATCGCGCGGTCAGCCGATCCTTGGATGCGTGTATGTTTTCATCTGACAAATGAAGTTCAAGGAGAAAGTTGTTCAGTTTCGTGGACTGGTTAACGATAAGGTTCTATTATCGAATTCTTATGCGCGATTCGCCGATTTTCGCGTTTCTTAAAGAAGATGAATTCGTTCAGCAAGTAATAACTAAGGAGCAGCCCTATAGCTATTTACCCGACTACGGCGAAGCAAAAAGGAGGGTTATGATTTTAGCCGCTATGTATGTTTGTATGTATGTTTGTCTGTTCCCACATATCTCCTAAACTATCTATCATAATTGAACAAATGAGGTATCGTTAGAAGCGTCTCGGTTGTAAGCTGGTTATAGGCTTATGTGACGTCATACTGAAATCAATATGGCGCTATCTAGTTTTTTGTATAATGTTGGGTATCAAATGAACCACGGCTATCCTCTGAACATCACTAATATCTATGCGTTAAATTTAAACATATAAGTTATTTACTTATTAGGTATTAAAATAAATAACTGAATAATTCATTAATAGATAGGTAACAATTTGAAGATATTTTCGTGTTTCATGTCTTTTAGAGCTCGTTTTTCCCGTAGTTGAGTTTTAGTTTTTAAATTATTTTTTTATTTAATGTTTGTGATGCAATATTTGCAATATTCGGAGACGGTAAAGTCGGCAAGGACGGCTTGAAGTCGGGCACGTAAGTTCTAATTTAATTTCTCCGTGACAATTTATACGTATTCCGGGGTAAGCAAGATGCATGGATCATGAAATATTCTCAAGCATGAAGTATTGCGATTTCACTCACTCGCGTATCTTCCATCCCGCTCAAAATTAATGAGGAAACTACCAAAGAGAACAGAAAACTACGTGCTGTACGTCAATAGGGCATCTTACTGCGTTTTTCACCCGCTAGAGGCCACACATGACGAAAAAGGCAGTTTTTATTTTTAACCTTTTACGGATACGGAGTCTTTTTAACGTAAATGGAAGTTGACGGCCAATTTTGCCGGTGCGGATATATTTTATTGTACTGCCTAAAACGGTGGCGCCATCTACAAATAGCTTTGCGTATGCAGCCCTATTCGTTGACCAACCCCGAATCAGACGCATTCGTCCTCTTTCTTGTTTTATGACTGGCAACCTTAGCGTTTATGTATTTATGTATGTATTTCAAGCGTTTATGTATTTTTTTTGGGCCACAAGACTCACCTTTCGAGCAGGTTGAGCGGAGTCTGTGGGTAGCAGAATTTTGTTGAGGCGTTTCTCGAATTCGTTGAGGTCGTCTATCGTCTCGTCCAGGGAAGCGCTTTGGGCAGTAGCAAGCGCACTCTTAGTTGCAAACCTGTGAAATTTAAGCGGAATCAAAATTACAATAGAACTGGCTGGCCATCCGCGGTTACCCCGGTGTAATTAGCAATTTCTACACGACTTGAGCGTCGGTGGTCTAGTGGTTAGGGCCGCTGCCTCCCGTGCGGGAGACGCGGGTTCGATCCCCACTACGTACCAATGTGTTTTCGAAATTCGAATTCATATGTACGTTTATTCGACGCTCTTACGGTGAAGGAAAACATCGTGATGAAACCTGCACACTCCTGCGAAGAATTTCAAAGGTTGTGTGTGAAGTCGACCAACCCGTACTGGGCCAGCGTGGTCGACTAAGGCCTAAACACTCTAAATTAGGGTAGGCTCAAGCCCCACAGTGGGGACATATATGAGCTGTTGATGATGACACGGCTCCCCGAAAAAAGGAGTGAAATGTGTTCAGGGTTCATGTATGCACGAGTATGTATGTATGTGAGTTTCTTTATTCCACCATAACTTCTAAATGCACAGGTTTGGATGTATGTGATATCGTTAGAATCCTTACGTCAGCCCGAGTAACACTGGCTTAGTTTATTTTATTTTGGCAGGGCAGTCGTGTTTTTAATTCTAGATGATTATTCCTGTAAAAATAAGTTATTTCGCAAGATTTTGCACAATTATCAATTCCTTGCGTTTCAAACTGCCTTTGTACCAACTTTTTCAAAATCGATTCAGTAAATTGACTGTGAAGCTGCTAGCGATTTCTTCCAGACAACGTCGACAAACCTCAAATAAAAGCAGCTCTCAATCAGCGGTACTGAGCTGTTGAACAGCACATCTTTAGCTTCTTTTTGCTTCATGCTCTCAATCGTTTCCTTTATATTCTGAACACGGTTTTCGCAGTCCTACAACAAAAAACATATAATTCGCTTTAATGATGAGGAATAAAAATTCTTATTATTGAATGAAATATAGAAAGTATATCATTACGTGGCCTTATTTATTCATTATAGCAATTTTTGCAGGCAACCAAAAAATATTTCAATAGGTTTTCCGGCCAGGAACTTCTGGCCGCTCCGAACATCATCGGTGAAACTAAATCACACCGACTTCGCTGGCTTGGCCATCTAGACAGGATGGGAGAGGATCCAGCCGTCAAGAGAGCGTACGAAGGCGTCGCTTAGGGCTGACGCCGACACCCGGTCTTGGTGGTTGCCGATCTTCGTGAGTTACAAGCCGAAGATTGGCAGTCCACTGCACAAGATCGAAATGGATGGCGTGTTCTCGTCTCGGAGGCCAAGGTCCACTTTGGATTGCTGAGCCAGCGGAGCAAGTAGTAAGTAAGTAAAAGGTATGTTCCACTCTTTGTTTTATTTGTCGCTCAATTCGTAATTTCAGAACGTAGTCCAATTGCTTGTTTCGTGATTGAAATGTGGACGCACCTGTCCGAACTGGTCGACTTCGAGCAGCCCGTCCAACGACGACTCGTCCCCGTCGCGCCGCTCGTCCGGATTCATCAGTCGGAACGCGTTCACGTTCACCGCGTGACACGCCGCCTTGATGCTCTGCAACAGACAGACAGATATTACGATCTAGCTACTTCATCAAAATCAGTGATATTACGATCTAGCTATTTCATCTAAATCGGTGATATTACGATCTAGCTACTTCATCAAAATCAGTGATATTACGATCTAGCTATTTCATCTAAATCGGTGATATTACGATCTAGCTACTTCATCAAAATCAGTGATATTACGATCTAGCTATTTCATCTAAATCGGTGATATTACGATCTAGCTATTTCATCGAAATTGGTGATATTACGATCTAGCTAGTTCATCAAAATCGGTGATATTACGATCTAGCTAGTTCATCAAAATCGGTGATATTACGATCTAGCTACTTCATCAAAATCAGTGATATTACGATCTAGCTATTTCATCTAAATCGGTGATATTACGATCTAGCTACTTCATCAAAATCAGTGATATTACGATCTAGCTATTTCATCGAAATCGGTGATATTACGATCTAGCTATTTCATCGAAATCAGTGATATTACGATCTAGCTATTTCATCGAAATTGGTGATATTACGATCTAGCTAGTTCATCAAAATCGGTGATATTACGATCTAGCTAGTTCATCAAAATCGGTGATATTACGATCTAGCTACTTCATCAAAATCAGTGATATTACGATCTAGCTATTTCATCGAAATTGGTGATATTACGATCTAGCTAGTTCATCAAAATCGGTGATATTACGATCTAGCTAGTTCATCAATATCAGTGATATTACGATCTAGCTATTTCATCGAAATTGGTGATATTACGATCTAGCTAGTTCATCAAAATCGGTGATATTACGATCTAGCTACTTCATCAAAATCAGTGATATTACGATCTAGCTATTTCATCGAAATTGGTGATATTACGATCTAGCTAGTTCATCAAAATCAGTGATATTACGATTTAGCTATTTCATCGAAATTGGTGATATTACGATCTAGCTAGTTCATCAAAATCGGTGATATTACGATCCAGCTACTTCATCAAAATCAGTGATATTACGATCTAGCTATTTCATCGAAATCGGTGATATTACGATCTAGCTATTTCATCGAAATTGGTTATATTACGATCTAGCTAGTTCATCAAAATCGGTGATATTACGATCTAGCTAGTTCATCAAAATCAGTGATATTACGATCTAGCTATTTCATCGAAATTGGTGATATTACGATCTAGCTAGTTCATCAAAATCGGTGATATATCGATCTAGCTACTTCATCAAAATCAGTGATATTACGATCTAGCTATTTCATCGAAATCGGTGATATTACGATCTAGCTATTTCATCGAAATTGGTGATATTACGATCTAGCTAGTTCATCAAAATCGGTGATATTACGATCTAGCTAGTTCATCAAAATCGGTGATATTACGATCTAGCTACTTCATCAAAATCAGTGATATTACGATCTAGCTATTTCATCTAAATCGGTGATATTACGATCTAGCTACTTCATCAAAATCAGTGATATTACGATCTAGCTATTTCATCTAAATCGGTGATATTACGATCTAGCTATTTCATCGAAATTGGTGATATTACGATCTAGCTAGTTCATCAAAATCGGTGATATTACGATCTAGCTAGTTCATCAAAATCGGTGATATTACGATCTAGCTACTTCATCAAAATCAGTGATATTACGATCTAGCTATTTCATCTAAATCGGTGATATTACGATCTAGCTACTTCATCAAAATCAGTGATATTACGATCTAGCTATTTCATCGAAATCGGTGATATTACGATCTAGCTATTTCATCGAAATCAGTGATATTACGATCTAGCTATTTCATCGAAATTGGTGATATTACGATCTAGCTAGTTCATCAAAATCGGTGATATTACGATCTAGCTAGTTCATCAAAATCGGTGATATTACGATCTAGCTACTTCATCAAAATCAGTGATATTACGATCTAGCTATTTCATCGAAATTGGTGATATTACGATCTAGCTAGTTCATCAAAATCGGTGATATTACGATCTAGCTAGTTCATCAATATCAGTGATATTACGATCTAGCTATTTCATCGAAATTGGTGATATTACGATCTAGCTAGTTCATCAAAATCGGTGATATTACGATCTAGCTACTTCATCAAAATCAGTGATATTACGATCTAGCTATTTCATCGAAATTGGTGATATTACGATCTAGCTAGTTCATCAAAATCAGTGATATTACGATTTAGCTATTTCATCGAAATTGGTGATATTACGATCTAGCTAGTTCATCAAAATCGGTGATATTACGATCCAGCTACTTCATCAAAATCAGTGATATTACGATCTAGCTATTTCATCGAAATCGGTGATATTACGATCTAGCTATTTCATCGAAATTGGTTATATTACGATCTAGCTAGTTCATCAAAATCGGTGATATTACGATCTAGCTAGTTCATCAAAATCAGTGATATTACGATCTAGCTATTTCATCGAAATTGGTGATATTACGATCTAGCTAGTTCATCAAAATCGGTGATATATCGATCTAGCTACTTCATCAAAATCAGTGATATTACGATCTAGCTATTTCATCGAAATCGGTGATATTACGATCTAGCTATTTCATCGAAATTGGTGATATTACGATCTAGCTAGTTCATCAAAATCGGTGATATTACGATCTAGCTAGTTCATCAAAATCGGTGATATTACGATCTAGCTAGTTCATCGAAATCGGTGATATTACGATCTAGCTAGTTCATCAAAATCGGTGATATTACGATCTAGCTAGTTCATCAAAATCAGTGATATTACGATCTAGCTATTTCATCGAAATTGGTGATATTACGATCTAGCTAGTTCATCAAAATCGGTGATATTACGATCTAGCTAGTTCATCAAAATCGGTGATATTACGATCTAGCTAGTTCATCAATATCAGTGATGTTACGATCTAGCTATTTCATCGAAATTGGTGATATTACGATCTAGCTAGTTCATCAAAATCGGTGATATTACGATCTAGCTACTTCATCAAAATCAGTGATATTACGATCTAGCTATTTCATCGAAATTGGTGATATTACGATCTAGCTAGTTCATCAAAATCAGTGATATTACGATCTAGCTATTTCATCGAAATTGGTGATATTACGATCTAGCTAGTTCATCAAAATCGGTGATATTACGATCCAGCTACTTCATCAAAATCAGTGATATTACGATCTAGCTATTTCATCGAAATCGGTGATATTACGATCTAGCTATTTCATCGAAATTGGTGATATTACGATCTAGCTAGTTCATCAAAATCGGTGATATTACGATCTAGCTAGTTCATCAAAATCAGTGATATTACGATCTAGCTATTTCATCGAAATTGGTGATATTACGATCTAGCTAGTTCATCAAAATCGGTGATATTACGATCTAGCTACTTCATCAAAATCAGTGATATTACGATCTAGCTATTTCATCGAAATCGGTGATATTACGATCTAGCTATTTCATCGAAATTGGTGATATTACGATCTAGCTAGTTCATCAAAATCGGTGATATTACGATCTAGCTAGTTCATCAAAATCGGTGATATTACGATCTAGCTACTTCATCAAAATCAGTGATATTACGATCTAGCTATTTCATCGAAATCGGTGATATTACGATCTAGCTATTTCATCGAAATTGGTGATATTACGATCTAGCTAGTTCATCAAAATCGGTGATATTACGATCTAGCTAGTTCATCAAAGTCGGTGATATTACGATCTAGCTAGTTCATCGAAATCGGTGATATTACGATCTAGCTAGTTCGTCAAAATCGGTGATATTACGATCTAGCTTTTTCATCGAAATCGGTGATATTACGATCTAGCTACTTCATCAAAATCAGTGATATTACGATCTAGCTATTTCATCGAAATCGGTGATATTACGATCTAGCTATTTCATCGAAATCGGTGATATTACGATCTAGCTATTTCATCGAAATTGGTGATATTACGATCTAGCTAGTTCATCAAAATCGGTGATATTACGATCTAGCTAGTTCATCAAAATCGGTGATATTACGATCTAGCTAGTTCATCGAAATCGGTGATATTACGATCTAGCTAGTTCATCAAAATCGGTGATATTACGATCTAGCTATTTCATCGAAATCGGTGATATTACGATCTAGCTAGTTCATCAAAATCGGTGATATTACGATCTAGCTACTTCATCAAAATCAGTGATATTACGATCTAGCTATTTCATCGAAATCGGTGATATTACGATCTAGCTATTTCATCGAAATCGGTGATATTACGATCTAGCTATTTCATCGAAATTGGTGATATTACGATCTAGCTAGTTCATCAAAATCGGTGATATTACGATCTAGCTAGTTCATCAAAATCGGTGATATTACGATCTAGCTAGTTCATCGAAATCGGTGATATTACGATCTAGCTAGTTCATCGAAATCGGTGATATTACGATCTAGCTTTTTCATCGAAATCGGTGATATTACGATCTAGCTACTTCATCAAAATCAGTGATATTACGATCTAGCTATTTCATCGAAATCGGTGATATTACGATCTAGCTATTTCATCGAAATCGGTGATATTACGATCTAGCTATTTCATCGAAATCGGTGATATTACGATCTAGCTATTTCATCGAAATTGGTGATATTACGATCTAGCTAGTTCATCAAAATCGGTGATATTACGATCTAGCTAGTTCATCAAAATCGGTGATATTACGTAGATAAGCAAAGAAAATAGCCGCCATCTTACTAGGCGTTAACTCCTCAGACTTTGTACGTTTTCATGGCAACTAACACCCGGACTCGAAACAAGCGATCAATTAATTAAGTCGTTAACAGACGTAACCTGTAACAATAATAATCTATAGTATTGAGTAAGCGCATCGTATTCATGATATTTTCTACGTAACTTGAAACATGAATGTCGGTAGTTTGTAAATACTCCGACAGATGGAGCTGCAATGCACTCCGAGCATTAAAAATTAAGAAGCAGTGTCTTTCGTCGACCTTTCACAGAGCTTGGTGGCATAATTGGTAATGCGCCTGTTTCTGGCCCGGATAGCCAAAGAGATGCAGGTTCGAGTTCTGATTTATAATTATTAGATCGATTATTAGATTATATCATCGACAAAAAACGCTTTTGCTCTACACTGAGACACAAATAAAAAAAATTGAATTTTAAATGGTTAAAAACTTACTTCAACTTCCTTCTTGTCCTCCTTCACCTTAGTTTTGTTGGCCACAGTTATTAATTTTTCAGCCTCATTTGACGTAGCTTTCACAAAGTCCTGAAAACAAACCCAAACAATTTTAATAACACAATCGATATTAAGTCCATTTTCAATTTTTATCGGCTACTTCCATACTAACATTCAAAGGGGAGCAACCAAAGTGGGCTTAACTTTGAACAACCATTTAAAAAAAAACACGAAATATTTTGAAATAATATATAATTAATTTAGCTGCCTATATGGGAGTATCAAATTCAATATAAAAATAATGTTTTGTAAGACTTTCAATCGATTGATAACGCCGAAACTAGTGTTACCAAAATACATTCTGACGAAAGTACTAAGAACTTTTTTTTTATTTTGATACTAAAATTCTAAAATTTTTAAGAAATCCTTATTACAGACAAATCAAAACAGTCAATATTATAATATTTTTTTTATGTTCATATTGAAGCCTAGAGGTCAAACATTTTGGTTGCTCCTCTTTGGCTCTAACACGAGGTTTTATAATAGTTGACAAAAGAACAAAGCAAATAAAAAAGACTTACTAAACTTGCTTGACTTTCATGCTTCTAGTCTAGATTTAATAAAATAATAATAATAATAATAAAATTTATTGTTTAAAAATTACAGTTAATACAATCTTAAGATATAGTAATAAATGCTAATAAAGATATGTAATTTAAGCTATCTGTTGTCTGTCAATCAGTATAAGTATCAAGTAGTTACGCTTCAGGATTCACACAGTCACGCTCTAATCCTTAGTTTAAGTTCGTCAGTCCTTTTCATCCTTTAAAGATTAAAAAGGGACTGGAAATGGCCATCCTAAATATTAGAGCTGTCAAACTTCGAATTTGAAGCGTAGATTGCAAAATTTTAGAGGGCACGTAAAACATGCGACTTAAAAATTTTCTAATCTGACAGCTATGCCCTTATTTTAGGTTATCATGCATTCAAAATAATATCATTCGTTCATTTGAATTCATCTCCTCTCTTTCATTAATTTTAAAAACGAAAAGGATAGATTTAAAAATAAGAATCATGGCTTTGTGAATCAGTGCCTTTATCTGTTTTTCTCCATGATTTAAAAATTGTTCATTCAACCAATAGATTCATGTAGATCTTCCATCTTACCGTCAAATCAACGACATTGTTCTGCGGCTGGTCTCCGAGCGTGGGTCTGGACTGCAGCAAACTGATTTGCAGGTTCTGAACAGCCTGCTCTAAATCTTGGTGTCTGGTGAGGTCCTGCAAGAAAAGATGGCTTCATCAACAGCTCATATACGTCCCCACGGAGGGGCTCGAGCCTACCCTGAATAAGGGCGATTAGGCTTTAGTCGACCACGCTGGCCCAGTGCGGGTTGATCGACTTCACACACAATCAGTATAGTCAATCACTTTCTCCTTTTATACAAATGATTGGACTTACGTGTGGCCGGCGCATGCGCCTTGAGGACGCGACGTCGAGTGCGCGGATGGCGGCGCGCAAAGATCCTGCGTATTCGCTGCAGACCTTCTTCTTGTCGTCCGCAGTGTGGCCGCAACACGCCCGCATCTACACACACACAGTGAAGAAAAAAAAAATTACGGATCAACACCTCGGTCCAGGACGTTGACAGGGGAATAACAAGTCAAACACTAAAACAGTAAATAACTAAGACAGGGCCATCCTGAATAGGGCAAAACAAGAGTTTCCAAAATGCATTAAGTACGAGTACATAACTTATAACTACATACTGCAATAGACTAGAGAAGTATATCAAGGTGAGTTTTGACAACTATCCGATGCCTCCAATCTGAGAAACGGGTTCAGGCGTTGGTACACTCGAAGATGGCTTATGTAGCTAAATCTTCGCAGCAAAATAAAGGTCATCATCACAAGGCCTCCTACATCTTGTCAGATGTTTTAAGCAGCGTCAGTTTTGGAGGCAACGTCGCTCGTGGCTGAATAATGCGACCCTTGAACGACCCTCGAACGCACTTGCGGCATTTAAACTGCGGGTCCGGGGGAACCTCTCCGCGAGTGTGCCTTTTCGCACGTTTTTGGGATAGATCTTCAAACCAGGCATCATTACAGGTTTTGCAACCTTTGGTGATTGTTTTCCTCCACTCATCGCGGTTGCATGCGACAGATTATGTCACGTTTGGCGCAACCCTTAAATCCGGAAAATAAACCATGTGCCAATGCCCATTAAATCGAGAAATGTCAAATCTTGTTTCTCTCGATGGCCTTACTTTAGACTTGTTTTAGATCTACAACTTTGAGAGTATACATAAATTACTTACATACATACATATATACAGAATCACACTCAAGTATATAGATCTCATTTTACCAACCTGAGCCAACTCCATGATCTGCGAAGCCAGCTGCCTCAACGCGGTATCCTCAATAACAATCTTCTCCACCTCGCGTTTCTTGACAAGCGTTCCAGCAACCAGATCATGTCTGAAGCTCTCCAACATCTTCTCCAAGTTCTTCACTTTTTCGTTCATGTCGGCGACAGTCTTGGAGCATTTAGGGTCTGATGATAAGGGCTTCCAGGAGGCGGAGAAGGTTTTCAGTTGGGATGAGAGCTCGTGGGAGGCTGTGATTAAGGCGTTCTGGCATTGCTGGTTGTGGACTGTTGGTGCTACCAGCTGTTGGTGGATAAAAGCAAATATTAACAACAATTTAAAATGCTGCAGTGGTGAAAATTTAATTAAAATACCAAAAACAAATTTCGTTCTCTTGAACCAGTTTTTAGAGGACCAATATCAAATTCAGAATTGTTTTAATAATAATTATTAGACTTAACTATAAAAAAAATAGTCGATCAACAATTTGGTATTATCACCTTCTTCGGCGGCATCGTAACTCTGAAAGTGATTACTTAGTTTGACAGTATCCACTGAGATTCGAACTCAAAACCTCCGTAACGAGGGTCAAACGTTGAACCACTCAGCCACGGAAGCTGCTAAAAAAGAACCATTTGATGAGCGTCGGTGGTATATTGGCAAAATAGAAGGGAAAAGACGTGTAGGAAGACGGAAGAAATGCGAAACATTCGAGAGTGGACCGGGGTTACCGGTGTCGAAGAGCTGTTCCGGTTAGCAAGGGACAAGGAAAATATCAAGAGGCTGACGGCAGACCTCCAGTAATGGAGTGCCACCAGAAGAAGGTGTATTGGCTAGGTCCGATGCATCCAGTCCAAGAAACGGGTTCACACGGGCAGTCATATCACTTCTTCTTCATCGTGTGGGTTGTAAGGCCGAAAACCAACCTCACAAACCACGTGTAGTATCAGTGTTATAGAGCCGCCAAAGGCCACTGACCTGGCTCGTGTAACGCCTAGCTAGATAATAGCCGGGACCAACGGCTTAACGTGCCTTCCGAAGCACGGAATCATCTTTATTTCCTAACCAAACTGGGGAAAGGGAATTGAACCCCGAACCTCCATAATGAGCGGTGAAATCTCGGCCACTCGGCCACGGAGGCTGTTGCAATCATTTACAATCTACAAGATAAAAGATTTGCTCAGTGTACTCTGTGCGGCCCGCGCGCTGTTCGGTGTTACTGGCTATGCAGTGTTGCCGTTGTTGGCATAGATGTTTGATAAAGAATAAACTATTTGAATTTCGTTTCGAAACGCCGCGCGCCGTACTCCACAGTACCTTGGCGGTGTAGACGAGTGTCCGAGCGGCGTCTGCACAGCCCTGCGCGCCGTCCAGCACCGCCTGCGCGTGCGCACCGCCCCGCGCCGCCAGCTCCGCGCCGAGCGCCGCTAGTGAAGAACATTGGTCGCCGACAGAGCGGGCGCGGTCTATCACCTGCAAACGTACACGCAGGTTTTTAAGTACCGCAAGTTTGTGCCGTGATTCTGTCAAATTAATACAACAATATAATAAAATAATAATAATATATAATATAATAATATAATTGTTTTCATTTGTGTATACCCTCGAATTTAAATGTTACATTGTTTTGTTTTTTTGTGTGTGCTGTAAATAAAGATTTTTCTATTCTATTCTATACCGTAACTCGATGGTGTATTGGCTAGGCCCGCTGCCTCTTGTCCGGAAGAAGCGGGTTCGATTCCCACCTCAAATCAAAGTGTTTCTGAATTCATATAACGAACATATTAGACGTTCTTACGGTGAAGGAAAACATCGTGAAGAAACCTGCACACTCCTGTACAAAATTCAAAGGTGCACAACCTTGTGTAATCAACCAATCCGCACTGAGTCAGCGTGGTCGATTATAGCCTTATCACCCTACTCCGGGGTAAGCTCAAGCCCCTCGGTGGGGACGTATATGAGCTGCTGTTGATGATGATGATGATGATGATACCGTAACTCAACTGTATGATACTCACAGCACACAGGTTTCGCCTAACTTGTAATAGGGAATATGCAATTTTTTTCTTTTATTTATTAACCGAAATTTTTTCGGTTCCTGATAATAATAAAAAAATATGCTCAGAAACAAAGTTAATAAGGATTCAAAGTTGATGGTTAGACAGAGAGGTCCGACGTGACATGTGACGTCATACATCACGCGGGCCATACAACCGCCATAGAAATTTTTGTTTTCGTAACAGGGACAGATATGTTTGTTTAATAATGTTGCATCTAGTTTGTTTTTCGATCAATTTCGATTCTGTTTTGACTGAAAAAAACTAATATTTTTTTAATGTATATTCCCTATTAGATGGCCGAGTGTTGTTGTGTTCCTTCCTACACATTTATTTACTTAAGTGTGTGTGTGGAAAGTCTATTGAGTAACTCACCCCCTTCTCTTGCGCCGGGTCCACGTGAGCGGCGACAGCGTAAAGCAAGCCGGCAGACTTGTCTCCAAACTCCATCGCGGCTTCGTTCACCTTCTGCGAACACGTCACATCAGATCAGACTAAATACACGAATTAATACATTGTGCACAAGTAAGGTAACAACTACAATGATTAACATTAGAAAAAGACTGCTTGTGAAAGGGACATTTAATAAAAGGGAATTTATGTGAAAGGTACTTTCTGAGAAAAGGATAAGAGGACATTTTGATAAAGAGATGTTCTACCTACCACCTTACGAGTGAAAGAAGATGAAGTAAAGTATTACACCTCACCGTTCTGAATGGGGGATTTTCCGACAGCCAATTTATAAAAAAAAATTGTTCATAAATCTTCGATAGATGGCGTTGACGATTCGTGGATCCGAAGAAATCCGGCAAGTCATCCAGGGCCATAAAAAGATTTAAAAAAAAGAATCCTTGAAATAGACCTGGCGCCATCTATCGTCTTGAGTAGAACTATTATTTTTTAAAGACCTGTCAGAAAATCCCCCATAATAGTAATCTATTATTAGAAAACACACAAATATTTAACGGAATATTACCACGATTTTAGTTTAATATTAACAACCGCAAAAACTCTCGTATTTATTTTTTTTTTTTTTTCAATCAATCGTTTTAGAAGATATTTCTTTCTAATAAAGCGTAGTGATTCAACTTACCGAGCTGTCATCCCTGGCCGTGGTGAGGATTCTCCTGGTCGCAGCGCTCAGGGCTTTGATGTGATCCAGCAGCGCTTTCCTCGCTGCCTCGTCTCGAGTGGCTGATAGCAGCGCTGCATCTGTTATAAAATTATATACAAAGGAAGTACTAAAATATAAATATGTGGGGACATCTTCACACACGGCTATCTGATCCCAAACTAAGCAGAGCTTGTACTATGGGTACCAGACTGCTGATATACAATACATAAATATATAAATACATACTTATATAGATAAACAACAACCAGACACAAGGCAAACACAAGTGCTCATCACACAAATGTTTGCCCTGGGCAGGATTCGAATCCGCGACCCTGTACTATAGGATGAGCTCTGACAGATTAAAATTTTAAAAACTTTTTAATATTATTTCGTTTATTTATTTATTTATTAAGTAAAATTACATACTGTTTAATGATAAAATAAGAGGTGAAGTTACTTTTTTTTAATATTTTAGCTATTATGGTTTTTAAACTGTATATTATAAAAAAAAGTTGTTAACGTTGTATGAAAAATGTTGCTGTCAGAACTCATCCTATAAAAACCCAACTATACCACCTGGGCTACGGAGCCGTCCACCCCGTAGCCGTAGAGAACATTGTCTGGCTAGATGGACAAAAGCAGTCAGTGTGGTGGCCGAGGGGAACAACAAAGCTAATAGGCAGACCACCAGCGCGATGCTCCGACAACATTTTGGATAGTGCAGGGCTGTAAGAAGTAGAGCAGTATGGCAGCAGATGTGGGCTGAAAATTACGATGACTAGAGAAAATCCTCCTGTGGAGTTTCTTCTGGCCTTTTTTTGTCCCTGGCATTATTAGCTAGCTTTGACTTCAAAAAGTTAAGTCTGTGGAATCTTACTTTGAATAAAGAAATTTTCATCTTTTAATTTTTTATTGAATACATAATTTGAATAGGGTATCGCTAAATTTACCATATTTTATGAATTATTTTTAAAATATAGATTAGTAGCAGACGATTCGCGAAGAAAAAAGAAGAATCGGTTGAAAAACGAATTTACAGTGATTTTTTAAAGTTTCAATATGTCTGTCTCTTTCAAAAACAATTTTTTGTATGGAGATTATATGGCGTTACTAACAAATAACGTCACAAGTGGGTATGTGCCTGTCTAATCTTGAATTTGAAACCTTTATAACTCGGTCAATTTTAAAGATAGAGCCAAAATTATTTTAGTGTTCGATAGCAGAAACTAAGAAGATTGGATTAATAAAATAAAAAAAGTAGTCCGATATCCTATTGTCCCAGATTTCAAGTTGGTTTCAAATTCAATGTATTCCCCTTAAAGCAATACCTATAAAACGCCCGTATTGCTTTCTTGGAAGGTTGTCAAGTAGTAAGGGGCAACCATGCCATAAAAACAAACGACTAAGTTTTATTTTTTTTAACTTAAAGATAAATCCTTCATAGCATAAGTACCTTTAATGATATCCGGCATCAGCTCTGATAATGTTTCCGTGGCTTGCGTCGCTGTTGCGTAGTCTATCACATCTGGGTCTAAAAATAAGTTACCATCATAATTATCCTCATCATCGGTGTAAGGTTGACAACCGACCTCACAAACCCTGTTGTCAGTGTTATAGAGCAGCCAAAGCCCACTGACTTGGCTCGTGTAACGACTAGATAGTAGCCGGGACCAACGGCTTAACGAGCCTTCCGAAGCACGGAATTATCTTTCTTTTCGAACAATCAGGTGATTCAGCCTGCAATGTCCTAACCAAACTGAGGAAAGTTTCACAAAGAGATTTTTGCTTGACAGTGTCCCCACCGGGAATCGAACCTGGAACCTCCATAATGGGCGTCGAAATCTCGACCACTCGGCCACGGAGGCTGTTAAAAATGAGTTGTGATGTCCTACAAGTACAAATAAATGTTTCTGATTTCTTAAATAATTAATTACATAAATCTAGTATGGATGTTTTACTTTCTAATTTATATTTTATAAATACCAGCCAAAACCAGTACCAACCAACCAAAACCAGTAAAAACCAGACAGTTTTCATATAAGCTTTATAGTTAGTTATAAGTAACAAGTTCTAGTAGAGGCTAAGTCTTCCCCAAATTTATTTATTGCACATCCATAAAATAACAATATGTGTTAAAGAATTAATACACAGTCTTTCTATGGACCCTGTTTATAGGGCACAACAAAAACTTCGGAGAGAGCAAGATGTATTATTTTGTAGGATAACATTATATTTTAAAGGTTAGTACCTACATCTTTATTTTTATTTATTTACATCAATCATCATCATTCATTCATCTTTTTCATTCATTCATTAATTTTCTTCATTCTTGTTTCGTCTTTCACAAATATGAGCAAATAAAAGTATTATTTCAGATAAACGTGGTTTCCATTAGCACAGTACTCACGGTTGCTGCTAACGAGTTTGGCGGCGGCAGTGCCGGCCAGCGCCAGCTTGCTTTCCAGCTGTCGCTCCAACGACTCGGTCTGTCCGTCGTCGACCGGCTCCTTGCTCGGTTTCGCGTTGTATATCTGAAGAAAAACAAAAAAGGTACATTATAAGGCGGCTCCGTAGCCCAGGTGGTAGTGTATCTGCCTCCGACGCACAGGGTCGCGGGTTCGAATCCCGCCCAGGGCAAACATTTGTGTGATGAGCACTTGTGTTTGCCTTGTGTCTGGTTGTTGTTTATCTATATAAGTATATATTTATCTATTTGTGTAATGTATATCGGCTGTCTGGTTCCCATAGTACAAGCTCTGCTTAGTTTGGGATTAGATGGCCGTGTGTGAAGATGTCCCCACATATTTATTTATTTATTATTGTTGGATTTCTAATAATAAATACTCGTAGAGTACTAACTTAACCGCAAACTTGAGGGACGGTGTATTTCCTACTAGCTTTCCGCCCGCGGCTACGCTCGCGTTGTGTAAGATTTTCCCGTGGGACAAACTATCTCTGTTCCAAATATCATCCCAATTCGTTCTGTAGTTTTTGCGTGAAAGAGTAACAAACATACATTTACATCTATAATTACAAACTTTCGCCTTTATAATATTAGTAAGGATAAGATGTAACATTTGCACGAGTCAAGAATGAAGTTATATGTTTATATATCCTTATATGAAGTTGTTGGATGTTCCAGCATTTTAAGACTGCCAGATATTTTTGCTAGCAGTTTGTAAGGCTGCTAGCTCTTAACTTCTTCGTTACAATTTTAATATCACGACTTTTTTTACTTATTTATAACAGCAAAAATAGTTAGTTTACAATAGAATTTGCTGATACATGTTGTCTATTAAGATGACTATTTACCAACCTTGTTCAGTTCGACTTCAGCCTTGTCAATGTTCTCCTCAGCTTCGCCCACTATATTCTGGAATTTCTCCTTCTTCTGTCTCTCGTCCTCTGCCTTCTTGTTGAGAGCCGCTATGTCCTGGCTGCTCAAATGCCCCGGTGGAAGTGTGGCTTCTAGTTCCGAAAAAATAAAACGTTAAATTGAAAAAACAAAAGCAAGTATTTTGTTAATATCGCTTGAATTTCAGTGGTATAGTGGCCATGGTAGCTGATTCTCGCCCGGATGGCGTTGGTTCAAATCCCACAAACGTACTAATAGCATACTACCGTGAATTTTTTCACATTTCCAAATACAACGGTTTCACTGGTAGGGGGGGGGGGGGGCCTTGACTCTAGCAAAAATAAACACATAAAATATTTCTGAAACGTAAACTAGCACCGAAAAATGGTCTTAGCAAACCCCCATTGTTTTTAAAAGACCTATCCAACGATACCTCACACTATAAGGTAATCGTGAAAAAAAAAAATAACCCCCTCTTGACGTGTACCAGAGGAAGGCTAAAAAAATTTTTTTTTTTAAGATTTTATACTTCAGCTTTGTCGGCATGATTCATATGTATATATGGATATATAATTGCCAATTACAGCGTTCTGGTACTAAGAGTCTCTGAGCTAAGCCGCGGACAGACAGACAGACAGACAGACAGACGGACGGACAGACCGAAACTATAAGGGTTCTTTTTTTACTACGGAACCCTAAAAAAGGAAAACATCATTAGAAAATCTGCACACACCATCATCAACAGCTCATATACGTCCCCACCGAGGGGCTCGAGCCTACCCTGAATAAGTTGAATTATTTTGGGAGTCAACCAACTCACACTGGGCCAGCGTGGTTGCCTAGCGGACCATTTGCTCAGAAGATATAGAAAGCACGTTAAGCTTACAAATTAGAAAACACTATCTTATGGATTGTTGTAGTAAACATGGGATTGTCTCATTTTACACAACGCCAATGATAAATAAATAAATATGTGGGGACATCTCACACACGGCCATCTGATCCCAAACTAAGCAGAGCTTGTACTATGGGTATCAGACAGTTGGTGTATATTACTTTAATAGAAACGCATAGATATGCATTCATACTTATACCTTATAGATAAACAACATCCAGACACAAGGCAAACACAAGTATTCATCACACAAATGTGTGCCTTGGGCGGCATTCGAACCCGCGACTCTGTGCTTCGAAGGCAGGCATATTGCCGACTAGGCTACGGGGCCGTGAATGATGCTCATTCATTATCCTTATCTAAATATGAACGCCCTAATTAAGGGTAGGTTCAGTGGGGTAAACAGATGATGAAGCATACCTTTGGAAGCGTCCTCCCTCATGTGATTGAGCCATTCCTGGCTGGCGCGGCGACCGTTGGAGTGCGACACGACTCTTACGCGCGGGGCTTGACCTTGAGCGTTTGCTTGTGAGGCCCCGCCTGCGCCTGCGCCTGCGATCACAGACCGTCGCGTTGCGGAGCTGCGGACCGGTGGCGGAGGTGGTCGCTTGTCTAAAACAAACACGTAAGCAATATACCATATCCTAATGAGAGACATATTTACATATTTGTATTTTTTTTTTTATATTGTATTGTAAGAAATAATTTTCCTAACACACCGGTTGCCTAGCAGCCACTTAAAATTAGAATGTTAAAAATACTCTGAAAATATTATTTATATACACTCACCGGCACATCTAACCGCCCACCCTTCATTTCAGGGAATATTCGTGATTCTTTATAACTCTATTATTTACAGCTGATGTTAGTTAAAAAGTAGTTAATTTAACGTTTATTTAAGTGTGTTTAATTTATCGTAAAATTATCAATAAATCTATTGTAATGTATAACAATAAGCGTAGTTTAAAATTAACTCGAAATACAAGGGTGGGCGGTTAGATGTGCCGGTGAGTATATTTTATTTTTATCTTATTTCAAACAAACAAACGTAAACATTAAGGGTCAATGTACACATACGTTGGGGATCACTCGAGACAGACTTTAAGAGCCAATCTAGACAGGCCAATATACAAAAACTTTAGAGATCAATTTAGACACGCCAATCTAGACAGAAAATAGGGGCAATCTAACGTCATAATTTAGACAGATTAATCTAGACAAACGTTATGGATCAATTTAGAAAAAAACGTTAGGTATTTTGGACAGACGGATATAGACACACAATACAAACGTAAGGGATCAATTTAGACAGACCAAAATGGACTAAAGCTAGGGATCAATGTATACAGATGTTAGGGATCAATCAATACAAACATAAGGGATCAATTTAGACAGACCAAAATGGACTAAAGCTAGGGATCAATGTATACAGATGTTAGGGATCAATCAATACAAACGTAAGGGATCAATTTAGACAGACCAAAATGGACTAAAGCTAGGGATCAATGTATACAGATGTTAGGGATCAATCAATACAAACATAAGGGATCAATTTAGACAGACCAAAATGGACTAAAGCTAGGGATCAATGTATACAGATGTTAGGGATCAATCAATACAAACGTAAGGGATCAATTTAGACAGACCAAAATGGACTAAAGCTAGGGATCAATGTATACAGATGTTAGGGATCAATCAATACAAACATAAGGGATCAATTTAGACAGACCAAAATGGACTAAAGCTAGGGATCAATGTATACAGATGTTAGGGATCAATCAATACAAACGTAAGGGATCAATTTAGACAGACCAAAATGGACTAAAGCTAGGGATCAATGTATACAGATGTTAGGGATCAATCAATACAAACATAAGGGATCAATTTAGACAGACCAAAATGGACTAAAGCTAGGGATCAATGTATACAGATGTTAGGGATCAATCAATACAAACGTAAGGGATCAATTTAGACAGACCAAAATGGACTAAAGCTAAGGATCAATGTATACAGATGTTAGGGATCAATCTAGACAAACGTTAGGGATCAATTTAGACAGACCAAAATGGACTAAAGCTAGGGTTCAATGTATACAGATGTTAGGGATCAATCAATACAAACGTAAGGGATCAATTTAGACAGACCAAAATGGACTAAAGCTAGGGATCAATGTATACAGATGTTAGGGATCAATCTAGACAAACGTTAGGGATCAATTTAGACAGACCAAAATGGACTAAAGCTAGGGATCAATGTATACAGATGTTAGGGATCAATCAATACAAACGTAAGGGATCAATTTAGACAGACCAAAATGGACTAAAGCTAGGGATCAATGTATACAGATGTTAGGGATCAATCAATACAAACGTAAGGGATCAATTTAGACAGACCAAAATGGACTAAAGCTAGGGATCAATGTATACAGATGTTAGGGATCAATCTAGACAAACGTTAGGGATCAATTTAGACAGACCAAAATGGACTAAAGCTAGGGTTCAATGTATACAGATGTTAGGGATCAATTTAGACAGACCAAAATGGACTAAAGCTAGGGTTCAATGTATACAGATGTTAGGGATCAATCTAGACAAACGTTAGGGATCAATTTAGACAGACCAAAATGGACGAAAGCTAGGGATCAATGTATACAGATGTTAGGGATCAATCGAGACAAATGATAGGGTTTTTATAGACGTCAGATTTTAATCTAGATAGACGAAAAAGATCAAATCAATCAGATAAGACACCAATCCAAGCACACACGTTAAGACCATGTCTTCAGGCAGATACTAACGAGTGTCCTGCGCTAGAGTAGCGGTGCGGAGTGAGGCGAGCGCCTTGTCCAGCACGTCCCGGTACCTCGAAGCCTCCTCGCTGAGCCTCCTCGCGGCGGGGTGGTCGGCTTGAGCCGCCTCGCTCACCAGCAGAGCCGCATTGGCCGAGAGACGGTCGGCTGAAGATAGCAGCGCGGCTTGGCAACGATCCTCGTGGATCGTTGGCGCTTCCAACTGGAAATAAAGCTAGTGTTGGTATATCATCATCAACAGCTTGTATACGTCCCCACCGAGGGGCTTATAAACTAGCTTTCCGTCCGCGGTTTCACCTGCGTTAAATGAGTTTTTCCGTGGGAATAAAGCGTTTTCCCGCGGTATGTCCTATTCCAGGATCTTAATATGCCAAGTGTCATCCCGATCCGTACTGTGGTTGAGCCGTGATTGGTTAACAAACATCCAAACTTTCGCATTTTTAATATTAGTGTTTGTTTCGCCTTCACGTTTAAAGTAAGTATATTCACACTAATATTATAAATGCGAAAATATATTTGGATGTTTAGATGTTTGGATATTTGGATGTTTGTTCCGCTTTCACGCCTAAACTACTGGACGGATTTGGATGAAATTTGGAATAGAGATAGTTTCTACCTTGGATTAACACAAAGGATACTTTTTACCGGGAAAATTCATATTCCCACGGGAAAATCTTACATAACGCGAGCGTAGCCGCGGGCGGATAGCTAGTATGTAATAAAGAAGATGTAATTACCTGCGCAGTGGTGCGCAGCGCTGCGGCGGCGGCACTGAGCGCGTCGGCCCGAGTTAACAGCGCGGCTGCTGGAGGAGCGATGCTGTTGGCAACCAATCGCGTTTCGTCCACTATTTGTTTAGCCTTGTCACACGCTGAGTTTGAAAGTTGGATTACCTGCAAATAATAACCACTTTAAACCAAGGCTTGAATACCTGGTTGAATTTTCAAACCAGTTTTCGCGTATGTCCATACATTTTAAGAAGAGCTTTTTCATTACAATTCGGCTCCCAAGAAGCGGTATTTTTTTCGGTTCTGATCATAGAGCATTTTCATTTTGATTCCTGCTCAATTATCGGACTGATTAGCTTCACTCTTTGGTCCTCGATCTGGTTTCACTGCATTTATTCACAAGAAAGAAAGAGATAGAGCATTGCGCTTTACTCGTCACGCGCTGCTTGGGATTAACCAGGTTGATCCCAGAAGTGATATTGCTCGTAAGTCAGTTTCGCTTTACGAGTGATTCGCCTAGGATCTGGTTTTCCGAAACCGAAATTCACCAGGTTAAAAAAATACAGGTTTCCAGCCTTGGTTTAAACAAAGCACAATGTGTGTAAAATAGGTTTCTGGAATGGGCTGTTCGTTTTTGTATTCTGACCTTATATTTATCGAAAAAACTATCAGTTTAGTATCGTTATTTATACTATTGAACGATACGTGAATTTTATACATTATTATTTATTTAAAAACGGAAACACGTAAAAATTAAAACTTTGTCTTCCAACGTTTCGATCCTGTACGAGGATCTTCTAGGAGTTCGAGGAGTTTCCATTTTTACGTGAGTGTTTCCGTTTTTAAATAAATAATATCGTTATTTGATTGACGTAGATAAAACATTTGTGTAACGTTGCAAAGAAATACGCCGTTTAATTAAAGGCAAAAATAGTCATTCTTAAAAAGAAAAGGTACAAAATAGTATTTCCAATATTTTGAACTTAATATTTAAGGTAATATCCACTATGAAAATTCATTTGAAGTTACATTTTTTAATTATACAAACCTGTTGTTCCTTATTCATATCTCTCCTAGCACTGTTTATAAAGTGTAGCTTTTGTGATGCGGCACAGTACTTCAGAGTAGAGTCATTCAACAACTGAAATAAACAACAATATCGTTATTCTCATCTCATAAAAACGAGCCAATCACGTTTAGCAATTGATGTTACAAGTTTTTTGGCGATTTACGGTACATAATGTAAAATGACACCGAGAAAATGATCTGATCTAATAAATACCCGTAACTCTATAAGTTTTGGCCATGTTATGGCACTTTCGTTTTTAATCAAAGCGTTTGTTTGTTGGTAGGTAGCAAAGAAACATAATAATTGGTAAAACATTTAATTGTCTTCTTTAAAAATTATGTAAGTGGTAATAATTAATTTTATTGTGCTAATCTTTACTGATGTGTGCCATTCATTAATGTTTTTGTGACAATCATTACTGTTAAAGTGTCAATCACTAGTGTTAAGGTGCCAATCATGTATGTTATTGTGGCAATCATTAGGGTTAGGGTGCTAATTATTACTATTTACGTGCCAATCATTATTGTAAATATGACAATCATTGTAAAACACTACGCAAAGTGGAATGTCTTTAAAATGAGTACACAGGCTTAAGCTACATGAAACAACTTTATCTATTGTTTCTTAGATTACTATAAGTAGGAAACAGAACCGCGGCCGTGCCCATTTTAAAGCAAACACAGTCCCTTCGTCTAGCGATCTATTTTCGTGACGCGAAGTTACGATACCTTGGCATCTTCCGAGGCTGCGCTGGCGCACACGGCCTGTATGGCGTCGCACCAGGCGCGCGTGTCTGCCAACATGACGGCGCGGGTGTGTTCTTCCGAACAACATGCGCTTAGATCCTTCGCATCTACGTTCATGGTAATAATTGTAAGAAAATAAATTAATTTATACCATTAAAGCAATTCTGTTTGTAAAGGAAAACTTAGTCAATAATTCTACAAGTGATAAGAATAACATTGTTTATCATTTGGGTCTACTTTAAAGGACGAATATTTTAAGATTTTTCTGAGATGTATGTCAAAGTTTTTTCTGACATTTCTGTTAAAGTTTTAGTGCTTTAATTTGTATTTTAGTAGAATAGCATAAAACAGAATAGAAAAAATACACTAAAACTTTGACATAAAAAGGTCAGAAAAAGCTTAAAATTACCGATCTTTAAAGTAGGTCCAAATGAGTTACAGTGTTATTCTTATCACGAGTCGAATTGAAAACCAAAACTTGGATGCTCTATATTATTTAATGCATTTAACAAACCGTTGATAATTTCAGGCAGTAGTTCCGATATAGTGACGCAGGATTGCTCAGCAACGGCGTAGTTTTGTTGGTGTGGATCTAAATAAAAAAGGCGTAAATTGACAACAATACTGAAATAATTAAAAGGAAGAAGAATGAGGAATTTGAAACATTATTATCTACCCCCTTCGATCTTTTAAAAGTAATCTATTTCTAATCCTATCAGCAATTTTTTCATAGTGCTTGCAACAGCGCCGAAATATGGTGTCTACTTTCGCTTCATTAACATTCATCAATTTCGTTCGCAGGAAATTGTAAGATTGTGCAGTGAATATGCGAATGGGAGAGCCCATTCGCATATTCACTGCACATACTCTGACAATGACATAGATCACCCAAAGAAACAAAAATATCCGCGTTTACTTAGATCAATGGAGACTATGGCGTTACTAACAAATGACGTCACAAGTGGGTATGTGCCTCTCTGTCTAACCTCGAATTTCAAACCTTTATAACTCGGTCAATTTAAAAGATAGAGCAATAATTATTTTAATGTTCGATAGCAGAAACTAACAAGTTTGGATTTATAAAATAAAAATAAAGTAGTCCGATCCCCTATTGTATTTAGGATCAGAGCTCCAGATTCATACGTACCAGATCTGGCGTTGAGGAGCGAGGCGAGCGCGGCGTTGACCTGGGCCATCGCCTTCAGCATCTTATCCTGAACGTCCTTCCTTCCTTTCTCCTTGAGCTTTACTTCATACGTACCAGATCTGGCATTGAGGAGCGAGGCGAGCGCGGCGTTGACCTGGGCCATCGCCTTCAGCATCTTATCCTGAACGTCCTTCCTTCCTTTCTCCTTGAGCTTTACTTCATACGTACCAGATCTGGCATTGAGGAGCGAGGCGAGCGCGGCGTTGACCTGGGCCATCGCCTTCAGCATCTTATCCTGAACGTCCTTCCTTCCTTTCTCCTTGAGCTTTACTTCATACGTACCAGATCTGGCGTTGAGGAGCGAGGCGAGCGCGGCGTTGACCTGGGCCATCGCCTTCAGCATCTTATCCTGAACGTCCTTCCTTCCTTTCTCCTTGAGCTTTACTTCATACGTACCAGATCTGGCATTGAGGAGCGAGGCGAGCGCGGCGTTGACCTGGGCCATCGCCTTCAGCATCTTATCCTGAACGTCCTTCCTTCCTTTCTCCTTGAGCTTTACTTCATACGTACCAGATCTGGCGTTGAGGAGCGAGGCGAGCGCGGCGTTGACCTGGGCCATCGCCTTCAGCATCTTATCCTGAACGTCCTTCCTTCCTTTCTCCTTGAGCTTTACTTCGCTGGAGGACGGCTGCATAGAAAATGATACTTTTACTGCACGTCACCTTAATTTTAGTTAGAATAGAATCTCCATAATGTAAAAATCTGTTTCACCAACGGCCCGTTACATTCCACTGCTGGACTATGAGCCTCCTCCACTTAAGTGTTTGGTTTTGCCATAATGCCTCCACGCTTGGCAGGCGGGTTGGAGATCGCAGATTAAAAGGTTACTGTATCAGAGAGCGCTGCTGCCCGTTCCCTGTTCAATGTGTGGTCCCTAAGTCGCCTCTTACGACACCCACGGGAAGAGTAGGGGTTGGTGACTAATATATTCTACTCTGCCGTCACCACACGGCATAAATAATGTGTTTGACTGCATGATATTCGTATGTAACTTAATACTTTTGAACTTTACATTATGTTGGGTATGAGTACATACCTATACTCCTAAACCTTGTTTGTGAGTACTGGCGGATAATGTTTTTGAATCTTTGATGTTATTTGAATTATTTAAAAACAAATCTGTTTCGAACGCGCTTTGAGCCATTCAATTGTTGACTCTCTAAAAATGATGTAAATATCACATATCGATTGCAAATATAAAAAGATAACGTAACATTTATCGCGTTTAATTCATAAAGTATACAATATAGCCTCCGCCCCGTTTTACATTACAATTATCTAACCCAAACCGGCATGTAAAATTCACATTATAAAAAAATCAGTTCATTGACCGAGCGAGCTCGAAGCGTCTCCGTTGCAATTTGGGAAAAAATACGTCTGTCCGCCTGTTCTCTTCTACAGGTCGCATTTCTCAACCGAATCTTGTGAAACTTTGAGAGTAGGTTCGATAATCATATGGGGATATATGGGGGTTGAAAACGTAAAAATAAATCATATTCCAAGTAATTTAGCCTTAGTATTGTAGTGACACATAGTAACACATTGTAATGCCTTACGCTGAGACAAGCAAGCCAACGGCGAGCGGTCTCGCTCCCGCAGCCGCAGTCCTTTCCTAGTTTTTGTGGAGCTCAGACCTGTACTAATTTATCCAAAATTGTACTCTAAATTTTGTGACAATATAGACAACGAGTTTTACCTTCCGTGACGTGATTTTATTCTGAGAACAGCCCCCCAGACTATGAATTCTCACAATCAAACTTATAAGATCAAATTAATATAAGCTAAAGTACTTAAAAGGAACAAATTAAAAATAAAGCTTCGTGTAATAAAAACAAACTTCTATTCCTTTGGCTGAAGGCTCGAAAATCAACGAAACATAATACACTACCTGATCGAGAAGCTTCTTGGCAATTTCAACCTTCGCTTCTGCAGCCTTGGCGCTGGCAGTCAACTTCAGCTGCTGGGATTCCAACAACGCAGGCGAGACTCTCTCTGGAATACAATTAAAGACAGTTATCTATCACACTAATATTATCAATGCCAAATAGTATATTTTTTTATGACAAGGGCGCAAAGCACGGAGACAAATACAAAGAGGAGCTACCATAAGACGTTTTCTATATGATAGCGGGGGTCGCCATTGGGAGGGGGTGCGGGGAGATGAAGTTCTGCTAACCATCTAGCGGTCAATAGCAAAACTAGCTTTGCAGCTAGACACTAATGAACCGTACTTAATTTTGCTATTACACACAAGATGGTTCTGCTCGTTAGTTCGTTACGCTGTATAATGTTGCCAGGCAAATGAAAAAACAAAAAAAATCGGTCGTTTTTATTGTAGGATTACCTTATACGAGCAATTGTGATATACAGGTGGCCCATTTAGATGGGTCAGTATGGGTAACTTTGAAACTATAAGACATAAAAAGATCTGATAAGAAGATCTCTTAATTATCCTGTAAATTTAAGTGTGCAATAAAGAAAATATATATAAAAAGATCTGTTCAATTTTGACACGGGATTTCACGTAAGTCCTTTATCATCATCACTTACTTACTACCAAGTATAAGGAAACATCCTTGCCCAAAATGTGATATTTTGATGTCATGTATTCAATTATAAATATTGAGTAAGTTCATCAATATTATCTGCATTATTTAATTGTATGCTACACAAATAAATATTGTATACAAATATATTTTTTTAGATTCTATATCTGGCCACCCAGCTTACTATACAAAATACA
Organism: Carpatolechia fugitivella; assembly: GCA_951230895.1. Taxonomy (NCBI): domain Eukaryota; kingdom Metazoa; phylum Arthropoda; class Insecta; order Lepidoptera; family Gelechiidae; genus Carpatolechia; species Carpatolechia fugitivella. The sequence goes on along the minus strand of OX579668.1, from coordinate 1,098,091 downwards.
TGAATGAATGAGATGAATGAAACAGGTCATATAACCTTCTACAGTCAAGAAGTTATTCTACTTGGCGATAGATGGCGTTGTTATTGCCGAACTTTCTCGAAGGAATAAATTACGAGCATTAAAAATTGCATTAAAAAAATACATACGAGTGGAATTATGTCTTTTTTTCGTTAGAAATAGTTGTATTACTCGTACTGTTGCACGATACAACACAGCACATAATTTTTGCGTCACTAATTTCAATTAAAATGGTTGTAATCAAACCAAGTCATATTCGTGTCGTATCCATAAAATCCAAAGTAGCACTGACAGAAGCGACGCCTGGTGGTTAATAGCTAGTAGTAAGAGTACTTAGTCCGCTATGAGACGGGCCTAAGTTGCTTGTGGCACCTCCTCTTTGTATTTGTCTCCGTGGCGCAAAGTCATATTTTTACGGCGAGGGCGCGTAAATTTGAATCCAGGGTGGAGCGAAGGATTCTAAAGTAGAATCCTGAGTGCATTGAGGGATTCAAAATGATGTACAACGCCCCAAGAGAAAATACTTGCGACCGAGGTATATACTCTACTTTTCATCCCCCTCTATGAGAGAAAATATATCAGAACTCTTTTAGCTACAACTCATGAATACCTTCTTTTAATAATTTACAAGGCGCTATTGACGAAGACGAGATGTAGTTCGAGAATTTTTCATTTGATATCTTTTTTATTTGGCTGAATGGCACCCATCTTACCGGCCATTAGCTTTTTTCATACAAAATTTTACATTTGATATTTTTAGTCAAGCAATTGTAAGCAAATATTTATGTTTAAAATTCAAAACACTTTCCCGCCCGTGGGCTTCTAAGACATATTTTGGGCGCACTTATGTGCGAACCAATCGTCACTTTTTTAATAGATAAGATGGGATGAAAATATATTTGGATATTTGTTCCGCCTTCACGCTTTAAGTACTGAACGGATTTCGATGAAATTTGGAAAAGAGATAGTTTGTAACCTGGATTAACACATAGAACCTTATAACCCATACGATGAGACTTACAGTTCGAAGTGACATCCTTGAGCTCTTTGACAGCTGTGGCTAACTTCTCTTCACTAGCATGCAACCCGGCTTCATAACTATGACACCAGGGTATGTGAGGTCTCCCGTTGACCTTTCAACCCCCACAATAAGACTTACGACTCCCAGTGACATCCTTGAGCTCCTTGACAGCTGTGGCTAACTTCTCTTCGCTGGCCTGCAGCCCGGCGGCTAATATCTGCATGTCTGGGTGGTTGGTGTTCTTCGCTTCTGCAACTAACTTCGCGGCGGTCGCACTCAGTAAGTCCGCGCCCGATATTATAGCGGATCGGGAACTCTCCTCGTGGATAGATGGCGCTAGGAGCTGGAGAAAAGGTGAGAAAGTAAAAGTTTTAGTGTTGTACACGAAATCAAATGCCTGATTGGATCGCTCTGATACAGAGTAGGCTCGAGCCCCTTGGTGGAGACGTATGTGGGCTATTGATGATGACACGATCGATTTTGAAACGTAAATAATGAAAAGAAAAAAAAGTGGAACCAGAAAAGCCCTGCTTGTTACAAAACTGTATTACTAGGATTAAGAAACTAATTATATTTGTTGCGTTTCCGTATTTTTTTTTGTTAGACTTTACAAAATTTTCGATTTGGTCACTCCTCTATACAAAATAATACACAAAAAAATTTAATTTAGTAACCGGACTTGTCAATTTAAGACTTGACTTGCTTCATCAGGGCAAGGTTTAAGGCAAATTATATTCAAAGAAAGTATAGAGTCATCTGTGGTGTCGTGGCTAGGGCCTCGTGCCAATGTGTTTTGTAATTTCGATTTCATGAGAACGTTTATTCGACGCTCTTACGGTAAAGGAAAACATAAGGAAACCTGCACTCTCCTGCGAAAAAATTCAAAGGTTGTGATGTCGACCAACCCGCACTGGGTCAGCGTGGTCGCTGGCCTGATCGCCCTGATTCCTTTGGGCACGTATGTATATGAGCTGTTGATGATGTCAGGATCGTGTGATATACCTGTGTAGTAGTGTCCAACGCCCTCGCGGCTCGCTCTAACGCGGCGGCTTGCTCGAGCGATCCACTCTCGCGCAGCGAGCCGCACGCGAGCCGCGCGTCCGCACACATTTGTAGCGCGAGAGAGACTGCGCTGTGGGCGCTTTGTACCACCTATGATCATGTAATGTAACAGTTAGTACAATCATTAATATATGTAAATTGACTGGCTGCAAGACAAGAACGCAAACTCTTATAAGGAGTACACGTAGGTAGGTAAGTACTGAAAAGGACTTCTGAACATTCATTCCCTAAGTCAGATACAACACTCAAGTTTAGTTGTTTCCTAAATACATACAGTATTATATTTATTCGTATAATGTTTCACTGACTGGTTATTTTTATAGGAGAACTAACGTAGAAAAGTAAAGCAATAAAAAAGTTTTCTGAAAATGTATTCCCTAAGTAAGGGATTCTACATTTATGCGTAAGCGGTGCGGTCCCTGGTGCGCCGGCGCGGGGCAGCTCCAACACCATGCTAGCAATGATAGCCGAGAGGGTTGACTGCCCTTTTATTAATCGCTGCTGCCGCCTCCATATTATATAAGGGGAATTATAATGTTAGTTTAATTTAATTTTTATTATTTTTTATCTTATGACTCTAACCCTAGACTTTAAGTATTACAATGATTACTAACAATTTAATGAGTCCTTGATGCTTTATTGAATAAACTATTATTATTATTATTAGTGGTTTCCTAAATATTTTTTCGTATGTCTCTTTACGGGTTAAACAATAAATTAAATGAATAGTTAGTTAACTTTTGGATGTTTCTCCCTAGGTGAAAACCATAACATTTTTTTTTTCATCAGGTTTTACTTACCTATACTGATGACACACAACCCGTACTGGGGGGTTATTCACGGAAAGCTCTCACTCGGAATCGGAAAGTGGTCACACGGGAGCGAGTCGATTTGCGACAAGTTTCCTTTTGAGAATAGCACATTTGTGTCTCGTCTCAATAAGGAACTTGTCGCAAATCGGCTCGCTCTCGTGTGGCAACTTTCCGATTCCGTGTGAGAGCTTTCCGTGAAAAGTCCCCCTGATGGGTCTAGAAGTATGTTTTGCAGAGTTCCTGCACTTAGGTGAGCACTATGAACTGGTTATTGAAATGAAGGACGATGGGGACGTTCAATGAAAACTAGAATGGTTTCTGAAACGGCAACATATGAAGCAAACATACTATAGCTGAGTCGTTATCCTTTTTCCTGACCGTGCACACTATTTTGGTATTTTTTAATATGTTTCTTATCTTTCTTTGTGTTGTACTGTCATGAAATAAATCTCTCTCTTTCTCTCTCTTTAATTTAACTAACCTGTAGATTAAACATATCACAGATATTTACCTCATGCTCCTTCATCGGGTTCTTGCGACAACTGACGATGAACTTCATTTTTCCAGATGATGCCGATAGTTTTTGTACTGCCTCCTCAAGCTCCTATAAAAATTATGATCTTTGCTATTATATTTATCATTTAATTTTAATTTAACATCAGTACCACATATATATAATTTTCATATTCATCGGGTGATAATAGGGGATCGGACTACTTTTTTTTTATTTTATAAATCCAAACTTCTTAGTTTCTGCTATCGAACACTAAAATATTTTTTGCTCTATCTTTAAAATTGAGCGAGTTAAAAAGGTTTGAAATTCAAGATTAGACAGATAGGCACATACCCACTTGTGACGTCATTTGTTAGTAACGCCATATATGTAATATCCATACAAAAAATCGTTTTTGAAAGAGACAGACATATCGAAACTTTAAAAAATCACTGTAAATTCGCTTTTCAAACGATTCTGTTTTTTTTTCGCGAATCGTCTGCTACTAATTTATATTTTAAAAAATATGGTAATTATAATATATTAATTATATTAATTCATAAAATATGGTAAAATCATAAAATATGGTGAACAGTCCGAGCCCCTATTATTTTTATAAGTAATAAAGAAATATGAGGACACTCCTATCGCATAAGTAGCCACCCTATAGGCTTTAATCAAATAGCAAAGAAAGGTAACGGGTAACGAATATCATCGAAAGCAAGCACGACTGCCATCAAACTAAATTTCGATCCACTTGTGACCGCATTAGTTCCTTCTCTTTTTATCTTTTCAATGAAAGATTCTTAGCGGTCTTACACCCACGCGTAGCTTCTTATTTATTTTATTTATTTATTAGGCTTACCAACAGTTACTACACTAAATATCACAATAATAATACTGACAGTTCTTGACAAATGCTATTCGTTACTTCTGCTGTAACAGCTCCGACATTTCAGAGAAATCACTATAGTTGGAGGAGGCTAGATGGACGGTCTGGTGAAGGCTCCAGATTGTCACTAGATTCGGGCAGTCTAGGAATATTGTTATTATTAATTAATTTATTTATTTATTAAAAACGGGATGTTTACAGTGATTTATTTTCTTTTTTGTGAGTGCCATGGCAACCGTAAATGTTTTAAAAGTATATAGAGCTGTGGAGAAGCTTTTGTCTAGCGTTGATGATGCTTACCTGCGGCTTGTCACCCTCAGCGGCGCTACAAACAGCTTTGATGTGTCCGCACCAGGCGCGCATGTCCTTCACCATCGCCGCGCGCGCAGCCTCGTCCTTACAAGCCGAGCTGATGATGCTTACCTGCGGCTTGTCACCCTCAGCGGCGCTACAAACAGCTTTGATGTGTCCGCACCAGGCGCGCATGTCCTTCACCATCGCCGCGCGCGCAGCCTCGTCCTTACAAGCCGAGCTGATGATGCTTACCTGCGGCTTGTCACCCTCAGCGGCGCTACAAACAGCTTTGATGTGTCCGCACCAGGCGCGCATGTCCTTCACCATCGCCGCGCGCGCAGCCTCGTCCTTACAAGCCGAGCTGATGATGCTTACCTGCGGCTTGTCACCCTCAGCGGCGCTACAAACAGCTTTGATGTGTCCGCACCAGGCGCGCATGTCCTTCACCATCGCCGCGCGCGCAGCCTCGTCCTTACAAGCCGAGCTGATGATGCTTACCTGCGGCTTGTCACCCTCAGCGGCGCTACAAACAGCTTTGATGTGTCCGCACCAGGCGCGCATGTCCTTCACCATCGCCGCGCGCGCAGCCTCGTCCTTACAAGCCGAGCTGATGATGCTTACCTGCGGCTTGTCACCCTCAGCGGCGCTACAAACAGCTTTGATGTGTCCGCACCAGGCGCGCATCTCCTTCACCATCGCCGCGCGCGCAGCCTCGTCCTTACAAGCCGAGCTGATGATGCTTACCTGCGGCTTGTCACCCTCAGCGGCGCTACAAACAGCTTTGATGTGTCCGCACCAGGCGCGCATCTCCTTCACCATCGCCGCGCGCGCAGCCTCGTCCTTACAAGCCGAGCTGATGATGCTTACCTGCGGCTTGTCACCCTCAGCGGCGCTACAAACAGCTTTGATGTGTCCGCACCAGGCGCGCATCTCCTTCACCATCGCCGCGCGCGCAGCCTCGTCCTTACAAGCCGAGCTGATGATGCTTACCTGCGGCTTGTCACCCTCAGCGGCGCTACAAACAGCTTTGATGTGTCCGCACCAGGCGCGCATCTCCTTCACCATCGCCGCGCGCGCAGCCTCGTCCTTACAAGCCGAGCTGATGATGCTTACCTGCGGCTTGTCACCCTCAGCGGCGCTACAAACAGCTTTGATGTGTCCGCACCAGGCGCGCATCTCCTTCACCATCGCCGCGCGCGCAGCCTCGTCCTTACAAGCCGAGCTGATGATGCTTACCTGCGGCTTGTCACCCTCAGCGGCGCTACAAACAGCTTTGATGTGTCCGCACCAGGCGCGCATCTCCTTCACCATCGCCGCGCGCGCAGCCTCGTCCTTACAAGCCGAGCTGATGATGCTTACCTGCGGCTTGTCACCCTCAGCGGCGCTACAAACAGCTTTGATGTGTCCGCACCAGGCGCGCATCTCCTTCACCATCGCCGCGCGCGCAGCCTCGTCCTTACAAGCCGAGCTGATGATGCTTACCTGCGGCTTGTCACCCTCAGCGGCGCTACAAACAGCTTTGATGTGTCCGCACCAGGCGCGCATCTCCTTCACCATCGCCGCGCGCGCAGCCTCGTCCTTACAAGCCGAGCTGATGATGCTTACCTGCGGCTTGTCACCCTCAGCGGCGCTACAAACAGCTTTGATGTGTCCGCACCAGGCGCGCATGTCCTTCACCATCGCCACGCGCGCAGCCTCGTCCTTGCAAGCCGAGCTGATGATGCTTACCTGCGGCTTGTCACCCTCAGCGGCGCTACAAACAGCTTTGATGTGTCCGCACCAGGCGCGCATCTCCTTCACCATCGCCGCGCGCGCAGCCTCGTCCTTACAAGCCGAGCTGATGATGCTTACCTGCGGCTTGTCACCCTCAGCGGCGCTACAAACAGCTTTGATGTGTCCGCACCAGGCGCGCATCTCCTTCACCATCGCCGCGCGCGCAGCCTCGTCCTTACAAGCCGAGCTGATGATGCTTACCTGCGGCTTGTCACCCTCAGCGGCGCTACAAACAGCTTTGATGTGTCCGCACCAGGCGCGCATCTCCTTCACCATCGCCGCGCGCGCAGCCTCGTCCTTACAAGCCGAGCTGATGATGCTTACCTGCGGCTTGTCACCCTCAGCGGCGCTACAAACAGCTTTGATGTGTCCGCACCAGGCGCGCATGTCCTTCACCATCGCCACGCGCGCAGCCTCGTCCTTGCAAGCCGAGCTGATGATGCTTACCTGCGGCTTGTCACCCTCAGCGGCGCTACAAACAGCTTTGATGTGTCCGCACCAGGCGCGCATCTCCTTCACCATCGCCGCGCGCGCAGCCTCGTCCTTACAAGCCGAGCTGATGATGCTTACCTGCGGCTTGTCACCCTCAGCGGCGCTACAAACAGCTTTGATGTGTCCGCACCAGGCGCGCATCTCCTTCACCATCGCCGCGCGCGCAGCCTCGTCCTTACAAGCCGAGCTGATGATGCTTACCTGCGGCTTGTCACCCTCAGCGGCGCTACAAACAGCTTTGATGTGTCCGCACCAGGCGCGCATCTCCTTCACCATCGCCGCGCGCGCAGCCTCGTCCTTACAAGCCGAGCTGATGATGCTTACCTGCGGCTTGTCACCCTCAGCGGCGCTACAAACAGCTTTGATGTGTCCGCACCAGGCGCGCATGTCCTTCACCATCGCCACGCGCGCAGCCTCGTCCTTGCAAGCCGAGCTGATGATGCTTACCTGCGGCTTGTCACCCTCAGCGGCGCTACAAACAGCTTTGATGTGTCCGCACCAGGCGCGCATGTCCTTCACCATCGCCGCGCGCGCAGCCTCGTCCTTGCAAGCCGTGCTGATGATGCTTACCTGCGGCTTGTCACCCTCAGCGGCGCTACAAACAGCTTTGATGTGTCCGCACCAGGCGCGCATGTCCTTCACCATCGCCACGCGCGCAGCCTCGTCCTTGCAAGCCGTGCTCAGCGCCATGGTCTCTGATACATGACAAACAATGTACACTTTATACTCAAACTATTGTGGATTGTTGACTTTTGATTTTTTCATTGAAATAAGAAATTTTTCAATAACTATAGATTTTACAGTAATAGGAAATCTTATTGCCTTTCCTACCGCTAGGGGCGCCACGTAAACGTAACATAAATGGCAGGTTTAAATAAAAATTATTTAATGCTTTGGATTCGGAGCCATTTTCACGTAAATGGAAGTAGACAGCAATGTTGCCGGAGCGGATATTTTTATTTACTGCCTAGCACGGTGGCGCCCTCTACAAATAGCTTTGCGTATCGCAAACCTTTTGTTAAGGCGTTAGACTATGAAGCGATACTTACAGATAAAAGGAAAGACAGAAATTGAGGCGATACTGCTTAAATAATATTTCTACTGACATGGTTTTCCTTGTTGATTTACCTTTAGCGACGGCAGGAACTAATTCCGAAATGGTCTCGATGGCCTTGTCAGCCAAAACGTAGTCCGAATTTTGAACATCTGAAAATAGAACATAATGCATAGTTTATAGAGAAAGTTTTCTATACATAAGGTGGCGTCATATTGCAGAATTTTGTTGGAACTAACATTGGAAACTGCATTGTCAAAATCAAAAGTCAAAACTTGATACACCTCTTAATATTTCCAGTCAGGATAAAAATAACTTCTATCTAGTCAATTAACATTTTGATCTTACACTCCTGCAATTATTAGTAAATGAATAAAGACACGAGGAGTTACGCTGAGGAAGCCCATGATAGGAAGAAATGGAACAAAAGAGGGAGGCCTTTTCCCAGCTGTGCGACAGTCTGGGCTAAATAAGATACGAATCAAATAAGAACATGTCATAAGTGTTTGTGTTACCAGCTTTAGCCTGCAGCAGTTGGGCGACGGCGGCATTGAGGCGGGCGACATCGTGCGACAGTTTCTCCTTCACGTCCCGCGCTTGAGGGTCAGTCAGCGTGATGCCGAGGGTGGGCTGTTGGAATAGTAGCCAAATGAGTCCTCATCATCATTTATGATGGGGGTTGTGACCGACCTCAAATACCCAGGATTCGATAGTAACGACTACTTCCGGGAGCGTCAGTGGTCTAGTGGCTAGGGCCGCTGCCCCCCGTCCGGGAGACGCGGGTTCGATCCCCACCACGTACCAATGGGTTTTCGAATTTCAAATTTATATGTACGTTTATTCGACGCTCTTACGGTAAAGGAAAACATCGCGATGAAACCTACACACTCCTGCGAAGAAATTCAAAGGTTCTGTGTGAAACCCGCACTGGGCCAGCGTGGTCGACTAAGGCCTAATCGCCCTAATTCAGTGTAAGCTCGAGCCCCTCGGTGGGGACGTATATGAGCTGTTGATAATGACTAGTTCTGTAAAAATATAAGACTCACCACTAAATTTGAGATTAATATGTGGAATCTGCCTGAAAATTACTTGGGAAAATCTTACAAAGGGTTTTTTTTGCAGTGTCCCCACAAGGATTTAAACCCAGAATCCCATGATGAAGAGTTGAAAACTCTGAAGCCACTCAAAGAGCAGTTTAGTAAATAGATTCCGATAAAGAATAAGCTGTGCATGGATATAGTGGGTCTTACTACTGGTAGTAAGGCTTGGTAGTAACAGGGGTAAAAAAAGGCGCATAATTAAGTTTGTTTTACATCCCGCCCAGTATCCTGAGATATAGGAATAGTTGAAATAAAATAAGTCCTTGAGAATCTTATAGAAACAGTACTAACCTGGTCCAGTAGATTTTCAACAGAGTTGAGTTCCCCGTGTATAGCTGATAGAGTACTGACGAACTTGAGACGTTGAGCCTTCGTGGTCGGAGATTCAACAGCATCTGAAAAATATATTACATTACATCTGAGAATATTAAGCTCTTCTCCATAGATTCCGCCATTGTGTTAGTGAACTCACCCAAAAAAATGTAATGACGGATCTAAGTGATGTAATAACATCCTATGAAAATAAATAATTTTGACTTTGACTTTGACTTTAAAAAACAACAATCTTGAGCTTTCGAAAAAAAAAGTTCACCAATCGATGACAAGTCAATCGCTTTCTATGTCGGCCAAGAATAACGTGGCCACTCAGTCATTTTCAGACTTGGAAAAAAACTTCCTGTTATTTCAAAATCAAATTTGAACCCCTCGATAGAATCAAACAACTCATAGCCCCCACTTTGGATTCCAGAGGTGCCATAGACTATCAGTTGTCTCTCAGATCCGGACGATGAAATCACCGTCGCAATAGGGGACCGCCTCCTAAATTTACCATATTTTATTAATTATTCTTAAAATACAGATTATTAGCAGATTCGCAAAAAAAAAACAGAATCGGTTAATTTGCAGTGATTTTTTAAAGTTTCAATATGTCTTATATATATATTAGGTCCTTACATATGAAATTGGCGTTTTGTCGTACTGGCCACTTTGATCACAAATTTCTCCTATTTGGTTAGGAATTCGAAATTCAAATTTATACAGCTATTTCCACATGTAGTTGTGTTTCGTAAACCGTCATTCATTTGTTTTTTTACTTATCTTTTTTCTGTTTGCATCGCTCGATTTACAAAATGGAAAATTTGAAATATCGCGTTATTTACGAGTACGAGTTCCACCGTGGCACCAGTGCTGCGGAAACGGCTCGAAGGGTTAATGATGTGTATGGCGGTTGTGTCGCAAAAGAAAACACAGTGCGTTTTTGGTTCCAACGTTTTCGTTCTGAAAATTTCGACCTGCAAAACAAGCCCCGTGGACGGCCGGAGACCCAAGTTGATAATGAAGCATTGAAGGCTATTGTGGAAGCGGATCCATCGCAAACCACGTCCGAGTTAGCTGCAGGCTTCGGTGTTAGTGATAAAACTGTTTTAATCCACTTGAAGCAAATTGGGAAGATTAAAAAACTTGAAAGGTGGGTTCCTCACGAATTGAGTGAAGCAAACCGGCAAACGCGCGTCAACTGCTGCGTTACATTACTTGACCGGCACAATAACGAAGGGATTTTAAATCGAATCATTACCTGTGATGAAAAGTGGATTCTCTACGATAATCGGAAGCGCTCATCGCAATGGCTGGACCCTGGCAAGCCAGCCAAAGCCTGCTCCAAGCGAAAATTGACCAATAAAAAGTTACTTGTAAGCGTTTGGTGGACTAGCGCCGGTGTCGTTCATTACAGTTTTCTCAAATCTGGCCAGACGATTACGGCAGGTGACTATTGTCAGCAATTGCAAACCATGATGGAAAAGCTAGCTGGTAAACAACCGAGGCTGGTCAATCGCTCTACGCCACTGCTGCTTCACGACAACGCTAGACCACACACTGCACAACAGACGGCTAGCAAATTAGAAGAGCTTCAATTGGAATGTCTAAGGCATCCACCGTACTCCCCGGACCTTGCTCCAACAGATTACAATTTTTTTCGAAATTTGGATAACTTCTTGCAAGGGAAAAAATTCAACTCAGATGGGGCAGTCCAAATCGCCTTCAAAGATTTTATTGATTCCCGTCCGAATGGTTTTTTTAGTAAAGGGATCAATGAACTACCTATGAGATGGCAAAAGTGCATAGATTACAATGGCTCATACTTTGATTAAATAAATATACTATATAAAAATTTTTCGACTTTTTGTTCCTCCCATACAAAACGCCAATTTCATATGTAAGGACCTAATATATATATATACCTGGGCTGATTGATAACTGGCCGAAACGACGAACTTAAAAAAATGATACGCAAAAAAAAAAATATTACATTATATTTTGGCATCTTTTTGAAAATAGAACGCCAAATTTGAATTTAATCGAACTGGTGGAATTTGTTTGATAGGACGTAGAACTTTCTCTGTCGTAAATTTTCTTAACAATGGAAAGAAACGTAATTCGTGCGGTGATAAAGTTTTACGTTTTAAAACAGAAAACAGCAACCCAGATTAAAAACCAAGCTAGACAGTGTTTTAGGTAATTCTGCTCCTGCATTGAGTACAATTCACACCTGGGTAACTGATTTTAAACGTGGAAGACAGAGCTGCGAAGACGCCCACAGGTCTGGCCGTCCAAATGAAGTCACGAATCCGGACATGATCAAAAAAATTCACAAAATTGTATTGAATGATCGGCGCTTGAAGTAGCGAGAGATAGCAGAGATGGTGAGCATTTCATCTGAACGCGTTTTTAATATTTTGTACCAACATTTGGGAATGAAAAAGCTTTGCGCGCGATGGGTGCCGCGTTTGCTCACTGTTGACCAAAAGCAACGTCGAGTGGACGATTCATCGGAGTGTTTGGCGCTGTTTAACCGAGATCCTAACGAGTTTTCGCGGCGTTATGTAACAGTCGATGAAACCTGGATACATCATTATACTCCCGAGACAAAAGAACAATCTAAGCAGTGGACTGAGAGCGGAAGACCTGCGCCGAAGAAAGCAAAAACGGTTTTGTTGGCCGGCAAAGTGATGGCGACTGTTTTTTGGGATGCTCGAGGGATTATTTTAGTGGATTATCTGCAAAAAGGAAAAACAATAAATGGAGAGTACTACGCAAGCTTGCTGCAAAAATTAAGTGAAGAAATCCAGAAAAATCGACCACATTTGGCCAAGAAAAAAGTTTTGTTCCACCATGACAACGCACCTGCACACACGTCAATGGTTGCAGTCGCCAAACTCCATGAATTGCGGTTCGAATTGCTACCGTATCCACCCTATTAACCGGATCTGGCCCCGTGCGACTTCCACTTATTCCCAAACCTGAAGAAATGGTTAGGTGGCCAGAGAAGTCATTGTTGCCGTGGACGAGTATTTTGAGGGGTTAGATATAACATTTTATCAAACTGGTGTAACGGCATTGGAGAAGCGCTGGACTAAATGCATCGAGGTAGAAGGAAACTACGTTGAGAAATAAATTTATTTTAAATAGATTTTTAAAGTTTTTCTTTGTCGTTTCGGAAACTTATCAATCAGCCCTCGTATATATCTCTTTCAAAAACGATTTTTTGTATGGAGATTATATGGCGTTACTAACAAATGACGTCACAAGTGGGTATGTGCCTCTCTGTCTAATCTTGAATTTCAAACCTTTATAACTCGGTCAATTTTAAAGATACAGCAAAAATTCTTTTAGCGTTCGATAGCAGAAACCAAGAAGATTGGAATTATAAAATTAAAAATAAGTAGTCCAATCCCCTATTAAAGACTGTGAATGTCTAAATCGTCTGCTTCCCCAAAAGTCTGCGCCCGCTATACTATCACTTTGGTATACGTAGCAAATAAGTCAGTAAGGGGAAAAAGAAACTATCAGTTGGAAACTCTTGTCTGATACCCATAGTACAGGTTTTGCATAGTTAAGGGCCAAATAGCTGTGTGTTTAGTCAAAAGAATATTTGAAAAACATACAGATTAACGATACAAACCAGTGCCTTTAGTGCTGCAAGTGTGCTTGATCCCATTCAACGCTTCATCCAACTGCTGTTTCTGCTGCAAGAGCTGGTCTCCCAGTCGCCGGCACTCAGGGTCTAAATGCTGGCTCGAGTGAGACACCAGATCGTTTGCTGTCTCGCTCACACACTCGCTAGATGCGAGCAAGGCGGCCCGGCTTTGGACTTCGGATATGTTTGGCGCGGTGAGCTAAATTATAGAGATTGGGGCGGTCTTTATTATATTTATCTTTTTAACGGTTATGTGGAGTTATTGGGGTCGGTCGATTTAGTAGGCTTATTAGGGTCGGTGGGGTCAGTTTGAGGGGTTGTTAAGGTCGGACGGGATGGTGGGGTCGATTGATAAAGTAAGATTATTAGGGTCAGGCGGGTTGTAGATTTAGTGGGGTAATTGGGGTCAATTGGGTTGGTGTGGTCATTAAAAGATTATTAAGGTACAAAAACAAATACAAATACAAATATTTTTATTATTGTTCTCTCACATAGACAAAAATTAAATGAATATTAATCTAAGGCGTACATTTAAATATGATCTATGTGAGAGACTGGCATCTGTACTAAGATAGCCTGTATGACAGATTACCAGCCTCTCCAACACCGGACCAGGAGAATGACAAGTAAGTACTGCTTAAATTACACTAAATTACCGTAAGGTCAGTCGGGTTGATTAGTTTTGTGGTGGGGTTGGTCAGGTTGGTGGGGTCGGTTGATTTTGTGAGGTATTTGTGGGTCGGGTTGGTGGATTTTGTGGTGTTGGCGAGGCTGGTGGGGTCAGTCAACATAGTAGGGTTATTGGAGTTGGTTGGTGGTGTTGGTCATCATAGTGGGGTTATTGGGGTCGTTCAATATAGTAGGATTATTGGGATGGTGGGGTCGGTCGGTTAAGTAGTGTTATTGGGGTCAATCGAGCGATTTAGTTGGGTCAGTCACTAAGATATTATGTAGGGTCGGTCGATTTATTGTTGTCAGTTATGAAGGTGACAATACCTGTGCGGTAGTATGTAATGCATTAGCGGCGTCGTGTAGCGCCTTGGAGCGCATGCGCACGTTCGCAGCAGGAAGCGGAGGGAGGGACTTCGCTGTATCGTTTGAGTCCGCCGCCATCTTGTGCGCTGTGGCGCATGCGCTTTGGGACAGCTGCAGTACCTGGATAGCATCAAATCTTGTTTACATCCATCCACACACACACTTAATTATTAAACTGTATGGCTATTGCCAGTTATTACTAGTAACTGACAAGGCAACCCTACAAATCAAAATTAACCATCTGAAAATGTAGAACAATTTCTCAGTACACCCTATCTTTATCCTATATTTGAAATCGACATTATTTTTCTTCAATCTAAGGAATATCTGAATCATATTACTTTCCCGTCCCGGCGCCCATAGTATGTTCGTGTATTCGACTTCTTACGGTGAAGGAAAACATCGTGATGAAACCTGCACACTCCTGCGAAGAAGTCCAACCCGCACTGGGCCAGCGTGGTCGACTAAGGCCTAATCGCTCTAATTCAGAGCAGGCTCGAGCCCCTCGGTGGGGACGTATCATCAACGGCCCGTTACAGTCCACAACTGGACTATGAGCCTCCTCCACTTAAGTGTTTGGTTTTGCCATAATCTCCACGCTTGGCAGGCGGGTTGGAGATCGCAGATTAAAAGGTTACTGTATCAGAGAGCGCTGCTGCCCGTTCCCTGTTCAATGTGTAGTCCCTAAGTCGCCTCTTACGACACCCACGGGAAGAGTAGGGGTTGGTGACTAATGTATTCTACTCTGCCGTCACCACACGGCGACACGGGGGACTTATATTTTACCCAGATTTGCTGTTTATTTGTAAAATAGTAAAGTTTTATTAAATCCACCGACCTGTTGCTGTTTGGGGGTGACCTTGCGCGGGTTGAACACGAAGTTGAGCTTGTCTGAAGTGTCCGCGAAATGTTGAGCTGAATTCACAAACTCCTGAAAACCAAACATGAGTATTTAAAATATTGCGTATTAGAAGGCAACTAAAACTACAGTTTACCTATAGTTTAGTTTAGTTGGTACACCAAACCGCCAGGATTATAATTAAACCCAAGCTTATTTGCGGCTTGTTTTGAATGTAAACCTTGATGAGTAGGTAAGTGAATATAAAAATAGCAAATTTCGGACCGCAACATCTCAGGGATGGTAATTCATGAAATTGGAAGTCTAGGTAAAAGGGATGATGACAATTTTTTTTTTCTTCGTCTATCAGATACATTATTAAAATGTATTGGACCCTAATTTTTTTATGTAATAATTAAAATATTATGGAGTTGAAATAGTATATGACATCACGCTCGAGTAAATTTTAAACCTAGTTGTGCTTGTGACGTAGTGAGCCCTGCTCTCCAACTTTAATGCGGTTAAACTAAGTTCTTTTTTTAAACAAAAAATATGTGTCAAATATTTTTGTTTTATCTGACTGACGGACAAATTTGAATTTCGTTTTCTTTACATCATCCCTACTGCAGGAGTCTTACCGTGAGATTGTCATGCGGTGCGCTTGCGCAGACGGCAGTGATGGCGTCGCACCAGGCGCGCATGTCCTTCACCATCGCCGCGCGCGCAGCCTCGTCCTTGCAAGCCGTGCTCAGCGCCATAGTATCTGTTTTAGTAATGTAATTTGTGCAATATCTATTTGTGAGGTCGGTCGTCGACCTTGCAACTCATCATCATCATCATCATCATCGTGTGGGTCGACAACCGACCTCACAAACCCTGGTGTCAGTGTTATAGAGCCGCCAAAGGCCACTGACTTGGCTCGTGTCACGACTAGACAGTAGCGAGGACCAACGGCTTAACGTGCCTTCCGAAGCACAGAACCATCTTTCCTTTCGGACAATCAGGTGATTCAGCCTGCAATATCCTAACCAAACTGGCGAATTTTTGCTTGACAGTGTCCCCTCCGGGAATCGAACCCGGAACCTCCGTAATGGCGTCGACATCTCGACCACTCGGCCACGGAGGCTATGGTACCTTGCAACTTATACGATAAAATGATGTGACGTGGAAGTCGTTAAAGCCAGAGTTACATGAGGCGAATAAATGCTAAGAAAGGCTGCAAATATTAGCAGCGATAAACCGCCATCTTGCATATTTAAATAGAGAGTATATTCTCACATGGAGCTAGTTCTCTACCGGTGAATATAGGAAGCAAATATTTACCTTTATTGCCAGACTAAGAATAAGATTCAAATTCACATTGAAAGAGCAGCGAGCAATTGAACTGTTGGATATTATCTATTAATTAATAATTTGAATCGATAGAATGTTAGCGTAGTGTGAGGTGAAACTTGTGGTAACCAAAGTGCAACTCTCTTTAGCAGTAGATTAGATTTAAAATCACACTCCGCTGCTCGGCACTTCTTTGTATAAATTGTTTTCAAGTTTGTTATTCACGTATCATTATGCTCGATATTGATTATCAAGTGCAGTCGTTGGTAAAACAAAATCACTTACCATTGACAATACCCGGCATTAGCTCTGAAACTGTCTCCATGGCTTCTTCAGCGGCGTCGTAGTTGGGATTATTTCGATCTATTGCAAGAAAAAAAAATAATGGGCAGCATAAAACAATGACATTTAATATCCTACCGACTGCGCCAACTTTGCGTAAATTCCGATTACAGAACAGACCTACCAACGTATCTGTCTGAAATGAACGGCGCTAGTAGTAATACAAAATTACATTTCAACCAATCACGACTCTGCTGCAAGTTGACATCTCCATAGTAATAGCAGTAGTTCCAATTTTGGCCATTTCAAAGATTCTGTGCAGGTCTGTATAGCGAAAATTACACTACTGAACCAAAAAAGGGATAATATATATAAAAGATGCTATCCTTATAAAGTTTATTTCTGAATCAGTTTTTTTTAAGTATATTATTGTGTTAATATACGAGCCACATTCGACGTCATAAGTTAGTTACGAAACCCATGACACTAATAGAAAATACAATTTGCAAACTTTGACAACAGTCTTGACGACTTGGCCTGACTACTAAATTCCTCGATAAAAAAAAACAATAAATACATTGTATTTGAGACATACCATTCTTAGCGTTAATAAGATGCGCAATGGCAGCGTTGACGGTCGCTAAATCTATCGCTCTCTTGCCTTCCACTTTCTTAGCCTGTAGCTCGCTTAGATGGATGTTTTCAACTGGCTGGAAACATAAGTGCTAAGTATAGAATTTAAAAAGAAAGAAAATGTGAAACAAGGCTGTGTGGTTTATGGAATTAGAGGCAACAAGAAACAACTTATACAAATCCGTGGATTTAAGTTTTAGGTTTAAGTAAAAGAAAAACGGAGGGGTCGTCCAGCTGAGGGCCTAGGCCTAACTGCCACGGAGCCCTGTCAGTGGCCTTTAGCGGCTCTATAACACTGACACCAGGGATTTGTAAGGTTGATAGTCGACCTTACAACCCACACGATGAAGAAAAAGAAGAATTCGAAATAAAAAGAGTTATGAAAAGTAAGTTAGCACTTCTTGACGTTGACTACCTATTATATTGGTCACGATTCACACAGTCACGCTCTAATCCACTTTGTCAGATTGACAATTACCCCTTTAAAGATTCAAAAGGGACGGGAGATGGCCATCTTAATATTAGAGCTGTCAAACATCGAATTTGAACCTTACGGACGCGTCGATTGCACAATTGTTAGAGAGCACGTGAAACATCCGACTTAAAAATCTCTTAATCTGACAGTTATACCCTTATCATTCATTCAAATTAATATTATTCGTTCGTCTGAATTCATCTCCTCTCTTTCATTGGTCATAAATACAAAAAGAATAGCTGGATTTTAAAATTAGAATCAGAGCATGACTTCTCGAATCGCGGCCACCGTGTAAAAATCAATCAGTCTAAAAATAAACACACTTCAGTTTAAATCGAAAATATGATTTTGAAAAAATCAGTTTTTTTACTTCTTCCTTATTTCAAGTCACCGTAGTTACCTTGTCCAGCAACAGTTCGGCTTCTCGCGCCCTCTCGCGGACGGCGGATGTACTTGTTACGAACTTCAGCCGCTGAAGCTTCTGTTTCGGACTCTCTACGTTCTCTGGAAATTTTAAAAGCAATTATACAATCACATCACATCACACAATATAAATGTGAAAATATATTTGGATGTTTGTTCCGCCTTCACGCTTAAAGTACTCAACGGATTTGGAGATAGTTTTGTAGCTTGGATTAACACATAGGATACTTTTTACGGGAAATAGTCTCATTCCCACGGGAAAATCCTACATAACGCGAGCGTAGCCGTGGGCGGACCGCTAGTATTCATTAAAACTGACCGTTGTTTTATTTTCGACTAAGTGTGCCCTCGGACCAACCACCCACTGGACACCGCATTCTGTATAATTTACTAACAAACTAATTACGAAGAAAGTAGCGGTGCGGGGGCGCGGGGAACACGTCGTGATTGGTTCATCTCGCTTACGCAACGTATTGACAAAACTCATAATTGGTCGAAACTGAAGTGAGCCGCGAGGTATTGGCCACCCAGAGATATTTATATGTGCAAATGCACCTATGCGTTTCGGAAAGTAGCGCCCTGACATGTGGTGTCCAGTGGGTGGTTGGTCCGAGCGTGTGCCTGATGCGCCTGCAATAGGGAACATGCACATTTTTTTAAATTCATTAATCGAAATATTTCAAGTACCAGATAAAGACATAAAAAATATTTTTTCAAATATCTTGCTCAGGAACAAAAGGCTTCAAAGTTGATGGTTAGACAGAGAGGTCCGACATAACCATTGACGTCATTGGTCATGCGGGCCATATATCTGCCATAGAAAATTTTGTTTTCGTTGAAGATGAAAAGAGGGACAGATATATTTGTTTAATAATGTTGTATCTAGTTTGTTTTTCGATCAATTTCGATTCTGTTTTGACTGTCAGTATTCTATTTTTGTATACTTTCAGATGAACTATGAAAAAACCTATAATTTTTTATGCATATTCCCTATTGTGCTGAAAGCATCCTGCAGCCGGTTCTATAGTCATACAGACTCATTTTACAAACAAGTCTTGTATTTTTGAAGTAACAATAACTTTTTAAACCTATCTAAAAAGACACTAAAACCTAGAGAAATATGGAAATTCTGACCTATGACAATAGGGGATCGGACTACTTTTTTTTATTTTATAAATCCAAACTTCTTAGTTTCTGCTATCGAACAATAAAATAATTTTTGCTCTATCTTTAAAATTGACCGAGTTATAAAGGTTTGAAATTCAAGATTAGACAGAGAGGCACATACCCACTTGTGACGTCATTTGTTAGTAACGCCATATAATCTCCATACAAAAAATCGTTTTTGAAAGAGACAGACATATCGAAACTTTAAAAAATCACTGTAAATTCGTTTTTCAACCGATTCTGTTTTTTTCTTCGCGAATCGTCTGCTACTAATCTAAATAACTAATCGTCTATTACTAATCTAAATTCATAAAATATGGTGAAAAGTCCGATCCCCTGTTCCAAAGTGTCTGATCTCTGCAGGCAGTTTCATCGTCCTACAAAACCTCACTTTATAAGCGAGTCTTTTTAGTCCTTTCGAAATAACAGAAACGCGATTCTACGCACTTCTTTTTCACTAGACAATAACGTATACATACCTGCAACGGCAGTGTCATCTTCCAAAGTAAGTTTGATGGCTTCGAGCGCTTTCTGCAGCGAGTCAGCATGTTCGACTATGTGCGCTCTGTGCGCCTGCAACTGCGCTGAAAGCACCCTGCATCCAGTTTCATGGTCCTGAAGGCTCTCAGCCTCGCTGCCGAGTCTCTCGGCGGCGGTGGCTAGGGCTCCGCTGGAGGATAAGAGGGCGGAGCGACAGCGGTCTGAATCCAGTGTTGGGGCGGTCACCTGTTCATAGAAATTAAAAGTCAGGCCAACGTCACATTTATTACTTATTGGAAATGTTATTGGTCTTTCAATTGGATTTTAGTTTAGAATGCACTCAACAAAACGCATTAAATCATCTACTGTTTACTGCAGAAATGCCGGTCAAATTCAGTTTTAATGCATTCATCATCATCGTGTGGGTTGTAAGGTCGACAACCGACCTCACAAACCCTGGTGTCAGCGTTATAGACAACTGCCGTGTTGCCGGCTTTGGGGTGAGCAATGTTTTAGTTGTATAATGCATTTATGCCAACTGTATAATAATGTCATACGAACTACTGTTTTTAAACTAGAATACTGTAATGCGTATCTATTGAAACCACTTAGAAGAATTGGCACGATTCGTGTGCCTATTTCTTGTGGTCCGTCATTTGCAAGATTGTGTTTCTTACTTTATCCTTCTTTCAAGCAACAAAGAAATCAAAAATATTTGAAAAAGTAACAACGAAGAAGCAAAGAACAGGAAAATAAAATGTGGGTATTAGAAGTTGTAATTTAAGTATCCGTATATTAATGTTGTGCACGTCTGATCCCCTTCTCTGTACTCATTCTCGCTTGCTAGGGCTGTTTTAAGACATTTCTTTAGAAATAAGCAGTACGCATCGCAGTCGTTTTAATTTTTGTTTGTATGTAATGTAGTGTTTTTTGTGTACAATAATCAACGGCCCGTTACAGTCCACTGCTGGACTATGAGCTTCCTCCACTTAAGTGTTTGGTTTTGCCATAATCTCCACGCTTGGCAGGCGGGTTGGAGATCGCAGATCAAAAGGTTACTGTATCAGAGAGCGCTGCTGCCCGTTCCCTGTTCAATGTGTAGTCCCTAAGTCGCCTCTTACGACACCCACGGGAAGAGTAGGGGTTGGTGACTAATGTATTCTACTCTGCCGTCACCACACGGCTCTACAATACAATTGTGTACAATAAATAACATTAATAAATTGTTTACCAGGAGCGTGTTTGTTGCACGTCTCGACCGTGTCTGTTGGTTTGTTTTATCTGATCATAGAAAAAAGAAAATAATGCGAGTGTTGTATAGTATGAAAAGGTGTAATGTATCAGATACCATAATTTTATTGCGTTCTTTGGTTGTCCAGATTACATCGTAGCAAAGTTTTTTCCTAACTGAACAAATCGCTATTTCTACCAAAAGGGTGGAGGGAAAAAGTGGCGAATAAAATGAAAAAAAAAAATGTCTATGTCGTGGCCATATCGTAGAAGTGGTCAACCACATCATGAAATTTTCGATCATTTCATGAAATAGTCGTATTTCATGATGTGGGCAACTAAATTTGACCAGATCATTAAATCGTGTGCATTTCACGATTTTGTCGTCCACGATTGGCCATATCGTGAATATGAAATATTTAAAAAGAATCTAAATGATGTTTAGTACTTATTGTTCTCTAAGTCCGACAGACATTTTCAGAGTACTTTTTCATCATAACTCTTTTTTTCTTCCTCATATTAATAACGAATTATTCACTTTTTCACTGCGAGAAATAACGCGGCCGCCATGTTGGTACATAAACAAAGCGCTTTCAGCGCCTCTATCGGCAATTAATGTAATAATTTTACGATATGATCAAAATATAATCTTGACCATTTCATGAAGTAGCTGCGTTTTTAGGGTTCCGTAGTAAAAAAAAGGAACCCTTATAGTTTCGGTCTGTCCGTCTGTCTGTCTGTCTGTCCGCGGCTTAGCTCAGAGACTCTTAGTACCAGAAGGCTGTAATTTGGCATGGATATACATATGAATCATGCCGACAAAGCTGAAGAATAAAATCTTAAAAAAAAAAAATTTTTAGCGTTCTTCTGGTACACGTCAAGAGGGGGTTATTTTTTATTTCACGATTACCTTATAGTGTGAGGTATCGTTGGATAGGTCTTTTAAAAACAATGGGGGTTTGCTAAGACCATTTTTCGATGCTAGTGTAAGTTTTAGAAATATTCCGTTCTAAAGTGCTTATTTTTGTTAGAGTCAAGTTTCCCCCCCCCCTCTACCAGCGAAACCGTTGTATATGGAAACGTGAAAAAAAACATGGTAGTAGTGTATATGATGAATTTAAAAGGAAAACTATCAACATCAAGTAGGCTTTACAGGTTATCGAATAATAGACCTACTTATAAAAAGTACTAGTACAAGTAAGAAATTTGGTAATACAAATATCATAGAAAAATATTTTGATTAATGTTAGAAGGCTGTAATTTGGCATGGACATACGTATTAATTATGCCGTCAAAGCTAAAGAATAAAATAAAAAATTTTTTTTTTTTTTATGGTTCCTCTGGTACACGTGAAGTGGGGGTTAATTTTTAAATTCACGATTACCTTATGGTGTGAGGTGTCGTTGGATAGGGTTTAAAAAAATAATACAAACTATCTCTATTCTAAATTTCATCTACGAAAGAGTAAAAACAACCACCCATACATCCCTACTTACAAAATTTCGGGTTTATAATATAAATAAAACAATATTATTTTGTTTAATACTAACGTTTTTTCACGTAATGTACTTGTTAAATGTTGTCACCAAACAGAAAATATGTGATGTATTTTATCTTAATGATAAAATTCTTGTAAATCAGACTCACTGTCTCCCAAGACACAGGTTACCCTAGTTTGGGAGACAGAGATCAAACTCTGTAAGGACTTTTACCAGTACGTCTATCTATGTACATTTGCTTTTATTGCATTTATTGTAAAAATTTAAAGAAATAAATATTTTTATTATTAAAAAAATAAGGAAATTTTTTATCATTACTTATTAGCTCCGTGTGCTAACTTCTGCATATTAGGCAACTACGGAACCTTACACTTTGCGTGGTCCGACACGTGCTTGGCCAGTTATTAGTTGAACATATCGACAAACGATTTCTTATCATTGATCTGGCCAAGGCACATCATGATGTGGCCAATGTACAGTGAAAATTTCATTAAATGTGACCATTTCATGATGTGATCAATTCTACAATATGGCCACGACATCTATATACAGTTTTAGGTAGATATATAGGCTAGATACAGCATTTAGTTAGTGAGTTACCAGGAGCGTGTTCTGCAGTTGCGCGGCGGAGTTCTGCACGTCTCGCCCGAGGTTCCTCAGCGAGTGGGCGGCGGGCCCGCCCACCGTGGCCGCCAGCTTGTTGGTGTCGTCCACCATCTGAAGAGCTTGCTGGTGAGCGCTGCCGAACAGCTCCATCATCTGAGGTTGGGGAGCATTCAGTTCAAATGAGTGTAGTTTATTTAGGCGGGCAAAGTATTATGATCGTTAGCGGCGTTTTAACTCGTTATATCACATATTTTCTATAAGAGAATTATCCTTTTTCTGTTATACAAAGTCAAAATAAAATCATTCTAAAACTCTTTTTTTTAAACTGAACAAATTGCTATGTAATGGTAATATAGCATCAGCGG
Organism: Carpatolechia fugitivella; assembly: GCA_951230895.1. Classification (NCBI taxonomy): domain Eukaryota; kingdom Metazoa; phylum Arthropoda; class Insecta; order Lepidoptera; family Gelechiidae; genus Carpatolechia; species Carpatolechia fugitivella. The sequence goes on along the minus strand of OX579668.1, from coordinate 1,074,739 downwards.
ACTTGTCATTGACTGAACTTAATAATTTTTTTTTTTTTTTTTTTTTTTTTTTAGATACAAACAGTCTTATAAATCACAAGTTTACAATTTAACTTATATTATGTTTGTAGACCTACAGTTTCCTGTAAAATTTACACAATTATAAATCTCCAAAGGTGGTGAGCGAATTATTATGTTAGGTATGCCGTGTACAGAAGACAGCAGATCAAGCCACACAGAGGGGCATCATGGACTAATATAACTTAATTTTATGTTGAAATGAAAATAATGTGCAATAAAAATAATTTGTAATGTGAATTATTGTCACTTAAAGTTTTAATTTACTATTGGTAATGTTTTTTTATGTAAATAGGGGATCAGACTACTTTTTTATTTATTTTATAAATCCAAACTTTTTAGTTTCTGCTACCGAACACAAAAAAATTTTGCTCTATCTTTCAAATTGACCAAGTTATAAAGGTTTGAAATTCAAGATTTTACAGAGAGGCACATACCCACTTGTGACGTCATTTGTTAGTAACGCCATATAATCTCCATACAAAAATCGTTTTTGAAAGAGACAGACATATTGAAACTTTAAAAAAATCACTGTAAATTCGTTTTTCAACCGATTCTGTTTTTTTCTTCGCGAATCGTCTGCTACTAATCTATATTTTAAAAATAATAAATAAAAAATGGTTTTAAATAAATTTAGGAACAGTCCGATCCCCTATTATGAAAGTACAATTTTCCTTGCATACCAGTTGCTCCCTCGCTCTCCGTGCGAGCGGACTGAATGCAAAAGACAATTTCTTCGACGCTTTCGCAAACTTCTGCGTCGCTTCGTCCAAATTCTGAAAATGACAATGTTTATGTGTATGTATAATATAATAACTCATTTATGAACGACAGTCAAGAAATAGCAGGAACTTTGTATTTTTTCTCAGTGAAATAATAAAAAACAATCACACGACGGGTCATGTCTCAAGTCACACCATGGGAAACATTTAGTTTTAATTTAGAGTAATTGTCGTGTTTCGAAAGATACATTAAGTCATTTAAAGATAAAGATAGAAGTGTCTTTATTCGACGTAAGATTTAACAAAATCATTTTTCGACGTCAAAGCAAGATGGTCCGTTCACTACAAGTGTACGCCTTCTTTTATTCCAGCAGACATACATATGTAAGGTCGACCAATAAATTTGAATTTGAATTTAGTTTACCACTCTAAGGTTGAATGTCAGTTGCAAATTATAGAACAACAAAGATTATTTTCGTCTGCAAAACGATCTGTCAGATACCGAGTATGAACCTTATTGAAATTTTCGATAACTAGGAAATTGAATGAAAAATGGTAAACCACTTTCACTTTCTTGGTCGACTTACATAAAGTTTACGCTCCTATCCCCAAAGGGGTGAACATAGTTTTAGTGGGCTACCAACAATGAATTATCTATAGTTTACAAACGTAACTACGTTTCAAACTTGACCCCACCAATGAATACCAAAGAAGCAAAACTATACCATATACGAGTATACCACATTCGAATACGCGGTATAATGATGTTTTATATGACTCGGTTTGTAAGAACGTCAAAAGAAAGCTTCAATGTACAGCAGCGACATCATCCGCCTGTTTGTCGTCATCATCGTCTATCAAAATTAATTAGGTGCTATATTTTAGCGGGCTATGCTAGGCTGTTACTCTTCTTGACTACTGTAGTTCGTTGGCTACCAAGGAGCATTTGGCGATATAATATAACCTAAGGGAAGGTACATACACCGATCTTCACTTTTCCAGCAGCAAAGTGATTGTTAAGCCAAGGAGCGTTGGATAGTATAGAAACTGACAACAGGACTAGAAACACAGTAGGTACTAATTCATCAAAACTTACCTGATTGTCTTCTGCTGCGGCGCTGGCGCATACATCGTCGACGGCCGCGAACCACGCGCGGAAGTCCGCCAGCATGGCCTGCCTACCCCGCTCCGACCCGCACGACGATAATAGCATGCGCGCGTCTACATATAGAATAGAAAATAAGAATAAAAAGAAAACATTTATTGTAAATTATGATACACTCACACACAACACACTCGCATGCACGCACTTATACATACACACACATACACTTATACATCTATGTACAAAATAGATAACAAGAAATTCGAAAAATGCTAATTAATTCAATTAGGCATTGCACTATGGCATGCAATGTGGAACAACAGTTAAAAAAGGTAGCGGCTCAGCTAAATGTCTAAAGAGACAAATGGATATAAATTAAATTAATAAATATGTGGGGATATTTTCACACACGACCATCTGATCCCAAACTAAGCAGAGCTTGTACTATGGGTACCAGACAGCTGATATCATCATCATCATCACCAACAGCCCATATACGTCCCCACCGAGGGGCTCGAGCCAGCTGATATACAATTACATAAATACTACAAAAATAAAATACATACATAATAGATAAACAATAACCAGACACAAGGCAAACACAAGTGCTCATCACACGAATGTTTGCCCTGGGCGGGATTCGAACCCGCGACCTTGTGCGTCGGAGGCAGATACACTGCCACCTGGGCTACGGAGTCGTCATATAAATGTTTACAAAGCAAAATCAAACAAACTTTCCATATCCGACACAAATATTTCATTTCAATCACTTAGTCGACCACGCTGGCCCAGTGCGAGTTGGTCGACTTCACACACCTTTGAACAGTTTTATTTTTTCGTAGTTTTATTTTTCTTTAATTTTACTAATTAGTTCACTCTTACCTTTACCGACGTCTGACGCCACTTCCGTAATAGTGTTGATGGTAAGTTCAGCTGAATCGTAGTCCGGATTTTGGGGATCTGTAAAAACGCTCTGTGAATAGTCGTTTATATCGTCCTGTTATCACAAATTGTTATGGTACAGAGGACAAAGGATATAGTCAGGCCAGGCCGCTTGAAACGGTTTGAATTTTCTCAAGAGATTTTTTATATTTTTATATGAATGGTCATCAGAGCCCCAGGCGCAAATGAACTTATGTCAGAATTTTTGGTAAAATTAGGTAAATTAAATCAAAAAATTCGCATGTCCGAAATCAGTGGCGAACATACTAAAATTGCCCAGTGTTTATTATAAGGCGCAGTATTATATTTTGCATATTTTAAAGTTTTATTTTTATTTTTATGTTCAGTAAAATATATTATACCCATAGGTATTATATATAACATTTGTTACCTATCTGTAATTATGTATATATTTATTTTTTATTTATTATCAACTATTAATATTATTGTCAATTATTTTATGTACTTAGTAAAAATATTTACTACATTTTGTTTTATTTTACCTTATTATTATAATTTACACATTATTATTGAAGATGCTTTATACATTAAAATCCGTTAAATAAGTAATGTGATTTGGTTATGATTACATTTAAACAAACAAGCAAAGCACATTATTTTTGATAGTCAAGTGTAGGTATATTATGTCATAATTATCTATTATAAATAAAACTTTTTCCAAAGATATGAAAATGAAAAAATAAAAGTAATATTTTATAATATAAATAATAAATAAACTATTTATATATTAGTTATATAATATTGTAGCATTTATTTATATACAGCATGAAATTTACATCGTTTTGTTCCCGCCGTGTAGTGATAGTACCCGTCAAACTAAACAACTTTTCACGAAAAAAAAAATTCCTGTGACAAAAAAATTTTTGGTCTCTCCATACAAAATGGGTCGGTCGGGAGTCTCACTTTGTATGGAGAGGCCAAAAAATTTTTTGTCGCAGGAAATTTTTTTTTCGTGAAAAGTTGTTCAGTTTGACGGGTACTATCACTACACGGCGGGAACAAAACGATGTAAATTTCACGGTGTATGTATATATATTATTTATTATCAATTATATATTTAATAGTTCATAATTATCTATTAAAAATAAAACTTTTTACAAAGATATGTCAATTGGAAAAAATCGCCTAAACAAAATCAGTAAGCAATTTTTAAAAGTGTTTGCCTCTGATATCGGACTTGAGGACTTTTTAGATTTATTTTACCTAATTTGACGAAAATTCTGAGATACATTTCTTTAGCGCCGGAGCTGGGGTAATTTTCTATGGGTCATGACCAGTCTCCCGTCTGTAGTTTACCGAACTGCGCAATTATGCGAAATTTCATGACAAAGCATAAATAATTACCAGAGAAAACTTAATCCGTTTCAAGCAGCCTGGCTTGACAATCCTTTGTACATGAATGATGTCGAAGAGTTCACTCAAGCATTTTTTTAATGATTTTTGCATAATACTAAATACGAAGTGTTGAATTATGTTACTTTTTAGTTTAGGCAAGACAAAGACTTTCTCAAAACAATGGGTGCGTTCCGTTCACAGCGCTAACAGTGCTAAAAGTGCTCACAGTTGATCCGAATTAAATTAGCGCGGTAACGACAGATATCGGGCTATGATATACGGAACGGTTATAGACGCGCTCACATCACTCACGGAAACAAACATTACCTAATTTTATGATGATTTTGAAAACTTTCGTTTTGTGTTGGATAAAATGGATCAGCAACATTCTAAAACTCTTTTAAATACATTCAACTTGGACTCCGTTGGTGACGCCATGTTTCTACTCTCTCAATCGTTAAGGTTATCAAACGAATAACAACCAAATTTCATATGTCAATTTTGACCAATGACGTTTCTTTATCATAGATTTTGATAAATCGTTCACAGCGCCCAAGCTCGTATGCATGGGCATTGTGAGCGCAAGATGGCGCCGGTTATGACGTCATCTATGACGTTTCTTTATCAACTGTAGACGCGCTAACTGGATTGCGGACCAGTCTATGACCGCTCAAATCAATTTTATTGGTAAACGGAACGCACCCAATGTTAACCTTACACAACTGAAATTAGAAATCTGAAAAATATATGATTGCGCTTACCAGATTTAGCCTGTAGTAAAGAAGCGACTGCGGCGTTGGTTTGCGCCAACTTTTGAGAGATGCTGTCCTGCAGCTCATTCTGTTTCTGGTCGCTTAAAGATGCTGGGCTAATAGGCTGCAAACAATCAACTTGAGATATATCTATACAATTAATGCAAATATTGTAAGTAATAATTAAAAATACTTTTTAAACAAGCTTTTAAAGACGTGGAGTGGAGTATCCTTGTTAAGACAAATCCAATGAGCCCAAACACGACTAGGTTGTGGTGTGTATTTAAGGAGTTCCTATGTTCGTAATTCGTATTAGCGCTGTCTTACCTTGTTGAGATCATCCTGCACACCCCTCAAAGCCCCACATGCGGTGTTGAAGGTTGCGACGAACCGCAGTCGCCGAGCCTGCTCCAGAGTTGGCTCCTCCGCCTGAACTTCCACCACATCCATGTTTCCTGGTGGTCAAGGTCAAATGAACATATAGAATAGAATTCATTTATTTCCAAAACACAGATAGCACAAAAAAAATACTAAAATATACTAATATTTACACAGACAAAAACATACACAAACTAAAAAAAAAAGGTTCAAATAACACAAAATAAATAGTCAAAAGCAAGACGCCTGTTTGGGCACCGTGTTACCTGCACTAAATAGGATATTATTATGTAAAAAGAAAAGAATCGCTTAAAAATAGGGGATCGGACTACTTTTTTTATTTTATAAATCCAAACTTCTTAGTTTCTGTTATCGAACACTAAAAGAATTTTTGCTCTATCTTTAAAATAGACCGAGTTATAAAGGTTTGAAATTCAAGATTAGACAGAGAGGCACATACCCACTTGTGACGTCATTTGTTAGTATACGCCATATAATCTCCATACAATCGTTTTTGAAAGAGACAGACATATTCAAACTTTAAAAAATCACTGTAAATTTGTTTTTCAACCGATTCTGTTTTTTTTTTCCGCGAATCGTCTGCTACTAATCTATATTTTAAAAATAATTCATAAAATATGGTGAATTTAGGAACAGTTCGATCCCCTATTACATCCTCTGGCCCTTGTTCCATGTTACGTCAGGTAGGCACAACATGAGACGTACTTTCGAGTTCATATCGTAATTTTTTTTTAATTAATAATTATTTAGTATATATATAGTAATTCTTTTATTAGTTTGCTTTTTTAATAATGAAATATTTACTATCATGTGAACAACAATGAAGCAGAAACAGTTGGCTCTTATGACAAATACACAATATTAGATACATCCCTTCAGGTTCAGAAATGCAAATTTTAGAATGGCATATAAAATAAAGAAATAAAAAAGAAGAAAAACATATAAAGAAGAATTTTAGCTTGTGAAAACTTTATCACTCTGGCAGTGAAGTTACTTTCTGTAGCGACATCTGTCCTACAAACATTGAAACGCCAACACGAAGAAAAAAGTGACTGACTAACGATGGTTACAAATTTTTCAATCAGATGTATAGATACAATATAAAGACTCATTCATTCATTCAATCTTTCAACCAACACCAATTTGACTAAAGTCCGGTTACGATTCATTCATCTACATTGCGACAAAAGCAATAAGTCAATGGGGGATTTTCTGACAGCTCTTTAAAAAATAATAGTTATAATTAAGACGACAGATGGCGCCAGGTGTACTTCGTGGATTCTTTTTTTAAACCCATTTATGGCCCTGGGTGACTCACCGGATTTCTTCGGATTCATGAATCGTCAACGCCATCTATCGAAGTCATACCAACCATTTTTTTTTAATTAGCTGTCTTTGACAGTTAAAAGATCTATTTGACTTCGATCCCCTGACAACATCACCTGGAATTCTGGATCACACTTTTCGAATAGAGCGTTCTGTCTGACAGTGAATTACTTACCCAGATCAGCATAAGCGTTCCTCAGTGCATCCAGAGCCTTAGCCAGCTCCATGGTTGTGGTGGTGAGGTCTTCCCCGAGCTGTTTCCTGCTGGGGTCCTCGACGTGAGGCCTCCAGGCGACGGCAAGGCACTGAGTTGAAGCTGATAGGGCTTCGCAAGATGCCGATAGAGCGCTCTGGCAGTGCGGTTCGCGGATCGTTGGGGATGTTAGCTGTGTGGAATATTTCCAAAAAGGTAAACTTTTTTTTTACTGTGTCGCTCGGGCTGATGTAAGGATTATAATCATTAATCATACATCCAAATCTGTTTAAAAATTTAGAAGTTATGGTGGAATAAAGAAACTAGCATACATTAGAATAAATTTTAAAAATATTTATTCATCTTTACACTCCTTTATGGGCAGTCGTGTAAATAATAATAGAATAGACAAAAAATCCGGAAAGAACAGTTCGGAATAATATTGTACAAGTGGGCGACCTTATTGCTAAGGCAGCAATCTCTTCCAGGTAACCTTAGGGTATCAAAATAACGCAATCAAAACTTTAAAATAATAAAAAAAAATAGTCTAATAACTTTGAAGCGCTTGTAGCTTACTTACTTAATTCTGGCTCTTTCCGACAAAGAAAAGTTATCATGAGCAGCTCATATACGTCCCCACCGAGGGGCTCGAGCCTACCCTGAATTAGGCCTTAGTCGACCACGCTGGCCCAGTGCGAGTTGGTCGACTTCACACACAACCTTTGAATTTCTTCGCAGGAGTGTGCAGGTTTCATCACGATGTTTTCCTTCACCGCAAGAGCGTCGAATAAACATACACATGAATTCGAAATTCGAATACACATTGGTACGTGGTGGTGAGGATCGAACCCGCGTCTCCCGGACGGGAGGCAGCGGCCCTAGCCATTAGGACACCGACGTTCTTTATCAGGTCAGGTCAAACTGAAGAGTGATCAGGTCATGGTTAAACGCTAATGGTACATAGAGCATTACTACTTCAAAAAGCCCACTAAACCGGTGGTTCCGTCACAGATAGTAATACATTTAGCGACTCATAATAACTCTGATGCTAGGGTTCGTAAGGTCGGTTGTCGACCCACACGTTAAGGCTTAATTCAGACCAAAGTGGCAGCGACGTGGCGATAAATTTTAATGACAAATCATTACGAACTTAATTTGCAGTGGCGTAGGTACGCAAACCGCTCGTGGCTGCCTGCCTGCTCTTGTCACCACGCGGCCTCTTCTATTGTATAAGTGAATCTATATCTTTTTAGTTTTAAACTAGCGGCCCGCCCGCAGCTACGCTCGCGTTATGTAAGATTTTCCCGTGGGAGTAAGACCTTTTCCCGTATCCTATGTGTTAATCCAGGTTACAAACTATCTCCATTCCAAATTTCATCTTAATCCGTTGAGTACTTTAAGCGTGAAGGCGGATCAAACATCCAAACATCCAAATATATTTTCACATTTATAATATTAGTGTGATAAAGTTCACAACGCTTTGTCATTAAAATTGATCACCGCGTCGCTGCCGGTCGCTGCCATTCTGGTTTGAATTGAGCCTAAGAAGTATACCTGCGCACAAGCCAGTAGATCCCTGGCGGCGTCTGCGCAGGCGACGCCGGCGTTGTCGATCTGTGTGGCGCCGGGCTCCGGACACTGCCCGGTCAGCTCGTTAGCCTTCACAAGCAGCATCGTCGTCCTGTCGCCCACGTCTTTGGCCAGGTCCATGATCTGGGAACAAGGATTATTATAAACCGAGAAATCAAACTACTTTAGTTCCAGAACTTTTCAGCAATCTCAAAATATTGCCTATATATTTTGAGATTGATTGGCATATTGCCTTTGCATAGAAACTGCTCTGATAAAGAGAAGCTTCATAACCTAGTACATCTTCTTCTTCTCTTCTTCTTCATCGTGTGGGTTGTATTGTAAGGTCGACAATTGACCTTACAAACCCTAGTGTCAGTGTCACAGAGCCACCTTTCTTTTCGGACAATCAGGTGATTCAGCCTGCAAAGTCCCAACCAAACTGGGGAAAGTCTTACAAAGAGATTTCGACAGTGTCTCCACCGGGAATCGAAACCGGAACGTCCGTAATGAGCGGTGAAAACTCGACCACTCGGCCACGGAAGTTGTATAATATGAACTGATCTACTCGATTTGTTCAGTTTACAAGGAGCCGTTCTTGCCACTGATATGGCTCGTGTAACAAATACGATGGCGAAATGTACCTAGCCACCTAGTACATAGTATTTAATAATTACCTGGTTCTCTTTATCCGCGTTAACCCGCGGGTTTCCGCTTCCCAAACTGTAGACGAGTCGGCCGGACACATCAGCGTATGCTTGAGCCGCGTCTTGGACCTTCTGTAAAGGCAGATCAATTAATCAATAAACGGCCCGTTACAGTCCACTGCTGGACTATGAGCCTCCTCCACTTAAGTGTTTGGTTTTGCCATAATCTCCACGCTTGGCAGGCGGGTTGGAGATCGCAGATCAAAAGGTTACTGTATCAGAGAGCGCTGCTGCCCGTTCCCTGTTCAATGTGTAGTCCCTAAGTCGCCTCTTACGACACCCACGGGAAGAGTAGGGGTTGGTGACTAATGTATTCTACTCTGCCGTCACCACACGGCGCACCACACGGCGCAGGCGGCTGAAGTTAGGTCAGATACAGAGTATAAGGGCTCGATTCACTATACAATTTACAAGTCTTCGTCTTCATCGTGTGGGTTGAAAGGTCGACTACAGACCTCTCAATACTCAATTTATTGATAACAACAAGATGCAAGTCCAAATATTCAACGTATATTTCATTAGTTATTAATGAATACGTACATTACCCGTATTTTATTATTATTATTATTTATCAATAATCATCATTCGCTTGCCATCATTATCCCATCATTTGGGGTCGGCGCAGTATGTTTTCTTCCTCCATACATCCCTATCAGCCGTCATTTCAATACTCACATCCTTCCTGAACATATCATCTTTTACACAATCCATCATTTATCAATAATAATATGTTATATTTATCATTAATATTATGAACAAATTGAACTGTTTTTAAAAAAACTAATAACATTTAATTATATTTTACCTGATGATCATCACAGCCTGTAAGCTGGCACAATTTGCGCGCCGCGTCCGTCAAAGCCTTCAGTTCGTCCATGATCTCTTTGCCGGCGTCACCGCCCTTGCTGTGGCTTATGTTTCTTGCATCTACACGTTAAATAAGGAAGATTTTAGTCTCGGACCAACCACCCACTGGACACCATATTATTATGTCAGGGCGAAACTTTCCAAAACGCATAGGTGCACATAGTAAATATCTCTGGGCGGCGAATACAAATTTATGGATTGAAAAGTCTGAAATAAAAATGGCTCACTTCAGCTTCGACCAATTGGGTATTTGACTACTTTTATTTTATTTTATAAATCCAAAGTTGTTAGTTTCTGCTATCGAACACTAAAATAATTTTTGCTCTATCTTTGAAATTGACTGAGTTATAAAGGTTATACACAACCTTTATATAACATATGCGTCATTTGTTAGTAACACCATATAATCTCCATATAAAAAATCGTTTTGAAAGAGACAGACATATTGAAACTTTAAAAAATCACTGTAAATTCGTTTTTCAACCGATTCTGTTTTTTTCTTCGCGAATCGTCTATCTATCTATCTAGCCCACATCTACCCACTGCGAATCGTCTGCTACTGATTAATTCATAAAATATGGTAAATTTAGAAACAGTCCGATCCCCTATTAGGGCGATTAGGCGCGGGTTGCGGGTGCGGGTGCGGGTTGGTCGACCTCACACACAACCTTTAAATTTCTTCGCAGGAGTGTGCAGGTTTCATCACGATGTTTTCCTTTACCGTAAGAGCGTCGAATAAACGTACATATAAATTTGAAATTCAAAAACACATTGGAACGTGGTGGGATCGAAACCCGCGCCTCCCAAACCTCATCCATCTTGCAATAAGTGCCTGTCTAAATCCCTGTATATCTAAATCCCTAACTCTGCCTGCCCATTTTGACATACGGAGCCGAGACATGGAACATGACGATGAAGCTGGCCTATCGGCTACATGTCACTCAGCGAGCTATGGAAAGATCTATGTTTGGTATTTCGCTACGGGATGAAATCCGAAACGAAATCATCCGGCAGAGGACCAAGGTAGTTGATATCGTCCAGAAGTGTAGCAAGCTGAAGTAGCAGTGGGCTGGTTCTCGAATGGAGACCGCGTCTCGGGAAACGTAGTGTAGGACGCCCCCCTGCCAGGTGGACTGATGACCTGAGGAAGGTCGCTGGTGGTGGCTGGATGAGGAAAGCGGGTGATCGTGCGCTTTGGCGTGCCCAAGGGTAGGCCTACGTCCAGCAGTGGACTGCAATAGGCTGATTGATTGATTGATTGATTGAACACTGCCTATACAATTTGAAATTGGAACACGACACATCTGCAGTTTTCTCACCTGTAGCCAACTCTGGCAATAACTCCTGAATGGTGTTCATGGCACTGACGGCTGCATCGTAGTCTACGTTCTTTGTATCTGAAACAGAAAGATAAATTTTATTGAAGGTAGATTCAGAACAAGAAACTACAATAGAATACATCAAACCGAAGGAAACTAATCAGCAGCAAAATTGTTCAGACCATCATAAGCAACAACTTTTCCCAAGGAACATGGGTTGAAAACCCCTCAAAAAAATCGACTTGTCATACAAAATACACAATCAACTTTACTAAGTATGGGAGGTCGAAATTTTTTTGGGAGTTTTCAACCCATGTTCCTTAGGAAAAGTTGTTGCTTATGATGGGTCTGAACATTATATTTAAATTTTGCTAGGGATTACAAAATCATGCTGTAGTTTGACTGTAAGACAAATAAGGTCATTAGTTTCGCCATGTGCGTCTGTCTGTCCGTCCGCGGCTTAGTCTAGAGACTCTTAGTACTAGAAGGCTGTAACTAAGCATGGATACACTATGCCGACAAACTTGAAGAATAAAATCATTAACCTGTCAGCGCCCGGAAGCCGGAAGTACGTTAAGTACCTCAAATCCGGACACTTGAGGCGGCCGGCCACTTGAATGTTTTTATGATAGGAATTCTTAGACTTAGAAAGACATAAATCATATTTTTGAAAAGCTAATGAAACAAGCTTCACAATGATGTATAAATAATAAGTATTATTTATTAGTAATAATATTCGCAACGGTTTGAATCACAGAGAATTTGCTTTTTCAATAAATGCTGCCAGAGTCATAAATGAAAACATATTGTTGGTTTATTTACCTTTTCCTAGTATTTAAAACATATTACCTACAAGATACAACTATAAAATACATATGTACTAATAATAAAAACACTTAGGAATTTCACTGCCGATGCTGGAGTGCACAACGAAAGTGACAGTTCGATATTTCAAACTGTGCTAAAAATTCTTTTTTCCATGGTGGCCTCACTATATTTCTGCCTATTTTGTACCAAATTTTACTACGAAACCATAAACAACCAGTTTGCAATCTAAAATCGTCTTTTTTACACTCATATAAGGGTCGGAATCGGCGACATCGTTTGATGAAGCTGGGAGGGAAGGAACGTTTTTTAGCGACATCGCTTGATGTAGCCGGGCGCTGACAGGTTAAGAAAAAAAAAATTGGGTTAAGTCAAAGTCAATTTTTTTTATTCGAATTAAGATTTTTACAAATCATTTTTCGACGTCGAAGCTATCATGGATGGCACGTTCACTACCAGTGTACGCTCTCTGTGGAGAAGAACGGCCAGAAGAAACTCCACAGGAATTGTATCTTTTGTACTTTTCTTTTAAATATATAAAGAATCATACATGAGTCATAATTACAATCTACTCCGCTGATTTGGAACAACAGTTGACCAGACGTTTTTACCATCTAAGTAATCATTTATCGTATAATAGGCCTTAGAACATAAAATCGTTTTAATTTTAGCTTTAAATTGGCTATCGGACAGATTTACAATATCATCTGGTATTTTATTATAGAAGCGAATACAGTTCCCCATGAATGAATTATTAACTGTACACAGTCTAAACTTTGGGTGCGCTATTTTATTTTTATTTCTAGTATTTATATTATGTATATCAGAATTCTTAGGAAATAGCATTGTGTTCTTCCGGACATACAAGATGTTTTCAAATATGTACTGTGAGGATACTGTGAGGATATCAATTTCTTTAAACAATTCCCTTAGGGAATCGCGACCACGCAATTCATATATGGAACGTATCGCCCTCTTCTGTAACACAAAGATGTTATTTATGTTAGCAGCTTGACCCCACAATAAAATTCCGTAGGACATAATGCTGTGAAAATAGCTGAAATATACAAGTCTGGCAGTAGCAACGTCAGTCAGTTGACGAATCTTTCTGACTGCGTATGCCGCCGAGCTGAGCCTTGCGTCGTTAGTGATCCCCAAGAAAACTGTTTCATTTACATATTGCAAATTTTCGTTATTCAAGACAATAGCTAAGTTGTTGTTCCTTACATTAGGCAATGAAAATTTTATACATTTTGTTTTCTTGGGATTCAACATTAAATTATTTGTCGTAAACCAATCATGGATCTGGGAAAGAGCGTCATTTACTTCGTCAATATCTTGATTATGTCTGCTAGCTTTGAAAATTAGAGAAGTATCATCAGCAAATAACACTATCCTAGATCGGTTTTGTACCATAAAAGGCAGGTCATTTATATATACTAAGAATAGGAACGGTCCAAGAATTGAGCCCTGTGGCACGCCGATTTTGACTTTAGATCCCAGTGACTTCGTGCTGTTTATTTGAACTCTTTGAATTCTATTTTCTAGATAGGAACTGATCAAATTTAGGGCTTCGTCTCTAACTCCATAATGTTCCAGCTTTATTAGCAGCGTCTCGTGATCGACGCAGTCGAAAGCTTTAGATAGGTCACAGAACACCCCAATAGCATCCTGCGGTTCCTCCCAAGCCCCGTACACGTGATGTAGGAGAGCAACTGCAGCGTCGGTGGTCGAACGCCCCTTAGTAAATCCGAACTGTTGATTATGGAGTAGATGGTTCAGATTAAAATGAGACAGCATTTGATTAAGTATTATCCTTTCAAAAATTTTACTGAGTACCGGAAGTATAGACACTGGCCTAAAGTTACCGGGATCCTTTTTATCTCCTGACTTAAATAAAGGTATTATTTTACTATGTTTCATTAAATCTGGAAATACACCCTGATCAACACAAGAATTGAATAAAAATGCTAGGTAAGGTGCCAGAGTTTCGATTATAGAACTACACAACTTAACCGACATACCAAATAAGTCTTCAGTATCTTTTAGCTTTAATTCCTTAAAAGTTTTAATCACTACCTGCGGGTTTATATGCCTAAACTCAAACGCAGTTGGGCACCTTTGAACATTAGCATTCAGCAGATCGCGAGCAGAAGAAGGTGAGGAATTAAGCGGCTCTGTAGTTTTTAATGGAATGTTTGTGAAAAATGTTTCAAATTCTTGAGCAATATCTTCGTTTCTCTGATAACCATGAAATGGGGTTTATTATTTTATTCACGACTACCTTAGTGTGAGGTAAAGTTAGATGGATTTTTTTTTTAATAATGGGGGCTTGCTGACACCATTTTTCGATGCTAGTGTACGTTTCAGAAACATATTTCGTTTTAAAGTGTTTATTTTTGTTAGAGTCAAGAGTCGTTGTTCCTCTACCAGCGAAACCGTTGTATTTGGAAATGTGAAAAAAATCACTGGCGAGGCCCTATCCCAAATTAGCAACTCAACGCGCTTTAGTTGAAAGTTCAACCGACGCACTACTGAATTAACGTTCATATTAGCGGATTACGTCCGACACTGCGCAGGAATCGTGCGAAAAACTCGTTTTTCTTGAACTCTTTTATCTTTTGTGTGAAAAATATAGAAAGAATTAAAAAACTAGCTGGTTTCGCCGTTTAGGTAGCCACCCAAAAAATACAAAAAAAATATATTGTTGTCGCTGAAAATATTGAGAAAACAGATAAATAAATTTTTAATGTGGGGTGATTTTCGGTGATTTTAATTATTTATTTTTGCTTTATTCCTTGATTATATGTAAAATCTACTTGGTTACGCCGTTAAATGATAAACTCTTCTGTTGGTTGTAATTTTCTTGATTTGGTACATATTCCGAGACGTGAGATCCGCGAGTTTAAAATGGGGTCCAAGAACGATTTTTCACTCTGCGTGGCCGAGGCTTTACCTGCGTGTGCATTCAGGAACTGTGCGATTGCTCCGTTGAGTTTGGCGAGCTTGTCCACCGCGGAAGCTTCCAGTCGCTCCACGTCGCGGGCAGACAAAGGGGCGCCTTGATACTCCTGGCAAACGAAATTAACTATAACATTATTATAACGCAAAATTTAAATGAATTGCAAAAAATCCTTATCCTAATCCTTATTATACACGCGAAAGTTGTAAGGTAAGTATGGATGTAGGTTTGTTACTCTTTCACGCAAAAACTACTGAATAGATTGGGATGAAATTTTGAATAGAGATATTTTGTACCCTGGACACATAGGATACTTTTTAAAAAGTCTTATTCTCACGGGAAAATCTTACACAATGCGAGCGTAGCCGCGGGCGGACCGCTAGTAATAATATTAACGCTAAAGTTTGTATGTATGGATGTTTGTTACTCTTTTACACAAAAACCACTAAACGAATTGGAATGAAATTTGGAATAGAGATAGTTTGTACCCTGGATTATCAATTTATCACACAGGATATTTTTTTACATATCCCCGTATAATCGTGAACCGTGTTCCTGATTGGTCGGTTTTGGCAGTAGTTATTTCTGTATCCAAGAAAACAAAGACCGACCAATCAAGGACGGTTCACTATTCTACGTACTATGGCCGCGCGCGTGCCGCTTTACCGACTTTGTGGTATTATAAACCCGGACAGGACACCTCCTATGAACAACAACGTAACTCAATTTTAGTAACTAATCAGTACAGCAGTTTAAAGGGGGGAAAAATACGTTTTACCTATAGTTAGGTTTTTTTGACTAATGCTAACTTCAGTTCTATTGTACTTAGAGACTGCTTAGACAGAAAATTAAGAGTAAATAAAATTATGATAAGGAATAATATTAACTAAAGTCGTTTTGTATCTCAAGTCACGTATCTCAAGTTACGTTGTTGTTCATAGGAGGTGTCGCCTGGGGTATGAACCCTGCAGGTTTCACAATTTGACGATTTGACGACCAATAAAAACCCCACTAAAAACTTACATTCCCCAATAAAAACATACATTAATAAAAATTATGGCTACCCTTCTTAAATCAATCTTTGGGTCTAACTGAAAAACACCGCAAAAGGAAATGTCTTAATCATCAATCGCCGTATAAAAAAGCGTAGACTGGCAACTACCAATGACGTGTAACATAAACAGTGGTTTCGGTGGAATTTACCTCTACAAGTATCGCCATGGCGTTGTCGACAGCATGCGAGGCCGTAGCAGAAGCAGCGATGAATGACGCGCGACGGATAGTTTTCATAGTGTTCTCGTCGTCGATGAAGCTTTGTCGTGAACGCTACAACACAAACACACCAAGCATAATACTCGCTCCGCTCGTTAAGGTACAAGAATAGGGAATATGCACAGTTTTTTTTAATTCATTAATCGAAATATTTCAAGTTATAGTTCAAGGCTATATTTAGAGACGGTAGGTGGAGTAAGACCCTAACGGAATGGTGGCCAAGGCAGGGAAAAGACGACCAGGTGGCTGAGGTTCGCACGAGAAAGAGAAGACCTTTGCCCTGCAGTGGGTAATGAAGGACAGATGATGATGATGAATGTAAACAAGAATGAGAAGTCGGATGCTTCTATCATACTTACAAATCCGTCATTACATTTTTTTGGGTGAGTTCACTAACAAGGAAGTTAGAGTTGAAGGAAACCCCTCTTAAACTTCTTTTTCTCGTAAAATATTGCGGATTTGTGTTAAGAGAGCAGTCTAGTCTGCCAATAAACTGCAGTTTGGCAGAAAAGTAAATTAAGAGATTTTTTTTTACTAGCCTACGTGATCCCACTGCTGGGCAAAGGCCTCCCCCGATTTTTTCCACCGCTCTCTGTCCTGCGCATGCTCTCTGTCCAGTCTACGCAAAAGGCATCCAAGTCGTCACGTCATCTCTTTTTGGGTCTGCCCCGAAGTCGGTTACCGTCCTCGGGCACCCAGTGCATAACGACTCCAGCCCACCAGTCCGGACCCATTCTACTAACATGCCCAGTATTGCCCAGCCCATTCCTACTTGAGTTTAGTAGTTTTCTCCCCAACTGATGATGGCGATACCAGTTCGGGAACGCAGGGTGGTGTTCCTGATTCGATCTAGCCGTGTGACACCTAGTATGCTGCGTTCCATTGCTCTTTGGCAAACTCTTGACACTCAGTGAGCGACCATGTTTGAGCACCGTAGGTTAGAACAGTTAGAACAGGCAGAAGAGAAAATATGTATTATAAAATGGGACTGGGCTGGCCACGTCACCCGAATGCCTCACGAACTGTGGGATAAAAATACCAACAGTTGGGTGCCCCAGCACGCAGCAAGATGTCGTGGTCGGCCCCCCTAGAGGTGGCGCGACGAGCTCGTGGCCCAGGATCGGGATAAGTGGAAGGAAGCGAGGGAGGCCTTTGCCCTACAGTGGGACACTTCAGGCTAATAATAAAAATTGAATAAACGGTTACATACATACATCATCATCAACAGCTGACCGGCCGTCCTGTCCTACTATCTATCTGTCTGTCTGTCTGTCTGTCTGACCGTCCGTCCGTCCGTCCGTCCGTCCGTCCGTCCGTCCGTCCGTCCGTCCGTCCGTCCGTCCATCCATCCATCCATCCATCCATCCATCCATCCATCCATCCATCCATCCATCCATCCATCCATCCATCCATCCATCCATCCATCCATCCATCCATCCATCCATCCATCCATCCATCCATCCATCCATCCATCCATCCATCCATCCATCCATCCATCCATCTATCTATCTATCTATCTAGCCCACATTCACCCACTGCTGAGTATAGGCCTCTTCCTATACCAGTTATTAATTTCAGCGAACAATAAAACATTCAAAATATCACAAATATTGAGATATCTGTCTGTAGGTACGAAAGAGACCGAGCGAAGGTCACTCAGGTATTTTTAAATTGCGGTCTCTGCCTACTCCTTTAAGAATTAGACGTGATTTTATTACTTTAGTGTTTTGTTTATAAATAATAATGTTTCGTTGTTGATTTTGTCAACTTACCCTGAGGAAATCGCTTCGTCTTTTTGTGGTGGAGTCCAAGGCGAAGTACATCTGAGTGGTGAGGTCTGCTACCTGCCTTGCTTGGTCTTGGATTTCTTCTGGGTTCTGTGTATCATTATTTTTTTATTCGACATATTGAAATACAAGCGAAAAATAATATAAACGCATACGTTTTTTTTTCAAAATAGGATCTATTCGAAATTAGATTTTTTCTTGCATAAGTTAAAGTCATAGCCAAATGTATTTATTCATTTTTGGATAACATAAATCACTTAATAAATTATTATTTGAAACAATAATAAAAAAAACAACCCCGTCGCACTCTTACTCCCCACTAGAGTACTCGAAAATAATACTTCGAAACGAATTCTCAAATTCATTATTTAAATCATTGCCATGCTGGGAACCAAACCCGGGATCTTTTCACAGAAAGCAGATGCAGGTCTGGGCCATATTATTCGTAATTACGCACTGTATACTCGTTGACTAACAACGCACTATCTTTGTATAACTTTAGTTCAAATAAAATTCGACAGATGGCGTTGATAGTTTTTTAGAAGTCGCAAACGACATTTGTTTCGCATAGTATAAGACCCTTGTTTTGGGTCAAATAAACCATTGTCCACAGAATGCCCTTCTGGTAGCAACCGCACCCGCCAGCGGGGACGCGGTAGACCCAATCAAGTTCTGCATAATCCTGGAAGACCCCGTCAGGGTCATTCTTCTCCCGCGCGCTTCTCGCCATGGCAACGTCCTAGGCCAAGGTCCGTGCCCCCAAGTGGGCGCCCTTAGGCTGTTGCTATAATACTAGGGGTAAGAGCCTTCCGCTCCCCCAAAAGTCCGGTTACGCTTGATACGTCGATTTTGCGACACAAGCATTAGGTCCTTGTCAAAAAAAAAAAAAAAGCCACTCTGATTTGGAGGTTTGAATTTCACTGGCTGAAAAGGCTTCCTTTCTCCCTCGATTGGCCTGCTATGAAACCTGGTCGTTTTACACGCACAGTTATCAACTCTGTGGCATTTGGCCCAGGGGGGTGCAGGAGGATGGGGAAGTATGAATTACTAGCGGTCTACCCACGGTTACGCTCGCGTTGTTTACGATTTTCCCGTGGGAATAAGACTTTTTCCCGTAAAAAGTACAAACTATCTGCATTACAAATTTCATCCAAATCCGTTCAGTAGTTAAGACGTGAAAGCGGAACAAACACCCAAATATATTTTCCCATAATATTAGTGTGAAGTGTGATGTGATTAGCGTGATAATATTTTTTTTTCTTCCACTAGTATATATATATTAATAATAATAAATAATAATAATAATTTATTTGCTCTCACAAAATAGGTAACTTAAATTATACTAAGAACTTAATCTAATACAGGAGTAGGTAGGTAGCCTATTGCGATGTGAGAGCCTGATGTCCGTACTAGGAAAACCTGTATCACAGATCATCAGGCTCCCGCCCCAGGAATATCAATTTTGAAGTCTCCAGGTTGTAAAATTATAACATTAATAAATTTAAAACAAATTTTGAAACAGTGAAAACAAACAAGACAAAATATAAGTAAGAAAAATCTGGAGAAATAAAACTACTACGTAGAAATAAAACATATTTGTACTGTGGGATATTGTAATTGTGAGCATATGATATGAGCGTGCTTGTGAGGGTGTGTGCGTGGTGAATGTGTGTACGAGATATTATATGATCCGAACCGATTTCGGCTAACGTGACCACTTTTTTGAATCTCCTTCTGGATAGGTTCTACTGGCCTGCCCTTTCATGAGCTCGCTGGTGGCTGGCATAGCCAATCTTAGCGAGAAACGTGCGATCACACTTGGGACAGGTGAGAACAACATCATGGTCAATCAATATCAACATCAACGGCCCGTTACAGTCCACAGCTGGACTATGAGCCTCCTCCACTTAAGTGTTTGGTTTTGCCATAATCTCCACGCTTGGCAGGCGGGTTGGAGATCGCAGATTAAAAGGTTACTGTATCAGAGAGCGCTGCTGCCCGTTCCCTGTTCAATGTGTAGTCCCTAAGTCGCCTCTTACGACACCTACGGGAAGAGTAGGGGTTGGTGACAAATGTATTCTACTCTGCCGTCACCACACGGCGTACCATGACGGTAATGGTAGTTAATGGCTCCTGCTGGTCTGGCCTTGAGCTCATCGCGCGTGGCGTCTAGCTTTTCTTTTCGCTTGTTTTCAAAAGCAAAAAAATGAATTATAGGTACAATCAAGAGCACATGAAACTTTTGTTTAATGGTAGAGCGAATCTCCTCCACGGCGATTGTAATAATTAGTGAATGCATTCGAGTTTCAACGTGTGGGAATGTTCAGACAAGCAAATGTACTTAGAAAAATGACAAGAAATGTAACAACTTTGTAAATAACTACATTTAGTGCAAATAAAGCTTCTATTCTATTCTATTAGGACTTAAGTTTTTTTTTTTTTAATTTATTATTAGACAGCACATAAACATATATTAAATAAGTGACATTAAAATTATATATAGCCAATAACGAAGATCACATATTACATTTTATCAAGGGTAGGGAGAAAGTTTTTTTGAATCGATACAAAAAAAGGGGGACCTTTATAAAATTGATAGTAATATATACATAGTAATACATAGTAATATGTTTCGGGGAGTGGGGGGTAAGTATAAAGGTGTATGTGCAGGTTGCTTTGCTTATTTTTCAGCTCTCCTTTGGCGACGACCTTGGTGGAGAAGAGATAGTAATATTTACCATGTTGTCGTTTTTTACTCTCTGTGAGACGCTCGCCACAAGAGCCTTTAACTCCTCGAGCTGATGCAGCAGTTTCCTCTTCTCTTCCTCAGTTCTTTGCTTCTCGGCTGCTTCTTTCACACCTAAATCATAACAAGGAATTGTTTGCTGCTAAGTAAAAATATTTCATTCATATTTAAAAATGCTTTATGAAATTTCCAGGGTGTCACCTAGAAGGAAATTGTAGAATTAAATTAAAAACATCCAGTAGCACATTCAGTTAAAAAATCCAAAGATCTTACCATCCAAAACGAAAGGCATCCCTTCCTCCATGGCTGCGATTATGCTCCGCGTCTGCTGAATGTTGGCTTCATTCGGCTCTGGAAAACGATGCACAAATGCTGACTTCTACAGAAAATTTGATTATTTATGTACTTATCTTGTCTTAAGAAAAAACTCGTCGACATGTGCATTCTGCCCATCCTAACCTATGGTGCACAGACATGGTCCCTTACAGAAGGTCAAAAGTCCAAACTCAAGGTTTGCCAACGCGCCATGGAGCGTAGCATATTAGGCGTGAAAAGGACTGATCGAGTCAGTAACGTCACCCTACGCTCTAAAACTGGCATAATAACGGATGTCGGGATGAGTCCGCGCGGCTGAAGTGGGATTGGGCAGGGCATGCTGCTCGTATGCATCCTGATAGATGGGCGAGGATGACCACAGATTGGTTGCCAGACAATGGCCGCCGACGAAGGGGTAGACCCCGGAGACGTTGGCGAGATGACCTGGACACGTTTCTGACAGAGTGGCAGACGGAAGCTAAAGATCGTGAACGGTGAAAAAATAGAGGGGAGGCATTTGCCCAGCAGTGGGACACATTACAGGCTACTACATAAAAAAAAAGTACTTGTCTCGGCTATTTTGTTTGTACCACTTAGACGGAAGTTTAGATACAATTCAGATATAATTAACTGGTCATCAGGCTTCACTGCAGTTATTCTTTTGTTGTGAATTGACCCTTAAGGCGGGGTTGTGTGGAAGTATCACGCATAGTCGCTATACTTTGACGCTCAAACACTAGCACTTCTACTGAAGCTATAAATGTCAAAAAAATACGGAATATGTCCTTAATTAAACTTTTAATCGAGTAGAATTTAAAAATACATTATAATAATTTAGAAATAAGAAGCACAAGTTTTTTTTTTTTAAGTGGCAGCGCCGAAATTCGTTCTTGCATGTTTACTATCAAGTTGCCCATTGTGGTGACGTCATGATTTCAAAGAAAACAAGCAAGAACGAATTTCGGCGCTGCCAGTATGCCCTCCGTGGTGTAGTTGGTAAGCACGTTGGCTGCGTATCGGCCGAAGGTCGTGCGTTCAAGTCCCGCCGGAAGGTTTACGATTTTGGTTGTTTTCTATGAATCTAAAAATATTTAATTACGGCATCATTTCCTTGATTGGCAGACAGGGTAGAACTCAAGCTACCTTTAGATTTGACTAAATAAAGATTCTTATTCGAATGAGATTGCTGTGTTTAGGTCACATTTAAAACGGTAAGTTAGTACTGCAACTACAATGACCGGTACTTAGCATCATATATCTAAATACTTATATAATAAACTAAATACACACACATCACACACACACACACACATGTCACATTTTAGTCTTACTTATAAATTGAAACAAAAAGGAAATTGTAAAAACACTCACCACCAGTCAATAGGGTGACTATTTTGACCGCATTCGAATTCATGCGGTTCAATTTCTTCACTAGTTCCAGTGACATGTCACTGCGCAAGGGAACTTCTCCAGACTGCGAAACAAATTAAAATCGTGGTATTTTAAAGCATAAAAGCATATGGGCATATTTTCGTCGACAACCGACCTCGCAAACCCTGGTGTCAGATAGTAGCCGGGACCAACGGCTTAACGAGCCTTCCGAAGCACGGAATCATCTTTCTTTTTGGACAATCAGGCGATTCAGTCTGCAATGTCCTAACCAAACTGGGGATAGTCTCACAAAGAGATATTTGCTTGACAGTGTCCCCACCGGGAATCGAACCCGGAACCTCCATAATGGGCGTCGAAATCTCGACCACTCGGCCACGGAGGTTGTTATATCCTTCTTTAATATATCTATATACATACACATATATATACATACACACACACACAACATTTGTATCTATTAAGTTAATTCTCTCACATCACCTGTCTCTAATATTTTTTAAGATATTTATGTTAAATTTAGATTTCTTTTGCAACTCATGTTAAGTATAATGTTTAACTCTGCAGTACTTGCTATCGCATCTGATGTAATTATTATAATAGCGTAATGTACAACAACATGCAAATACAACATGTAAATACAACATGTATAGGGAGTTCTGGAAACCTGAGTTATAGGCGTCAGCTTCGTTTAGGCTCCAGTCCCTCATAACTAACATATTATAAGTGGTCATCTGTATTTAGCTCTGTATTCTGTAATTTCTGTTGTTGTGAGAGAGAACAAATAACATTAATTTTATTTTATAAATTTATTTCTTTATAATACTGGCTCAAGTCGTGAGAGAGCGCCCTCGGCCAATGAAACTAAAGAAAGAATTATTAATCGTGTTAATTACAGTACAGTTACGAAAACCTTGAAATATTTTAGGTAAGTTTTTACTAACTGACACCTAGAGGTAATGTCTAGTCATGCCAGTAATATATAAATTCCGACAAGTGTTAACCCTACATGGCTCACTCACACACACGCGTGTGTAAAAAGGAGTAGGCATTTAAAATGCGAGGGCTGTATGAAGTGTCCGGGGTGTGGCGCTGTGTAGCCCACCTAGTCATTATCTCTGCGCATCACGTGACCGTGTCGGCTCTCAGACATCTTGTCCTGAATTGGTGCCACTTTGATCGCCAGGATAAAAATAATCTCGATAAAATACACGTGAGGGTCCCGTTCTATTATAACTAGTGGCTCTGTGAGCTGTAGACCTCGCAAGTCTGTATATCTTTTCATATATATATATTTTTTCCTAAAACATCCCCGACCCCTTGTTTTTTTTTTAATGTTTGAGAAATGTGACCTGTACAGGAAAACAGCCTCAGCGGTAGACCTTGTAAGCTGGCAACCCCCATAACTCCGTCATTTTCTTAAATTTTCCAAAACTGACTCGACAAAAAAAACGATTAATTTATCGAACCTGCCAAATTTCACGAGAATCGGCTGAGAAACGCGACCTGTAGAGTCAAACAAACAAACAGATGGACAGACAGACATACAGACATACAATTTGACCAAGCTGAAACAGAGACGCTTCGCTCGCTCGGTCAACGGTTATTTTCTGCCCTGCACGAAGGAAAAATGAAAGCAAGATAGAGAAACATACCAAGACTTGTTGCGTCGTGGAGCCTTTGTTGGTGACGATGACTTGTTGCACTGTCATCACCTGGGTGCCGGACGTCCCTTTCGAGCCTACATCCAATACTTAGGTTGACATCATTGTAGATAAATGGCAGTTTTAGGTCCCTTTCAATTGAATCCGGCAATAATGTAAACAAGATAATTTTTTGACACTTACTTTCCAAAGACAAGCTAGACTTTTATGAGTAAAAAATTAATATGGCAGTTTTACAAATTATTGAAAGTTTTGTCGTGGGTTCAGTCTAGCAAATTATTTAACTAGGGACCTTCAAGAGTATCTGTGAAATGGCCAATATTTGAACTACAGCCATTATTATGGAAATGTAAACTTTTAGAACTGTCGTTGGTTGAAATGCAATTTTATATGACTACTAGCACCACCTTTCACACATAGGTTGGTATGGCAGCATAGTTGGCAGCTATATTCTATATAATGAGAGTTGTTGTCTCCGCCAACAAACTGCCCTGCAGTTTGGCGGGCTCATTGTGTTTTTTTGTAATGCTGCTTTTATATAATAAATCATTATTATATAATTTATTATTATTATTATGTATGTAAGTAAGTAGCGACAGAGCTCAAATATAGTTGTTAATTCTAAAAATAACCCTTTAATTTTCTTGAAATATCCCATGGAGGTCTTGTATTAGGCGCATGGATCTTGATCCAGAGCATTATTTTGACAGCACAAAAGAAACACACGCTAATCGAAAAATATTACTTTTTTCTAAAATTACCATGGTATTACTTCCCCAATTATTGCAAAACTCTGTTCTTTCATACACCAGTTACAAAAGCAAAGTTAACTGACCTTGTTCGAAGGGCAGGATCTTGGTGGGTCCCACGAACGAATGCTCGACGACTTTGCTCGATGACTGCACCACGTGCGTCATCACGTTACCCCTGCACAAAAATGGTTTAGTGGCTGGGAGTCAAAAGTCAAAAAAAAGTCAAAAGTCAATTTTTTTTATTCGAATTAAGATTTTTACAAATCATTTTTCGACGTTAAAGCTATCATGGATGGCACGTTCACTACCAGTGTACGCCCTCTGTGGAGAAGAACTACAGAGAGAGAGTCTGGGAGAAGCCGATTTAAAAACCATTACCAATATTTATGAAATTAGTATTCATATGCACTGAATTCTATAACTAAGTACACTGATTCATCCAAATAGTATATTGCCTGCAGCATGAATATAGAATTGTTACATCATCATCAACATCAACGGCCCGTTACAGTCCACTGCTGGACTATGAGCCTCCTCCACTTAAGTGTTTGGTTTTGCCATAATCTCCACGCTTGGTTGGAGATCGCAGATCAAAAGGTTACTGTATCAGAGAGCGCTGCTGCCCGTTCCCTGTTCAATGTGTAGTCCCTAAGTCGCCTCTTACGACACCCACGGGAAGAGTAGGGGTTGGTGAGTGACAAATGTATTCTATTCTGCCGTCACCACACGGCTTAGATAGAATTTTTAAGTTAGCACTAATTTAGTATTAAGTATATTTGTATTAAACTCTCACTTCATGTTCGGAGATCAAGTAATAAACATGTCTACCTAACCTATGTGTATCATTCCATCAAGCAACCCCTAGTATCCGCCATGATGTTGTAGCACGTTTATTGGACGCTCTTACGGTGAAAGAAAACATCGTGACGAAACTTGCACACTCAAAAAATGGATGTGTGTGAAGTCGACCAAAGTAGGATAGACTCGAGCCCCTCGGAGGGGACGCATATGATGATATGTAGGTATTGGTAGGTTATATATTAGGTGTAGATTGGTAGGTTATGTACCTTATATGTAATAGTATAGGTATATTTATGTATGTAGTGTGTTATTTATGTTAATTCTAAGTTTAATTTCATTTTTGTATTCTGTGCACTTTTGTTTAACACATTCTGTTAAATAAATTTGGTTTTTTAATGCGTAAAGTGATGAATGTAACATTATAGAAGACGTTATACATATCATGACCGAATGTGTTCGGTATGAGGACCTTAGATGTGATATGCTGACGAGGTTTAGTGGTTTAGAAAGTAAGGTTGGGTGGTGTAATAGTGTTTTGGCCTCTGTTCGGAAAGTGTCAGGGCATTATATGAAGTTGTGCTAGTGGGTATTCGCAGGAGATGTACTCCTTAATGGATACCTACCGGTTTGTTTATCTTTTTTTTCATCATTGTATGATTTTTTATATCTTGTGTTTTGTAGTGTGAGATTGCACTATGGAGTGACATTGTCAATGTATGACAAAACTTCTTAAATAAAGAGAAAAAAAAAACATTTTTGTATTCTGTGCACTTTCTTTTGTTTACTCTGCGATCTCATTTTCCACCACTGTGAAGGTTGGCTGGAAGTGATCTCTTATAGAGATAAGCTCGCCTTTGTGCATTCATTTCTTATCCTGTGTACATTTAATTGTGCAATAAAATGTTTATGATAGTCTTAAAACGTGGTCCCACCTGCCACTCTCCACGTTCTCTTGCGCCACGGCCCCGCTGTCTGAAACATGGCAGCTGGACGTGCCACACAGTCGCTTGCGGATGATGTCGATGTAGCCTTCCAGGATGTCCCGGATGCGAAATGCGTCGTGCGTTTTCACGCAGTATTCTTTGTCGCTGTAAAATAAAAACGAACATTCATTGACCGAGCGAGCAAAGCGTCTCCGTTTCAACTTAGCCAAAATTGCTTTTGTATGTCTATCTGTCTGTCCATCTGTCTGTTTGTTCCACTCTCTAGGTCGCGTTTCTCAACCGATCCTCGTGAAATTTTGTGAGCGGGTTCGATAAATTAATCGTTTTTTTTTGTCAAGGCAGGTTTTGGATTTTTTTTTAAATGACGGAGTAATGGGGACTTTTGCCATCTTACAAGGTCCACCGCTGAGGCCGTTTTCCTTTACAGGTCACATTTTTCAACCAATAAAAAAATATATATAAAAAATAAAATAATTTTGAGATAAATAAATAAGGGGCCGTCGGGGATGTTTGTGGACAAAAAATATAAATAAAGAGATATACAGACTCACGAGGTCTACAGCCACGGAGACAAATACCTCCGTGTCTACAGCTCACAGAGCCACTAATTATAGATTCTTCAAACCACTTTCAACCCGACGGACGCTGATGAAAGGGAGTGTTGGTTTCATCACGTGGAAAGAATGAATGAAAGGTGAATTATTCAATAAGAAAATACTTGAGCCTTTATTTTTCATTAATCGGTTCCTTTAAAAACCAAGAGTGAATGTACATTTTTGAAGGATAATGCCAAAACGTTCCACCAACAGATCAAGGATGTTTTAGAAAAAAGTTTAGTCAGGACTTCAGGAGTAAACCAACGAGCATGCACGAAGAGATTGAAGAATGTGGAAAAGTATGTCTGGTCTGGAACGTAGCAAGTAGAAGTCTCTGCCTACCCCTCTAGGAGAGAGGTGTGACTTTATGTATGTTTGTGTATCATCATTCTCCTGCCCTGTTCCCTTTATTTGGGGTCGGCGCAATATGTTTTCTTCTTCCATTCATCCCTGTCAGACGTCACAATACAATACAAATATTCTTTATTGACACCAATCAAAATTTAAAAGAAAACATTTTCACAGTTAGTTGAGTCAATTAGGCGGCCTTATTGCTAAAGTAGAATTTCTTCCAGGTAACCTTTGGTTAAGAAAAAGCTGTAAAAAAGGGAAAGTCACATCACTATTCACTCCCTTCTTACACATATCATCATTCACACAATCCTTCCATACTTTCCTGGGTCTACCCCTACCTGCTTTTCCATTCACTCTCATATCTAGCATACGTCTGGTGGTATGGAATTCCCCTCTCCGCATCACATGCCCATACCACGACAGCCTGTTACTCCTCAACTTGTCCACTATGGTTGTGTATGTGAACCATAATGTTTTTGTTTACTTTTTTTAAACATTTACCTGTAGTCGCCGAAGTTGAGTGTGAAGGATCCAGTCCCCGCGTGGTAGCTCTTCATATGGGTGAGGGGCCAGACTTGCAGGATCTCCTTGGTGACCTCGTCCAGGCGCAGGATTGACTCGGCGTTGATTCCCAGCAGGCGCGGCACCATCTTCTTCTTGCCTTTTTGTTTCTCCTGCAAAAAAATCTGGTTAAGTATCGCAGATGTTTTGGATGTAATCTGTTAGTCATAATTAGGGACGTCACAGACGGTTAATATACGATCTTATAGCATGAGGCAGCCAGCTCTCTCGTCGCCATTCACATTTTATGCAAAGCGGGGGTCAAACAAAATGGCGAATCAATCAGTGACCGGCTCTTTGACCCCCGCTTTGCACACAAAATGAATGGCGACGAGAGAGCTGGCTGCCTCGTGCTATAATATAGTATCTTAACCGTCTGTGACGCCCTTAACTGACAAATACACATGATGATGAAATACTCTACGTATACCTTGAATTTTAACTTGAATTCTGACAGATCTCAGGTCGCTTGTCATAAACCTTTTTTCACATGTACATTTCTGTTATCACTATTATAACAAGACAGGCAAAAAATTAAATGAAATGAAAAGTTTAATAAAAAAAAAAACATAAAATCATAATTTACATACAACGCAATTAAAATAACAACTTCAGTGGCTTGTGCAAACTCTATTTGAATCTTGTATGGTTTAGGCTGTGCTTTTTTATCTGTGGCCATACAATACGAAATTAAAGTGAAGTTTGCATGAAAGAATTGTTATTTTAATAGCATTATTGCTAATATGTTAGATTAAGAACATCTTTATTTTGGTTTTGGTTCCATGCATTTTCAAAAGCCTTTTGCATTAGAATAGAAATATTAACCTGCGGTTATTTAAAAATGATACCCGGCTTTAGTAAATATTCTAATTAAGTAACTAAAGTAACTTAAGTATGACTTTAAAATAATTCACTGTGTTTTTTTTAGTCATCAAAACGTGATACCTCTAATTTTGGTAACCTGTTTTCTGCCTGGCAATACTCCATCTGTCAGAATTCTACGGAATTAAAAATCAAGGTATAGTTGATAGTTTCGCACATTAATACGAAATTCTGAAACTTTGGTATTCGGTGGGGGATCGAACCCACCGCGGCTCCCGGACGGGAGTTAGCTGCCCTAAACACTACACCAGCGACGCTCTACTCTCGCGCAGGTCGCAGTCCGTCTGCTGGTCATTGTAAGTCAGAAAAATCAAACGTCAGACATTTAGAATAATAACAAAATACAGTGACGCCGTAAGTAGGCAGGTAACAGTCTCCGTGGCCAAGTGGTTGAGATTTCGACGCCCATCACGGAGGTTCCGGGTTCGATTCCCAGTCCCCACCGGGAACTGTCAAGGAAAAATCTCTTTGTGAGATTTTCTTCAGTTTGGTTAGAACATTGCAGGCTAAATGTCTGAAAATAAAGATTATTCCGTGCTTCGGAAGGCACATTAAGCCGTTGGTCTCGGCTACTATCTAATCTAGTCATTACATGAGCCAAGTCAGTGGCCTTTGGCGGTTCTTTAACACTGACACAGGGTTTGTGAGGTCGGTTGTCGACCGTACAACCCACACGATGATGATGATGATGATGATGAGTAGGCAGGTCTCTGGCTGAATTTGTGTAAAGATGCTTGACCCCTAGAGGGGTATCTCTTGTTAATGAATTAATAGACACGACAACGCGGTCCGCACGAAAATATTTGTGTCATTTAACTAAACCTTGACGACGAAGAAAGTGACACCGTAAGTAGGCAGGTCTCTTGCTGTCTTCGTGTACAAGTGTTTGGCTTCCAGAGGAGCAAGGCCAGAGTGCTTCCGATACAATACAGCTGGAGGATCTTAACAAACCTTGACGACGAAGAAAGTGACACCGTAAGTAGGCAGGTCTCTTGCTGTCTTCGTGTACAGGTGTTTGGCTTCCAGAGGAGCAAGGCCGGAGTGCTTCCGATACAATACAGCTGGAGGATCTTAACAAATCTTGACGACGAAGAAAGTGACACCGTAAGTAGGCAGGTCTCTTGCTGTCTTCGTGTACAGGTGTTTGGCTTCCAGAGGAGCAAGGCCGGAGTGCTTCCGATACAATACAGCTGGAGGATCTTAACAAACCTTGACGACGAAGAAAGTGACACCGTAAGTAGGCAGGTCTCTTGCTGTCTTCGTGTACAGGTGTTTGGCTTCCAGAGGAGCAAGGCCAGAGTGCTTCCGATACAATACAGCTGGAGGATCTTAACAAACCTTGACGACGAAGAAAGTGACACCGTAAGTAGGCAGGTCTCTTGCTGTCTTCGTGTACAGGTGTTTGGCTTCCAGAGGAGCAAGGCCAGAGTGCTTCCGATACAACTTCAGGATCTTCTTCTCCGCACCCCAAGCGCTAGAATACTGCTCTGGAAGGTACTCGTTCAAACTGTTGAGTTATAAGGGTTTAACATTTAAAAGCGTTTTGGACATTGCGATTGTGACATAGTTTTTCATCAACAGCTCTCATACGTCTCCACCTCTTGGAGCCTCATTGGTACAAGCATTTGGTATAAGAAATAAGTCTACCACGCTGGCCTACTGCTAGTTCGACGAAGGGTTGCCACAGTTCTTATTGTATGCGATTACTGAAGTTGAGCAACTTCAGGTCTGGCCAGCTAACGGATGGTTGCGCGCTAGTGGTTTTCATTTAGCGTCTTCTGTGCTTCGAAAGGCACGTTAAGCCGTAGAAGGCTATTTGGCGGTGTAAAAACTCCGATAACAGTACTATAGTCACTAGATCAAACTACAAGAAATCCATCCATCTATCCAACTACTTTTGATCGCTTGGTATCAATAGCTAGACTTAGCTAAGACAACAAAATACCACATTCTTCTTACATGTCATCAACATCAACGGCCCGTTACAGTCCACTGCTGGACTATGAGCCTCCTCCACTTAAGTGTTTGGTTTTGCCATAATCTCTACGCTTGGCAGGCGGGTTGGAGATCGCAGATTAAAGGTTACTGTATCAGAGAGAGCTGCTGCCCGTTCCCTGTTCAATGTGTAGTCCCTAAGTCGCCTCTTACGACACCCACGGGAAGAGTAGGGGTTGGTGACAAATGTATTCTACTCTGCCGTCACCACACGGCTAACATGTATTACCTGTCAATTATTCACCAAACTTACTTTTCTATCAGACCCGGTTTGTGCTTCTCTTCATTGAAGTCACCGAAATGTATCTGGCACTGTATCGCAGCGAACTCCATTGCTGTGAAAGTATGGAGAGATAATACTCAGTTAGTGTTTGTGATTCATCGAATTATCAACTATATATAATACATATCTTACGCATTATCATGGTATTAAACTAGTGGCTCTGTGAGCTGTAGACCACGCACGCACGACCACTTTTTTTTTATGGCTGATCTATGTTTTTTTACGTTTCAACCCTCATAACTCCGTCTTTTTTTTTTAATTTCCAAAAACTGACTACAAAAAAAAACTATTAATTTATCGAACCTGCTCACTAAATTTCACAAGAATCGGTTGCGAAACGCGACCTGTAGATGAGAACAAACAGATCGACAGTTGAAGAGATAGATATACAAAAGCAATTTTGGCCAAGCTGAAACGGAGACATTTCGCGCTCGCTCGGTCATAAATACACAAAGAAATTCTAGAGGCCAAAAACCGGGTTGTCACTAAACCATCAGTAAGACCCATAAACCCTTCTTCCTTTCTTACTGGTAAACCGTATGAAGGGTTAACCTTTACAACCCACACGATGATGATGACCTTTATGCGATATATATATTAATACGGCTGAGTTATGGGAAAGAATAGGATAGAATATTTGACATGTTTTGCTTAGTCTCTCTGGCATATGAAACAAATATAATAGATACCGCTTAAGGTTAAACATCAGCTGCAGTGACGCCACCAATTGAAATAAATTATTTACTTATTGTCAGTGACTTCGATCGAAATTATTGTGACAAAAAGACGGGCGACTTTTTGGTAGTTACGGCTTACATAACTTATTGATTATATTTAGGACTATAAAACAGTAACTAAAATATATTTATAACCCTTCTACTGTCATTAAATACATAATAATTTCGATCGAAGTCACTGACAATAAGCAAAAGATTTATTTCAATTGGTGGCGCTACTGCAGCTGATGTTTAACCTTCAAAAGGCTGATTAAGCGGTATTATGAAGGTTAATCATACATTCGGGTTTTTCATCCATTCAAAAATCACTATCAAAAACCTCATTAACCCAACATTTACCATCCCTGGAAAATGCTAACACCAGCGCCTGTTAATTTCTTGTAAGCAACAACTGTCTGTGCTGCTCCATGACTCTATAACTGTTTGATCAGAGATATTTTAAAGGAGCAATGGGGGATTTTACGATAGCCAATTAAAAAAAAATAGTTCATGAAACTTCGATAGATGGCGTTGACGATTCGTGGATGAAGAAATCCGGCGAGTCACCCAGGGCCTTAAAAGGATTTAAAAACTAATTTAAAAAGAATCTACAAAGTACACCTGGCGCCATCTATCGTCTTAATTAGAACTATTATTTTTATTTTTAAAGAGCTGTCAGAAAATCCCCCATTGTTTTTAATGCAAACTTTACTCAAATCTCGTATTAGTGGGGCCACCGATTAAAATAACCATACAAGATTCAATAGAAGTTCTCACAAATCCATCGAATTGTTACTTCGCATTACCATTTGTTACCATTCTTTAGTTTAGCCCGTCACAGACAAAGCTATAATATATATTATAGCACGAGGCAGCCAGCTCTCTAGTCGCCATTCACATTTTATGCAAAGCGGGGGTAAAACAAAATGGCGAATCAATCAGTGACCGGCCATTCTGCTTGGTCCCCGCTTTGCACATGGCACATGTCTGGCACAGAGCTGGCTGCCTTGTACTATAATATACAACGTGTTACAAAAAATACAAAAAAAAAAGAATATTTTTATCAAAGGCATTTAATTAAAATTTTCCCATCTCTAGTGATCAGCTGTGTCAAAGAATATTCAGACCAGAGATGTAATTTTAGGTCAATGTGCCTATTTTTACCGCTATGGTTAAAAATGATTACGTACTACTTGTACCATAACATTCACATTAAAACAATTGATTTCAAAATGAAAAAACTACAAATAAATAAAAAAAGCTTTGTTAAATAATTGTTATGAAATAATAAATTAATGAAATAATGAACTTAATATTTTAAAATATTATTAATGTTTGTAAATACATAAACAAGATAATTAAGGCAAAAAAGAAAATGTTTTCTAACATAAATTGATTTAAGTACCTCTTTTAAAAATGTAGGCACAAATGTTGTACAAATACTTTTCCGTTCTGAGAATCGATAGTCTATATTTTAGGTGTCAAATGACACTAGAGATGGGAAAATTTTGATTAAATGCCTGTGATGAAGAATATTCTTTTTTTTGGTATTTTTTGTAACACGTTATATCATATTATAGCTCCGTCTCTGACGGACGTAAGTGTTTTTAATTAAGCAGTGCATTATTCTTCTGAACAGATAAACCCTGGATTGATTCTTATGGATTGGATTGTACAAGTAATATCATCATCATCATCCATCACATCAAAGGCAATAAACAGAATCTAATTATAAAGAAACAAATAAATACCAACACGACATACAAACATATCTTTTATTACAAAATTACAAAAAAAACTTACCTAATTATTACTCTACCTAACTAGACAGGGTTATTTTTATACTTTTAATTAAGTAAAAAAAAAACCAGTCAAAAATATATTTTTATTGCTAAACAATAAACATAATTAACACTATCTATGATCACTGCTGCTACTAGCATTACCGTCTTTATTACAAATCTGTTTAAGTTCATAATCCTGCACCTCTTGGAATATCTTACTTTTAGCCTGGTTCAAGTAATACGGGCTGAACTTCCTCAAAGTCATACCGATCGTCATTAAAAAAACATCGATGGGGTCACTAGAGTTCAACTCTTGGAAACCCTCCTGAGAGCTCTCTAGCCCAGCCAAATCCTGACCTTCTAAAGTAGCTTCCAGTTGTCTTAAATTCGGTTTTAAGTCGTCAACATAATCTGCTTCTTCTAGGTAGACTTCTGCTGGTATTTCGTGCTGGGTTTCTTGTTCTCCGTTGTATTCCGCGCTGAGGGATTCTTTGAAGAATGGTATGACGAAGGAGAGGTGGTCTTCGTAGCGGTATAGGTAGACGCGCTGGTGCGGGTTGCGCATGCGTTCGCGCAGGCGTCTGCGCATCATGTCGCGTATGTTCACCCATCGCGTTTTGCAGGACGCGGCTGGAAAGAGACGAAAGACAAGATCGATGATATAAGATCAACAAATAAACATCATCTACAGCTCATATTATGCGTCCCACCAAGGGGCTCGAGCCTACCTGCCCTAAATCAGGGCGGTCAGACAGGCCATAGTCAATCACGGTGGCCCAATGCATGTTGGTCGACTTCACACTCACACACAACCTTTCAAATTCTTCGCAAGAGTGTGCAAATTTCCTCACGATGTTTTCCTTTATCGTAAAAAAAGCATAAAACTAGCGAATTCAGAAAAATTGTTGATAAACAATAATTACAAAAATAATAATAAATAAGCATAACTCAGCACGAACGGGAATCGAACCCGATACTCCAATACAGTTACAATAAGCACCGAACAGAAAACCGTGGTAGATTTTTCCCATTTTACTACTTTATTTCAACGCTAAATCATGTTTTCTATTCATAGCACCACTTTTATGCAAACAAAATTATCTAAGATAGTAAAAAGCAGCAATGTATCATAAATTATGACGCACCGAATGCGTATTGATACATTGCCATAACCATAACAATGCGTGCGACAGACGTCTGAACTGTATTCAACATGGTACTTATTATTATTAAGTTTATTCGTTCATTCATTCATTTATTAGTTATAGTTGACTGACACCCTGTATAAAGCTATCAATACAATAGTGTAAACTACAAAATAGGTACTCACCAGGTTTATTAAGAGCAGCACCAATTTGTTGCCAGACAGCCTCTCTGGAGTCCAAATCCAGGTGTTTAGAATGGGAAGGGTCGTACAGGACCCTATGTTGCTCCACCTGTTTCAGAAGTTGCACGTCCAATCGCTTGTCGAAGGGCAAGAAGTTCTTCTTTGACGGGAAAGGCATTTCGATCGATTTGCAAGTAGTTTTTAGCCGATTTTGTTTATAAAATGACCATAGGCAGTCTTTGTTACTGGAGAATAACAGCTGTAGTTGAGTAAAACCCGCTGGTTTCGAGGTCGTGGGTTGACTGCGGCGGCGCGGCGCCACCGTGTCGGCCCGAGCCTCTCCCCGCCCCGCCCCGCAACGGGCCCGTCCCCATCCCGCACGGAGCGGCAACGTCGCATGATGGTCGATCACGCGGCCAACGCGTGTTGCCTATAAGTACTATTATTATAATAACGTTAGGGTGTTTATCACGCACGGCTTCAAAACTAAAGGTTTCGAACTAAAATCACTATCCTACGTTTAGATAACATCTAAATAATTATATTTGACACCTAAATTACAATTATTAGTACTTCAATGTGTTCAAAAAGCTAAATAAGTGGTCAATGTCCTCGTATCAATAACAGCTTCTCGCTTCCGCTTCAGGGTTTCTTTTTCGTGGAGGCACTTATCTACGCCGGCCATACTGCAGCTTAGTGTATCTTGTCGTTGCATGATAGAAATGTTTTATCTTCTTCATTTTTCATTTTTTCTAATGCATTTTTAGCGGCTATGTCAAAAAGGTCAAGCAGATCCGATTTAAATAACTCTTCATTCATACGATAACTTTCTAGATCCTTTTTCCTACTTTTTTTTAAAACAGAGTATCTTTCCAAAAGATTATTTAATTTTTTTCCCACCACGTCAACTCTTTGAGTAGGAATCCTCGCTCTTTCCCAAATCTTCAAGACTAGTTCAACTGTTTTTTTTACACTTTGCTTTACATTTTGGTTTTCTTCCAAGTGGTGAAAATGAAATCTTTTTAATACGTCGCCATTTGTGGGTAGTCTTGCAAATGAAAGAGATTCGGTCGGTTTTCCGATTAACCACACTGCAGCTGATGTCCTAGTTCTCATAGAACTAGTAGTAGAAGCCATGTTGTACTATGCCACACAATTCACAAACGATACGCGTAAACTGTCGTTAAGGAATATCAAAGTGTGGTACGTGCATTACGCTCAATAAAGAAATAACAACTGAAGAAAAAACAAGGTGCGGTGAGGTCATACGGTGCGCGGGGGAGGGGGGTATTCCCCGCCTTTGCATTTTTAGTGTTGCTAAGTAAGCGCGCAATACTCATACATAATCGATTATTAAAAAAGAAATTCAGCATTAGCTAAATAGTTGATAATGGTGTCGATTCGGCATACGCCCAACTAAACTAAACTTAAAATTAGTCCTGTCACTTCCTATCATTTTAATTGAAAAGGGACTGAAGATCACCGGTTTTGTTTTTTTCTTTGACTTCACGACTAACTGTCTATTTTAGTGGCTTTTTATGACAAAAACAAAACCGATGATCTTCGGTCCCTTTTCAATTATAAATGATAGAAAGTGACAGGACTAATTTTAAGTTTAGTTTAGTTGGGCGTATGCCGAATCGACACCAATTTCACTGCATTAATTTTTCGTTCAATTCAGCGCGACCTCTTTTTGGTACACATACTCTTTTTACAAAAAGAACCTGATGGAGCGGGTATAAATTACACTTTTTTTTTCATACAAGCTTGGACCACCCTTGTGGTCATAAAAATAAAAAACAACGGAAAAGAATATTTGTATTGTGTTGTATTGTATTATCCTACCATCTTACTTAACAACTTGGTTTGGTTTAAAAAAAACACGCACCATATCATCATCATCATCACTATCTAGCCAAGATAAATCTTTGAAGCTTGAAGTTCCTGCGTGCGCACATGTTAATTTTTTTTCTAGCCCGGGAAGGCCCCGTCTCGGAACGCCCCTGGGGGCCGTTTCACGAAGCTACAACTACAAGTACAATTCGACGTACATTGCGTAGACGATTACATAAAACGATAAATGCTTACAGTTTAGGCGAATTAGCTACGCAATGTATATCAAATTGTAACTTCTTGCTTCGTGAAACGGGACCTTGATTGAAAAATAAAACATGTCATTCGGAAAATATTTTTGTCAAATGGTGTAGCTTGTAGCTGATAGCTCAAATAGGTCTATAAAAAAACTTGACACTGGCACAAAGTCATACTAGTGCCATAAAAAAGAAAATATTTAGGTTATATCCTAAATGTATAAACTGACTGGTTCTTTTTGATATCCACGATTTCATAGTACATCGCCGTTTTTGAGATAATAGCTGGTAGTGTTTTCTGAAAAAGAGTCGTCAATAGACTTGCGCTTGCAAGTCTAGGGTTCTGCCTATGGTTATCTGTTATAAAATATTTTCAACTTTTTTAATCGTATAATATACATAGTATTTCTTTGTCCGATGCAAACACACAAAATAAACAAACATGATCAATCAAAGATAAAAAATATATTTGTTTATTTTCATATTCCAAAGTTCTTAAACATACTTCGTCGTTTACGCTCTAAAATCTAGTAGAGGATCTAGGGGGGGGCAATAAATAATCAATCAATCAATTAATCTATCAGTCAGCCTGTTGCAGTCCACTGCTGGACGTAGGCCTCCCCAAGGGTACGCCAAAGCGCGCGCGCGCGATACAGAAAATACATTGCCCCCCTAAAAAATGGATTACGTACACAGTACGTACCTATACCTATCTATTTTTTTTTATGTAAACTACTGGTTTACAACCATTTTGTTTAGACTTTTGAGAATCAATCTGGAAGTTATTATTTTAGGCAACTAAAAATTCCTCCCCCCCCCCCCCACAAAAAAAGGATCCACGACTGCTTATCTGCCAATATCACCATGACTGACACGACCATCTTTATTCTTACAAATCTGTTCTAGTTCGTACTCCTGCACAACTTGAAATATCTTGCTTTTGGCCTGATTCAAGTAATACGGACTAAATTTCCTCAACGTTGACCCTATCGTTAACAGGAACACTTCCAAAGGATCCGTCGTTTTGCATTCACTCGGAACATCATTTAAGTGCACTCTATCAATAACACTAGATTCTTCTCGCTTATTCGAAAGTTTCTCTGGCGCTTCCTCTAAATACTCAGGTTGCATGAAGGTATCGTCAATGTCACAGTTTTCTTCAAACTCTGAGTAGTCGGTGGGTATTGCCGGTAGCAGACTGGATTCTCTGAAGTGTGGTATCATGAAGGCTAGCTGGTCTTCGTACCGGTAGTGGTAGCTGAGCTGGTCTGGGTTGCGGATGCGCTCGCGCAGTTTTCGACGCATCATGTCCTTTATGTTCACCCAGCGGCGTTTGCACTTCTGAGCTGTAACGGCAAATTGTGAGTCAAAACTAAAGTTCAGTTAAAGTTTAGTTCACGTAGATTATTATTTGTCTAAATAACACATACAGTGAATTCTTGATTTAAGTAGATTGTTAAGAACGCATTTGATCTTTCAAGGGGCCTCATATTTGGGGACCCAGGGTCCTCATAATAATTTGAAAGGAGCCCTAGATTTTAAGCTGGTGCCCCGGGCCGGGGATCACAAATGCCAATGTCCACCCTTTGATATACATACACCAAACTATACTTTTATCGGTTTCCATCACATTAAAAGTAAGAATTCTGCACAATTTACATTTACTACGGGACCCTAAATAGGGCAGTTCAAGTATATAAACTTAGAAATCAAATCAAACTTACCGGGTCTATTCAAAGCATCTCCAATCTTCTGCCAAATAACTTCTCTGACATCCAAATCTGAATGTTTCGGATGCGTAGGGTTGTACAAACACGGATTATCCTTAACCAGCTCCAGTAACTTCAAATCCAACGCATTGTTGAAAAGAGGCATTTCTCAACACGATTTTTGGGGGTATATTATGATTTATAAAGGTTTGTTTTTATTCAACTGAGCAATATAATCTTATACCATGTTTTAGTATGTTTGTATTGTTTTGTGATATTATTGTGTGAAGTCGCACCGTGTCTAGACTGCGGCGGCGTGTCGCAAACTGGACCCCGCCCGCCCCGCTCCGCCGCTGTCTCGCACGGTTTGGCAACGTCGGAAATCGCTTAGGTAATATTTCTTTGGGATATATTCCATTGTTGACGAAATTGTTCACGCCAATTCTTCAGTTCTATACGTATGTTCAAACGTTTAACGTTATCTTGATTTGTAATAAAATAATAATAAACAGAGAAACTCAAATAGTTAAATCTTTATTGTAGTCAGAAATATTGTTATTAAAATGCGGTCTACGCGGCGAACGTAGTTAAAATCGAACAATACGTTTTACACTGTCGGTTTTCAAACGACATGTACACAAATCACACTGACGAAACGCCAATGTAAATTGAAATAGTAACTACTTATTCATACAGACACAAAACAACAATCATCGCGTCGAAAGGTCGTCGTATCTCCTCCGTCCTACATACGAATAATAAACCAGTGTAATATGACATACAAGTCCTTTAGTACTAACAGCATAGGGAGGTCAGCTTACGCTGGTTCTTGTCGTCTGGTAGCGGCGAGAAACGAAACGGATACGGCGCGATGGGAGATAAGACGGCCTCGAGTATTAACATCCGTCCCGCTCCCTCACAATTCTCTCTTTCTAACACAATACAACTACTTACTACTACAAGAACTCGCCAGTTTCACACTAAATAGTTTACTGAAAAATTTTTACATGGAATGAACTAAAAAGTACCTCGATAATACAGTATTGGCCTTGATTCGGGATGTCACGCTCCCTTAATTAAAGTTAGTCCGTCCAGGGACAGGAGATGGCCATCGTAATATTAGAGCTGTCAAACATCGAATTTGAACCTTATGGCCGTGTCGATTGCACAATTTAAGAGAGCACATAAAACATTGAGCGACTTTAAAATCTCTTAAACTGACAGCTATGCCTTTATTTTAGGTTATCATTCGTTCAAATTAACATCATTCGTTCATCACCTTTCTTTCATTGGTCATAAAAACGAAAAGTATAGCTGGATTTTAAAATTAGAAATAGAGCATGACATCCCGAATCGAGGCTATTTATGCCTTGTTTAATTTTAAATGTGAACCTTTTTGAAACATAATATGCGTTCATTCATTTTAAGACGAAACAAAATGTTTTTGTTATTCTCCTAACATCTAGAAATAGCTACACTAAATACCTTGTAATAAAAACTTAACTAGAATACAGGTTCGATGTGGAAATTTTAGTTTCACAGTGTTGCTCTGGCTCCTGATCCTGAACTATTTGCTGCATTTCGTGCTGCTGGACCACGGAGAATATTTCACTCTTCGCCAGATTCAAATGATAAGGCGAAAAAGTCTTCAAAGTAGCGCCGATGCTGAGCAAAAACGCATCCACCGGATTTTTCGGGTCTATTTGAGTCTGAACTCCATCGTCAACACTTTTATCCGTAACAAATTCTTCAATTATAACTTCTCTTTCAACTGTGTCGGCTTTTCTTTTCTTATCTATTTTATTTGTGTACAGTCTACCACGCCCCCTTTTACGTTTCATGGCCGGTTTTTCTTCTTCACTCTCAGCTTCAGCGATTGGATCTTCTCTAGGCTGATCATCTTCATCGTCATCATCATCCTCATCGTTGTTGTCGCAAAATTCATTGTCGAAGGCAGGTAAAGCAACATTCAGCTCTTTGTAAAAAGATCTCATGAACTCTAGGTCGTAGTGGTATTTGTACATTTTCATTTTTATACCGGGCTCCAACACTAATTTTCTTAACATTCGTCTGTGTACGTCTCTTATGTGTACCCATCTTTGTTTGCAATCTGCGGCTAAAATGAAAACAAGAAAATTTTAATAGAAAATTCATAAATATTTTAAAAGTAAAAAAAAGTTCATTAAAAACAAGAGAGAAAACTATAAAAAATTGACGAGACTTATTTAAAAAAACATTTGCCTTAAAAATCCGTGCTTCTAGAATTTTCAACTAAAATTCACTGTTGATAAATCGAATTTTAACGTGAAATGCCCCAAGTCATTTACCACCACCGATATCAAAATCCAAATCAAAGCGAGATACAAGTGAGTTACAACGGTAGAATTTAAACCAAAACCGGTCCGCAGCGTCGATTGTAAATGGAAGCAAAATCGTAAACAGACTTACCGGGCCGCCTCAGCTCGTCTCCAATCTTCTGCCAGGCCACTTCCCTCGAATTGAAGTCCATGTACTTCCGATCATTGGGGTTGTACAACACTGGGTTGTCCTTGACGAGTCTAATGAGTTTGCGGTCCAGTTTCTCGGAGAACATCGTCGGTAGACGCGGAATGGTGCGTGCGGCACGACAGTCGGGTCGCTAGTGCACGAAACGACAACGCGCGGTCGTTTTGTCGCGTCGCGTCGCGTCGTCGGTCGGATCGATCGGCCTTTTGCTTTCGTTTGACAGTTCACACGTTTTTGTTTGACAAGAAGTACGAAATACGAAATTCAACTTTACCAAAGAGGTGATTTTTTATTATTATTAGTTTATTGTCAAAATAGTATGTACGGTCAAAAAAGTTTTAATGACTATTAATGAGCCGTTCTTAGGGTTCCGTAGTAAATCAGGTCTATTTGTGGGGCTGCTCCTTGGGCCTCTTGTAAACCTCTTTTTGCAAAGCTAAAAATCTTGCCTTTACCAAGTCTATACATATTTGAAGTCGCAAAATTTGTCAGAGAGAATCTACATCCATTTAAAAAAACTAGAGATGTGTGTGCTGCGAACATAAGAAATCCAAATAAACTAGTTACTGGTACAATTTGTAGATCATCCCGATTTAAGAAGAATTGTTATTTTATGTGTGTAGAAATTTATAATAGGATTCCGCAATGTATTAAGGACCTAGATACGAAAATGTTTAAGCGAAGGTTATACGAGTGGTTACAGAAATTTAATTTTTATTCTATAGGGGAATTTTTGGACAAGTTGTATTATAAGTAATTTAAGTCTACCTGGAATGTGATCTGTATTTGCATGTCATGATGTTGTAATGACTGAGTGGGAGAAACTATTTTTTAATTCTGCATTATTTGTCAGCTATGTATAACCCCATTCTTAGCAAATAAATTTATTTGATTTGATTTGATTTTGAAGGAACCCTTATAGTAGGTATATAGGTATATACAAGAATTGCTCGTTTAAAGTATTAGATAGAAAAATATTTTGATGAATGTTAGAAGGCTGTAATTTGGCATGGACATACATATTAATTATGCCGTCAAAGCTAAAGAACAGTCTTTAAAAAAAATTTTTTTAGGGTTCCTCTGGTACACGTGAAGTGGGGGTTATTTTTTAAATTCACGATTACCTTATGGTGTGACGTATCGTTGGATAGGGTTTAAAAAAATAATGGGGGTTTGCTAAACCATTTTTCGATGCTAGTTTACGTTCCAGTAATATTTAAAGTGCTTATTTTTGTTAGTCAAGTTTCCCTCCCCCTACCAGCGAAACCGTTGTATTTGGAAATGTGACAAAATTCACGGTCGTAATCACGTCCGTGGTCGTAATGTATATGATGAATTTAAAAGGAAAACTATCAACATCATGTAGGCTTTGCAGGTTAACGAATAATATATCAACTTATGAAATGTACTTGTACTAGTAAGAAATTCGGTACAAATATCATAAAAAAATACTTTGATAAAGTTTAAACTGTCTATGTAGTAAATTTAAGTACGAGAAAAGTAAAAAAAATGTGAAATAAGTAGACTTGACAGGTTAACGAATAAAATACCAACTTTAAAATGTACTTGTGCTAAGTAAGAATTTCAGTACAAGTATCATAGAAAATGACTTGATGGAGTCCGTCTATGTAGGTAGTAAATTTAAGTAGGTATTAGAACAGTAAAAAGATTGCGCAAAAATAAAATCATAACATCATTTACTAAAATAATTTCATAACCTATTTACTTTATTTACCAGTCAGTTTTAAATGTGTAACAATCGCGAGTTGCCAATGGAACATTCGAAACATTCGAATAAAACTATTTTGAATTTCGAATAAAGCGCGCCGCGCCGCGGAGCTTATGGCCTTGCGGGGCTTGCGCGCGGGGAGTCGATGTAGCAAATAGAGCGGCAGCCGCGCTCATTAGCGCGAGCGACTAGATGCTGTTCGGATGTGCCTCGAAATCCTACCTATTAGATTGCAATTATTAGCACTTTGAATATTAAAATTTTTTGATTATTTTTGTTAGAATTAAGTATACTAACATCCATCCATACATCCCTACTTACAAATTTTCGGGTTTATAATATAAATAAGGAAATTTTTTATCATTACTTATTAGCTCCGTGTGCTAACTTCTGCATATTAGGCAACTACGGAACCCTACACTTTGAGTGGTCTAACACGTGCTTGGCCAGTTTTTATTTTACTTTTATTCCGATGATTTTTCTTTTTTTTCTATATAGGAACTTACACGATATTAGTAGGTACTTTTGTGAATGCTATTTATATCGCAATCTGGAAATTAATCAATTAAGTATAACATTAATAGTAGGTACCTAATTAATACCGAAACTGTAAATGAAATAACATCCGATCCGTAGGAGGTACCTAACTAATAGAAAATCACTCTCAATCACCTCGTATTCATAATGTATTGTCCTAGATTTGAACAAGAATCTAGGGATTCCTAGGCCTTCCGCTTTCCCAAAAGTCCAGTTTCAGATTTTGCGACAAAAGAAATTTAGGTCCATTGAAAAAAAATAACAAAAAGTGTTCGGATAAAGTTTCTCATGTCATCTAGGACTGTTTTACTTAATTTTAACAGTCTTCAAAAATGACTTCCTTTTCGTTTCGTCGAGTTTTTTGAGTACATAACACTTAACTACGACTTTTGTATGTACTCACTCAGTGCCAGTGGTAATTCATTACCATGT
Organism: Carpatolechia fugitivella; assembly: GCA_951230895.1. Taxonomy (NCBI): domain Eukaryota; kingdom Metazoa; phylum Arthropoda; class Insecta; order Lepidoptera; family Gelechiidae; genus Carpatolechia; species Carpatolechia fugitivella. Next base: position 1,030,468 of record OX579668.1, on the reverse strand, counting down.
TGTTCGATTTTTAGGGTTCCGTACCCTTAGGATCACTTTGTTGTCCTTCTTTTTTAGAAAGTGGTCACATACCTTGTTCAAGATCGTATCATGGAACCCATCATCATTATATTTTAAAAGCAAGGCTCTTGTCCGTGTGATCGCCACGCCTCCTCTCTGTCCATAGCTAGTCTCTTGACTTCATAGTCACATCCTCTCATGGTCTCATAGTATTAGTCATAGTAAATAGTCTTCATGGTACAACACGACATTTACGAGAAAACCGTAACACTAGTGTCCCATACGGTAAAAGGTCGCTAAAGGATTTCCATATATCTCGTTCTACTTTATGGGTTGTGTTTTTATTCCATACATGCTGTTGAAATTAAAACTATAGCGTTTATTAATTAATTTTAACAAATTAACATAAAAAATGCAACTTGACCCAACGGGCTTTAGAACAAGAAGAAAACAGTATTGCCATACCAAAAATACCTAAAATAGGTACAAAATCATTGCCATTTGACAATGTACGAATACAACGTTACATTAAAATCTATATGTTTAATTTGTCTTAAACAGGTTGTAATGTCGTATAGTAGTGTATTGTAGATAATGTTTTCAATAGAAAAAGCTCGCAAACATTGCTCTAAACATTTACATTTTTCATTTTATCTCCGGGCTGTTAAAAATTATTCACGTAAAATTAAGTGCACAATATAGGCAATTACGACACTAATCACTAAATACATGAAAACATTGTAAGTAGTTTTCTAATAAATAAGCAAAACGTGTGATGTCGTTTACGTCATTTTATTTCGAGCGCGTGCTCATCATCTATCCCTTTCTGTTGTTTACTTAAGGTGTATGCTCAGAAACCGCACCAAAGACCAACACTGCATTTACTGGGCCGAACACGGGCATTGCAGGCAGGCTAAAGAGGCTTTACCAGCAATCAATCACCGGCTAGCACGCGCGCTTCTCAAACTAATAAAAAGGCCCCAACTACGAATCGTAACCAGCGCGATTACAGGACACGGTTCTTTTAACAAACATCTTTTCACCATAGGTGTCACAGACAGCCCCCTATGCAGAGGATGCATGGAGGCAGAGGAAACGGCCGCCCACGTGCTACTGGAGTGTCGAGAGGTGGCCTCGTACCGGGCGCAGTACCTCGGATCGCCGGGGTCGATTCCTGAGGTCCTCATCAAGATTAATGGCTTGATAAGGTTCCTTGAGGAGATCGGGTGGCTCGAATAATCGTCCCCCCCCCACGCAAAATAGGCGCATCAGTCGTTGAGTTGCGGAGAATGACCCGCTTGTACCATTACCATTATTTTTTTAAGGTGTATATCGCTATCACTCACCCCTTTTACACAGTTGGCCGGGAGCCTTTTTAGCCACGCCCCCTAAGATGAGTAATTACTTTAAATGTGTCGCGTCTCGCCTTAAATTTGATGACTTGCTGTCCGCCTGCGGCTACGCTCCCATTATGTAAGATTTTTCCGTGGGAATAAGACTTTCCCGTATCCTATGTGTTAATCCAGGTTATTCCTATGTGTTAACTTTCATACAAATCCGTTCAATAGTTAGGGCGTGAAATCGGAACAAACATCCAAATATATTTTCACATTTATAATACTAGTGAGATGATATGATGAAAGCTAAGGAAAGGAATGAAGGAAGGAAGTTTTTAATTCATGGTAAAGTAAGACTGACCTTGGTCTTCAGTGACGGGGTGGTGGCCGTTCAAAATGGCGTCTCTTGTCTGAACATACAGCAGGTTCAGTTGGACCGGGTCTCTGCGGGAGAAGTTCATATTATAGCACTATACTTAAAGTCACGCTCACATTCTTAAAGTGGTGAGCAGAGCTCTATAGATAGCTTATGAGGACGTATCAAAATTGTTGGGGTACTACCCTTGATTAAATATAAAACAAACGCAGCGTTGTAGCTAACTACTTTTCTTTCGACTCTTGCGCTTAATACATACATATACGTATGCAAGTCACGCTCTTATCCGTAATGGAGAAAGCAGAGCTCTTGTTGGCACTCAGGGACGGACACATGCTGAAAACACACTTACATAAAGGTAGGGTCGATCTCTGTATTTCAAACAGGTTACTAACCTAAAATTTAATGACGAAACTAAGAGATATAACATCCAAAAGTCGTTTATAAACTTTTTTTATTAATTAATTTATTCGTCTAGCCCAAGTGCCTTCGTCAGCTGCTTGCTATGCTAGCGTACAGGAGATTATCAATAAAAAAACTGGATATAATAATAATAATAAGAGGACGTGGCTGTTGGACATTGGTATTCCAAACACGCACAATGTTCAGCAGTACACCAACGAAAAGATGGTCAAGTACCAGCGGTTAGCTGAAGAGATCCGTCAGTTGTGGAAGCAACCGCAGGTACTGATCATCCCGCTGATCCTTTCCGCGACGGGAGTTGTAGTCACTTACCGAGAGCCTCACTAAACTGGGGCTCTCGGTGAATGATAGGAACAAAATCCAAAAATCTGTTATCATCGACACCGCGGCGATTGTACGCCGCCACTTCCTTGTATTTGTGTCTGCAACAACCTATGGATGAAAAATCTGATAGTAAATTATTATATGGGGAAACTTCTTCAGTTCACCTTTAAGGGGAATTTTGACGACGACATCGGCCAATGACAAGATGTCGCCGTATGGTTGGTGGCCCCATAGGTTGTTGCAGACACAAAATAATTTACATAATTTAATGTTATTAAAAAGAACAATTTACAATGGCACATTAAGTCGCCTTCAGACTCCCAGTGCTGCAGCGGGAGTCCCACCGGTCAGCCAGCGCGCTCAGAATGCTGTTCGAGCTAGCGCGCATGCGACTTAGGAGTGAGGCGCAACGATAGGGGATCGGACTGTTCCTAAATTTACCATATTTTATGAATTATTTTTTTAATATAGATTAGTAGCAGACGATTCGTGAAGAAAAAAACAGAATCGGTTGAAAAACAAATTAACAGTGATTTTTTAAAATTTCAATATGTCTGTGTCTTTCAAAAACGATTTTTTGTATGGAGATTATATGGCGTTACTAACAAATGACATCACAAGTGGGTATGTGCCTCTGTCTAATCTTGAATTTCAAACCTTTATAACTCGGTCAATTTTAAAGATAGAGCAAAAGTTATTTTAGTGTTCGAAAGCAGAAACTATGAAGTTTGGATTTATAAAATAAAAATAAAATAGTCCGATCCCCGATTGCGAATGATGGCATAAAAATCATCAGTTTGCACCTGGGGTCCACGTTCCGGTCGGAGTAGAAGAGTCTTCTCGTCAGCAGCAGAGTCTCGGCGGCGTCCACTCCGCTCTCCCTCAGGGTCTTGTGTTGGTCCAGCCAGTGCACTGACAAGTCATTAAATAGTATCATTGGTTTTTGGCAGAATAAATCGCTTCAAGTTCAGTGTGACCCCTACTGGCCAAAGAACCCCGACAACGAGATTTGGACTAATTGTTAGATTTACGTATTCATATTTGTCATGTTAACTATTTTAGTTTAAAGCTTACTAAGTTGGCGTAGTGGGTGAAGGTTTTTACATATTTTTCAAGATATATGCCCACATATTGTTCCCATCCCCACTTCTTTCCCAGCTCCTAGGGGGCAATGAGTATGATAGTTTGGTTGTCTCGGATAGTGCATGCCAGTGCGGCGTCTCTCCCCAGACAATGGCACACCTGTTGTCCTGCCCAGCGTGTCCCAACACCTGCACACGCGAGGATCTTTACAATGCTACGGATAATGCTATATCCGTAGCTGCGTACTGGTCCGCATATATTTAATAGCCGTGTATGAACCGATAAGCTAAGAAGAAGAATATATATGTATAAGACTCTCATAAATTATTCGTAAAAATGAAATCTACAGTTAATTTTAGTTTCTAAAGTGCTGAAACGTAAAGTTCTCTAACCGTTGTCGTCGGTCTTGAGTTTCTTGCTGAGCTGATCCATCTTGGCATCTCTTTCTCTCTGCTGCGCTTTCCGCTTCAGAGTGAGAGTGCCGGTCGCGGGAAGTTTGTTCTCCTTTGCTTCGTCCTGTTCCATCGCTTCCTCTTGACACTACGTAAAAACAAAATCATAGGTATAATAGAGCTAGATTTTTGGAATAGGGATACCTACTAGGAACGGAATTTTTTGAAAAATTGCTTTGCATGAAAATTGACAAAAATAAAATATGTATTGGTAGTATACTTATAAAAAAAGAACCAAATTGGTCAAGTGTATTTTAACCGTGGTAAGAAAGTAGCAAATACCTACCCTTTTTTTTTTCATTTTTCACTTTATATTTAATTTGTGTGTGCCGAGTCCAATTTCTAACAACCGTTTTACCTCGACCCAAAGCGGCAAAATTCATGATTGTTCGTCAACCATGTACCAACAAAGCGTTTAGAAAGTTTGATTGTTCTTACCAATCCGTATTCGTCATGATTGGTGATACCAATCTTGCTGCAAATGAACAGCATCAGATCGCCGATGTTCTTCGACTCGTCCACTTGCAAGGTCTTGACGGAACCTGCATTGAATGGTGAAAAAGTTTTATAAAAGTACAATAGTTTTTTTAGTATCAGTACCTAGACCTACACATTTACGCCATCATGTACAAATTTTTCCATAAAACATGGACCACAAACCGACAAAACGAAATTGGTCATGCTCTAATTCTAATTTTAAAATCCAGCTATCTTTTTCGTTTTTATGACCAATGAAAGAGAGGTGATAAACGAATGATATTAACTTGAACGAATGATAACCTAAAATAAGGGCATAGCTGTCAGTTTAAGAGATTTTTATTTAAGTCGTATGTTCGCGTGCTCTCTAAAATTGTGCCATCGACACGGCCATATGGTTCAAATTCGATGTTAGACAGCTCTAATATTAGAATGGCCATCTCCTGTCCCTTTTCAATCTGTAAAAGGTAAAAAGGACAGACTAACTTAAATTAAAGATTAGAGCGTGACAGTGTGAATCGGGGGCCATTGACTTCCCAAAAAACTAGTGAATGAATGAATATATTTCATTGCACACACAGAAATATTAACAGAGTGAACTAAAAAGGTGCCTGCGCCTTTTTGCATCAAATTAGGAAATATTACGTCGCCCTTCCTTCAAAACATTCCGTCGTCGACAAGTTGATAAACTTGTATACCTAATCCAAAAATAACTCAGTACCTACCTACATACATACTCCAAGAATGACTAAGTGGTAGTAATGAAACATAGAATAAACAGCGAGTGAGTCAATTTCGATGTTTATATTTCAAACGTGCTCAATCAAAATGTATGGGAAGATATTACTAGTGGAATTACATGACATCAAGAATAAACCATGCGCTACATCAACGGCCCGTTACGGTCCACTGCTGGACTATGAGCACTTAAGTGTTTGGTTTTGCCATAATCTCCACGCTTGGCAGGCGGGTTGGAGTTTGCAGATTAAAAGGTTACTGTATCAGAGAGCGCTGCTGCCCGTTCCCTGTTCAATGTGTAGTCCCTAAGTCGCCTCTTACGACACCCACGGGAAGAGTAGGGATTGGTGACAAATGTATTCTACTCTGCCGTCACCACACGGCTATCATGCGTTATAGACGCTATTAAATATGAATACATAATCCTAGTATAATTGATAGAAGATTTCTCTTTTCTTGAATCTTATTTTAAAATTGGAGTGCCTCAAGGTTCAACTCTTTTTTATTCTTACTATTGCACACAAATGACTTTCCAAGACCAAGAACAAGGAGAAGGGTACAGTCGCTACGTCATCAGAATAGTAATTATTATTATTATTAATTTAATATTGCCACATGTACATAGTAATCAGTTGTTACAAAAAAATATCCAGTAGTAGTACATGTACCCTGTAAGGGCACTGCAACATGTCTTAAAACTACATTAAAATTGATTATTAAGATTAACATTAAGAGGGTATTGCTAATATGAAATACATTCATTCATAAACAAATAAAAAGCGGCCAAGTGCGAGTCGGACTCGCCCATGAAGGGTTCCGTAGCAGCAAGTAACATAAAAGTTCTTGTAGTTCGTTGAGTAGCCGCGGTTTACGATTTACGATTTATGACGTATTAAAAAAAACTACTTACTGGATCTCGTTTAAACTAATTTTCGTTGGAAGTTTTTATGGTAAATTACATCATATTTTATTTATTTATTTTTATTTTATTATTTATTGTACACAAGAACATTACAAAAGAAAATACGAACATAAAGAAAAACGACACAACAGGCACTGCTTATTTCTAACGAAATGTCTTCCAGCAGACCTAGGAAGAGAGAAATCTGGTACAAGAAAGCGGATATTTTTTTTTTAGTTTTATCATTTTCTTATTTTAGAAGTTACAGGGGGGGGGGACACACATTTTACCACTTTGGAAGTGTCTCTCGCGCAAACTATTCAGTTTAGAAAAAAATGGTATTAGAAATCTCAATATCATTTTTGAAGACCTATCCATAGACACCCCACAAGTATGGGTTTGATGAAAAAAAAAAAATTATGAGTTTCAGTTCTATGTATGGGGAACCCCCAAAATTTATTGTTTTTTTTCTATTTTTGTATCAAAATCTTAATGCGGTTCACAGAATACATCTACTTGCCAAGTTTCAACAGTATAGTTCTTATAGTTTCGGAAAAAAGTGGCTGTGACATACGGACGGACAGACAGACAGACAGACATGACGAATCCATAAGGGTTCCGTTTTTTGCCATTTGGCTACGGAACCCTAAAAACGAGTAGTACAAAAGGTCATTTGATTAGGAAAAGTAAACTGATCGCATATGGTTAAAAGGAAGAAGTCAAGGTTAAATTAATTAATAATTATGTCAATTTCCTATAATAAATTGTCTGTTTTTTATATGTTTATTGTCATTTATATTTTAATTTTAGGTATGTCATTAATTCAATTATTTTATATATTTATTTTATTGGGATTATTCATTGTTGATTGTAAATTTCTTATTTGATTAGCTGGGTTATCATCTATCTACTTGTTTTTTCTAATAGGATTTCATTTAATGAATAATAGCATTTGGAGATCAAGTATTGTTTTAATTTGTTTTTGAAAGTTTTGTCTTTAGTTTCGAATTCTATATTTTCCGGGATTTTGTTATATGTCTTAGCAGCTATGTAAAGTGGACTATTTCTGTACATCTCCATTCCAGGTGTTGGGATTTCAAGCAGGTGCTTACGTCGTTCACTTTTGTAGAATTTAAATCTGTCTTTATTTTGTCTTACAAATTTTACTAGTTCGAATATATAAATACACGGAAAACTTAAAATGTTATTTTTGATAAAGGAGGGTTTGCAGCTCTCTCTTGGACCTAAATTTGCTAGTTGGTAAGAACAACATTAAAACCAGTTACCGTCCAGCATCTTGACTCGGAGATTTCGCTGTTTGTTAAGATACAGCAGCGAGTCTCCGTTCCGAAGCATGTAGTAGTCCAGAGGTCTGTTAGCCTCCAGCCAGATGCCCGAGCGTTCGTCGTCGGCCGACGTCAAAAACAACGCGTACTCTGCAAAAGGCATGATTTTTGAAAGGGGTACGTTAATGTTATTTCAGTGTAAAATCTGTAATAGGTACTCGTATAAAAGAAGAAACTGGCCTCGATTCGGGATGTCATGCTATAATCCTTAATTTAAGTTAGTCCGTCCTTTTTGCCTTTTAAAGATTGAAAAGGGACAGGAGATGGCCATCCTAATATTAGAGCTGTCAAACATCGAATTTGAACCTTATGGCCGTGTCGATTGCACAATTTAAGAGAGCACTTAAAACATGCGACTTTAAAATCTCTTAAACTGACAGCTATGCCCTTATTTTAGCTTATAATTCGTTCAAATGAATATCATTCGTTCATCACCTCTCTTTCATTGGTCATAAAAACGAAAAGGATAGCTGGATTTTAAAATTAGAATTAGAGCATGACATCCCGAATCGAGGCCACTGACTGACTGATTAACTAAGAGCCTTAACTTCTATAAAAAAATGGATAAGGTAGGTATAGGTCTAGATACTGAAGTTTAGACAGTTCTTAGGACGTAGGCAAGCACTAAGGGAATTTAAGAAAATCCCTCCCCGGGAAATTTAAACGATTATTATCATCCGGACGAAATTGTGGGCAGAAAGTTAGTCATACCTATTCAGTTTTTATCTGTAAAAAATCTTCACTTGTGTGTCCTTACCTATTAAGCAAGATAGGTGGCGGTGCATGTACCGACTTAATGAGGCTTCATAATTTTTAACTAACTCTGCAGATTCTAATCGGATTACCTTTCCCATCATCAGGCGTCAGGATCTTCTCCCTGATGATGTCGTAGGCCGCTGCCACCTTGGTGTTCGACTCAAACTTGACTATGCGTGTCACCGCGCCTCCGTCCAGAATTATCTTCAGGGAGAGCGGCGCCATGATTCAGGGTCGCTGTTGTGGGATCATACCATGTTTTATTATCAGGTTATACTGAACAGCCTCCGTGGCTGAGTGGTCGAGATTTCGACGCTCATTACGGAGGTTCCAGGTTCGATTCCCGTTGGGGACACTGTCATGCAAAATCTCTCTGCTAGACTTTCCCCAGTTTGGTTAGGTAGAACATCGCAGGCTGAATCACCTGAGGGCCGTTTCACGAAGCTACAAGTTATATAAGTACAATTCGACGTACATTGCGTAGACGATTAGATAAAACGATAAGGGCTTAAAGTTTAGGCGAATTGGCTACGCAATGTATATCAAATTGTAACTTGTTGCTTCGTGAAACGGGGCCCTGATTGTCCGAAAAGTAAGATGATTCCGTGCTTCGGAAGGCACGTTAAGCCGTTGGTCCTGTTTAGTCGCTATATAAACCATGTCAGTGGCCTTTGGCGGCTCTAAAACGCCTACATCAGGGTTAGCGAGGTCGGTTGTCGACCTTACTCAACCCATACGACTTAGAAGATCAGATCATATAAATAGGATGAACGAACCGTATCTGGAGGGAAAGTGCTCCAAATATTTGCCCAAAGTAAACATTTCTTATCGATAACTTTATTGATTTGTATTGTAGACTAGAAAGTAAAACAGTGAATCCTGTTATTTTTATTTTCAAAAATAAAAGAAAAATATTTCGTACAGTTCGTTCCTTTCACCCTGAATAAGTTGAATACTTTCATTAAGTTTCCTCTCAAACTTTCCTTTATAACGTTCGAACAAAAATGAGAACGATACTCGTATTGTTACATTATAATTTTTTTGACGTCCTGACTAACGAAATAAATAAAATCCATCTCTTCCTTGGCATCCACCTTTTGGCGTTTGTCTGCATGGTATTTGCATCAATCTGTGTAACGAAACATCCCTTTGGTATGTCCGTTCAGTAGATTATAGAGGATTGACTGTTCCTAAATTTTATGAATTAATTTTAAAATATAGTTTGGTAGCAGACGATTCGCGAAGAAAAAAACAAACTCGGTTGCAAAACGAATTTACAGTGATTTTTTAAAGTTTCAATATGTCTGTCTCTTTCAAACGTTTTTTTTTGTATGGAAATTATAAGGCGTTACTAGCTTGTGACGTCACAAACTAATAAACATTCATATTTGTCTTTAAAAAAAATTAATATGAATATGTACAATGCGATTAAATAAAGAATAGGATGGACTCTCGGCTAACTTCACGCGATTTATCCGTTTTTTTTAATTATTGGTCTAAAATAATGACGTCACAAATTTGCGACCGGGATAGTCTTATTCACATTTTAAAACTTTTTGTTTGTTGGCTATAAGTTTGAGAAACCCTGATGTAACCAACTATAATAAGCATAGTTCTCTTTTATTAACAAAAACCTCTTTATCAATACCTTAATAGATTTCAATCAATAGCCTATTGCAATCCACTGCTGGACTGGACATAAGCCTCCCCTTGGGCACGCCAAAACGCACGATCACCCGCTTTCCTCATCCAGCCACCACCAGCGACCTTCCTCAGGCCATCAGTCCACCTGGCAGGGGGGCGTCCCACACTACGTTTCGTTTAATAGATTACCACTTACCTTTAAAAATATTTAAATAATATTCCACTGAACAGAATTCACTTTATGACAGCTCAGTCAAAGCAACACTGATTAAACGGACTTAATATCCTGCTAGCATCCGAATCGGATGACCTCATGTTGTGGTTACAACCGCTCTGTTTCGAATAGTAGGTATTATCATCTCTATAGTTTTCCTGAACACTTTACTACTTCGATTTAATAATAAACGGTTTTGTATGTTTTGTTTTAACTTTCCGCTAATATTGCGCTGTCAAAGGCCTTAAATCTTACTTACTTACTCACTTACTCCGCTGGCTCAGCGATCCAAAGTGGACCTTGGCCTCCGAGACGAGAACACGCCATCCGTCTCGATCTTGTGCAGTGGACTGCCAATCTTCGGCCTGCAACTCACGAAATCTACTCTACTTAATTTGTAAAAGGTATAGCAAGTTTAGTTTAGAGCGTCGGTAGTCAAGTGGTTAGGGCGGGAGACGCGGGTTCGATCCCCACCACGTACCAATGTGTTTTCGAATTTCGGATTCATATGTACGTTTATTCGACGCTCTTACGGTGAAGGAAAACATCGTGATGAACCTGCACACCCCTGCGAAGAAATTCAAAGGTTGTGTGTGAAGTCGACCAACCCGCACTGGGCCAGCGTGGTCGACTAAGGCCTAATCGCCCTAATTCAGGGTAGGCTCGAGCCCCTCGGTGGGGACGTATATGAGCTGTTGATGATGATAGCAAGTTTAGGTTGAAGTTCTGTCGAAGTGTTCGCCATCGCTGGTTTTTTTCCCTAACTAACTAAATCGCAATTTCTACCCAAGTGGTAATATAGCGAGCGCAGAATTGCCATGACTGAATCATTTATCATCAGTATAGCAAATTCATACGCTGTGGAGTATTCGTTCACTTACACATAACCATAAAAAAAATCGGTTTCCCTACTTTGTGTACATGAGATGATGGATGACACATACATACATACATATATAAATATCCTGAACACGCAAGATACAGTAAAAAAAAAAAAAAACATTTCTTCTGTGCCAGAGTTTTCAAGCTGCCAAATGACTCCCAATTATTTTTATGAAATTACGTGCATTTTAAAGTACCTGTAGATAAGACTCTCTTATCCTGTAACTGCTAGTTTTCTACCGAATGCCATAGATTGCGTTCATTAGCATAGTTCGAAATATAAAAAACAAATGCACCTCATTTATATTAGAACAAATAAAACAGTCACTTAATAAGAATATAATAATTTATTGCAAAATATTGATTATGGTAAGAACTAGATTTATAATGTGACTCAGGCTGGCTGGACAATTCTTCCAAATAAGCCGCGTTTAAGTAGGTCAATACACAATTTTTGTTTTGATATAAATCCATATTCTTTATCAAAAAGTGCAAGACTGATGTTAGTTTTGTGATATACAATTCATATACATATATTTAATAATAATGTATGTTCATAAAGTACCTGGAGTAATAGTAAAACCAGAGCGGTTCTGCTGGAGAGCATGCTCCGTGGCAGGACCCGATATAATGTATAATTTCTACAAAACTATTATTGATATACAAATTTTAATATTTTGCTACAAATTTATACATTTAATATACATTTTATACCATTGATCGTAAGTGGGTTCTGCCCTGGAGCATAACACACAATTTTAGGAGACGGCGAATCACGCTTATTTCAGTTTATGTGACGCTAGAGAACCCGAGATAATCGAACGCAAACGTGTCCAGCCAGCTTGAAAACCGCTTTTCGCATGGTCTCTCAATCTCCGAACAGAAGGGATTCTAACTATTTCTTGCTTATTAATACTGCGTCACCTAAAATTGTGACAGGCATCCAGTTTGAATTTTTGTGATACGTATAGCCATTTGGAAGAATTGTCCAGCCAGCCTGAGTCACATGATTTATAGGCTAATATTAAAAGATTTTCCTGCTGATTTTTTAGGATAGGAAGTTGGAACTAGGAACAAACAGTCTTTATGTATATATCATAAAATCTGACTATTTTGACTTCACTGCTATGATTGTTTTATCGATCGAGTCAAAAATTGGGCTAGAGTCTATAGGTACAGTGGTTAGAACTAGCAGCTGGACATTTGCATTACGAATACATTATAACACTTCCACTTCTCCTTCTTTGCCGTGTGGTGACGGCAAAGTAGAATACATTGGTGACCAACCCCTACTCTTCCCGTGGGTGTCGTAAGAGGCGACTGAGGGACTACACATTGAACAGGGAACGGGCAGCAGCGCTCTCTGATACAGTAACCTTTTAATCTGCGATTTCCAACCCGCCTGCCAAGCGTGGAGATTATGGCAAAACCCTCCATTTAAGTGGAGGAGGCTCATAGTCCAGCAGTGGACTGTAACGGGCCGTTGATGATAACACTTCTCATAAAAAAAAAAATGAAACACCTTGCAAGTTTATGTTTTGTAAGGAATAACAGAAAAATGTGTATATTTAGGAATATATGTCAAATGTCGTCTAATAGTGAGTAATATGGGGTTTTCAAATCCTATGTGATCATTACTAAACGACTTACTGATTATTCCTAAATATACACATTTTTCTGTTATTCCTTACAAAACATAAACTTGCAAGGTTTTTCGATTTTTTTTATGAGAAGTGTATAATAATGTATTCGTAATGCAAATGTCCAGCTGCAAGTTCTGTGTCTATAGACTCTAGCCCAATTTTTGACTAGATCGATAAAGCAATCATCACAGTGAACTCAAAATGAGACAGCAAAATAAACAAAACAGAAATAATAAAAAAAAAACTTTATTAGAATAAATAATAAGATCTTAAATTAAATTAACAAAAATATATAACTAACTAACCAAAACGGTATAAAATTGCGAATGATTAAAAAAGCACACAATTTAGTACCAGATAGATACATTTAGAAAGTTATTTACATGTTATAGTTTTATTTTAGATCAGACAAATAAATAAAAAGGACGAATGTTACAAAAAATATGATTAATCAGAGGCCGTTTCAAGAAGCTACAAGTTACAAATTACAAGTACAATTCGATATGCATTGCGTAGACTATTAGACAGAACGATAAGGTTAGGCGAACGAATATCAAATTGTAACTTGTAGCTACGCGAAACGGCCCAGCTGAGACGGGGTTCAGATATAATTGAATCCAGACTTTATGCTTCATAAATATTTTTACAATACATTACTTTAGCAGCTTTGAGACATATTCATAAATAACTATATATATAGTTTTTACTCCAATTCACTCCCTCGATCATACAAAAATATATAAATCTATCTTAACACTATTATTATTGTGGTATTATAAAACAAGTACATTGTTATATATAGGAAGCTAGTTGCCTAAGCTACTCATATCGTGTACTTTTATTTCTATATTTCAAGGCATCAGGTTCAAATCAGACTATTTTTGAGTTCCTGTAGGCAAAGCTAACTTATCTACCATTTTCCACGCATTTTATTTACTAGCTACAGGGGGCGGTTTCACGAAGCTACAAGTTACAAATTACAAGTACAATTCGATGTACATTGCGTGCGTAGACAATGAGATAAAACTATAAGGGCTTACAATTTAGGTGAATTGGCTACGCAATGAATATCAAATTGTAATTTGTTACTTGTAAATTGTTGCTTCGTGAAATGGGACCCAGATGTTTTATCTCACGAAGGCGACCGGGCGTTACTTGTAGTAGACGTGTATAGACTTGTGTGCAAGTGTGCGTGCGTAATTGCATGTTGTTTAGCACGCACACAGAAATAATGTCACAATCACAAACAAGAGACAGACCTGACATCGTAAGCTAAAACTTTTCCCACGGTAAAAATTACCGTTTGTTAATCTAGCTAGAATACATAGCATCCAAATCCGTTTTACACGAGTTACAAGCGTACAAACTTTGTCATTTTAATATTAGTAGGATGTAAGACAAACAAATACTAAATTAAAAAATCTTAACAAAATTAACGCATAATCGAATATCTCTTTCTATCGCTCATAGACTTTACTAGCCAGAAAGAGACAACATAGTTGTCAAAAAATGTAATTTAAAAATGAACGAAGATTTAAAATGGCGGTCATACGATAAAATCCGCGAATGCTCCTATAAGTGTTCTATAAGCGTGGAAAGATCAAAAGCTGTCTGTTGTTAATTCAGCTAGGGGTAGTTATAGACTAATAGAGTAGTATAATAAGTTACATTGCTCATATTTTAACTAATCCTATATACTACTTTATAATATAAAGCACAAACACATGGCACTGGCTTTACCGAATCACACTCTTAACATATTTATTGTAAATAAAACGAAATCATATTTTTATATTGTTCTTAAAATACATTCAATAAAAAAGTTATATCGTCACATTATTATGATAAATTATTATACTTTCGTTGTAAAATCTTACGACTGTACTATTCTTAAATTGAAACAATACAACCTATTCGATTTAAATAAAATTACAAGAAAATGTGACCTGAAGACGTCGCACACTGCAGCTATTACTATAAAACTTCTGGCTACTAAGTCAAATAGTGGTGAATACAATGATATTTTAGTAAAGATGACGTATATAAGTCGTGGCCATATCGTAGAATTGACCACATCATGAAATTTTCGATCATTTCATGATGTGGGCAACTAAATTTGACCAGATCATTAAATCGTGAACATTTCACGATATTGTCATCCACGATTGGCCATATCGTGAAAAAAGGACATCCATGAAATATTTAATAAGAATCTAAATTATGTTTGGTACTTATTGTTCTCTAAGTCCGACAGACATTTTCAGAGTACTTTTTCATCATAAACTATTTTTTCTTCCTCATTTTAATAACGAATTATTCACTTTTTCACTGCGAGAAATAACGCGGCCGCCTTGTTAGTACATCAACAAAGCGCTTCCAGCGCCTCTATCGGCAATTGATCTAATAATTTTACGATATGATCAAATAATCTTGACCATTTCATGAAGTAGCGGCGTTTTAGTTGAACATATCGACAAACAATTTATTTTCATTGATCTGGCCAACGTACATCATGATGTGGCCAATGGACAGTGGAACGTTCATGAAATGTGACCACTTCATGAAATGATCGAAAATTTCATGATGTGGTCAATTCTACGATATGGCCACGACATATACATACTGTTCGGTGTACTTTGATTCCTTTTTAATGCTCTGGCTGTATATAGGCTGTATACGACGTCATCACATTTAAATGTTTAAAATAATAACGTTATAAATAAATTATCACTTTACACTATAGGTACGTGTGTATGTATATAAGGAAGCTCGTATTTATACCACACTTTTCTTTTAGGGTTTTCCTCACACAACATTATAAATTTTATGTATTATTATTTGTGAAAGACTATCGTTGATACATAATTTTTCGTATTTTTAATAAATATTGCTATGATATTATTAAAGGTACATTAAATGGAAGAAATATGACTGAGGAAAGATATACATTGCCACCGAAAGACGCAGAGCATCAGACTTTTCATATAAACTGGTAGTGAACCATCCATGATAGCATTGACGTCGATTTGTAAAATTCTTAATTCGAATAAAATTATTTTGATTTTTGAACTATTGTATAAGGTAATATTTTTAAATTTATAAAACTTTAGACTTCACATATTATGACCGTATTATTTCCGATGAAAGGACTGATACATATCTTATTAAATTTTTAGTAAAAGCATATAAAAAAGACGACAATTTGTCACATGTTAGAAGTAAATTGGTGCATATTTGAACTAAAAATGACACATAATGATTCGTAAATTTTTTTGAAAGCATTCATTTTGAAAGCACCAATTTTTTCAGAAGATAAAGATAGAAATATGTGAGTCAGCGTGTTCGAAAGAGAAACAAAACCTTATGAGTGCTGTGCTAAAAAGTGATATTGGTCAGATATGTAAATCCAACCTAATGCTTCTCATGTCGAGAAATGTTGTACATGGAAGGACAGGTGTAGTTAACAGTACACATGTCGCAGTCATCTGGTTGAATCTCCTATTCAATTGAATGACTAGCGCGTTCATTAAATGACAACATTCAATTAAATGACTAGGCCGAACGTTGATTGAACAAGCGTCACTCAACGTCCAACTAGTTAGCGGATTGTAACATAGCTCTTTGAAAAGAGCGGACGTAAAATCAGTCAGGTGATTCAAATTAAGTTAATTTTTTTCCCACTGCGGCGCTAGTAGTCACCAAAACAAATATGGCGTCAAACAGCTCGGACAGATAGCACTGTGTTGATATTTTTATTGATTTGAATTTCTTGAATTAGTTGGTAGAAATAGGCAGTATTGCCTATCTTAAGACTTAAAATACAATATAAAATCATAATAAGGTGTTATGTCATGTCCTCATTTTTATTATCTAAAGTAAGGTTAACTTTTTAGTTGCGCACTTATGGTCACCCTAATCAAATATTACAAAGTCGTACAGATCCTATTTAACGAGACATTTTATAATTCATTTATTTTTATTTAAAGAAAGGTTAACTTTTAAGTTGTGAACTCATAGTCACCCTAACCAAACATTACAAAGTCGGCTTTAACCCATTCAACGACTTCGCTTCTTTAGTCATTTAATCGAATGTTTTCATTTAATGAACGCGCTAGGCATTCAATTGAATAGGAGATTCAACCAGATGACTGCGACACATACACTGACAACATTGGAATCCGGCAACATTAGAAACTGACGAGCCTGGAATAGGACAAGTTGAGACTTTGACGAGTTTGGAACCCGGCGAAGACATAGACAACTAAAGGAAAGATCCACTCAAGAAAATGTATTCATAAATGTCACTGTCATCAAGGAAAACATACATAATATAAGATTTTTGTATTACGCATATTCACGTATGTAACCTACACATTACAAGCCACAGAATACTCGTATTTATTATTCGATTTTAATTTAGTTACACACAATCGCAATTTGCTAGTTACAAGGAAAGACTAGGCACTAATTCTTAATAGTAACATCAATAGCAGTACTGGCAATCAACCCGGAAAAAGGACACTGCAGAACGAACTTTGAATGGGGGATTTTCCGACAGCCAATTTAAAAAAATTGCTCATAAATCTTCGATAGATGGCGTTGACGATTCGTGAATCCGAAGAAATCCGGCGAGTCACCCAGGGACATAAAAGGATTTAAAAAAACACGAAGTAAACCTGGCGCCATCTATCGTCTAAATGGGGGATTTTCTGAAAACTCTTTAAAAAATAAAAATAATAGTTCTAATTAAGACGATAGATGGCGCCAGGTGTACATGGTGGATTCTTTTTCTTTAATCCTTTTATGGCCCTTGGTGACTCGTCGGATTTCTTCATCCACGAATCGTCAACGCCATCTATCGAGGTTTTATGAAAATTTTTTTTTATTGGCTGTCGGAAATTCCCTCATTAGAACTATTATTTTTATTTTTTAAAGAACTGTCAGAAAATCTTCCATTAAGATCATTATTATTATACTTATGAAAGTGTATCAGAGAAAACAATAATAACTTAAAGGTTAATTTCGAATAAAAACGAAAATGAATAATTATTTTTAAAATGCTATAGTTATACAGTGTGATACAAAACAGTGGAGATAAAACAATAATAGAACTAAATTCATCACTAATGGCAACACTACATGATCCGGCAGTGATATTTAAGTGTTGCCAATAAATCCCCAATAAATACATTGTCTACATTTTTACGCCGCGTTATATATTTTTTCTATAATGTCCAGCTATTTTTCAACATCATTTTGTTTTATTATTACCAAATAGCTATTTAGAGAGTTTTTTTACAATGAACGCTTTTCCTTTTCTTTAATTTTTAATCGACTTGTACTAAAATGCCAGAGAACTGACCGGCCAGAGATTTATAAAAAAAAACTGTCTGTATTTATTTTTTACCTTAATTTTTTTTACAATTGACGTACGAAAAGCGTGAGGTATCCATAGACAAAATTGCAAAGAAACACCAGTGCCATCTACTGACATTTCAGAACTATAGAAAAATGCCCAATCTCAAATATTGATAAATCAACCCTTATAATTTCATGATCAGTTCAATAAAACGCGAGCGCTGTTTCATATGATACTTTTGCTCGCATGAGGTACGTTGTGAGGACGTATTACTCGTATGAGGTAAGTTGCGAGGTGGTTTAAATCTGGTACCAAGGGTTGCGACGCACCCATCTCAGTTTGTATCCTCCTTGCTCTGTTCGGATCTTGATGCTGGCACCTTCTGCCGCTTTCACTGTCTCCTTTACCTGTATAGACATCACATGATTTAGACTGGGTCCCGTTTCACGAAGCAACAATTTACAAGTAACAAGTAACAATTTAATATTCATTGCGTAGCCAATTCGCCTTAACTGTAAGCCCTTATCGATTTATCTAATTGTCTACGCAATGTACATCGAATTGTACTTGTACTTTGTAACTTGATGAGCCGTTATTTTTTGCCGTCAATACGTTTTGACAGCCGCATATAAGGGGTTAAGACACGGAAGTAGTCAGAGGCCTTTGGTCTCGGCAACAATGTTTAACATGCCTTTCTTTACGGAATCATCTTAACTTTCGGACAATTAGGTAATTTAGCCCCTATTTATGTCAAACTAACAGTCTTGACAGTCTTTGTAAGTGATTTGGTTTGACAGTGTCTTGACCCACCAGGTTTCAAAGTCAAAGTCAAAGTCAAAATAATTTATTTCCATAGGATGTCATTACATCACTTAGATCCGTCATTACATTTTTTTGGGTGAGTTCACTAACACAACGGCGGAATCTGTGGAGAAGAGCTTCGAACCCAGAGCCTCCTGACTGATAGCAGAACGCTCTTAGAACGATCTTAGGTAAGAACCTAAACTCTAACTGTAATATTCAAATCAAATCTTGTCTGTCTTGTTTCTACATGTCATTTTCTGTAATACTCTACATTTTTCTGTCTTATTTCTACTTGTCATTTTCTGTAATAATCTATATTTTTTTCTGTCTTGTTTCTACTTGTCATTTTCAGTAATACCCTATATTTTTACTCTGTCTTGTTTCTACTTGTCATTTTCCGTAATACTCTACATTTTTCTGTCTTATTTCTACTTGTCATTTTCAGTAATACCCTATATTTTTACTCTGTCTTGTTTCTACTTGTCATTTTCAGTAATACCCTATATTTTTACTCTGTCTTGTTTCTACTTGTCATTTTCCGTAATACTCTACATTTTTCTGTCTTATTTCTACTTGTCATTTTCAGTAATACCCTATATTTTTACTCTGTCTTGTTTCTACTTGTCATTTTCCGTAATACTCTACATTTTTCTGTCTTATTTCTACTTGTCATTTTCAGTAATACCCTATATTTTTAATCTGTCTTGTTTCTACTTGTCATTTTCCGTAATACTCTACATTTTTCTGTCTTATTTCTACTTGTCATTTTCAGTAATACCCTATATTTTTACTCTGTCTTGTTTCTACTTGTCATTTTCAGTAATACCCTATATTTTTACTCTGTCTTGTTTCTACTTGTCATTTTCCGTAATACTCTACATTTTTCTGTCTTATTTCTACTTGTCATTTTCAGTAATACCCTATATTTTTACTCTGTCTTGTTTCTACTTGTCATTTTCAGTAATACCCTATATTTTTACTCTGTCTTGTTTCTACTTGTCATTTTCCGTAATACTCTACATTTTTCTGTCTTATTTCTACTTGTCATTTTCAGTAATACCCTATATTTTTACTCTGTCTTGTTTCTACTTGTCATTTTCAGTAATACCCTATATTTTTACTCTGTCTTGTTTCTACTTGTCATTTTCAGTAATACCCTATATTTTTACTCTGTCTTGTTTCTACTTGTCATTTTCCGTAATACTCTACATTTTTCTGTCTTATTTCTACTTGTCATTTTCAGTAATACCCTATATTTTTACTCTGTCTTGTTTCTACTTGTCATTTTCAGTAATACCCTATATTTTTACTCTGTCTTGTTTCTACTTGTCATTTTCAGTAATACCCTATATTTTTACTCTGTCTTGTTTCTACTTGTCATTTTCCGTAATACTCTACATTTTTCTGTCTTATTTCTACTTGTCATTTTCAGTAATACCCTATATTTTTACTCTGTCTTGTTTCTACTTGTCATTTTCAGTAATACCCTATATTTTTACTCTGTCTTGTTTCTACTTGTCATTTTCAGTAATACCCTATATTTTTACTCTGTCTTGTTTCTACTTGTCATTTTCCGTAATACTCTACATTTTTCTGTCTTATTTCTACTTGTCATTTTCAGTAATACCCTATATTTTTACTCTGTCTTGTTTCTACTTGTCATTTTCAGTAATACCCTATATTTTTACTCTGTCTTGTTTCTACTTGTCATTTTCCGTAATACTCTACATTTTTCTGTCTTATTTCTACTTGTCATTTTCAGTAATACCCTATATTTTTACTCTGTCTTGTTTCTACTTGTCATTTTCCGTAATACTCTACATTTTTCTGTCTTATTTCTACTTGTCATTTTCAGTAATACCCTATATTTTTACTCTGTCTTGTTTATATTTGTCGTTTTAAATTGTGGTTTGTCAGGTTATCGTTATAATGATGAGTGAATTCCCTGTTAACCAATCTCTGGAATACTTACACTTTGCATCAAGTTCTGCGCGTTACCAACCAGCATCTCCGTCGCCTCTTGATCCTCTTCGCTGCCTAAAAGATAATAACAGTTTAATAATATTTCCAAAATGAGTAAAAATAAGACTACGAAATACAAAATACGTAATATCATTCATATTCGGAAATGATGTACGCACGGATCCCATTTCGTTATTTTTGATGTGCGTTAGTCGCTATTAAGTACTTTTAGTAAAGCATCCCTTGATTACTATAGGGGATCAGACTGTTCACCATATTTTATGAATTATTTTTAAAATATAATATAAATTGGTATATAGATTCGCGAAGAAAAAAACAGAATCGGTTGAAAAACGAATTTACAGTGATTTTTTAAAGTTTCAATATGTCTGTCTCTTTCAAAAACGATTTTTTTATGATTATATGGCGTTACTAACAAATGACGTCACAAGTGGGTATGTGCTTCTCTGTCTAACCTTGAATTTCAAACCTTTATAACTCGGTCAATTTTAAAGATAGAGCAAAAATTCTTTTAGTCTTCGATAGCAGAAACTAAGAAGTTTGGATTTATAAAATAAAAAAGTAGTCCGATCCCCTATTACTAGAACTAGATTTAAGTATTTACAGTCAACCAAGAAAACGGTTTACCATTGTTAATTTATAATAGTATCCTATTTAATAACACACATATCTACCGGGTTATTACCACGATTTTGTTTTAAAATAAGCTTTTTAATGAGCTCACCGATATTTCGACTATGTTGCAATAGTCATGATCACGGCAGAACTGATGTAGTTACGGGTGGTTCAATCAATCAATCAATCAATCAGCCTATTGCAGTCCACTGCTGGACGTGTGCCTCCCCAAGGGCACGCCAAAGCGCACGATCACCCGCTTTCCTCATCCAGCCACCACCAGCGACCTTCCTCAGGTCATCAGTGCCAGGTGGGGCAGTCCACCAGTCTGACTACTATCCGGGTGGTTAGCCGGAACATTATTCTTATGGTCAGACATGTCTGTCTACCCTCTTTCTTAGTCTTTTTTCACAACTACCGGAACTCACTCGACAGTCACTTCCACAGTGGGAACTTACAGTGTCAGTAGGTTTTGCAATGATGTAATATGTGACCCGGTAGATATGTGTGTTATTAATTTTAACAACCGCGAAAATTTAAGTGTTTATAGTTTCCCATTTAACGAAAATTTCAATGGTAGATCAATCTGCAAACACAAGTGATCTTTGTCTTTTATAATATACAAACGACATTCAACCTAAGAATGGTAAACCAATTTTTTGTCAAACTGTACCGATGTCAAATTAAAAGTATTAAATTAATATTAGAAAGTGCAAAAAGAAAAATAGACTTACATTAGTGATGTTATTTACAAGCAACACAAAGGCGAACCGTTTTGATCTGAGCTCATTGTACCATTATGATGTCATGGTATGCTATCCCACTTTAGAAGACATGCTATGCTATTTTGACGTAATGCCATCCCATTTTTGAAGTCACGCTATGCCTTTTTTGATGCTATGCTGTCATTATGCCGTTTTGACGTCAAGGATATGATAAATTGATGTCAAGATATGCCGTTTTGATGACATGCTATGTCATTTTGACGTAACGCCAGCCCATTTTTAAGTAACGCTATGCCTTTTTTGACGACTTTTTGAATGATTTATACCAATTTCTCGTTATACGAGCCCGTTTTCGTCTAGTATAGTATACTATTTTGACGCTACGCTATGCCATTTTGACATTATTCTATGCTATTGATGTCAGGCTATGCACTTTCAAGTAATGCTACACCATTTTGGCGTTATGCTTTGCCATTTGGACATAACTCCATCCTAGCTATTTTGACGTAATGCCATCCCATTTTGAAGTCATTTTGTCGCCATGTCATGGCATTTTGACGTCAGCGGAACAAAAAACACGCAAACGGTTCGCCTAAAACACAGCGCAGGAAACAAACACAAATCACAACAAGCACAATATCACTCGAGTTACCTTTGTAGTCCGCCATGCCGACTGTTAGGAGCAGATAGCGTGGTTAATGTACAGGAAGCGAGAGAATATTATATGGGTCAATACAAGCGGTAGTTTAGCACCATAAGATTTGGAGTTCAAGCGGTCAAAGTATTAAGTCGGTAGTTTAGCACCATTAGACTTGGAGTTCAAGCGGTCAAAATATTAAGTCTAACGCTTTTATTTTTGTGTTTTGAAAACCTTGGTCTACAGAAAAATATTTGTATTTTTTTGTGATTTTTTCAGTCTATTACTTGCACAACTTACTTCAAGAAACAGGTTGTCATTATGACGTATATATTTGACCTAGTCACGTATTTTCAAATTCACCCTGTTATGTACCATGTACCCTACCTAGTTTATATGCATTTTCTTCTTAATTTTTATCCTTTTATTGGATTATTAATTATAAAAAAAATATCGGTTATGGTTACAAAGCTAGGTAGTTTAGTAAAAACAACTGGTTTAACAATAATAACACACAAATTAGAAGCGTAAGGTATTAAATTATTTAGAAGAGAAAATGTTGATTTATAATACGGGATGTTTATAATATAGCGTGCGAAAGACCAATAAATGCATTAAATAATAATTGCGATAATCAAGTTGAATATACAAATAAGTTTCTGTCTTTTTTATATCCGTTTCTGATTTGTTCCTGTAATTGGGATAAAAACTGTGCCACTTTTGACTGTTTTTATAAGATTTTCATTGGTTAAAAAGAAATCTTAATAATTTAGTTATTTTACTATACAATCATTTACATTTAGAAACACTCAACAGAAACGCCATAAGATTCCAGTTTTTATCCCAATTGCGATAGTAATTTATTGCCCATGTTGTATTAAATACAGTTCTTCATTTAATTACATTACCTTGTGCCCCCAACATGGTAGCCTTCACTGTGGAGAGGATCTTCAGTTGAGTGCCGATGGTAGGAATCCTCTCGCACACTTGTAGTAGGTTCTGCAATAAACACTCGTCTTAGATTACACTATACAAATTTGAATATTTGAATAATACCAAACATCTTGATCTAGGTCTCGTTGAGGGGCTACCTGACTGCGCACTAGCGCCACTTCGAAAAAAAATCATAAATCCGAAAAAACTAAATATATTAAAAAAGTGGACGATCATTTTAAAGTGTAGGTACTTTAGTAGTTTTAGAAATAGCGAATTTTATAAAATCTTATACGGTGTAGTAAGAGATAGCGAAAGTGCTAAAAACGGCCGTTATTAGCACTTTCGCTATCTGTTACTACAACAATATATAACTGAATTTATCAATTTTAAAAATACAACAAGACAAATGAAACAATTTGATCGTTCATATTTTTGATATTTTGTATTTTCACTGAGTTATGATTTTTTATCCAAGTGGCGTTAGTGTTCAAAATGTAATGACGGATCTAAGTGATGTAATAACATCCTATGGAAATAAATTATTTTGACTTTCACATAGGTTACCCCCTTAAAGTAGAGTTCTATTTTTTTCAAAACGAAAAGTAAAAATTAAAAGAATTAAGTGAAACTCTGGACCAAGATATCATCGGCTAGTTTTTCTAGTTCATAAAAATATCACACATTTTATCGTATGACCTCAGACCCTATTAATTGTATTAAGCCAGCAAAAACAACATAGACCTAATCACGCTAATTTAGGAAGAGTTTAAAACCACTACTCTTCAATATCATTATCTCTCTCGCTCACTACGTAAATATCAATTCAATTCAATTTATTAAATTGCAAGTCGCATTGCAAGTATAGAAGGAAGAAGTAAGACCATGTTACATAAAGTACATATTAATTATGGTACATGTGACGTTCTGTAAGGCCATAGCAACATAAATAAGATGTGAAATGATGTGTGTCAATAGCTATGGGAAAATGGTGTAGCAAATAACAGATATGATCGTTAGGTATCGGGTTTTTTAATAATAAGAGGGATTAACTCAAGCTGAACAATTCCTTTTATAGACAAAGATCTTTCAATATCTTCTCTTTTTTTATGGTATTCATTGCATTGTTTACATTTGTTGCATGTATTCTGTTTCGCAACTACTTATACATCTATTTTTAATCTGTGAATAGTGTTGTGGACTGTGTATAAACATCAACTTATTATGTAACACAATTAGTTTAGAACCTGTATTGTTTGCTGTTCCAAATAAAAAAAAGTAAAAAGAACAACGCCATCTATTGACCAGCATCTGAATTATTTTACATTGCCTCATGAGAGGATTCTTATAACTGTTGGCAGCGTTGTCGTGTAGATGGCGCGCTGACAATGTGTGTCGCAAGTGTTCCCCACGACCTCCAGCGCTCGGGCCGGCGCGAGGTGTATACTCACAGTGCGGATGCGCTTGTCGGTGCACTCCATGGCTAGTTTCTTGGCGAGACGCGTCACCTCTTCTGACGCTTCGGCGATCGCCTTGGCGGTCGCTATCAACTCACGTTTGCTACCTGCGAGCATAAACATAATGCTTGTAATAGGGAATATGCATAAAAAAAATATTCGTTTTTTTTCATAGTTCATCAAAAAGTATACAAAAATAGAATACTGACAGTCAAAACAGAATCGAAATTGATCGAAAAACAAACAAGATACAACATTATTAAACAAATTGTAACCCCACAACCCTAATGTAAAATAAAACTATGTCTAACAACGTGTGTCTGTTGAATGGCATAGAAAAAATCGAAATAAGGCTAAATAAAAATCATGGCGCGGAGCCGAAAATTTTATGTTTCCTAAAAAGCGAATTATTTATATGTGGCTGAGAGCAGACGATGCCAACGAACGAGCAATAGCTATCCCTGTGCATGGGAACTCCGAATACAAGGTTTAAAACCGTATTTGGACATTTTTCACTTCCGTAATACGTTCTTGTATTGAAAAGAGATAGCGCCAAACTAAGAGCATACGTGTGATGCTGAGACCGACTTACATCTATATTGTGAGCTTCAGAAAAATTGGAAAACTTTGTTGGAAAATCCGTGTTGAGGTTACGCGTACCGTCGGTGCGACTCTCCCGTATACTCATGGGGAAGGCAGCCGTCGGCCAGTGATGGTCGGAGGCGACAAGTATTAATGATAAAAATCATAATATGTTAAAGTTTGGATATTGACTGAAAAGTTCAATATAGGTTTGGAAAATATGAAAATATTTGCTATAACCAAAGTTACAGGCACTGCTAAAAACTTCCCCTGTTCGTCTCTTACGCCGCCTAGCTTGAGACGACGGCATCCTGAGAGGCAAAGGGGGCACCCTTAAACCTTTATTGACTAATCCAAACTAACCAGTGTGGTCTGCACATCCTGGTAGAATATATTATGGTGGCTGAGTGGATGATGCTAGATAGCGGATACAGACGCCGGCTGGAGCCTATACCTCTAGAGTTACTTAACAGAGGACAAGCATACGTAGACCATCGGCCGCAACGCATTATGGATCTGGAACCTCTCACGAATCCGCGTTGTCTCCAATGCCGCTGTCCTAATAAGAACCACCTCACGTGTCGCCCAAGCACGCAGAATGGGGAGAGGAAATGGCAAAGGCCCATCCGCAATGTATTCTAACTATTAACGAGGGCCATGACTAGGGAAGAGGATTCGCGACCCTTTACCCCGGACATGGGCACTCAAAACCATGTCTGACGCTTGAAGATGTGGTATACCCGTCATTAGCTGATGTTGACACTGCATGCCCAGCTCTGAACCGCTGATTGATCGAGACGCACATAGCAACTTCGCCGATGGGACTTGTCCACATCTGTGCGCGGTGGACCTCAAGATGCTTAGTATCGATGAAGGTCTTTCAAGTATTACCCCCGGTAGTGGCATCGGCGAAAGCTAATGACTCCTCCGAGACGCAAGTCTGCGGAGCGACTTTCTGCGAAGTTTTCTGCTCTGGACGTGAAGCTGCTCGAGTTATGCTCTAAGTAATGTATAATCACAAAGCAGAATAAGACCCGAATATCGTAAAGCGATATCAGTGCATATGATTGTAAATGCATCTGCTAAATGGGCTTTGGTGAATGAATCTATGACCACATGCTGCTGTGGCTTAGATCACGCGAGACAAGGGATAGTTATGCAAGCCCAAAAGAGTAGTGTCCCAAAAGGACCGGGTGCATATAGCACCGTTCCCTTCAGAGAAATATTGTTGCACTCAGCGAAGGGAACATGGAGCATACTCGAACCAGTGGATCAGTTCGGCAGGAGATGAGCAGAGGGTTGGGAGTTATTTAATATGTTTAAATAAGTATTTAAATGTATATAAGGGGTTATATTCCCTTCACTCCCATCGAACGCAATACGAAAGTTCTTATGAGAACTAGAAGCTCATAATGAGCTAGAGCTTCCAAGGAAGCTCAGGTCGATAAAAGACCAAAACCTGGGGCGATACGCTATATAGGAAATACATTGTTCATTCAATGATATTTCCTACATTTTTTATAACTTCCCTGATGAACGAGCAGGGAGGAATTGATAGCTAGGAATTACATAGATGTTGTACAGAGACACTTTGTTTAATTTTGTAGTTAGAATGCCCAAGAAAAACGAGCTCACTGTAATCTTCTAAAAGAGCTTGGGTTACTCACACAAAGTAGTACGATTCCGCTACTAGATGATCATTGGCCAATTTTAATTATTATAGAGATCAAGGGTGCAGTTACAAAATATATCTGTCCCTCTTTACGAAAACATATTTTTCTACGGCGGATGTATGGCCCGCGTGACACGTCACATATCACGTCGGACCTCTCTGTCTAAACATCAACATTAAAGCCTGATAACTTTGTTTCTGAGCAAGATATTCGAAAAATTATTTTTATGTGTTTAACTGGAACTTGAAATATTTCGATGAATTTAAAAAAATTGTGCATATTATATAACTACTTCTGCTACTGCGTACTACTATTTCGTGTAGTAGGTATTGTCAGACTAGTGGTTAGTTTGACTAATCTTGTTTGCATAAATATTCACCCTCTGTGTTTTAGACGCTGGTATGGTACAGATTCCGCCCAAATAAAATGGTTTAAAAATAAGAAAATAGCGGACTACAAGCGGGGGACCTTCCAGGGATAACCGGTAACATTAAGGGCCTGCTGGGTTTCCTGGAGGAGTTGGGTTGGCTCCAATGACACTGCATTCCCACCCACACGCAAAATAGGCGCATTAGACGTCGAGTTGCGGAAACCAGCCCGTTTAACAATTGACAATTAACAATAAGAAATTCTAATTTGTTTTGCCCTTGTTAGGGTACCAAATACCATTTTTTTCACGGGGTCCCAGAAATAGGACCCGAATATGTTCTGACTTAAGATTTAAAGCCACCAAAGAGACCGACCGACCGATTTAGAAATTTTATTTTTTCATCTCCTGCTCCCAGCTCGAAAGAAATTATTCGCTAGAATATGAAAACCACAAGATGAATTCGCGAAATTAAAACAGACGCTTAAAACTATTTGTGAATTATTTACAAACAACAAAGGCACTTACCGGTTGGGTTAATAGCGACCTCTATCCAAAGGGTAGCAGGATAAATATTATAATGAATATCATACAGATGGAAGCACACAATGATAAATATATGTAAGCTCGGACCAACCACCCACTAAACACCGCATTCTATATAATTTACTAACAAACTAATTACGAAGAAAGTAGCGGTGCGGGGGCGCGGGGGACACGTCGTGATTGGTTCATCTCGCTTACGCAACGTATTGACAGGTCTCATAATTGGTCGAAACTGAAGTGAGCCGCGAGGTATTGGCCGCCCAGAGATATTCATTCATATGTGCAAATGCACGTATGCGTTTCGGAAAGTAGCGCCCTGACAAGTGTCCAGCGAGTGGTTGGTCCGAGGATGTAATATATTACAGTAAATTATACACAAGAGTAACAGTTATAGCTTAGCAGATTTTAAGGAAAAAAAAAACAGAGTTAATTTTTTCTTTTTAACAAACTTTAAATATAGGAGAAGTTCGCAGTGTAGCTGTGTATTTTATTTACAAGATATGTCTGCCAATCAGTTGTGTACAGTCCGCTGAAACGGCAAAGATCTGATGATGAAGGAAAGCGATTTAAAGCATTGGATTGCCAAGGGCCGATGACAATGACACAGTAGAAAGAGTGCAATTGTGAAAAGTGCAGTTATCTTCATACAAACGCACCGCGCGCGGCTTGTATGTATGCGCTCATAGTATCTATGCCCTACCTAAGATAACCTACTTTGCACTCTTTCTACTATGACAATGATAAGTGACAAATGATATACAACAAAATGTTATAAATTAACAAATGGTTTCATCATTGGGTTCAGTGGCGCGAGTGTAATGGGAGAAAGCTGATAACAGTCATACAACGTGTTAGTGAAACAAGGCAAAACCTAGGGTGGTAACTCAGCCTATGAAACTGAACAACTATTGTTCTGGAACTTTTCCGATATCGCATTTTTTTTCTTTTTATCTGCGATCTGCAACCCGCCTGCCAAGCGTGGAGATTATGGCAAAACCCTCCACTTAATTGGAGGAGGCTCATAGTCCAGCAGTAGACGGTGATGTTGACAATCTTATCAGCTCAATCAATTAATCAATCAGCCTATTGCAGTCCACTGCTGGACGTGTGCCTTCCCTTGAGCACGCCAAAGCGCACGATCACCCGCTTTCCTCATCCAGGCACCACCAGCGACCTTCCTCAGGCCATCAGTCCACCTGGCAGGGGGACGTCCCACACTACGTTTCCCGAGACGTGGTCTCCATTCGAAAACCCGTCTGCTCCAACGCTCATTTTCAACTCAACCCCAAAGTTCTTATCAGCTATTCTGAATCATCGCGTATCAATTCTTTTAAGCCTGAAAATACGGGGAAATCTATTTTATAAGCTAGATCGATGTATTTCCCCCGAAACTAAATTTCGGAAAAGTTCCAGAACCGAGTGGTTTTGATTTTGCGTTATTTCATTAACACGTTGTATATAACCGGCTGAATGACAGAATAATAACATCAAGTTCACGCGCCATCTGATCGCGGCCCTGTAGTACCTTTAGAGTCTGAGCGCACCAGTTCGGCCAGCCTCGCCATGAGTATAGCCATGCGCTTGGCCGCGGCGATGATCTCGTTGTCCTTGGACGACCACTCGCGAACAGCTTTGTGAAGGTTGTGGGCTGCCACCTGGAGATTGACAAGGAAAAAGTTAAGCTTTTGTGGTCACAAACACAATTTAAAATGTATTCGATTTGAATTAACACAGAGAGGTAGTGTAACGGCTTTGTGTGGTGGACTGTACCAGAGAACTTTCCTGAAAACGCCAGATGTCAGTGATCTTTGACAACCGACCAGAAAGTTCGCGACACCTGTCATTTCCCTTCAAAAGGTATTCGTTACTCGAAACAGCTAACTGTTAAAATTAGACAGAACACTCTAGAATCTCTGTTCGAGAAAGGTCGCTACTCAAAAAGATTGAATAAAGAAAAGAAGATCGAAATAGGAACATTCTCGAACTGTCACAGGGGTATATAAGGACCGCGACCGTCTAGACGGGGAGTTCAGTGTGAGTTCAGTGCAGAATCGAGAGCCGAAGTAAATAAAAGTGCAAGTTAAAGTGCTAGTGAACAAAGTGCAGTGAAAGTGCTAATTTCGGTTTAGTGCAACCGGTGCGTGATCATGATCGTGAGCAAATTGTGACGTTGCTTTGTGTACTATACGTGGGTAATAAAGGACCTTCAGAAATTCAATCCCCGTACCTCGCTCGCTCGTCACAGTACAAATATCGAATCTGAGTTATGTCAGCGGCCTTTGACGGCTATATAACGTTGATACCAGGGTTGTGAGGTCGGTTGTAGACATTACTACACACACACGATAAGAAGAAGAATAATGAATAAGAATCTGAAGTTAGCTGGTTGAGACAATGCTCAATACTGAGCCAAGATTCTAACAACGTATAAGTCTATTCTAATCTCTTTCTGATTTTAGGCATAAAAAGCAACAAATTATAACAGCATCTGTGGTCTAGCGTTCAAAATCCGAATCCCGGTGGAGATATTGGCCAATCAAAAATCAATGGGGGATTTTATGACAGCACTTTAAATAATAAAAATAATAGTTCTCATTAAGACGATAGATGGCGCCACGTGTACTTCGTGGATACTTTATGGCCTTGGGTGACTCGCCAGATTTCTTCGGATCTACGAATCGTCAACACCGTCTATCGAAGTTTTTAAAACTATTTCTTTTTAATTGGCTGTCGGAAAATCCCTCATTGGTTAAGACATGACTGTCTTTCGAATACATCTAGTTATCTACTCACCAGTATGGGATGGCTAGGGTGCGGTTGTCGGCGGAATATGTCCTCTCCTTCGTCATCAGTGTCGGCGGGCGGCGGGGGGCGGGGCGGGGCCGCGCTCGAGGGGGGCGGGGGGCGGGGCGGGGCTTGCTGCTCGTGCAGGTGGAGCTGGAATACACAAGGATATACGTTATCTTTACACTGCAAAGAGCGTCGCGTCGGCGTAAAAGCTACTATACTCCATTTCATATAACATTGGAAAAAAGAAGCAGTGACAGTAAACATTTTAGCATAAGTTCAAAATATTGAGGGTAGATAGGCTCAGATAGGTCTTAGTACCTGGTTGACCGAGCTTAGCTCGTTTATTTTTTTTGTAAGACACCTACGCATTTCGATAAACTCTACTTACTTCATACGTTCAGAAGAAAGTACACGCGGCTAGACATAGTAGCACCACTCTTAAACTTTAAACGAGCAAGATAAGAATAATAAGGATCTCGGAAACGTACGGCTGCAACGATTTCGCTGCAATTTAGTTTCGGGGGCAATAAATCGGTCTAGCTTATTAAATAGATTTCCCCGTATTTTCAGGCTTAAAAGAATTGATACGCGATATCATTGAAATAGAAAGGTAATTTTGGCTCAGTCGGGACACCGCGAGTTTGCAGTTTGAATCTCGACAAATATTTTTTTTTTATTTCTTTGTTCTTTTTTCGTTTGTTTCTTTTTTTATATTTTTTTACTCTTTCATTTAGTTATTTAAATACAAAAATGAAAGAAAATTTCTGATAAATTTTTTGGTGGTCTGAAAGTTTTCCATCAGATGGCCCGAGTAAAACGAGGAAAAGAATATAATTATGTATTATAAAATAATAGGATGGGACTTTTGATAGGATTCAGAAAGGATTATTATAGGAAAATAAATTATTCCCATACCAACTTATTAGCAGTAGTTCCAATTTTGGCCACTTCACAGATACAGTGGTAAAGGCGGCGCTAGTAGTAATATAAATTTGCATTTATTGAGGTTGCGTGCATAATTTCGATGAAATTTAGCATTATATGGGAATTCGGGAGCGATAATTTGATCTAGCTAGGTTTAATTTTTGGTAAAAATAGATTTCCCTGCATTGACAATAAATTAGGATCGGAATTTGGATAGAATTCAGAAAGGAAAATAAATTATTATTCCCATGCCTAACAGTGGTAAAGGCAGCTAGTAGTAATATAAAATTGAATTTGTTGAGGTTGCGTGGATTAAATAACGTCTCCGTGGATAAAATAGCATTTTTCATTTCTGTGTTACATATCTGAAAAAATAACTGAAAATACTTTTAAATGCTTTTTAGAAGAAAATTTCGTCACTATGTGTGTTGTAGTGCCATCTGTTGCAGAACTTTCGGTGTAAGAAAAACGAAGTGATTTTCTGTAAAGGTATTTTAATTGAAGTAAGTAAATGAAAAAATAAGTAATAACAACGATGACGACGGTAAGTAATAAATAAAAAAACATACCTATAAAAATTGCTCTATCTGTTGGAAAAAATTTAGACCACGAAAAAATAAGGTACTAAATAAGAAATTTTTATTTCTGTCATTTTTGTATTTAAATAACTAAATGAAAGAATTATAAAGTTAAAAACAAACAAAAAAAGAAACATGAACAAAAAATTAAAAAAGTACTATTCATATATAGATTCGATCGTCTGACCTTCGGTTTCATTGCCTCCCGGTTCCCCAACAAAGCCACCGCGTTGTTATGGATAGCGGCGAAATTAACCTTCTCTTTTAATGATATTGCGTACAAATTCTTTTAAGCCCGAAAACATGGGGAAATCCTGTAGGGGTAAGAGCCTTCCGCTCCCCCAAAAGTCCGGTTACGCTTGATACGTCGATTTTGCGACACAAGCATTAGGTTCTTCAAAAAAAAGGAGAAATCATGTTTTCGTAGCAGCCGTTTCCGAGATTCTCATTATATATATATATATATATAGGTATATACAAGAATTGCTCGTTTAAAGTATTAGATTAATTAATTATTAGAATAACTTGTTTTCTGATATGGTTGCCTTTTGATATAATTCAAAAAAATTCAAAATTCTAGAGTGTCACTGAGGGAATAGTTTAAAGAAATCAATATTTGACATTTGTGTCTCAATATATCTATGACAATATTGTGTATATAAAACGAAATATAAGTAATTTTCAGAAGCACAGTGATATACACAATTTTAATACTAGAAATAAAAACAAGTTGGTTGCTTATGTCAGCCGACTACATAAAATTAGTAATTCTTTCAAAGGCAATTGTATACGCTATTACAATAAAGTCCTTACTGATATTAAAAACTTGCCTTTAGACAAGTTTAAAATAATTATAAAACAGAAATTGTATAAAAAAGGTTACTATAGGATATCTGATTACTTAGAAGACAGGTGTCCATGGGAATAGATTGTTTGAGTAACAGGCTTTTTCGATATGTAATAAGCATTAATTTTGTAATTGACAATATTTATTTAAAAAAGGAAACGCAAAAGATGCGACGACTGTGGAGTTTCTTCGGTGAGCTCTTCTCCACAGATTCCGCCATTGTGTTAGTGAACTCACCCAAAAAAAATGTAATGACGGATCTAAGTGACGTAATAACATCATATGGAAATAAATAATTTTGACTTTGACTTTGACAAACCGGCATCATAACAACTTTAACAAGAAATAACACGAGTAGCTCATAGCAGAACAGACTTCGCAACGCAAAATAAACACCACAAGAACCAGAAGGAAGTGAAGTGACGAAATTTATCAATCACTGACAGTGACAGTTCAATTCATGACATGACGTTAAGGGTGCGTTCGAAATCTGTTAAAAATTGTGCGTATCAGTACTAATGTTTGTGACCGCTGTCTTCTTAGGTCTATTTAGGACACACTTTGCGTGAATATTAAAAATTCGTACTACGCGAAGTGTGAATATACAGTAACCTTTTTACTAGTTTTTTACTTCTTTCCAATCCTATCCAAGACAGAGTATAACTAGCTTTAATTATAGGGCCGTTGTTTTCCGTCAGGGAGATACCAATAGGGAAATGCATACAAAAATATTCGTTTTTTTTTTCATAGTTCATCTGAAAGTATACAAAAATAGAATAGACGAATACTGACAGTCAAAACAGAATCGAAATTGATCGAAAAACAAACTATATACAACATTATTAAACAAATATATCTGTCTCTCTTACGAAAACAAAATTTTCTATGGCGGATGTATGGCCTGCGTGACATATGACGTCACATGTCTAGTCGGACCTCTCTGTCTAACCATCAGCTTTGAAGCCTTATAACTTTGTTTCTGAGCAAGATATTTGAAAAAATATTTTTTGTGTTTACCTGGAACTTGAAATATTTCGATTATAATTTTTTTTTAAATGTGCGTATTCCCTGTTCGGACCACACGTTTGCAATAGGGGATCGGACTACTTTTTTTTTATTTTATAACTCCAAACTCCTTAGTTTCTGCTATCGAACACTAAAAGAATTTAAAATTGACCGAGTTATAAAGGTTTGAAATTCAAGATTAGACAGAGAGGCACATACCCATTTGTGACGTCATTTGTTAGTAACGCCATATAATCTCCATACAAAAAATCGTTTTTGAAAGAGAGACATATTGAACCATTAAAAAATCACTGTAAATTCGTTTTTCAACCGATTCTGTTTTTTTCTTCGCGAATCGCCTGCTACTAATTTATATTTTAAAAATAATTCATAAAATATGGTAAATTCATAAAATATGGTGAACAGTCCGATCCCCTATTGAAAATGTATATGTATGTACGTTGATGCACTTTTTAACTTATGTAGATTTATTCGTCGCTATTACGGTGAAGAAACACACTGTGAGGAAGTCTGAATTCTTTTCTTTTTCCTAACCTCAGTTCCTCACGGACCTAAAAGCAATTTCTATCGAAGTGATAACATAGCGAGCGCGGACGTGTGCAGTGAACAAATTAAAAGACGTCGCATACAACAATTTACTAACTCGCCATGATTAATTCTCGACATGAGAGGCATTACGTCGGATCTACATATCAGACCAAAATCACTTTTTATCATTGTAGGCATACTGAAAGTCTCTGGATCTGGCCACTTACAATAAAAGAATGAAAAAACAATTATGGAATTCGAAAATGAACTCTTTGGGAACAAGTTACATTTTAATTTGCGAGATTGCTAAAAAATGCTTCTCATGTCGAGATTTATAATCGTAAAATTATTGAGGGTAAGCTCATCATTTTAAACAAGAACACGTCCTCAGCGAGGGCAAATTTTAAACTCATAATAATTTACAGGAAAAATAACATACAACAATGAAAGATAGACTAGAAAAGCGACCGCATTGCTACAAACCAACTTCCTCCAGGCAACCTATAGACCTTTACCTTGGATAGAGCTTCCGGTAAGGCTGGCGGGGGCGGCGGCGGCGCGTAGTGGCGGCCGAGCGCGGCTTCCACGGCGCCCGCCGCCTTGATGATCTTTGATGAAAGTTCAATTTAGAAATTAGTTTTGACGAATTCTTGCTTCGTAGAATTTAGACTAACTTTTATTAACTTAATAATATAGCTGTTTCGTAACATTTAATTAGTAAATTAACAGCCTCTGCGGCCGAGATTTCGACGCCATTACGAAGGTTCCGGGTTCGATTCCCGGTGGGGACACTGTCAAGCAAGAGTCTCTTTGTGAGACTTTCTCCAGTTTGGTTAGGACATTGCAGGCTAAATCACTTGATTGTCCGAAAGGAAAGATGATTCCGTGTTTCGGAAGGCACGTTAAGCCGTTGGTCCCGGCTACTATCTAGTCATTACACGAGCCAAGTCAGTGGCCTTTGGCGGCTCTATAACACTGACACCAGGGTTTGTGAGGTCGGTTGTCGACCTTACAACCCACACGATGATGATGATGATTAGAAAATTCTTTATTATTAAAATGGAGACTATGGAGGCGATTGCCAGCTTTGATATGGACAGTGTTGAATATTGCCGTATTTGATTTCAACGACGCCACCTGGTTCTGATGATTGAGAGCGGAGACGGCCATGTTTGAATGAAACAAAAGCGGAGGTTGACAGATTTGTTACCGACATACTCGTACATATTTGAATGGCGTTTTGTATACAATATTTACCCTCTTTGAATGAAACTTAGCATAGAGATAATTGGAAATGTAGCCAATGAGGTAGACTACTTTTTACCGCGGTAAAATGACAAATTTCCGCAAGAAAAGTCGTAAATGTAAATGTAAATTTCGAGCCTAAATTACTCTTACTTCGTCATTAGCGCCCCTCCAATGCGGCACTTGTCCCTTGTCCCCCAAGGCGACGGCTTTGGCCCGGTGCACGGCGGGGGCGATGGCGCCCTGCAGCCGGGAGTGTGCCGCCCCCAGGGCGCGCGCGAAGTCTTGGTCTTCGGTGTTGTCGCGCTCTGAACCGCCCACCAGTAACACGCGGTTCGCCAGTCTGGACGAAATATTTGGGATAACAAAAAATTGCATAGCATCAAGTATACATAAGTGAAAGGCCAATAACAGTTATCCACGATCTAAGCAACAGAATCTAACCAGAGAAAATTCTACAGAGACTCGCACGTCTCATAATCTATTTTTTAATCTATTTTTTTGCAAATGGATCACGATTTGAAACAATTGTTACTCTTGCTATCTATCCCCATTGATCCCCTGGCAGTCAATGACGCTATGATAGCGGATGTTACCTGGCTATCGCGGACGTGTTGTCCACCATCTTCTGGGAGTCGTTGTTCCGAATGGCGTCCTCGCACAGATATGTATGTTTCTGCATCAGCTCGCCTGTAAAATAAAAATCATCAATAATAATAATTAATTATTTATTTGTTATACGTGTAGGGGACCGTAACGGGCCGTTGATGATGATGATAGGGGACCGTAACGGGCCGTTGATGATGATGATAGGGGACCGTAACGGGCCGTTGATGATGACGATAGGGGACCGTAACGGGCCGTTGATGATGATGATAGGGGACCGTAACGGGCCGTTGATGATGATGATAGGGGACCGTAACGGGCCGTTGATGATGACGATAGGGGACCGTAACGGGCCGTTGATGATGATGATAGGGGACCATAACGGGCCGTTGATGATGATGATAGGGGACCATAACGGGCCGTTGATGATGATGATAGGAGACCGTAACGGGCCGTTGATGATGATGATAGGGGACCGAACGAAATATTCAATTCAATTCGTACGTACGTTTGTATGAACCATCACTATCACTGTATCCTTTTTGCATTGTACGACTCCAATTTTGTAAATTTTTATTCCATTACTTTAAGGTTGTCTGTAAGAGATCGCTTATAGCGATAACACCGCCTTTGCGCACAATTTAATATTAATTTGTTTCTTAGTACAATATTGTAGTAAAACCGAAATTAAAACGATCACTTATAAAATAAGGTAATTCGGTGGAGATCGAAACTAAAGTTTGTGGAGAGCCGCCTTTTTCAGCTGTCTCTTTTATAACTGGCTCGTTATGTTTGCAATTTTACCCATTTTTCCTGCAGTAAAAGGTAACACATTATACTCGGGTTACTACAGGAAGAGCTCTGACAGGTTAAACTACTTAATAATACTTCTTTTATTTATTTATTAAGTAAAATTACTGTATAATGATAAAATAAATGGTGAAGTTACTTTTTTTCAGTTTATAGCAACTATGGTTGAAGATTATATGAAGAATTTTGAAGATGTAATTCAGCGCCTGATCTGCTCTGATCTGCCAACCTATCAAATGTCATCCAAATCCGTCCAGCCAAAGATTAATCCGCGTTTAAAATGTTAGTTGTATACCGACCGGCGGTCCTGACGAAGTCTAGAGGGTCCACGGCCTGATCGCACAGGTCCCTCACTCGCAGTACGGCGTCTTGGTACTGGTTCTTCAAGTTGTTGAAGTGCTCCTCCGCTACCTATCACAAGAATGATACAAAGTAAATAACATGACACATCTTGTTCATGAGATTAAACGCTTGTTATTGGATTTTAAGATACTTTGTTTTTTACTAGCGGCCCGCCCGCGGCTACGCTCGCGTTGTGTAAGATTTTCCCGTGGGAATAAGACTTTTTCCGGTAGAAAGTATCCTATGTGTTATTCCAGGGTAACTATCTGTATTCCAAATTTCATCCCAATCCGTTTCGTAGTTTTTGCTTAAAAGAGTAACAAACATCCATCCATACTTACAAACTTTCGCGTTTATAATATTAGTAAGGATTAGTACTTACACAGAGTACTATAATTACCACTTATAACTATTAAAATGCTTACTAAGTCGCCTAGAATTTTTATTATATTTATTTTCCTGTACAATCAACAACAATAAAAATGGCACTCGGTTTTGTTTAACTCATTTTCCTTAGTTTTATCATGTTTCATGTATAACAAATAGTAAATTGTTGTTATCCAATTCATTTCATCAAATAG
Source organism: Carpatolechia fugitivella (assembly GCA_951230895.1). Classification (NCBI taxonomy): domain Eukaryota; kingdom Metazoa; phylum Arthropoda; class Insecta; order Lepidoptera; family Gelechiidae; genus Carpatolechia; species Carpatolechia fugitivella. The sequence continues at coordinate 991,914 of OX579668.1, read as the reverse complement.
TGTTTAAATATGCAATAAGTAATATTATACCTTGCTGTCTGGATAGTTCAATCTAATTTTCCCAGCGGCGATGAGTTGCGGTGACAATTTTTCGACCTGTAAAAGAAACGATTTTCATCAAAATCAATGTATTCATTTTTAGATTAAAGCCGTGGTCGAGATTTCGACGCCCATTACGGAGGAAAAAGAAAAAGAAAGAAAGAAAACACTTTTAAGTTTTCGCGGTTGTTAATATTAATAACACATATATCTACCGCCATAACCACCCTATCCCTATCTCTATCCTCTCCATCTCTATCTGAGTACTTCAGTTCTGCCGTGACCATGACTATTGCTATGAGTACGCTAAAAACCGCTTCATCCGACGAGCATGCAATTCTCATAACACTAAACTCAAAGATGTTGATATCTTCCATCTTAAGTTTTCTAAATTTGTTTCCACCATGAAACAAATCAAGTAGTATATTGATTACAGATAGGTAGCATCTTTATTTTAAAATTTTAAAATTATCAGGCTTGAAATTCTTCTAAATTTTTATAATTTCATCTTGTAACCTCCATTGTTTTTTACCCAATGTCTTGTATCAATAATTAGTGAAAACTTAATTGGCTAATGTAATGTTTCAAATGTTATTGTCTTATGTGTCATGTAAGCTGTATGTTTTCCGTAAATAAATAAACAAATTGCAACATAGTCGAAATATCGGTAAGCTCATTAAAAAGCTTATTTTAAACCAAAATCATGGTAATAACTCAGTAGATATGTGTGTTTTCAGTCTACAGTTCATCAATAGATTAGACAGACAGCAACCTCCGTCAGAAGTTCACAGAAGCAGGGATTCGAACCTGTTGTTTATAGTGATGCAGTTGGTCAGCCAGCCGTTTGCTGTGTGCGCCGGCGCCGACCATGCGCGCGGCGTTGGCTGCGCGTGCGCTGAAGGCTGCTAGGGCGGCCGCTTTGTCGTGGAAGTTCTGCTCGCGACCCGGCGTGCCTGCGGATAGTAATTCAATCTATACATGTAATAAAAATGTAACTGGCTTATAAAGGATATAGAGTATTTTAAAGGAAAATAAAGACGGGTCTTTATAAGAGAAATAGAAGCCAAAACAATGAGGGATCTTCCGACAGCCAATTTAAAAAAATAGTTCATAAGTCTTCGATAGATGGCGTTGACAATTCGTGGATCCGAAGAAATCCGGCGAGTCACCCAGGGCCATAAAAGGATTTAAAAAAAAAAGAATCGACGAAGTACACCTGGCGCCATCTATCGTCTTAATTAGAACTATTATTTTTATTTTTTAAAGAGCTGTCAGAAAATTCCTCATTACAGACCTACCACAGAATCTGCGAAATGGCCAAAATTTGAACTATGGCGATTAGTTTACAAAACAACTCTAAAACTGTCGTGATTGGTTGAAACTGTCGTGATTACTACCAGCGCCGCCGTTCATTTCATAGGCAAGTTGGCAGGTCTGTATATCGATATAAACGCGTTCAGTTTCAGAGTTGTCACGTTTATGTTAGGTAGTACGTCATGGATGACGTCATTATCGCCGCCATGTTGTGTTTACAGTGATATTGCTTTGCTGAATGAGCGCTATCAAATTTGACGTTTAAGGAAGTTACCATATGCTTAGTGCGAGTTATTACTCGTATATTGGAGATATAACCTCCGAAATAACCATGAAAGTACAAAACATTTAGGACTCATATGGTTTTTGAGGTCGGTTGTCGACCTTATATCCCACAAGATGAAGAAGTATCGCGCTCATACCTTCAGGGGTGTAGACAGCCTCAGTGAAGTGCCGTAACGGCGCGGCCACGTCGATGAAGTCTTCCACGACTCGGTTCACCACAGCGCGGTCCATCGCTCGCTTCAGCTCGTGTAGCTTGTCTGTTAGCTCCCTGGAAAAATATATGAACGTTAAAGTTGCTTTTAATGAAGATACATCGTCGAATAATGCCGCGAGAACAGGGTTTCGTTTCATGGAGCTACAACAACACAATTTTTTAAAATTATTTATCAATCGAAATATTACAAGTTCCAGATAAACACACAAAAAATAATTTTCCAAATCTCTTGCTCAGAAACAAGGTTATGTAGCGGCTGTAGCCTCCTTGGCTACAACTCGCTACTTTAAATACAAAAGACACTTTTATAACACGATACTTTATTTATAACTTAAACGCACTGTTTATAACTTTAGCACTAGAAATAATACTATGGTCCGCACTCGACGGCGGACGGCAGATGAGTACGTCAAACTTCCACGGCCCCAGCCCGTCTGAAGTTTCTATCGTTCTCTTTCTAAACTGAATAGTTAAAAAGAGAACGAATATATTGCAAAAAGAATACTATCGCCAGTATCAAACTACATAGCACTCGGACCAACGAGGCCCGATGCTACAACTACCCCCGGTCTCCCCTGAAAAAATTTTTTTGGTTGAAGACCCAAAAAATTTTTTTGCTAGTTACAATCTACTAGTAACTAACTACCTACCTAAGAGAGGGAAAAATTCACTTAATAAAAATCTAATAAAAAAAAAACAATGGAAGACTTAGATCCTGGACTTAGCTAAAGTCTAATTACCAGAAAAATATTTTCTAATAATTTTTCTAAATAAAAAAACCTCTCCAAAAATACTTAAAACAGGACCCATATCTTACCATCCTAAACCAAAGCTAACAGCTACCTCAATTACAAAATGCAAACCCTAACCTGAATCTATAAAATTCTTCAAAGACATAGCATGCAAAATTTAAAATGAAATATAAAACATTTAAGTTAACGATAAAAAAATTAAATCAAGATAATCAAAACAATGTTAACACCAATCACAATACTCAAGAATCTCAAGAATTAAATTATATTTAATTTAAAAGCAAAATAGAAAAAGAAGTTAAGGTGTTAAAATTGAAGCTATGTTTCCAAAGAAAGAGAAGTTAACATATAGAAAAAACAATCAGAAGAGCTAAGATATAAATGTTGTATTTTAATATGAAAAATTATTTTCTTTTCATTCAGGCATCACTGATGTCCTGAAGTACATCTCGCGTCAGTAAGGAGGTGTAGAAGAAAATATTAATTGTTGTTTAAATATAAAAGTTTTATCAGCCCGCACATGAAACAAATAATAGGATTAATACATATAAAAAAACAATATATTAACAACAATATCCAGATAACTAGCGACTAGGAAGAAAAATAATTATTTAGTCTAAGATACAAGTACATTACATGTCTTCTTACAAGATACAATATCATATTCAAATTATTAAATATGTGGATTTGAAAATGACAACAACTTGGATTGGTATATATAATGAATTGAAAAAAAAATACCTATCACTTCTTCCCATATCCTAACTCCATACCTCATCATAACTCATAGAAATCTCAACCTTTTACTAACCTAGAAAAGGACAGATAGAATACGTGTGATCCTAAACAGACCACCCTACAAAGCTCCTATGTCTCTTAAAGCAGGTGTATCAACTGTGCCTAATCAGCCAACTAACAGCGCAAACAATCTCAACCTAACCTTCGTACACGAAACCTCAACTACCTAACTACCAATCCGTTTAGAAAAACGTACAAACAATTCGTAAAAACTAGTGACAATAATGCATTTATGTTTTATTTTATATTATGCAGGTCACCTAAGCATAACCCCAAAAGAAATTACCTACCTCACATACAATAAAAGGGAATTCAATAAAATATAAATAAAAATAAATACGTAAACATCTGTTTACAAAAGTGACAGACCAAGACATGACACTTTATCTTTGACGAAACGGATCGCCATTTTACTCCAAGAAGTATTTATAACAGAATAAACATTCAAATAGTTGAACTGTCAAGAATTAAACAAAGAAAATATCTGTCATTTTTGAAACTATTTCCCTTTCCAACTTTAATGATTCCAACACCAACGTGAAATCTTTTCCAAACTAGAGGAAGAAAATATTTTTTTTAAATCTTTAGCGAACATAAAACTTTTTCAATCGATTTACATGAACCAAATAAGTACGAGTTGACCTACCCGTTTTTCGAATAATATAGTTACGGTCATTTACGCGTCTTACGATAACAAATGGACCTTTAAATAGTCTACATAATTTGTAAGTTCTTCCAGTAACCCGTTTAGGAGAACAAAGCAAGACCAAATCATTAGGCTCAAACTGTTTTACTACCGTCTTTTTGTCAAATAGCCTTTTTTGTCTAAAATGTGCTTTATTAATCCCGGAAATCGCCCGCCGAGATAAGTCTCTAACCAAGTCAATTTTTTGGTTCAAAGTGTTAACATTTTCAGTCCCATTAATTCCTAAATCCATATCAAGTACCGTACGCGGTTCCCTACCATACAAAAGAAGATGAGGAATTACCCCTGTCGAAGCCTGGGTACTAGAATTATAAGAAAAAACCAACATCGAAAGATAACGGCACCAATCACGCTGATCGGAAGATATAAACTTAGAAAGCATAGAAAGGAGCGTCCTATTAAAACGTTCAACTAGGCCATTCGTCTGTGGATGAAAAGAAGTAGTATGGATAAGCCTAGCACCAAAAAACTCAACCGCTTCTTTCACCAACCTTGAAGAAAAACCGTACCTCGATCGGTAACAATCTCTTGAACTCCTCCAAACCTACAGAATATTTCATCTGTGAGAAAATCTACAATGACGTCAGACGTAACACGAGGAACAGCTTTACAAACAGCATAGCGAGAAACATACTCCAAAGCAACAATGACAAATCTATTGCCCTGAGAAGAAGTTCGAAAAGGACCAACAACATCGACACCAACCTTTTCCATCAAACCTGACACCGAAATAGGCAACAATGGTGCTAAGGTGATACCTCCTTTTCTTTCTTGGCATAAAATACAAGAACGGATATACAATTCAATCTCTTTATCCGCATTAGACATGAAGAATCTAGAGCGAAACCTACTTAAGGTCTTAGAAAACCCTAAATGACCACCTGTCCACGCATCATCATGCAACTCCTTCATCACATCTGTAAACAAACTACCTGGTAAGACAAGAACATCTTTCAAAACACCCTGTCTCAAAACTCTTTTATATAACAACCTATTTCTTAAGAAAAAACCTTTATGTCTATGATTCCGCTCCAAAATATTAATTACATTACGACAAAAACTGTCAGACATTTGCCTGTCATAAATTGAAGTTGACTCAATTCGAAAAATTTCCAAACCGTCATGTTTGAAATCCGAAATATAAGGGTCAGGTTCCACTGCAACCAACGGATTCCTACTCAAAAAATCAGCAACCACATTATCTTTACCATGACAAAAAACTATTTGGAAATCCCACTCTTGGATTGCAAGTGCCCACCGAGCTAAACGTCCCGTCATATCTTTTTTAGACTGTAACCAACAAAGAGCTTTATGATCCGTAGCTACTTGAAAAGAAGAGCCCCATAAATAAGTTCTAAAATATTTTAACGCCCAAACCAAAGAAAGACATTCGCGTTCTGTTACTGAGTAACGGACTTCCGCAGATGACAATTTCCTTGAAGCATAAGCAATGGGATGCATGACTCCTTCAAATTCCTGCATCAGCGTTGCTCCTAAAGCCTCGTCTGATGCATCAACCATCAAACGCGTTACAATATTTTTATTCGCCTGAAAATACCTCAATATCGGGGGATTTACCAATTTATCTTTAATAAAATTGAAAGCATGTTGGCAATTATCAGACCAAATGAATTTAACCCCTTTTTTAAGCAGGACGATTTCTAACCTGAGGGATACCCGCTGGGAGTACCCCTACCTCTCCCCGTGCAGATGGCGTTCCGTACGCCCACCTGGGCGGTGTGTATAACTGCCGTTCACCCGCAGAGCCGCTTGGTTGAGCCAAATGGGGATCATGCAGTACGCCCATTGGCCGACTGAAACCTTCCAGTCCTAATGGCAGATGCGTAGGTGAAATTGCTTCCTTTGGTCCGTAAATCATCATTAATTGGTCAATCATCTTCCTGAGTTCCTTTTTGGTGCTATATATTGAGGCCACCAACTTGTGTTTGAAAAAGCCTTCTGTAGTCTTCAGAAATTGATTAATGAATTTCTCGTCTCCAACAATCTTTGCTTTCGTAGCCAACTCCTGAAGGCGATAAAAGTAGGATAGCACGTCTTCTTTATTCTCCTGCCTTGCATGATAAAAAAGCTCCTCGTAATTTTCCTGAGGTGGGAATTCCTCCTTGAATAATTTCTCCAGCTCTTCATAAGTTTTTGCCTGGGATTCTATCGTTCTGTAGAAAGAAAGAGCCGGTCCCTGCAAATACGTGCTTATCACTGCCATCTTTTCTTCTTGTGACAATTTCTTGAGGACTGCCAATCGATTGAAGCGTTTGAAGAATTCCTCAGAATCTTGGCGAAAGCCATTGAAGCATATGACAGACTCCATAATCATTTAATATTCTCCACTTATTTATTTAATATTCTCCACTTACTTGGTATTCTCCACTTCTATTTCAAACAATTTTCTTTTTGTTTTTCTTTTGTTCTATTCTAGAACTATTCAGCAATCTTCTATCCGCTGTCACTCTCACTTCAAAGAGGGTGAGGAAAATTATAAGAGGGTCAACACTCCCAGTTCCTCTTTAAATTTAGTTATTAATTCTATGTTTGGGGGCGCGTACCAGGTCTGGGTGTCTCCACCACTGTAGCGGCTGTAGCCTCCTTGGCTACAACTCGCTACTTTAAATACAAAAGACACTTTTATAACACGATACTTTATTTATAACTTAAACGTACTGTTTATAACTTTAGCACTAGAAATAATACTATGGTCCGCACTCGACGGCGGACGGCAGATGAGTACGTCAAACTTCCACGGCCCCAGCCCGTCTGAAGTTTCTATCGTTCTCTTTCTAAACTGAATAGTTAAAAAGAGAACGAATATATTGCAAAAAGAATACTATCGCCAGTATCAAACTACATAGCACTCGGACCAACGAGGCCCGATGCTACAGTTATAAGGCTTCAAAGTTGATGGTTAGACAGAGAGGTCCGACGACACATGTGACGTCATATGTCACGCGGGCCATACATCCGCCATAGAAAATTTGGTTTCGTAAGAGGGACAAATATATTTGTTTAATAATATTGTAACTAGTTGGTTTTTCGATCAATTTCGAATCTGTTTTGACTCTCAGTATTCTATTTTTGTATACTTTCAGATGAACTATGAAAAAATCTTAATTTTTTTATGCTATTTCCCTATTACAAGTTTCAAGTTATTATTCAGTTATGTCAATATTATTTGCGACATGACAATAGCGAATATCACACAAAGGAATTGTGAATACACAACGCCACAAAAAAAAAAAAATAATAATATTATAAACGTGAAAATATAGTTGGATGTTTGTTCCGCCTTCACGCTTAAAGTACTCAACGAATTTGGATGAAATTTGTAATGGAGATAGTTTGTAAACTGGATTAACACCATAGGATACTTTTTACGGGAAAAGTCCTATACCCACGGGAAAATCTTAAATAACGCGAGCATAGCCGCGGGCGGACCGCTAGTGATTAAATAAAAGGATAAAGGTTTAAAATTTGAGCTAGTTGGCTTCGAAAAACATCATTTTTTTTACTGAAAATAAATATTTACTTCTACTTACAATACATATGAATAGTTTAACAATTGACTCTAATCATAATATTGTTACGGTCTAGCAGTAGCAGCTAGCGCCATCTATCCACAGAGCCGGGAACTATCTAGACATCTCAAGACGCTCGAGAGCTGTGTACGTAATACGTCTACTCGATACTAGATGGCGACTCTATTCCAGAATATTCATCGTAGTATAAGACTGCGCTAGTAGTTTCTGGAAGATTCTAGACCCGATTTCGGCGCATATATAAGGCGGCCGGCTCTGCGCAAGTTCAGTTCAGTTTCGAGTGAGCTATCGGAGTGAAAACTTCAAAGCGATCAAGAGCGAAGAAACCTGCGATCTAAGCGATACCTACGGACTACGAGTGACTGTGCGAATTGGAATATAGTGTGATTTGCCCTGGAACCAGTTGTTCATCGTCGAAAAAACCCTCGAATCACGTCATTGGTGTTTTAATCCAAATTACGAACCCTTGTCCGTAACAATATCATACAGATAGTAAAAATTACCTGGTGACAGCCCTGGCCTCTTCGGAGTCTCCTTTCCCGCTCATACACAGATCTGCCAGCTTGTCCGACAGCCGCTGCACGTCGGAGCACAGCTGGAGGATCTCCGCCTTCTCGCGCCCTTGGAGACCATCCGCGATCTGTTATTTCAAAACAAATTTATAAAATATAATTATGACATCATGCCATGCCGTGTGGTGACGGCAGAGTAGAATACATTTGTCACCAACCCCTACTCTTCCCGTGGGTGTCGTAAGAGGCGACTTAGGGACTACACATCGAACAGGGAACGGGCAGCAGCGCTCTCTGATACAGTAACCTTTTAATCTGCGATCTCCAACCCGCCTGCCAAGCGTGGAGATTATGGCAAAACCCTCCACTTAAGTGGAGGAGGCTCATAGTCCAGCAGTGGACTGTAACGGGCCGTTGGTGTTGATGATTATGAAATCATACAAAAAGAAAATCAAATCATCATCATCATCGTGTGGGTTGTAAGGTCAACAACCGACCTCACAAACCCTGGTGTCAGTGTTATAGAGCCGCCAAAGGCTACTGACTTGGCTCCTGTAACGACTAGATAGTAGCCGGGACCACGGAGACAAATACAAAGAGGAGCTGCCCTAAGACGTTTTCTATATGATAGCGGGGGTCGCCATTGGGAGGGGGTGCGGGGAGATGAAGTTCTGCTAACCATCTAGCGGTCAATAGCAAAACTAGCTTTGCAGCTAGACACTAATGAACCGTACTTAATTTCGCTATTACACACAAGATGGTTCTGTTCGTTAGTTCGTTACGCTGTATAATGTTGCCAGGCAAGTGAAAAAAACAAAAAATTCGGACCATTTTTTTTAAATTGATCTCTCTCTTTTTTGTATTATGTAGTCGTTTTTAATGTAGGATTACCTTATAATAATAATATGAGCAATTGTGATATACAGGATGGCCCATTTAAATGGGTCAGTATGGGTAACTCTGAAACTATAAGACATAAAAAGATCTGATAAGAAAAAGATCTCTTAATTATCCTGTAAATTTAAGTGTGCAATAAAGAATATATATATATATAAAGAATATGTTATATAAAAAGATCTGTTCAATTTTGACACGGGATTTCACGTAAGTCCTTTATCATCATCACTTACTTACTACCAAGTATAAGGAAACATCCTTGCCCAAAATGTGATATTTTGTTGTCATGTATTCAATTATAAATATTGAGTAAGTTCATCAATATTATCTGCATTATTTAATTGTATGCTACAAAAATAAATATTTTATACAAACATATTTTTTTAGATTCCATATCTGGCCACCCAGCTTACTATACAAAATACATGAATGAATGAGATGAATGAAACAGGTCATATAACCTTCTACAGTCAAGAAGTTATTCTACTTGGCGATAGATGGCGTTGCACTTTCTCGAAGGAATAAGTTACGAGCATTAAAAATTGCATAAAAAAAATACATACGAGTGGAATTATGTCTTTTTTTCGTTAGAAATAGTTGTATTACTCGTACTGTTGCACGATACAACACAGCATATAATGTTTGCATCACTAATTTCAATTAAAATGGTTGTAATCAAACCAAGTCATATTCGTGTCGTATCCATAAAATCCAAAGTAACACTGACAGAAGCGACGCCTGGTGGTTAATAGCTAGTAGTAAGAGTACTTAGTCCGCTATGAGACGGGACTAAGTTGCTTGTGGCATCTCCTCTTTGTATTTGTCTCCGTGGCCGGGACCAACGGCTTAACGTGCATTCCGAAGCACGGAATCAACTTTCTTTTCGGACAATCAGGTGGTTCAGCCTGCAATGTCCGAACCAAACTGGGGAAAGTCTCACAAAGAGATTTTTGCTTGACAGTGTCCCCACCGGGAATCGAACCTGGAACCTTCGTAATGAAATCTCGACCACTCGGCCACGGAGGCTGTTGTTAGAAAACAAATAAAAAACCAAACTAAATAACCATATCAGCTCAAATTACACGCCCCCATCGAGGAGCTCGGGTCTAACCTGAATAACAGAAATCAGGCCTTTCCCAAAAATCAAGAAATCTTATTTGACAATGTCCTCCCTGAGATTCGAACTCAGAACTTCCGGATAGATAGCCGAACGCTCTAGCCGCTAGACCATGGAGGTTGTTAAAAATAAAACTGCCTCTGACTTGACTTGACAAGAAACCTTTATCTCCGAAGCTAACTGCTTAACGTGCCTTTCGAGACAGTGAAAACTCACCCTTTGTCCTTGCGAGACGATGCTGTTGATAGCTTTCTGTCCCTCTACTCTTGTCTGAGGGTCTGATGCTGGATGCAGCAGCCATTTGTGAGCTGTCTCCAATCTGAGAGGAAATAAGAGTTAAAGTGAAAAAGAGAGTGGGAGTGAGAATGAGTGTGAGTGAGAATCTCAGCGCTGGTGGGAATAATAATAATAAAGCGAAAAATTAAAAAAAATTATCGATCTTGGAATTTTTTCTTATTTTTTTAGTTTGCCGCCAAAACGAAGTCAGAAAAAAAATACTTACAAATGACCTATTGATACCAAATAAACTGTATTGAGTAGGGAAGAAAATATTTTTATATTTTAAAAAAAATAGAAACTATAAAAAAAGAAGCCGAAAAAAATGTTTTTTTTTTACTTTTCCCATTTTTCTGGACCAAAAACAAGCTTACCAAGTATTATTAAAAAATAAAAAATCATGCATGGGTTAAATATGCGTGTATTACCGCGCCTGCATGGTCTTCCCGCCCTGCTGCTCGGCGGCGCGCACGCCCTCGTTCACGATGGAGTCCACCTCGTTGATCTGGGAGCGCAGGTCTCCAGCCAGGGTCACGGCCTGGAAACCAATAATACTATTTTATTTATTAGGTTTGCCAACAGGTAAACATCTTAAAAGTAGAACAATAATATTTTCTGGTAATAATTTCGAGATGTAGACCCAATTACAGGCAAACAGCATGCACATAGTGTTTTATCAATTCAATGATTCATTTATTTAACGATTATAATTTAACCAATAAAAAAGTGTAATTTAAACTAATTGTGAGTTGTGATCCATTTTCAAAGTAATGAGATTTTTTTTGAATTTACTGAGTGACGTGTTGAAGATATCAGGTGAAGATAGAATGTTGTTGTAATCGCGACAAATTCTAGGTAGCAGGCTGTTGCGTCCCAAATTGGTTCTATAACTTTTAACTCTTAGCCAATGGTGGCTGTTGCAGACTATAGATTATTATCGTTACAGATAACGTCTGTTAACGAAATATCTAATAATTTTAAAGCAGAAAATGAAAAATTTTGTCGATCTTGGACAGGATTCGAACCTGCATCTCCTCGGCTCTCCGGGCCAGAAACAGGCGCATTACTAATAATTATGCCTCCAAGCTCTGTGAAAGGTCGACGAAATTATTTTTTTTGCAGACCACTCTTTACAAATTATTTTTATTTATTTTTTACAAAACAACGCACGCTGAGATTGATGAATGAATGAACGAATTATTGAATGAATATACTAAAACAAAAATGATGACGTTTTGTTAAAAAATTTAGGTATTTTGTCATTCTTCCACAGAACAACTAACGCGTTACTATCACATTACTGAGCCCAATTCACCGAACAATCATCCAAGGATACCAACTAAAAGCCTACAAACCTCTTAAACCTACAAATATCACGCGACACTGGCGAAATACGCCTACATAAGATGTGTCGCCAATCGCCATTAGTTAGGAAGAAGAAAAAAAACTAACGCGTTCTTACGTTCGGATTACCCAAGCAGTCACAAGATTATTTATTTTATTCTAATTGATAGTAGTAATGTTTAGTTTAAACTATCCTGTTTTCTGTGCATTGTATTAATAAATAATAATAAAGATGGACCGACGATTTGATGAAGATTGGTGGATGCAGGCTGAGCAAGAGAAAAAGTTCTGAAGATACTTATGACAACAATGGTTTCATAGTTTACCTTAGATTCCCTGCCACGTCCATACTGTCTTTCATCACACAAGTGATCTCCGTTGATGCCTCCAGATCTGTAAGCAGATGAAATTGTCAGTAATTAAAACAGAATAGGTACGATGTACGCGCGACTGCGGGCGGTATTTCTGTTGCGATACTCCAAACCCCACAGCTGCGGGCAGGGGAAGCATCTGGGATTGGCGGTTTTATTTTATAAATCCAAACTTCTTAGTTTCTGCTATCGAACACTAAAATAATTTTCGCTCTATTTTTAAAATTGGCCGAGTTATAAAGGTTTGAAATTCAAGATTAGACAGAGAGGCACATACCCACTTGTGACGTCATTTGTTAGTAACGCCATATAATCTCCATACAAAAAATCGTTTTTGAAAGAGACAGACATATTGAAACTTTAAAAAATCACTGTAAATTCGTTTTTCAACCGATTCTGTTTTTTTCTTCATGAATCGTCTGCTACTAATCTATATTTTAAAAATAGATCATAAAATATGGTAAAATATGGTAAATTTAGGAACAATCCGATCCCCTATTATGTGCCAGAGTCGAGTAGTAGCGAGTAGTTACCTGACTATCTTTCTGATGGCGTCAGCGTGCGCGGGGTCCAAGTGCTCCGCGGCGCGCTGCGCTGACGTCAGCACGGAGCGCAGCGCGCGCTCGCCCGAGCTGTTGCGGAGCGCGGCCGGGTCCTGGCGACGAACAAGAGGCAGGGTTATTACGACGTTATTTACACTGACACCGGGGTTCGTGAGGTCGGTTGTCAACTTTGCAATACTACCTACACGATGAACAAGACAAAGCCAAAGTTATTTTTTTATTTATCCATTGGATATTGCTACATCACCTAGATTCGTTCATTCGGGCCCGTTCGGTTAGGACATTATTATTTGTACGCTGAATCACCTGATTGTCCGAAAAGAAAGAAGATTCCGTGCTTCGATAAGCACGTTAAGCCGTTGGTCCCGGCTACTATCTAGTCGTTACATGAGCCAAGTCAGTGCCTTTGGCGGCTCTATAACACTGATACCAGGGTTTGTGAGGTCGGTTGTCGACCTTACAACCCACACGATGATGATGATGATGACCTATGATGAAGAAGCTCGACAGTCATCGCATCTTTTGCGTTTTTTTGTTTAGAAACAAGACGTAGTACCTGTTTTGTGATTTTTATTCATGTTTTTGTTATTTATAATTTACTTGTGAACAATAAATTATAAATTAATGAAATAATAAATGCATGTGTTTCTCCAGTCTAAAAAATCTTTACAATATTTTCTAAAACTTTTAACACTAACAATATTTCTATATGCAAAAAAGGAACAGTAAAATGATCTTAATGAAATGAACGCCCCCCCCCCGGGGCTACTGGGCGCTCACATTAAGGAACTCGTGCGCCTGCCCGATCTTGCTGTGTATCTGCGCCTGCAGCGCTGTCAGCACCGCCATGTTGTCTTTCTCTCCGCCGTCTTCCACGTACGAGGTCAACTGCAATACTCTGGAAACAAAAAGGAATCAACGGTTGAGATGTATGATACGTTACGACTATTTTATTTTCAAAATATCGAATTCAGAAAATTACACTCTCAGATTATAACAAACTGTGTGGAACACTAGATCATCAACAGCTCATATACGTCCCCACCTGAATTAGAGCGATTGGGCCTGGCCCAGTGCGGGTTGATCGACTTCACACACAACCTTTGAATTCCTTCGCAGGAGTGTGCAGGTCTCATCACGATGTTTTCCTTCACCGTAAGAGCATCGGATAAACGTACATATGAATGTGGGATGGATGAAGTATGTATTACTGAACGAAGATGTTAGCATAACAGATTGATGAACGAGAATGAGTGAAAGGGATAGAAGGTATGGAGATTTGTCAGGTATAAAGAGGACGTGAAAAACGAAAGAAGAGAAGCCGATTTTAAAATGTGTGAAATAGGGAAAATATTTAGAATAAAACCTTACAGTTGTTTTTGTTCAAGCCCCGTCCCTACATTCGAAAATCGAAAACACATTGGTACGTGGTGGGGATCGAACCTGCATCTCCCGGACGGGAGGCAGCGGCCCTAACTACTAGACCACCGACGCTCTCCAACACACTAAATAGCTATGTAATTTCCCAACCAACTTACACCTATAGTCACACAAACACACTACAACGTTTGTATAGGGAAAAGAAACACCTTACCTGATTATCTCATGTATTTCATCCGCCATTCTTTGTGCTAGATAATTTCTGTTTTCAGCCGCGTCTTCTATGCCCTTTCCACCTGAAATCAAACACATTGTTTATAATAAGTTTAATTAAAAATCCTTTTTAAACAAGCTTTTAAAGCCGTGGAGTGGAGTATCCTTGTTAAGACAAATCCAATGAGCCCAAACACGACTAGGTTGTGGTGTGTATTTAAGGAGTTCCTATGGACACCTTCCGGCTCCATCATGAGACCCTGGACATCACGTATGACTAAAGATCTTGTTAAGACAAATCCAACGAGCCCAAACACGACTAGGTTGTGTTGTGTATTAGAGGAGTTCCTATGGCCACCTTCCATCTCCATCATCAGACCAGCTCCATGGTACCATAATATTGCATTGTCATCGCGGTTACATAAGTGTACCAAATTTCAGCAAGATCCAATGGTAGCAAGTGCTTCAAAATTGAGTTGCAAGATTTTGCCCGAACATAAACCCATATACAGTGCAAGTTAAATAAAAGCTTTTAAAATGGAGCAGATGAGGCCAGGTCCTCGAGTGTGGTAATGAGGTAGCTCCGAGGCTTGTGCTGCCACCTAGTGGACAGTATAGGAAGTGCGTTACCCTCAGTGAGGATGTGGATGTATATCTTCATGGAGCAGATGAGGACCGGAGCCAGGTTCTTGACGCTCTCGAGGCAGCGCGTGAGGGTTTCTGCATGTGGCGGGTGAGTCAGCTCCGAGGCGCGTGCTGCCACCTGGTGGAGAGGATATTATAGCAGATCACGATCGACAAGGAACAATTGGGAACTAAATGGCGCTAAATGCGACTTTCCCCAAATGGACGCAATCCTTACTAATATTATAAACGCGAAAGTTAGTAAGTATGGATGGATGTTTGTTACTCTTTCAAGCAAAAACTACTGAACGCATTGGGATGAAATTTGGAATAGAGATAGTTTGTACCCTGGAATAACATATAGGATACTTTTTACGGGAAAAATTCCTATTCCCACGGTAAAATCTTACACAACGCGAGCGTAGTTACTAAAAGGCGCCACCTAAGCATGCACCTAAAACGCGTTTATTCGTCAACAAAATATGTCAAATGGATTATTTGTTGTTTTATCATCCAATAGCGTTCATACTCTTGGGGCGCCA
This sequence comes from Carpatolechia fugitivella, assembly GCA_951230895.1. Classification (NCBI taxonomy): domain Eukaryota; kingdom Metazoa; phylum Arthropoda; class Insecta; order Lepidoptera; family Gelechiidae; genus Carpatolechia; species Carpatolechia fugitivella. The sequence goes on along the minus strand of OX579668.1, from coordinate 976,416 downwards.
TTTAATTTCAGTTTGGATAAAAAAAAACGCCTCTTATCTACATAGACATAGACAACTTGACTATACTTAAGTTAACTTTTTTTTAGTATCTGCCAATAAACATCCTTTGATTTTATTTTTAATTTTAGTTTTTTTTCTCATACTGAACAAGCAGGCGGCGTACAGTTATCCTGCCGATGGGTTTCATTTCAAACCGAACAAGTGTGGTATTTTCAATATGAATTGACTAATTATACACAGGCATAACTTACTCAAAACACAAATAAAAATAAAAACAAACCCGGAACAGATGTTCACTGCTCGGTCGGGCATCAAACTTCGAACCTTTCCAGAAAACGCAAAATAGCTAGTAACTCAACTCTACTTTTCGTCAAACTATATTAATTGACCGAGCGAGCGAAGGGTCTCCGTTTCAGCTTGGATAAAATTGCTTTTGTATGTCTATCTGTCTGTCCATCTGTCTGTTTGTTGCATTCTACAAGTCGCGTTTCTCAATCGATTCTCGTGAAATTCTGTGACCAGGTTCGATATAAATTAATATATTTTTTTTGTCAAGTCAGTTTTTGTTATTTTTTTTTAATGACGGAGTTGAGGGGGTTGCCAGCTTACAAGGTCTACCTCTAGCAGGTCTATTTTCTTCTAGCAGGTCACATTTCTCAACCAATAAAAAAAATACAATAAAAAATAATAATAAATAAAAAAAAAAAAAGTTGAGATAAATACATTTCAAGGTGTCGGAGATGTTTATGGACAAAAAATAAAAATAAATATTAGGAGATATACAGACTCGCGATGTCTACAGCTCACAGTCACTACTTTTTTATTAATTAATATGTAATTAGTTATCTTTCTTACCTCTCTAGCGGCTCTGGACAGCGCGGGTGAAATATCCCTCAAAAACTGCACTAGGTCCTCCATAGTGTCAATGACCTCGGCCACGCCCAGATAATCTAGCACCTACAACAACACTAGCATCAGTCTAATCTAGCTTATTAACTAGCATATTACCATACACACATGGCACTTTAATTCTCTTGGATTTCATTTATGATCATCTATGTATGTTTTCATTCAAATCATTGTCGAGCCAGGAATCAATCCCGACATCTCTGCGGTGAAGGACTAACAGTCGTTAATCTATTTGATAATTTATAAGGGTTTCGTTTTTGGCTTGCAAAATGGCTTGTAAAATTATAAGTTTTATAGGCAAAAAGAAATTCTGTAGGCGGTTTAAAGGTGGTAAATTGGTAAGCCAGTTTCTGGGCAGCAAAAAAACTAGATTGATCAGCAAGTAAATACAATATAAAGTAAACAAGCAAAATAAATAAAAACCTCTGGCAGTAACCAACCTTTTTGCATTCTTTAACGATTTTCCTAACTTCTGACTCGTCGAAACACAAAAGTAGACCTGATGTTCCTTGAAGAATGCCTCTCGATCCTTCAATCAGTTTTTTCCTGTAAAAGATCATCATCATCATCGTGTGGGTCGACAACCAACCTCACAAACCCAGGTGTCAGTGTTATAGAGCCGCCAAAGGCCACTGACTTGACTCGTGTAACGACTAGCCACTAGATAGTAGCCGGGACCAACGGATTAACCTGCCTTCAAAAGCACGGAATCATCTTTCTTTTCGGACAATCAGGTGATTCAACCAACAATGTCCTAACCAAACTGGGGAAAGTCACACAAAGATATTTTTGCTTGACAGTGTCCCCACCGGGAATCGAACCCTGTAAAAGGTAAAATTATTTAAAATCATGAATGTTATTGATGTCACATATCCACCCCATAGGATTTTTATAACAGCGACGTTCCAACCCATTAGGGTTCCAGAATTAACTGTGAGCTATGCTCGGAGTCTCACAACGTGATCGAATCAGAAATGAGGAGATAACGTAGAAAGACAAATATCATCGACATAATACTGGTGTCGACGGTGCTAGTTGTAGTACGCTTTCGAAGCACAGGGTCGCGGGTTCGATTCCGCCCAGGGCAAACATTCGTTGATGAGCACTTGTGTCTGGATGTTCTTTATCTGTATAAGTATGTATTTATCTATTTATGTAATGTATATCAGCAGTCTAATACCCATAGTACAAGCTCTGTTTAGTTTGGGATCAGATAGCCGTGTGTGAAGATGTCCCCACATATATCTCTCAGGATGAGTAAGTTCAAGTGGCAATAGACAGGTCATATATATTAGTTTGAAAGCCTCCTACAAGGATGACTTGGCGAAAGTTGCTGGGCGCCAGTGAATGCAAGTAGCGCGGGACCGTTTACGTGGGGGTGGCCTATGTTCAGTTGTGGAGGTTTTCCATCTGAGATGATAATCTTGTATTATCTTATTTAGCCTAGACTGTCCCACTGCTGGGCAAAGGCCTCCCTCTTCTTCTTCCATCCTTCCCTATCCAGGGCTTCCTCATCCCAACTCTTTGAAAAAGAGTCAATCTCATCCCGCTATCTCCTACGAGGCCGTCCACGTCTCCGCCTATCTCTTTGTGGGCTCCAGATGGTCGTTTGTTTTGCCCATAGGTCTAGTGGCATGCGGCGACGTGTCCGGCCCAGTCCCACTTTAGCTTGGCGGCTACATGCGGGGCGTCGGCGATTTGAGTTTTGGAACGCAGCATGATGTTTCTGACTCGATCGGTCAGTTTCAGACCCAGCATGCTGCGCTCCATGGCTCGTTGACATACAGAGAGCCTGGACCTCTGATGTTCCGTCAAAGACCAAGTTTGTGCACCGTAAGTGAGGATCGGGAGAATGCAGCTGTCCATAACTTTAGATGATAATGATGAACCTTTATACCTGGCGGGTCCAGAATAAGGGTCGGCTCGGAGCATGTCTGACGCCTGTTGGAGAAGCGTGGCGGCAGTCTCCACTCGATGCAGGGCGCTCGGCATGTCTTGACGCAGGATGACGTCATCTGAGGACTCGATGGTCTCGTGGCCGACCTGGAAAAAGAAGAATGGTTTTGAAATTACCTAAGCAATTTTTTTACTGTTTGCGCGGAAATGTTGCTAAATGATGCGCTTTCCAAAAACATTTAAACAATGCTGACGTGTGCTGGAACAAGGTAAAATTAGTCTAAATTGGTATTGCTAATTCCGATTATGATTAGCAATCAGTCATTTATTTATATAAAAAAAGTAAGCGCAAATGGACTCGGCCCAATTCTATGTAGTAAACTAAGGAAAAGAAAAGAATAATACGATATAAATATGGTAAAAGAAAAATTAACATGGTATAATAGTTAATCCGGTTGGCTGGAAGAAGTTGCTATAACAGCTAGCTCATATACGTCCCCATCGAGGGGCTCGGCTCGAGCCTACCCTGAATTAGGGCGATTAGACCTTAGTCAACCACGCTGGCCCAGTGCGGGTTGGTCGACTTCACACACAACCCTTGAATTTCTTCGCAGGAATGTGCAGGTTTCATCACGATGTTTTCCTTTACCGTAAGAGCGTCGACGTACATATGAATTCGAATTCGAAAACACATTGGTACGTGGTGGGGATCGAACCCGCATCTCCCGAACGAGAGGCAGCGGCCCTAACCACTAGACCACCGAGACTCTTATCTATCTCTATCGATGGTGTAATAAAGTTCATTCATTCAAATGAACGTAAAATAAAATCATGTTATTTATCGTAGCCAGTTACAACATTTAGCCAATGCCAATGGCCTGGCGACAACATTCTCAATTTGTTATGCTTGTTTTGAGATAACTAAGTCCGTATTAGTCATTAATTTATTCTTCACTGCGTTATTCAGATGGCACCAATAGGGGATCGGACTACTTTATTTTATTTTATTTTATAAATCCAAACTTCTTAGTTTCTGCTATCGAACACTAAAAGAATTTTTGCTCTATCTTTAAAATTGACCGAGTTATAAAGGTTTGAAATTCAAGATTAGACAGCGAGGCACATACCCACTTGTGACGTCATTTGTTAGTAACGTCATATAATCTCCATACAAAAACCGTTTTTGAAAGAGACAGACATATTGAAACTTTAAACAATCACTGTAAATTCGTTTTTCAACCGATTCTGTTATTTCTTCGCGAATCGTCTGCTACTAATCTATATTTTAAAAATAATTCATAAAATATGGTAAATTCATAAAATATGGTGAACAGTCCGATCCCCTATTATAGCCTATTGGACCAAAACAGGCAACAAAACGAACTAAATTATCATATGCAACAGATCACTGTATGCATCTTAATTAATTTATAGTAATAGCACTGTGATAAATATTATCATCATTTTTTTATCCAAAAGACGTCCACTGTTGGACAAACCTCCCCAAGTATCTCCAGTGGCCGGCCCTGTTTGGCCCGCATACGGCGGCTTCCTGACAAAGGCCTTAGGCCCGGTTTCCACCAAAGCGCAGAGGAGAGGAGATGTGTTTGAATAATCAGATTTCGTTATTGAAGCTAAGCGGAGGAGATGTGGAAATAACGAAATCTGATTGGTTATTCAAACACATCTTCTCTCCTCTCCGCTTTGGTGGAAACCGGGCCTTAATCTACTCGTACTAAATAATATTAGGTATAACTAAATCATTAATTTAATGCAGAAGTGCATTCTTGGAAACATATATTTATCTACGAGCTATGAAGTCTAAATAGAAGTGAAGATATATAGATATATAGAGGAGTATTCTAAAGAAGCTCACCTTGACGAGGTTATTGACGGCGAGCGACACGGCTTGCACCGGCCGCGCCAGGTCTGGCATCGCGTTGCCATCTTCAGCTTCTTCGTGGAGGATCACGAGCCTGGAGACCTGGAAGCAGAAAGCAACATCATCGTTAGTAAATAAGTACAACTTTGCATAAATATCTGAAAGAGGTAAGAAACGACGCAAGTCTCAGAATTCTCTTTTATTTGCTAAATAGGATATATCTGATTTTGACGAGAGCTTTAATAGCTAGCCTCTATACCAATATGCCCCAAACGAACTACTAAGTATTTATTTGTAATTCTTTAACTCTTGTATGTTGATTTGTCAATAAATAAGCGACAAGGATGCTACCTACCGTCAACTTTAGGACCCATTTGTCTTGGACGAAAATATCTTGTTTGGAACATCAAACTTATTCAATCACTTCAGTAATATTCACCATGTCTTCAAAACATAAACAAACTACCAACAAGATGGGAGAATATAACATGGATAATATTCTTTTAAGAGCAAATTGTTCTAACTTTTTTAAATAGTTTAAATCATATTTATTCTAATTTTATTAATATCAATTACAGCAGCGCCCTGGTTTGTTAGAAATACTGAAATCCATGAACATCTTGAACCAGTACCAACAATTAAAGAATAAGTGAAAAACTACCGTGAAAAATATAAAATCCGCCTTGAACTACACAAGAATCAACTTGCTAAAGGCCTGTTGAATACTGAGGAAGACATAGCTCGTCTAAAAAGATGGCGAATTCTGGAATTGGATCAAAAGCATTGACCTTTTACACATGGCAGGCATGATGCCTAATGGGGTGTCACCTGTGAACGTTACTATCTACATCACCACATCTGATTATGGCTGTCACTCGGCCGATTGCAGATAAAACAGAAAAAAAAAAATATTAATACATGCGCGCGCATATACAACGTGTTACAAAAAATACCAAAAAAAAGAATATTTTTATCAAAGGCATTTAATTAAAGTTTTCCCATCTCTAGTGAACAGCTGTGTCAAAGAATATTCGGACCAGATATGTAATTTTAGGTCAATGTGCCTATTTTTACCGCTATGGTTAAAAATGTTTACGTACTACTTGTACCATAATATTCACATTAGAACAATTAATTTCAAAATGAAAAAACCACAAATAAATAAAAAAAGCTTTGTTAAATAATTGTTATGAAATAATAAATTAATGAAATGATGAACTAAATATTTCAAAATAATATTTATGTTTGTAAATACGTAAACAAGATAATTAAGGCAAAAAAGAAAATGTTTTCTAACATAAATTGATTCAAGTACATCTCTTTTAAAATTATAGGCACGAATGGTATTTGTACACCATTGTCCGTTCTGAGAATCGATAGTCTATATTTTAGATGTCAAATGACACTAGAGATGGGAAAATTTTGATTAAATACCTGTGATGAAGAATATTCTTTTTTTTGGTATTATTTGTAACACGTTGTATATTAACACGTATTTAATTAATAAACACTAAGATATAAAAATCTTGAATCTAATTATTAAATTAAAACTATGTACTTATAAAGATAAAACTGTAGAAAGATTACAATTTGTGCACAATTCTAATACCTGAAATTAATTTGTATTACTCTTTACACGACTTCTGACTGAAAAAGGAGTGTAATGTGTTTAGGGTTCACATATGTAATGTATGATAGTTTATTTATTGCACCTAGAATTCTTATATTAGCCCGATTGACATAGCCTAATATATATTGGCAGAGCAATTTTTAAGGATAGGAGTTTTAAGATAAGACTAAGTTAAGTTTCTATGATCTGTTCTGTGGAGATGAACCTATTCTTTTTATGATCTAGGTAATGTGAACGAACGATGGTTTCAATGAATACCCTCTAACTAAAGGTTTTCCTGTTTCAGCTACAACAGCGCAAGCAGTGCTACCTTGTGCAACTGACGGACGTTCGTCATATCAATATTTCGAGTTTGACCGTAAGCACCGTTCAAATGCAAATTCCAATAATCAACCTCTTTGTATTTAACTATGAAAATCGGATGCAACTAATCTGGGAATTTTGAGAAAGAAACATATTAAGAAAGTGGAATTTTGAGAAAACTTTTTTTTAACGTAGGTTGTTTTGTTAATGGGACATTATCCGCCTAAATCTATTTTTTAATACGACACACTAAAAGAGACTTTACAGGACAACTTTAATCTACCTTATTAACGTTATCAATGCGCCAGAAGCGCCGACACAACTTTCTCTTGCACAATGGCGCGTTTTACCCACGATAAGAAACCTTGGCATTTAGACACTCTATTCACAAGAGATGTGTATTCTCTCATACATTATTTCTCAAGATACCTAATTGCATACTTTCAGTATTTAATGTAAGAGTTAACGATTGGTGTTGTTTTATTTGATGATGACAATAGTATAAATATATTTTATTAATGAACGATATGATTGGTATTTCGCTACGGGATAAAATCCGAAACGAAATCATCCGGCAGAGGTTTCTTCTGGCCGTTCTTCTCCACAGAGGGCGTACACTGGTAGTGAACGTGCCATCCATGATAGCTTTGACGTCGAAAAATGATTTGTAAAAATCTAAATTCGAATAAAAAAAATTGATTTTTTGATTTTTTATTTTGAGGACCAAGGTGGTTGCGATATCGTCCTGAAGTGTAGCAAGCTGAAGTGGCAGTGGGCTGGTTCTCGAATGGAAACCACGTCTCGAGAAACGTAGTGTGGGACGCCCCCCTGCCAGGTGGACTGATGACATGAGGAAGGTCGTTGGTGGTGCCTGGATGAGGAAAGCGGGTGATCGTGCGCTTTGGCGTGCCCTTGGGGAGGCCTACGTCCAGCTGTGGACTGCAATAGGCTGATTGATTGATTGATTGAACGATACGTGATTTTTATACATTATTATTTATTTAAAACGGAAACACGTAAAAATGGGTACGCCGAGCAGCTCACCTTGCGGGTGCTGGTGAGTGACGCGCCGGCCTCCCTGAAGAAGATCCTCGTACAGGATCGAAACGTTGGAAGACAAAGTTTCCATTTTAACGTGATCCGTTTTAAATAAATCATCAACATCATCATCAACGGCCCGTTACAGTCTACTGCTGGACTATGAGCCTCCTCCACTCAAGTGTTTGGTTTTCCCATAATCTCCACGCTTGGCAGGCGGGTTGGAGATCGCTACTGTATCAGAGAGCGCTGCTGCCCGTTCCCTGTTCAATGTGTGGTCCCTAAGTAAATAATAATGTATAAATATAAATAAAAAACTATAGATAACTCTGTCTCTGTAATCCAGTATAGTATAGTCCGAGTCGTTAATTAATGAATCTCCTATCAGTAAAAAAAATATCATGAAAAAGCTTAACCTATAATACTGAACATATTGTTACTTCTCATAAATAAATAAATAAATAAATAAATAAATAAAAACAGTCGGTCAGCCTTTTCCTTTTTATGCAAACGAAAAGTGGTTCTGTTTCGTTAGGCTTAAACTTCCAACTGACACACTTTGCGTTATTTACAATTGTGAGTAAGTAGTAAGAAGAAACGAAACGAAAAAGAAACTTATAATTAGTTTTTCTTTTCATTCTATACGACTATAACAAATAAATATTGATGTAGACCATACGCATTGATCACCGCTATATGTGGTAAGCGCACGCAACCGCCTCGCCTAATTAGTCCGGCGCGCGCGCTCATTCATAGTTTTTTGTTCACTGTGCACACCGGACGCCCTTCAATGATGTTACAAGTTGAGCAGTATAATCAATGACGTCAGATTGTTTTAGTGTTGTGACGCGAGTTTTTTAGGGTTCCGTAGTCAAAAAGGAACCCTTGTAGTTTCGCCATGTCCGTCTGTTTGTCTGTCTGCGGCTTAGAGAGAGAGATTCTTAGTAATAGAAGGCTGTAATTTGGCATAGATATACAGCATGATATTGCAATTCCTAACAGAATATAATGTTTAGACCATCATACATAAGCAACAACTTTTCCCAAGCAACATGAGTTGAAAACCCCCAAAAAAATTTCGACCTCATATACAAATTAGTAAAGTTGATTGTGTATTTTGTATGAAACGTCGATTTTTTTTGGGGGTTTTCAACCCATGTTCCTTGGGAAAAGTTGTTGCTTATGTATGATGGTCTAAACACAAAGCTAAAGAATAAAATCTTCAAAAAAATTATATTTTATGGTTTCTCTGGTTAGTCTTCGTTCGTCATATCTCCCTATGCTGCTGTGCCGAGTAAAACTAATAGGTCGTGTCGCCCTAAAGACCCAGCTGGCGAGGGTGGGGCTGCGGAAAAAGGGCGCACCTTCCGACTCAACCCTCAACTTTCAACCTTGATGTCGCGAATTTTTATATGTACAGATATTGGGAAAAACAGACTTAAGGCTAACTTAAAGTGATTTAGTTTAGTGCATAGTATCTTACGAAATGAATAGTTTATTAACTTTTGGATGTTACATCTCTTAGTTTCGTCATTACATTTTTTGGGTGAGTTCACTACACGATGTGCGGAGCGGACTCTGTGGAGAAGAACTCACCGAAGAAACTCCACACATGCGTCGCATCTTTTGCGTAAATAATAATACCTATAGTCATATACAAAATTCATGCATACTGAAATAGCCTGTCATTCAAGAAATCTATTCCCATGTATATCTGTCCTCAAAGTAGCGAGTACAAAACACTAAAAATGAACTCTCCTAAAGACTAAGTTAATGTAAACCTGTCTCTACATTGACTTACGTAATACACTTAAGAAGGATAGGGGTTTAAAAATGGAAGAAAGGTGTCGAATAATAGACTCATCGAAACGGTTTGTGATATGTAATGGTATTGAATTTGAATGTGGATGGATATGTTGGGAGAGGACGACCAAAGAAAAGATGGATGGATTGTGTAAAAGATGATATGTGCAGGAGGGATGTGAGTGTTGAAATGACGGCTGATAGGGATGAATGGAGGAAGAAAACGTACTGCGCCGACCCCAAATGATGGGATAAGGGCAAGCGAATGAATGATATGTAATGTACGTTGGCACCTTAGCAATCGAATCTACTTCAAATGTATTACATCAGGTTTTCTTACACAGTTTTCCTGCACATAATAGAGCTTTATACATATATACCTATGGATTCAAAAACACATACAACCTGTGGATTGAACCCCGCTTCCCCCGAACAGAAGGCTATTACCCTAGCCACTATACCACCGACGCTCGGCTATCCTAATCCAATATCACTTTTCAAAACATTCCATAAATTACGCATTTCTGCTCTTCATCAAATGGGAATCCAAACGCCAATTTGACGAGCTGATTTACGATCGCGTTTAGACGGTTTGGACCGATTCTATTTCTGCATTGACGTCACACAATCTCAAATGTCAAGCCGGGCTATTCTGTCAGCAGGTTTACACTTTGCTACAAGCCGCTGTTCCAAGCTTGTAGGTCAGGGCCGAAAGCAAACAAGGCCGGGAATATTATAACGCGCTTCGAGTTACAAACTGTGGTAAATATTACGAAGAAAAATCATAATAAATTAACGGGAAATTATAGAAAATTAACTATGAGTCCGATACAAACTTCTGAGAAAAATTTAATGAGCCGTACACCTTACATAAGTAGCAAAGCTCTAGAAAATACGTCGAAAAACGGGATAGACCGACGTAATGAGCTAGACGCATGACGCGGACTCATTAGAAGTACTTAATTTAGAGTATTGCTACTTAATTTAGAGTAATTCGTCGACTCATTATAAAGAGAGACTTACCCCAGCGCCCCCCCCACTTTTTTCTCAGACTCATGTTTTCATAAATGAAGTAGAGAATTTAGGTCATCATAGAGCAAGTCTCAGCTAAATAATTTAACAATAAAGTTGAAATGCTCTCAGACCAATAAGCGTCACTTTTGACTTGACTTTTCTTTAAGTTGGTCGCCTTTTAGTAGATCTATAATATTGACCATGATTTTTGCAGTAGAGCTACAAACCTTTTAATTAACACCATATGTCTAATCGTGTTTATGAGTAATGAAAGAATTACGAAGAACATTTGAGAACAGTCGTAAAATTTCAGTTTTTTGGTTTCTAATGCTTTACATCCCGCCTGAATTGAGCAACTGACAGCTCTAAATGTTTTATGCAAATAAATATTCATTTTTATTCATTCATTCATTTCATTCATTCATAAAAATTGAAGAAAGAAAGCAGTCTTCAATCAAAGTAACATTCTACGGAATCATTTTTAGGGTTCCGTAGCCAAATGGCAAAAAACGGAACCCTTATGGATTCGTCATGTCTGTCTGTCTGTCTGTCCGTCCGTATGTCACAGCCACTTTTTTCGGAAACTATAAGAACTATACTGTTGAAACTTGGCAAGTAGATGTATTCTGTGAACCGCATTAAGATTTTGATACAAAAATAGAAAAAGAACAATAAATTTTGGGGGTTCCCCATACATAGAACTGAAACTCAAAAATTTTTTTTTCGTCAAACCCATACGTATGGGGTGTCTATGGATAGGTCTTCAAAAATGATATTGAGGTTTTTAATACCATTTTTTTCTAAACTGAATAGTTTGCGCGAGAGACACTTCCAAAGTGGTAAAATGTGTGTGTCCCCCCCTGTAACTTCTAAAATAAGAGAATGATAAAACTAAAAAAAATATATGATGTACATTACCATAGAAACTTTCAACGAAAATTGGTTTGAACGAGATCCAGTAAGTAGTTTTTTTTTTAATACGTCATAAATCGTAAACCGCGGCTACTATCTAGTCGTTTCACGAGCCAAGTCAGTGGAATTAAAAAAATACACTATTATTAAAACATCGATCAAAGTTACAACGAACTACAAAGAACTTTTATGTTACTTGCTGCTACGGAACCCTTCATGGGCGAGTCCGTCTAGCACTTGGCCGCTTTTTTGACATCAAAGTTACTCATAGCTTTAAGGCGCTAATAATAAAATAAGATGTAAATCTCCCGAAATCCTGATCCTTTTAAAAAAGGTTAAAAGAACTGACATGCTAATTTGAAGTAATGATATACATATTATACTGCAAGAATCAGCACAGTATCGGATTATGTAATAATTTCACCTTCTAAGTCCACGGCCTGCGTAGGCGCCGACCATATGGCGGCAATATCTGAACAGCTTTATAATAAATACCACAGAGATAATACTTACGATTATGGCAGACTAGAGGTAAAAATCAATGACGAGAAAATTGTAAGCAAATAAGTTTAAAATAAAAAATAAAGTTGCCCTTGTCTTTCATCATAGAACACATCACAGTTGCAGTTATATTTGAACAGGAAATGAAAACCAGGCTAGAAACACATAGAGTAAGTTAGCCTTATTTTTATTTACCTCAGCAATAAGGCCGCCACTTTTATTTTGAACTGTATTTTTTCTGTGTTTCATTTGTGTTATAAAGTGTAATATTATATTTAAGAATAAGAAAACATTCAAGAAAAGAATAATAATCACACTAATATTATAAATTTGAAAATATATTTGGATGTTTAGATGTTTGAATGTTTGTTCCGCTTTCACGCCTAAACTACTAGACAGATTTGGACGAAATTTGGAATGAAGATAGTTTGTAGCCTGGATTAAGATATAGGATACTTTTTACCGGGAAAAGTCTTATTCCTACTGAAAAATCTTACATAGCGCGCGCGAAGCCGCGGGCGGACCGCTAGTAATTTATTTATTTGATGCAGGGTAGGTGTAGCGTAGATTTTGGGTAGGTGTAGAGTAGTGAGCGTCAAAAAGGCTGGTTGTCTGTGGCGGTGGTCTATGAGAGTTGATTCGATAATTGCTACATAATTGCTTATATTTGCTACATATCCTACTAATATTATAAATGCGAAAGTTTGGATGTTTGGATGTTTGTTGCCGAATCACGCTTTAACCACTGGACGGATCGGGATGAAACTTGGCACACATATAAGTTAGGTCCTGGAATAGGACATAGGCTACTTTTTACAGCGGGAAAACACTACATTCCTACGGGAAAACTCATTAAACGCGGGTGAAACCGCGGGCGGAAAGCTAGTAATAAATAATTGCTATAGGATATATATTTAGAAATAAGAATTTTTTTTGACCAGCTATCCTGACGTAGATACATCACGTAGACACGAAGAGTAGGGTAGAGGTGAAAAATGACAGGACAACGTCAGCCGGGTCAGCCGCTAGTTTCAGATAAAAATAAATACAAAATCTAGCGTTAGGCCCGGTCTCCACCAGAGCGGAGAGGAGAGGAGATTTGTGTTCGAATAACCACTCAGATTTCGTTATTGAAGCTAAGCTGAGGAGATGTGGAAATAAATAATATTTATAAGGCCCGGTTTCCACCAGAGCGGAGAGGAGAGGAGATTTGTGTTCGAATAACCACTCAGATTTCGTTATTGAAGCTAAGCTGAGAGATAAGGCCCGGTTTCCACTAAAGCGGAGAGGAGAGGAGATGTGTTTGAAAAACCAATCAGATTTCTTTATTTTATTTCCACATCTCCTCTAAGCTTAGCGAAGCGATAGTCTTTCTTTATCTGCCAGTCGGAATCGCATATAATATCTGGACAATGTTTTATAGGTATACTTACGTTGTAATATTCGCCACATTAGGATATTCGTGTTTTATTGATGGTGTGGTAGCGAGGTAGCGATGATGACGACATAGTATTATCAGTGAAATAACGTGGGTGCACGAAGCGCTTAATTTAGAGCGGAGTTAGCAAACTAGAAGTTGTGAAAGTTTATTGTTGTCAAAGTATAATGTAGGATAGCCTATTTCCTACATATACTCTGAGTCGAGAATAAAAATAAAAGAAATCCTGTTCTCGTCTTTTGACTCTCGGAAAACGGGACACTTGTAAATCTACCTGCTACTGAAAGAAATTCAAAGGTTGTGTGTAAAGAAAGACTAACGCAAGACGTCTCGGGGACGCCCCCCTGCCAGGTGGACTGATGACCTGAGGAAGGTCGCTGATGGTGGCTGGATGAGGAAAGCGGGTGATCGTGCGCTTTGGCGTGCCCAAGGGGAGGCACACGTCCAGCAATGGACTGCAATTAGGCTGATTGATTGATTGATTTATGTAAAGTCGACTAACCCGCACTGGGTCAGCATGATCGACTAAGGCCTGATCGCCCATATTCAGGTCAGGTTCGCAGACTCGAGCCCCTGGGTGGGGACGTATTAAAACTGATAACAAATACCGTATTGGCAAAGATTATTTATAATAGTTACCAAGTCAATTTGCTCTACCTTTGTAGAGTGATTCAATAGGTGTAATAAAGTTGGGCTTGAGCCAAGACACATACTGTTAGTTGTTGAACTGGCGAATATAGCTGTGTTATTTTGACGGCTAGGTATCACGCTGTCGCTCTTCAATTATATTTGGCTATATTTAATACAAATATTGGCGTCTGTATTTCCGAGCACATATAATTCGACTGTCTTTAAAGCCAGAGTGAATAGGCTCCTTCTGGGTAAGCTCGCTACATCGTAGATCCCATCCCTACTCTCGGGCTGGATCGGGGTCAAGAGCAAAGCCATATAATATTTATTAAAAAAAAAGTAGTACATAGCAAAGGGAACTATTTTTTTTTTAAAAGGTACATGCTGGCTTTTGTATGGCTATACACTTGAATTCAAACAAAAGGAGAAACGATTACAAATACTATTGCAGCTTCGATAATATTTGCGAATATCAAGCGCAGGGCCTTACAAGTGGCATCAGCTGACACTGGATAGCCACAAACAGAGTGGCCACTCTTTGCAAACAAAGAGGGCATTTACAGGGCAATGTACGTATATGTATAGGTACATAATATAACAAGTAACTTAACTCATCGTATCATAGATTATTATTCTTACAGATTACTTCTATTAACGAAATATGTATCTCATTCATTTTCTGCTTTATAATTTATTCATCATCATCGTGTGAGTCGTAAGGTCGACAACCGACCTCACAAACCCTGGTGTCAGTGTTATAGAGCCTAGATAGTAACCGGGATCAACTTAACGTACCTTCCGAAGCACGGAATCATCTTTCTTTTCGGACAATAGGTGATTCAGCCTACAATGTCCTAACCTAACCAAACTAGGAAAAATTTTTGGCCTCTCCATACAAAGTGAGACTCTCGACCGACCCATTTTGTATGGAGAGACCAAAAATTTTTTTGTCACAGGAATTTTATTTATCGTGAAAAGTTGTTCAGTTTGACGGGTACTATCACTACACGGCGGGAACAAAACGATGTAAATTTCATGCTGTATACATCCTTGGTGCAATCTGTCTTACGTATTTTATACCAGTCTGGGGAGGTGCCGCAAAAACTCGTTTTTTAGATCTTGAACGTGCACAACGCGCTTTGATTAAGGTTATATATTTTTTAAAAAGACGTTATCCGACAGAAGCCCTGTATCAACTAAGTGACCTCCTTTCTGTTAGGCAGTTATACATTCTGCGCATTATACTTAAAAAACATATAAGCCTACCATATGACACAAACTATAATAGTAGTAAAAAACGTAGGATAGGTAAGGTAGCTGATACAGTTTTAATGAAAACAAAGTTTGCATGCTCTCAATTTGAAAATAGGTCGGCAGTTTTATATAATAAGATAAATAAAGAATTAAATATTTACCCTAAACAACTTGGAGAGTGTAAAACTATGCTTTTAAAATGGTTAAAGTTAAAAAAATACGACTATATAGAAAATTTGCTACACTATATTAGATAGTAAAAAAAAAATGTTTTGGCTGTTATTATTAATTTCTTTTTTTTTTTGTTAAAACATACTGTGTTTGTTTATTTTTGTAATACATTTTTCTATTTGTAAGGAAGAGCGGAGCCTCCCAACACAGACATATTTGCTTAAGGGGCTAGTCCGGGAATTTTCAAGATTTTTGTTGAATCAGATCTCATTATCTACGTCAGTAAATGTATTGATTTTCTAAAATATGTTATTGGACTCTATTATCTACGCTTACACTAAGACCAAAACATGTTTGGTAAAAATCTTCTCGATACAAATGTTATCCAAAGCAGCGTCTTCGATTCTCGTTACTTGAATCTGAGAGGTAAATGGTAATTTATTGGTCGCCGAAATTTAGTTACAAGATAGGTCTCCGACTGCTTTGTTTTTCGCAAGCAATTTACAAATCAAATTAGTACTTTTTATATAAACTGAGAAAGTAAATTTGGCACTTACGCCATTTACTTGGAGCGCGCGACCATTATTTCTTTCTCTGTTAAACACGTGCGGAGAAGCTTAGCGTCATCACTTTCCTTTCTTGAGCTCAGTCGCCCATGATCTTTGCCGACGACGGATGTGCGCTCGGTGGCGCTCCAAGCCGCCCGGCTCACGAAATAATTTTATTTGGAGAAGACGTACTATGAGTAGGTCCGTCACATCCGTCCGTCCGATCCGTTACATTGACAATATTTCTAAATCGATTTTTAATTAAATAAATATAGGTTGGGTCCATACCAGCTGCTTGTATACTTAGTAAGGTTTAGTCAAGTTTGTGATACTATCACTTTCAAGGTCGACACTAATAATACGAGTACACTACGCAAAGGGTATATGTGTATGTACAGTGGACGGCACATCATACATTTGTTTTTTCAAATTAGATGTTATTACTATACTACCTAGTTACAGATGTCGATCATTTTATTTTTCTAGTACAACACAGGCAGGCGCGAGAGGAATAGTTAGGTAGTTCTATTCTTCAACCATATGCGGTTTTTTAGAATTATTTTTATTGTATTAGGTAGGTAAGATATAATTTATTTATTGATTCAAAAGTAAAGTTTGCATACTCGTTACGTAATTTTATAGCCTATACCTAGCTTACAAAAAACCAGCCAAGTGTGTGCGGGGCCAAGTCTTACTTCCAGTCAAAGGATTATATCCCTCACGGGGGAACAACTAAGGATTTTTCCCGCTGTCCCCCAGTATGTTCACTCGAAAAAAAAAAAACACGGGACAGTGGGAATAAATATTTCCGTTCTCCCATGTTACATATTATAATTATAAAATGAATGATTGATTTACGAGTATTTTTATTCAAATGATATTTTGGATGAGTAATAATTATTTATAAAAAAATAATTATAATATTGAACAAAATGAACTCATATATTTTTAACTGACAGTTTATTATTTTGTTAGTGCTCTGATTACGAAACTAAAACTTGGGTTAGTGGACTATTCCATTAAGAAAACAACAATTTTTTTTTCTATGAGTTAATGGGTTTGATGAAACTCGGTTAAGAGCACTATTTTGCCAAGGAAACAATGAGGCAATGTTAAAAATAAAAAAAAAACCAAGAATCTTAGTTTTTATGACAAAATAGAACCTCTAATAAATATAAGGAAATATTGTCACACTTTAGAAATTCTAAAATACTTAGCTTTGCCGTGACAAATCAAAACTACAACATGTCAACGTCTTAGCAAAATAACGTAAAACCTCTCGTGTGGTAGTAATCGGCCCATGAAACTGAACAACTTTCGTTCCAAAACTTTTTTAAACTCGTATTTTTTTCAAACAAGGTGATCAGCTGATCGAGTTAATTTGTATGAAAGTTTAAAAACATTTATTGACGGTACTTAGGTGTCACGTGGGATCGATCTCTGACATAAAGAGAGAACTGCCGCAAGCTTAAGAGTAAAGTTGGTGCCCGGAACAACATCCTGAGACGCCTTACCACACCCGCTGGGGAGCCAGCGTACGCGTTCTTCGAACGAGTTGTCTTGCTCTCGCTTACTCAGCAGGCGAATATTCGACTCCAGTTTGGGTTTGTTTAGCCCATGCGAGAAATGTGGACACGGCTCTCCACGAATCATGACGTATAGTCACGGGCACCCTGAAACCGACACCACTGAGAAAGCTTTACTCCATGGCAGGAATTGTTCCACCCAGCGTGGGACGTGAGGTCGCTTGCGATATTGAAAGAGCGAAACAGTCTCAAGACAGCAGGCACCTCCTTTACGGCACAACCCTCCTCTTGCCCGTCTCAAGAGTCGCCGCAGCTTCCTCAAGAACTCCACACCCATCGAAAAAGACCCACTTTTAGCACGTAAACATCCTATCAGATCCTCTTAACACATTATTACAATTTTTACGAACGAAAACGTTATATTTTTATTACTAGCGAATCGCGATGCACAGGACTGTCCATACTAGGCAGTGTTGGCAGGGTCACCATGCATGAGGTATGGAGACACAGGAGCGTGTCAGAATGAAAGACGTGTTGTGCGTCAGACAAACGTATTGACTACAAGCTACTTAGATGCTAAATTATATCTATCTAGATGTGGTTGAAGTGAGTCATTACAGTTAGCTGAATAAAATACATTTTTTGCCTAGTGACAAGCAAAAAATGTAGGTATGAAGTTAGCTGTCATCGTATGTCATCAAATGTATTTTAGTGATGCCAGACCAAGCGCCCCAATAATTTCAATGATAAACACAAATAGTCGATGCTTTATCAATAAAATTTCGCGGCGTGGGCAGTCTGATATAATACTAAAGTAAAAGTTTTACAATTAAATATATTTAAATAGCAGATCAAGCTTTACACGTGGCGCAAGATTCTGTGCCATATTTAAAGATGAAGTTTGACATTTGTGTAATATTTTTATATATCTCGTTTGTCAAGGCAGAGAATCAGCCGTATATCAAATCAAATAAAAATATTTTGATTTATGAATCATTTTTCGACGTCAAAGCTACCATGGATGGCACGGCTACAGGTTACTTTTTGGAGGGCACTTGGAAATTAAACGATTTTATAAAAAAATAAACAACCGTGTAGTATTTTGAGCAAAAAAAAAATGCAAAATATATTTAGGAACCAACCTTATATCTCCAAATGGTTTTGCATTTAGCATACTTTTTTTAAAACTTTGCATACCCAATTTTATTGACAAAACAGAAACTTTTGATCCTGATTTGAACCAAATATTTGATATAAGATTTCTTTGGTACCAATTACTCATCATAATGACAGTGAAAGAAAAAATAATTGATGTGTTGAAGTGACGTGTGTGTGATAAAAATATTATAAAGACATTTATAGTGATCATCCTGTTTAATCTAACACAAAGAAAAAAATAGACACGATGAAAACATTATGTATTTCCGGAAACAATCACAATATTGATCGTATCAGAAATAAGTAGATACGTATCGATCGTATTGTAAATCGTAAATAAACATCACATTTTTCTTTTTTTGCATCCAATTAATAAATTGACTTCAGTTTGGAAACAATGGAATAAAAATACTCAAAAATCTGTAGGTATTTTATAAATAAATTAAAGTGGTGACAACGGGAATTATTTTCCCCTTGTCCCCTATATAATTTTGAAGTGAAGATACTGGAAGACAACAACTACTGAACGGATTGGTATGAAAGAAATTTGGAATAAAGTTAGTTTATACCCTGGAACACATAGGATACTTTTTACGGGAAAAGGCTTATTCCCACGGGAAAATCTTACACAACGCGAGCGTAGCCGCGGGCGGACCGTATTATAGTAATTCAAATTATACTTACTATTACAATGTCAAAAAGTCTGGAATCTTGAAATACTAAATCTTTTATTTTTAGGTAAAATTATAATCATTACTACCCTACACTCTACTACACTAAAGACCAATTAAAATAAAATAAAAAATATATACTCAAAGAGCGAATCATACATAGTAATATACTTTGCGCGATTACATCAAATTAAACAAATATAATATATATTATAGCACGAGGCAGCCAGCTCTCTCATCACCATTCACTTTGTGTGCAAAGCGGGGGTCAAGCAGAATGGCCGGTCACTGATTGATTCGCCATTTTGTTTGACCCCCGCTTTGCGTGAAAGTGAATGGCGACGAGAGAGCAGGCTGCCTCGTGCTATAATATATATTATAGCTGCCGTGTGTGATGCCCTTAAAGCCTGATCACCAGCTCGAACTCCTTAGGAAATGACAACACCCACACCAAAATGAAAATATAACCAACTTGGTCAAATATTGGACATGGGGGAATATATCTGCTCAAAACAGCAGAAAACAGAAAAGAAAAATATGTTCTTAATTTAAAATATACGACGTCGATGACAAATTAACAACGCGCGTCGAACTCACACGCATTATCAAAATAAATGAAAACAAAACATCGGTTACGAAACAAATGTTACCAGTCCGTTCCAATTTTAATTTTAGGCGTCGAAAACGTAAGCTGTCGAACAAGCGGCCAGTAACGTGTGAGTCAACGGTTATAAATATCGCGTTTTGAATTATATCACCTGGCAACATTACGGTTTGTGTACAATCAACAAAATTGTAAATAGTTTACGAGCTTAGGATTACGACCACGGTATTTATTGCTGGAGAAGTTCAAATATAACATTCGTTATGTTTAGTGAGTGGCGAACATTGGTTTTTAAAAACCTATGCGTATAATTTTATTCCCGACCGACACTTCATAATAAATCAATCAATCAGCCTATTGCTGTCCACTGCTGGACGTAGGCCTCCCCAAGGGCACGCCAAAGCGCACGATCACCCGCTTTCCTCATCCAGCCACCACCAGCGACCTTCCTCAGGTCATCAGTCCACCTGGCAGCACACTACGTTTCCCGAGGCGTGGTCTCCATTCGAGAACCCGCGTCTGCTCCAACGCAGAAGTGGCCAGCCCACTGCCACATCAGCTTGCTACACTTCTGGACAATATCAACTACCTTGGTCCTCTGCCGGATGAATTCGTTTCGGATTTTATTCACATTTATACACTTCATAATATACAATACAAAAATATTCCCACGCGACCTTGAACTTTTCCTTTAGCCAAATAATATATTTTTGTCTTTAAATTACTCTTTCGCACAATGGCTTCTTCAGTGCGGTTTTTTTTTTAATCAGGTCAGCCTTTTTGCTGTAAAAGCAACACTAAAATATACAATTGATATTTTTGTGAAGATTAGCGAAATAGTGAAGAGTTCTATTATGGACAGTGGATTAATGTGGACTGAAAATAATGTTAATCTCTTTTGAAAGGTCACAACCGACCTCACAAACCCTGGTGTCAGAGGTATGGAGCCGCCGAAGGGAGGCCTCATGTAACAACTATTTTTGTTTTGTGCCTTCATATAACTACAAATTCGCTTGTTTTTTGCACATTCAGCCAGGAAAGTCTTTTTTAAGCAGGGTACAGTCTCATTAGGTAATTTTTGTATTGACCACTGTGTCTCCACGGAAATCGAATCCGAGACCTCAGTAACGAGAGTCGAACCACGGAGACTGTTATGATCATGATGATAAGTAGTAGTAGTAGCGGTAAAAATTTTAGGGCCTACAAGAAATTAAGATAAAAAATACACCAGGAAATGACGATTCTAAAAATACATCTTCATCATCTCCACGGCCTGGATCAGTTTCGCGTTTATTTTTAATCTGTGCCCTTTCAGAACCAAAATAAAAACGCGAACAATGCACTTTCAGTATAGTATTCGCCACTTATACGTCATCGCTTCACTTGGCACGGTTTTTATTTAAAAGGACAGACAACAAAAAACAAGGGACAAACAAAATTAATTAAAAAATAAGCTTTAATGAAAAGTCTTTTGATGAAAAAATGCGTGCAATACTATACCTTACAGAGGGCAAATGATAGGTCTCCACAAAATTATAGGGTAGCTTATGATTCTACATCTTATACCACAGGAATTTCTAGCTTTAGCTTCCTCTAAACCTCTCTATCATAATAACAGCAGGTCTAATCGAGTCCAGGTCTTGGATGGTCAAGGCCATATTGGCCACCAATCCCCGTCGAGCGATCCGGCTTTAGTCCACCACGCATCCAACTCGGATTGGCGACTTCACATACAACCTTTGATTTTTTTTCGCAAGCGTGTGCTGTGCAGGTTTACTTACCATATTCGATGCGATGTTCGTGAAACCGAAGTCAAGAGTATGAGATGATTATGAATCAATGAATAGGAAGGGATCGGGCAAGACAGTCCCGATAACCACTGCAACCTGAGAGAATCTATTGTATAGTTAGCCGGCCGGCGGTACTAAATAATCTCCTCAGACTCTTTTGAATAAGCTGGTGGTTGATAAAAGGCTCAAAGCCTGGGTTTTTTGGATGTCAATTTTAGGTCCTCCCAACAGCCGGCTTCCATAACATTAAATCAATAAGATAAATATTGAATGAGGACGCATAAGACCGGAAAAAATAGCACCACAGGATTTTATCAACATGAGATTATTTATTTGTTTCAGTTGGCACGTTGCACAAAGGGGCCTAGCAAACGGCAGCTTTATTATGAATTAATATGGCGCAATTTGTGCGGTTTCCAGAGCTGCATTGCAGAAATCTTTAGTTGCGCGTACGTGTCGATAAATGAGGTGAAATTTTGGGAACTAAATAATTATTATCCTGTAAATTTAAAAGTGCAATAAAGAATAAGTTAATTATTAATTAGTGTCATTAAGACAAAAATATCACATTTTTTTATTGCATGTCATCGCAGTACCGATGAGCATTGGAGCAGACGGGTTCTCGAATGGAGACCACTTCTCGCTAGGTAGACTAATGACCTGAGAAAGGTCGCTGGTGGTGGCTGGATGAGGAAAGAGGGTGATCGTGCGCTTTGGCGTGCTCAAGGGGAGGCACACGTCCAGCAGTGGACTGCAATAGGCTGATTGATTATTGCATGTTATTGGCCTGTTATGTCTCCACCGAGAAGCTCAAGCCTACTGCTTTAGGATCTTCTGCAATGCTCTTACCGAACAGTCTACAGAATTCGAAGTCAGAACTTTCGTAATGTAAACTAAACGCCTGACCACTCGGCCAAGAAGGTTGAAGAAATCCCACTAATATTATAAATGCGAAGGTTTGGATATTTGACGACCCCGTAACCTATAATTGGTAGTATGCCTGCCTATGAAGCACAGGGTCGCGGGATTGAATTCTGTCCAGGGCAAAACATTTGTGTGATGAGCACTTGTATTTGCCTTGTGTTGTGTCTGGATGTTGTTTATCTATATAAGTATGTATTTATCTATTTAAGTAATGTATATCAGCTGTCTGATACCAAGTCAAGTCAAGATCAATAAGTCAAGCTTTGCTTAGTTTGGGTTCAGATGGCCGTGAATAAATAAAATTAAGATGTCCCTACATATTTACTACTAGCATTAGGACATAGGGCACTTTTACCGCGAGAAAACACTTCATTCCCACGGGAAAACTCATTTAACGCGGGTGCAACCGCGGGCGGAAAGCTAGTTACTTATATTTTTCATATTTTTACTAATACGAGTACTTTAACACATGCGCGTGCACCTGTCGCGTGATTCATCAACGTTTACAACTCGTGATTTATTGATTTATCGGTTATCAAGTTAAAAGTCCATTTTAAGCTTTCTCGATAATATGCAGCCAACACGCAAATCGCTAGATTGTAACTGCGGTGGAGGAGGCCACTGTTCAGACTAAATAAAGTCTTTGGAAGAGGGTGTTACCCGTTATGGAAAGCTTTATTCCCCAAAAAGAAGCCCTTCCTCCGGGTGGCCAATATGGAAGTCCCTGAACCGGCTACGGACCCAAGTTGGCCGCTGCATGGACAACCTCAGCCGGTGGGGTTACACCTTTAGCAGTCAATGCCAGTGTGGTGTCACCCCGCAAACAATGGCTCATTTAATGATATGCCCCATGTGCCCTGACACCTGCACGCTACGGAGCCTGTGGGAGGCAACCGACGCGTCGATCACGACGGCTCCGTAGCCCAGGTGGTAGTGCCTCCGACGCACAGGGTCGCGGGTTCGAATCCCGCCCAGGGCAAACATTTGTGCGATGAGCACTTGTGTTTGCCTTGTGTCTGGATGTTGTTTATCTATTTAAGTATGTATTTATCTATTTAAGTATGTATTTATCTATTTAAGTAATGTATATCAGCTGTCTGGTAACCATAGTACAAGCTCTGCTTAGTTTGGGATCAGATGGCCGTGTGTGAAGATGTCACCACATATTTATTATTATTATTTATTAATGCTCGCCGGGTGGCTGCCTACTGGTTCACCAAAATATAAAACCATTGACTCCAAAAGAAGAAGAAGGAGAAGAAGACCAAACAGATTCATCGAATCGCCTAATGTCAAGCGGCGATTACAACTTTACTCCTGGCAGGGTCGCCATGCAATATTTGCAGTAGGGGGTGCCCAGGAGATATGAATGAGAAACACACAAGTAGTTGATACGTTGTATAATGTAAGACTGCAGTAGGTAGAGAGTACAGAGAGCTATACTAACTTATGTAATTGCTTAAATACTATATTATTGCCAACACAAGCAATACGTGTCGTGACGTAGTTGGTGTCGCGAGCACCACTACAGAATAATTCAGAAAACATTGTTGCATTTGGGCCGCACTTGAGACGATAAATTAGCACTGCATATTGCATCATCATCAACAGCATCATAATAAACCTGCACACTCCTGCGAAGTAATTCAAAGGTTGTGTGTGAAGTCGACCAACCCGTGCTGGGCCAGCGTGGCCTAATCGCCCTAATTTAGGGTAGGCTCGAGCCCCTCGGTGGGGACGTATATGAGCTGTTGCTGTTGATGATCAAAAGATGTCTAAACAGTAAGAAACATCAGAGACAAGTAAAGATCAGATATATCTCTAGAATTCGCAGTTTAGTCGTAACTCGTAAGCCTTTGACTTTTATTTAATAGTGTTGTAAATACGGGACTATTTATTAATTTCTATACCTAGCTAATAGTTTCGTTTATTATAACTCTTTCTCCTATTGAAGGTGGGTAATTAGAGCGGGTGCGTTACCTCGACGACATCCGCCGTGCGTCTTGTGAAACTGTCTATTTGTGTGTCGGAGAGTACGGTCAACAACAACTCGTTTGTTTTGTTTGTGTGTTTGTTATATTCGCGTAATATAATTGATTCGCAAAACGACCAATTAGTGCTATTTTCATGACGATGTTAAATTAAACCAGACCAGCGCAAGACGTGGACAAATCAATGGTCTTTTAAGAAGCAAATGAAGCAAAAAAGAAAAATTACTAATAGTGTTCAGATTTACGGAGACTTCGCAACCTTGGATGAACGGACACGATTAGAAAAGGATCATTAAAGATGAAGACAATTTATTTGTTGGAAATAGGTAAAATTACATAGATCTTAAATTAAACTTGGTACAGCCATTCCCCGTCATATAGTATGATTGCGTCAAGTTTGTGAAATTGTCCCTCTGGGTACAACATTAATTTCATTAGCTATAAACACGATTCGCACTCAATCGATCACCATGACGAGGAGTAATAGCCTACTGCGATACAGTGCAAACTAGTGTAGGGGTCTATTGTAAATCGTCCTAGTGACCTAGGA
Organism: Carpatolechia fugitivella; assembly: GCA_951230895.1. NCBI lineage: Eukaryota > Metazoa > Arthropoda > Insecta > Lepidoptera > Gelechiidae > Carpatolechia > Carpatolechia fugitivella. Next base: position 951,273 of record OX579668.1, on the reverse strand, counting down.
GTACCTACCTAATGTGTAATTATCTCCTGATGTATTAGGTCTTCACTTACTATGAAATAAATAAATAAATAAAATTCAAACCCTTAAACTTGGCTATGAGTGGTTTCCGACTAAGGCCTAAGTATCATAATGAAGCATGAAACTCTGCCCACCTCGTAAGGATACCAGCATGATGTGATGCTGTTGCTAACTGTACTATCGTAAAGCAGACACGGTCCTACGGACGCCCACGAGGAAGGCCATTCGCTTTTATGTGGACCAATGTGATGGCGAAAAGATACTTCGAGAGACTTGTCTCTTATCGACTTCATTTAATTATTTGGCTTTTGCGTTATCTTAGGTACGGATTATGTAGAAGAGGTGCATATTGCAGACATGTATTCACAAACTCTTTTTGCCACGATACAGTGAAGTAATATTATCAAGCAGTACAAAATAACCAACAGGTTTATAGATTGAATTCTTTGGCGAATATTACAAAATTTGTTATTGCTTGTTTATCTTATAAAATTTCGCAACTGTCGAAATTCAGTTAACAAAAATATACAACTTACAATGTAAACAATTCTTGTTTATCTACTTTATACTAGACAGTTTGTTATGGATATGCCATACGTCCCCACCGAGGGGCTCGAGCCTACCCTGCAAAATATTACTAAAATTTAGTATGCTTGTTGGTTTTTAACAAGATTATGGGCCAAAGAGTGGCATAGATCTATTTTCATCACAGTTTATTGAAACATCAGCTAGTTCTTCACAAACTCTTAGATAGCCAGGTCGCATGCCGTACAGTGAATGACCTAGTATTACATGGTTCATTGCTTTCTCCATTGTTCACGAGATGAATGACTTCATTTGCAATCAGCTGATCAATGATGCCTTCATCTTCTCTGTCTCTAGGTCATCAGTATACATCTCAGACAACAATGTCTATGTTTTTCTTGTAGACATGTTGAGTTGAATATTATTTATTTAATATCTTAATATATATATAATTCTTCTGTATGTGTGTTTGTTACCTAACTGCTCCTAAACGGTGGGACCAATTTTGATGTGTGTATATTTCAATGGATTCCTGGATGGTTTGAAAACACAATTGGATCCGGTAGGTGGTGCTGGTAGGATAGGTGTAGGGTAGGTGTTGGGTAGGTGTAGGGTAGTTGTAGGGTAGGTGTTGGGTAGGTGTAGGGTAGGTATAGGGTCAGTGTAGGGTAGATGTTGGGTAGGTATAGAGTAGGGTAGAGGTATGAAAAATGGCAGGACAACGTCAGCCGGTTCAGCTAGTTATTTATAATTTTCAAATTCAACTCGAACTGGCCTCGTACCGGGTGCAGTACCTCGGATCGCCAGGGTCGATTCCTGAGGTCCTCATAAAGATTAATGGCTTGATAAGGTTCCTTGAGGAGATCGGGTGGCTCGAATAATCCCACCCCCACGCAAAATAGGCGCATCAGTCGTCAAGTTGCGGATAATGACCCGCTTTTACCATTACCATTACCATGTTCAAGGTCAAGTTGTATTCTATTTACCAACTATAAGTGACTACTTTTTAGGTTTTCTACATCAATCTTTTAAAACCTAGTGCAATAAACAAAACTGGTGCAGACAAGGAATTGAATCTTACCCATTTTGTTTCTTGTAAGAATAAGAGATGCCATTCTTGTAGGAGTTTAATTTTAGCCATAGATAAATTAGTTTCTGACCAATCAAGACATATAACAATTCCACAGAATTTTATGATTCACTGCTCTTTTAAGATTCTTAATATGCCTAAATGACTCACACATTTACTAAGAGAAGCAAACTAAAATGCTTGAGTAATTTGCTCTTAAAACACAGAAAACCCAGGAAACAGGAAAATTATTAACTGATTAGGGCACATACAGCATACTTTTGTAAAAAAATGCGATAAGAAGAAGGTAAGAATGCGAAGAGATAACCTTGAAAATAATGCATTGCATCTTGTACACAAATGGCTATGAGTACAGAAACTTATTAAAAAGTATTTATAATGTAGTTTATTTGATGCATTTGCCTCTCATTGGCCAAGGTTGCGCATGAGACCCGTTTTAAAGCGCTGATTTAAAGACATTCATCTCAAAATTATCTTCGGTCGACACCGGTCAAATATAGGCATTTAAGATCACCTTCGACAGCGAACCGATGACATAATCCTCGGACAACGTTAAGAAAACTACTGTAAACAATAACTAAGAGATCTTTAACACCTACACGCGAAACTAGAACGATAATATTCTATAAATAATACGAAGTTTTCGTAACTTACCTGCTGAGCAACAGGCTCCAGTATGCTCTCGATTATCTTTGTGTGGAAGACCGGCATTGTGTGTTCTGATTGTACACTCAAATAAACATTAATTATTTAACACAATTAACACAAAACTGGCACAAATAAAATAAGAAAACAAACAACACAACCGACCAAAGTAGGAGCGTGACACAATGAAACTGACTGAGCGAGCGAGCAAGCAAAGCGACTGACACTGACAGTTGACGTGAAGCTCAGTGCTGCCAACTCACCTGATTAAAGTTGGCTGACAGGTAATAATTTCCTTTCAGTTATTCCATTTATCCACCACAAAAATACCGTTGGATACTGAAAATGGTGATATTATTTTTCACCCAATTTCACCCCTCAAAAATGTTTAATTAATGTATTGACTGTTGAACTGTGGGTACCAAGAGTGAAAAGTAGAACAATTACCCACAAGGCCCACAACAACCTTTTCTTGTGAAAAAGATTTTTGCAAGAATGAGTTTCTTTTGTTCATACATCAACAACTCATATTTTAAGTCCCCAGCCACCGAAGGGCTCGAACCCCAGTACTAAACCCGTTTCCAAGTAACCAACTTAAGAGGGGATTACGAGTCACATTTCGCACGTTAGAACAATTTATGAATTTATTTATTTTCAAAGCGAGGCATGATCCATAAAAAAACAACAAGTACTGAAAGTTTAATATTTTGTATTGATACGAAGTGACTTCCTAAATAAATAGGTACCTATATACCTACTCTAAAATCTTAAATTAAAGTAATAAGTCTTCATTTATGTGCACTTAAATAATGTGTTTGTTGTATGATATAGCGACAAATATAGATACTATGGGAGAAAAGTACAAATTACAGGTAGGCAGTAGGTATTCGATTTTAGTACCTAAACACAACTTCAAACATTTTTCATTGAATGCCTTTACAGTCAGCAGAACGCTCGCTAGCGAAGTGTTTTGATAAATAATATTGAATATAATATAACTATTGAACATTTTTTTTCAGGCAACTACATTACATTGCACTGAAAATTAATTATCAATGAAACGTCTTCTTACAAACTAAAGTAATTTTTAACAGCTATGAAGTATTTAAAGGTCGTAAAGATCTAAAACAATTTGAACACCTCTTATGATTATAATTCAATTCTCAATCAAATATTATCAAATTAAGTAGGTACGTAGTACCTACCTACACGTTTGAATAATAAATATAATAATTTATACCAACAACCACGTAACAGAGTTGCAAATTTTCACAAAAAATATTACATAAATTACACGAAATGTGCGCTGTTCTCCAAATAAAGTTGTGCATTTAAAGTATACACAGTTTTCATTTTACACAGATAATAAAATTATCATATTCGATGTAAAGAACATTATATCAGTAGGTAACATTAAGATTTACAAATTCCTTAATTTTTTACACTACGAATGATACCCGTAAGCGAACTTGTCATTGATTATGAGCATAAATGATCATTATATTCTACAATACTTTTTCTCAGCAGGTAGGCATGTATAAACCACGTTACTTTACCTACTAGTGCATTTCGTTTACCTACAGAATAAACGTAAATATAAAAAAATTATGAAGGCCCATATTTCACTATTGATTTCAATTCTATCATTAGACTCTGTTAATATTGCTGAAATCGGCAATGATGACTTTTTAAAACATTACATTTTACAGGTATTCCACAATGTCACATTTTATTGAAATATTAGGACAACTTACACCGTAACTCAAGTTGAGACCGTGTGGTTGACTTTTGTGCCTCTCAGTGAGTAGTTTATGGAATATGGGTAATATTGCGCACTCAAATAATTCAGACTCTGAGCTAGCAGTATACATTTTGCGTTGTTCAGTTGATTCTTGTCTTTTTGATTCGCCCCTTATGTAACCCGTTGACTTGCGATCCTCACGTTTATTTGGTGATCCTGAAGAATAAACAGAATGCTATAATTATTATTTGCTGCTATTGTAAGTATTATTTTATATTCTAACTTTATATGTTGACGTAATTCTAAAAATTTATATGACAAAAAATAATAATACATCACTGGTAAATAATAATTTGTTTGGCAACATTATACAACGCTAAGAGCGCGATCCCAAACGGATAGAAGAAATAAAAGTGAACAAAAACAAAAGTAAAATCTATCACTCGCACGTTTTGGAACGCACTCAAGATTTTATCGTGCATTTTTGATGATGCCTGATAAAATGCACGGAAAAAGACATAAACTTTTATGATTATGAAGTGTGTAAAATATCATAAATCTACATAATTATCATTACTATCTCAGCAGAGTGATGGTGATGCGGTGCCTGATTGATCACCTTAATTCGGAGTAGGTTCAACCCTCGCCTCGGTTGTGGACGTAGTTGAGTTGTTGTTGATGATATAAATATTTCAGTCATTAATTCATTATGAATCAGTAAACGGTCAAGTAAACTTACCAGATTTATGTCTAGAGGCCACGTTTGGACTACTTTTATGGTGTTCGGGTCTTGCAGGCTTAACTTTGGCCTGAGTGACTTGAGTCAATCTTGGGGAGTCTCCAACTCCCTTGGCCCTCTTCAGTGGTTCAGCCTCCTGCCGTAATCTCTTCGCCGGCGAGTCTTGACTCTTCACCACTCTGATGGTATCTGGATCTGGCTTCCAGGAATCTGCATTATTTGATTCCTGTTTTGTTTCTATTAATAATTTCTTAGACACATCCTCATGTTTTCTAGGTATCTCTTCGTGCTTCCTAGGTATTTCGTCAAGTTTTCTAGGTATTTCTTCATGCTTTCTAGGCACTTCTTCATATTTTCTAGGTATTTCTTCGTGTTTTCTAGATTTTTCTTCATACTTTCTAGGTATTTCTTCGTGCTTTCTAGGTTTTTCTTCATGCTTTCTAGGTATTTCTTCGTGTTTTCTAGGAATGTCATCATGACGTCTTGTAGTAACTTCTTTCTTTTCTGATCTCTCTTCGTGGTAGGTTCTCACTTGAGCAGCAGATTGTCTTCTTTTTGATTGGCTTTGAGGTGGCGTGCTCACTGGTTGTGGGAATTCTGACCCTCGACGCTAAAACAATAATGAACACCGCAATAAATACCAATACTAATAATATAAGGTACAAACGTTTTGGAGATGCCATAATATTGTAAAAAAATACCTTGGATAGTTTGTCAGTCATTCTAAGCGTCTCTGCTTCCCGATAACCTTCGGGTGTGCTTCCTCTTGTTGTTCCTGCTGCAAAATCGGAATGTTTATGTTTATTTAGCGCTTTCCACTGAAATCACAATAATATAACTAAGATCTACATACCGTAATTTATAGAAGCATTTGAAGCTCTTCTTTCAAGACTTCTTGTATCTCCTTCCCTGCAATTACCACATACGAAGCATTCAATATCAAAAGATTTGGCCAGGGCAGACTTGTCCAAAGCTATTATAGCAATTTCAAACATATTATGTTTTAGGTACTGCAGATTTGCCCCTCAAGAGCATCACAAATTTGCAACACGAAATCAGTAAGTAACTGCTAATTAAGTAGATAGAGTCAAAAAATTACATGATTAGTTATTGTCAAATTGTCTACAATAGGTTGGTTAACTTGAGCTAGGATGATATGAACAGTATAACTGAGGCCCGTCTCACGAAGCTACAAGTTACAAATTACAATTACATTGCGCAGACAAGCAATACAGTCTAAGCAAATTGGCTACGCAATTAATATCAAATTGTAATTAGCTACTAGTAAACTGTTGCTTCGTGAAACGGGGGCCTGGATTAACAGTTTCATACCTGTGATGGTGTGGAGAAGATTGCTGTCGACTCTTTTCCGAGACACTTCTCTGCATAGGAGAATGGTGATGGGTCGTCGGTGGAGGCTTCTGACATGATGTGTACTGGAAAGTATTTGTATCCCAAAGGTCACTTTGAACAACTATAAATTCCTTCTTTCTTTTCTCCGAGTCCCTCCTTTGGCCTGAAAAACAATTATTTTTGATTATTAACATATTCATATAATATAATAATTGGCTGACTGTGAAAAAGTGTCATTGATACCCTTACAGGCTTTCCGTCGTTCCACTGAAGAGTAGTCCGTATTTGAGTCAAGAATATCTTCTGGTTCTTGTTTAGGTTTAGGTGGTGTTGGGTCTCTCTCTTGGCCTGTTGATTAATAAATGCGTTTCATCAGTTCATTAATTAGTAAACTTTATACTATATCAATCTGACATACCTATCACTTTCCTTTCTATACCAGGAGGGGGTTCAATATCATCTTGATCTACGGATACGTGCATTAAATCTGTTAGTAATGCACCTTGACCGACACTGGACATTCGACGATGACCACGCGAACTTGACTTGCTCTCTCTAGAGGGGGTGGTCTTCGTCGTTGTAAGCGAATCCTGTCTTATATCTTGAGTCTTGACTGATTTCTTCTGAAGCTCTGGGGTCTGGAATAATATACAAATAAAAAATCTATCTAATAAAAAAGATATTTTTTTATTCACACAGGAGATCGAAACTTGGATTTTTCCTTACCTTACTGACTTTCGGTGTTGCTGCTCTTGTGTACATAGGTTCTTGTACTTTAGCTGGCATGGACTTAGCAGTTGGTGTGTCACTTGCCTTAAGTGCCGGGATTGTTTTTGCTTCAGCTTTAGCGGGTTCTGGTACTTTAACAGCTGGTTTTGGTGGTTCAGCAGCCTCCTGCATCAATACCAATCCATATGTTAAATAGATACCTACATATCAAAATAAGTTATCCTGTTTTTTGTTTCAGATGTAAAGAAAAATAAAATGTTTCATTTTTTCTTAAAACAAAAAAATAATGGTTACCTCAGAAGTCCATCCATACGGTAATTTAGCAAGCTGGTCTTTTTCCGGCACTGCTTTAGATGATGGCGGACTGGTATAGTCCAAATGATTCTTGAAGGAAACGTTCTTTGTAGTTTCTTTCTTGGGTTCTTTTATTGGCTCTTTTTCTTCTTTTATAGGTTCTGGAGGTGCTGATGGCTTTGGCCTAAATAAACATAAAATCATTGTAATTTAATTAGAACCTATGGTGGAATATTTTAATTTTTTATTGATCTTACTTTTCACAGGGATGTTGGTTTTGCAAATTGATGTACTCTGTTTCAGCACCAGCAGATGCGCTGAGACTGCATACTGAAGTGATGTCACTTGTCTCTGAAAAACATTGAAATAATATGGATATTTGCATGACTATACAGGGACATCATTGTTGTTTACGACGATCTCTTACCTGGATGACTTAGCAGTGGTCTGGATTTTACTGTAGTTAATGGTGATCGTGATGATTCAGATCCTGCATCACTGCCAAGTTTGCTCAAGAGCATCTGGAAAATGTCATGTGTTTAATTAGTTACTAATAGACAGCTTAAAACAATCTAGGAAAGTGCATTAAACTAACCTGCAACTCATTTTCTTTAGCTTGAAGTGTCCTGCGATAGCGATTGTTGTACTGACGCAGCTCCTTCATGCGTCGTTCTAGTTCTGGTCCAGGCGACCTACACTCGTGCGTGGATGCTGGACGCAGAGTGGCACGGATACGAGTTGGGGCTGATCCCGGTTGACCATTGCGACGAAGCTCTAACAGCTGAAAACCAAATCACATAAGTGTTAAAGAAGTTCCATCAGTCATTGATAAAAGTAAACAAGAGTCTCTTTACCTTTGGCACAAATACTAAGCATAAAGTAGCTGTTGTGCAGAATATGATGAAGATTGCTATTAGGACGAACAATGCGTCTTTGTGATCAGACAGGACCTGTAACAATTAATATTGTTTAGCTCGGATTCAGATTTAAAGCACATATTATTATGAAATTTTGACTTACTAAAGCTATAGCAGCACCCATGATGCACATGATAAGGACATTGTAAACCGACAATCCAATGTGTTTTGAATCGTTTAAGGCAGGTATAGAGACGCTGCGAGTCTCCCATGCAAGGAACGCACCAAACACCTGAAAAAATAGATGAATGTTTAAATAAAAGTCTCTTCATTCAAAAATATTAATGACAGTGCACATACGAAATTCTCACCAATAGCAAGCCTTTGTAAGCGTAGATAACACCGATGAATATTGACATTCTCTCTGATTGGCAATATTCATTCTCCTGCACGATGACGATATCTTCGCTTGTTGGATGTGGCTGTAATTACATAAAATGAAAATTTCTTTAATCGAATCGATGTAATAAGAGGCTTGTAGATTGAGGCATTACGAACTCTAATTAACTTACGTATGGTTCTAATTGCTTAGTAGCTCGATAAAATGGATCAGAGATTTGCCAGGTCGTCATAATGGCCACGTCTACGCATAGAAGAATGCCTACTACCATAAAGAGCTGGTAGTCTTTAATAACCTGCAAATTTCATTTTAAGAAATAAGTTGTAAGTTGGATTATAAAGCCAAAATGTTAAAAAGTTGCTATGGATGTTGAACCTACCTTCTTATTCAATTTGACATCAGTGAATATGGAATGCACTCTCCAAGTCTTGGAAAACATGGCACCAAATGCGAGACTAAAACCAGCCATAAGCAGCCACGCTCTTGCAGTGCAGATGTACGGAAATGCAGCTGGAGGGGAAATAAATGACGTTAGAACAGAAATAGTCAGATAGATTGGACGTGCATGCATACGTTTCAATATATTTTGTTTCTGAATCACATTGGAGCCAATTAATAACACCACTTTACTTACCAGCGGTAATGGAAGATGACATCAACACAATTTAAAGCAGGAAGAAAACATCTAATAATGCGACAACGCAATACATTGAATTCCACATACCAGTAACGATAAGCAGCACGGATGATTAAAGGAAAATCAAACCAAAACTTGGAAACATGCTGTTGACTCCTGTGACCTAGAAAAGACCTAGGTCTTTCTCAGAAATCTATACTATAAATAGAAGTTCCCAAAGTTTGGTTGGCGGAGTCACATCGCCCAGGGTCGAAGCTTAAGCTTTGGGGAGGGATCAAGCGGTTTTTTACCTCCACGCTCTGTTCCCTGAGAAAGACCTAAGGATCAATGAATATGATGAGATCAAATGACGCATGTATGAACATGATGTGATTGCAACATGCGAATCGAAAGTGCTAATAGTTGTAAAATGTTTAGTTAGTTATTAAGTAAATGTAGATACTAAATTTTGGATTTTAAAATATTGATTATCGTGCTAGCATTGGCCAAACGATCAAGAAAGCTTCTAGCATCATGGAGAAGGCAAGCGTAAAATGAAGACCAATGTTGAAAGAATTCCAAAAAATAGTAAGTGCTTTGCCTGTCTATCAACTACTCAAAAATTTTAATACTAGAATAACAATCACAAAAATTAAGCCACTCCTAAAGCATTTGGTCGTTTAGCCAATATTTTTAACTCGATGAATTACCTTCGATCCGAAAAGACAGAGAACATGAAGGAATTTGATGACAATGCGGTAAAGGTAAACGAGGACGATATAGAAACAGCTTAGTCTGGTTATGTGCAATGTTTAGTACATACCAATACTGCTGAGGCTGGAGTCAAGACCCAGGAAGATAACACTGAGGTAAGTAAGCATGCAGCCTACGATGATCAAGTTGTTGAGATGAGGCGATGACATCTTTATGTACCTTCGGAAAAAAATGTTAATTAACTAGATCAGATTCTGCTTCGTTATCTCTACAAATAAATCTACAAGAGTAATAAGACGTAGGTAGAGGTACTCACCTTTGATTTCTATAATGTATGTTCATAGCAAGAAACCCAGTAGCAAGGAGTATGCCCAAAATTGAACAGGATACCAGCACTGAGTAGATAGTGATGTTGACTTGCGTGTGTTCAACCAAACGAAGAGTACGGTCTTTTGGCGGATTTCTGAAAAAGAACGACTATTAGTGAATAAATTTTGCTAAGATATTTTATAAATTGCAAGGATATAAAGAAAACTTACTTTCCAATCCATTTGAATGGTTCTCCTATGCTCAAGTCGAGGTGATCTCTTTCAGCGCAATACTCACCAACCTTGACTTCACCAACCTCATCACCTTGAAATTGTTTAAGAAGGATGGAAGCCTTGCGTTCGTTGTCATAGAAACGGACTGGTCCCTGAAAGGAACGAGTTCCTTACACCTTAATACGTAAGATCTTAAATTTGAATTGCAATCTAGGTGATTTTACTTACAGTGACTCCTTCAAATGTGACATTGCTGAGAGCATCCAAAAACAGCTGTTCCCATTCTTTATCCCTGTACTTGAAGTCTTGAACGGACCTTTCCTTGTATTTAAATTTTACTCGTTGCGCCACTGTCTGAATGGCAAGAGCCATAGCCCAGATACCTTTGGAAAGAATATGTTTTTTTTAACAAAGAACTTCTATTTACTAAATAAACAATCAACAAGCATGCATACCGTCGTAAGTATATCCATGGAATCTAGAATATTCGATGCCTCTTCTTCGATCGTATTCGACTTGATAATCTTTCGCTGTCTGCAAAAATACAAGTTTAAAAAACATGATCCTCTAGGTAAATAAAGGGCATTTAGTACCTTATACAGTATACTGTAAACATACAATTCCAGAAACAGTAGTTTCTCCTGTAGTGGATAGTGGCAATAGATCGGTCAATATGGTTGTATCTAAAGCCGAAGTCAAATCCCGCCTAGAACAAGGCGCTCTTCTTAACCACCACTTGTTACTGTAAGTTCCCAGCAAAAGCCATGTATACGCCCTTCCATACATATCCAATCTGAAAATTTAAATTATTAGCTAAAATATTTATTTAAATGTAAATACTATATCAGCTGATGATACTAGAATAAAGTTTATTTACTTGTAAGCCTCGCAGAAAATCTTGGCGGCCCATGTCTCGTTGAAGTTTCCTAAGATGATCCGAATATCCTTTTCTTTGAGCTTCGTTAGTGCTGTTCGTACTTCTGTTGCAAAACTTTGCGCTTCTTCAACTTGGAACCCCTGAGAGTCCAGATCTGCTACCAGCCGGTTGTGGGCCTGGAGAAGATTTAGTGTTAAGTCTTTAATTGCAAGCAAAAACTACAAAGTGGGTATCTGGGGGCACGGCAGTGCCCCCGCCAAGTCGAGCAAAAAAGCGGCACGGCCGTACCATACTTTTCTCGAAGCAGTTCAGGCCATTTTCGACCCCCCTATAACTTCGTTGTGGATAAAACTAGAAGCCTGAGTTTTCAGTAACCAAGCAGGCATTGTATAAATACGGTATATTTAAAATTTCAATCAATTTGAACAAGTAGTTTAAGATTTATAACTAGTCAAAGTTACTTAATTTTGTCACTCACTGACTGACCGATCATCAAAACTCTAAGGCACTTCTAGCAGACATAGAAGCTTCAAATTTAGAATGGAATTAGTGTTTAGTATATAAACCAAGGAAAAACTAAAACATTTTGCAATTTCGGCCCAGTTTTCTAGATACATCATCTGCTAGATAACTTTGTAATCCCATATAAATCTTGGGGCATTATATAGGATTACAAAGTTACATTTGCAGTAAATGAATCAGTGTACCTGTATAATGGAATATAATTGAATAAGAGGTGCTGGGTAGGTGTAGGGTAGGTGTAGGGTAGGTGTAGGGTAGGTGTAGGGTAGGTGTAGGGTAGGTGTAGGGTAGGTGTAGGGTAGGTGTAGGGTAGGTGTAGGGTAGGTGTAGGGTAGGTGTAGGGTAGGTGTAGGGTAGGTGTAGGGTAGATTTAGGGTAGGTGTAGGGTAGGTGTAGGGTAGGTGTAGGGTAGGTGTAGGGTAGGTGTTGGATAGGTGTTGGATAGGTGTTGGATAGGTGTTGGATAGGTGTTGGATAGGTGTTGGATAGGTGTTGGATAGGTGTTGGATAGGTGTTGGATAGGTGTAGGGTAGGTGTAGGGTAGGTGTAGAGTAGGTGTAGGTTAGGTGTAGGGTAGGTGTAGGGTAGGTGTAGGTAGGTATAGGGTAGGTGTAGGGTAGGTGTAGGGTAGGTGTAGGGTAGGTGTAGGGTAGGTGTAGGGTAGGTGTAGGGTAGGTGTAGGGTAGGTGTAGGGTAGGTGTAGGGTAGGTGTAGGGTAGGTGTAGGGTAGGTGTAGGGTAGGTGTAGGGTAGGTGTAGGGTAGGTGTAGGGTAGGTGTAGGGTAGGTGTAGGGTAGGTGTAGGGTAGGTGTAGGGTAGGTGTAGGTTAGGTGTAGGGTAGGTGTATGTAGGTGTAGGGTAGGTGTAGGGTAGGTATAGGGTAGGTGTAGGGTAAGTGTAGAGTAGGTGTAGGGTAGGTGTAGGGTAGGTGTAGGGTAGGTGTAGGGTAGGTGTAGGGTAGGTGTAGGGTAGGTGTAGGGTAGGTGTAGGGTAGGTGTAGGGTAGGTGTAGGGTAGGTGTAGGGTAGGTGTAGGGTAGGTGGAGCGTAGGTGTGCATTTTTACATTGTGTTTTCATGCGATCTACAAAAAGAAATGAGATGCCATCAAAAACATAACTTGTAAAAAAACCAAGTCTCGCACGCAACTTAGTCTACCGTAAAAAGTTGTGAGATCCATGTAATACCAAGTCGGTTAATTTATTCAGTCCCTACTTAAGAGTCCTTCTGTCTTAAGTTATTACGTAATTAGGTCACCTAACAACATCTTATAGTGACCAGATCAATATTAAAAATCTCTTATGTTTTAAATAAATACATAGATTGACTTGTCAATCGCACTAAACAATCAAATTTAATATAATAATGTATTGATTGTGAGATACATTGTGTTTTCATGCGATAAATACATAGATTGACTTGGCAATCGCACTAAACAATCAAATTTAATATAATAATGTATTACTTGTGAGATACATTGTGTTTTCATGCGATTGCCAGGTCAATACATACATACATACATAAAGTCACGCCTTTTTCCCGGAGGGGTAGGCAGAGACCACTTCCTTCCACTTGCTACGATCCAGACATACTTCTTTCGCTTCATTCACATTCATCAACCTCTTCATGCACGCTCGTCGGTTTAGGGTACTCCTGACCTGGCCTTTTTTAAGTAGGTCAATCTATGTATTTATTTAAAACATAAGAGATTTTTAATATTGATCTGGTCACTATAAGATGTTGTTAGGTGACCTAATTACGTAATAACTTAAGACAGAAGGACTCTTAAATAGGGACTGAATAAATTAACCGACTTGGTATTACATGGATCTCACAACTTTTTACGGTAGACTAAGTTGCGTGCGAGACTTGGTTTTTTTACAAGTTATGTTTTTGATGGCATCTAACTTACTAGCAATTATTGTTTGAAACAATTTTAAACTTCCAAAAACATACAGATAGTTTACATGGTAACTAACCAGTGCATATCTCGGCTCGTTCTGGTAGATGGTCCCGACTCGAGTCCAGTTGAAGTGCTGCAGCAGACGGATCCTAGGAACGTTGAACGCGTTCTCTGATGGCACAATGCGAAAGAAGTTCGGGAATGCCTCTCTTGTGAACATTGGATGCGTATCTGCGTATGACAACTGAAAAAAAAATGCATTTCATCAAAATTTTCGGAAAAGTTATCGAGTCGAAAATCGAAAACAACTTTATTAGAGAAATTTTTTCCCTTTCACTTCATTCAATCAGTTGTAAAAAACTGAATACCCTGGAGTTGGACTGGAAATTTATAGCTTATTACGTGGATATCTGCTGATCATGAGACTTACTTGTGTGAGATGCCAATGTTTGGATGCCTTCGCGATGGGGTCTGTGACGTGGGTACAAGCAGCACCAAACAACATCAGCTTGTGAGGTCCACTATGCATCATATCGAAGAATGACTTCACGCCAACTGCTGCGTTACACTGTAAAAGAAGGATTAAGTTTAATTTTAAGCAGCAGAAGAGATTGCAGGCTGAAGAGAAGAAGTAGAGTGCTAAGAAGAGCTATCAAACTTCACGTACCTCAGTGTCATTCCACCACATATGCAGACGATAGTTCCTTAGGACAGCATCGTGCTCATTGACGTGATCCAGCGCCAGCTTCACGCTCGGCATCACGCCTCGACCTTCAACAAAATGGCGAAGTTTATTAAAACTTTTTGTCTTCCGAAATGAATGAAAAGCTGCCTATTTTCTCGTGCAAGTTACAAAATTGTACTGATGACCTTAGTGAATTATCTGGGTGGGTATTTTATTTTATTTTCTTTTAAATTCAATCTATAGATAGACCTATTTCCTTTGGTAAAATGATTTATTTACCTATACCTACAATTTATTCAATTACATCGCAATACTGGACAAACATTTCGTACACCAAATTGACTACTTCCATCAATAATTCAGGCGAATGGTGTTTGATTTGGAGTCGGAACTTCTTTCGAATTCGGAAGCGTTGATTTTGATTTATTAGCTTCCGACCAAAAAGAGGCTTGTGTAAAGTGGCGACACAAATTATTTTGTAAATCTCTACCAAATAGATAGAATTTGGCGTTAGCAAATGTATTTAGATCGTGCTTGCTTGATCGTGTTCAGTGACAGCCATTATAATTATCTTATTTAGTTCCTAAGTAGATAGTCCTGTTATAATTTAAAAAATAATCAATTGTCGTACTAAGATAAGTAATCGTAAACGCCTGATAAAACAATAATAGCATTGCAATATTTACAACTAGCAGCGGACCGCCCGCGGCTACGCTCGCGTTCTGTAAGATTTTCCGGTGCGAATAAGACTTCCCGTAAAAAGTATCCTATGTATACAGGTTACAAACTACCTATCTCCGTTCCAAATTTCATCCAAATCCATTGAGTACTTTAAGCGTGAAGGTGGAACAAACATCGAAACATGCAAACATCTAAACATCCAAATATTTTTCACATTTATAATATTTGTGATTGTTATAGTGTGAATGATTCATATTGGATTTGTTATAGTAAAATAAGTTTTACTGTAAACATCATTATCATAAAAATAATTACCAGTATTGGAATTCTCGACGCCCTTGCCAAAAGGAAAGAATCCAGCGATGTAGACGTCAGTTCTTCGATTGAGGATCGCGTCCAGGTTCGGCTTCTGCGGAACACCCATGCTGGTGCCCACCAGGGTTAGTATCAACCACAAAAATAGACTGAACATGGTGTCTAGTAGCCAATGGAATGGAAAAACGAAGTAACACCACCGAAGATCTCGGATATTTCGGGAGTTTTATCTTAGCTAGCTATTCATAAAATAAAGGGTTACATCGAACATGGCGTTAAGGAAGCTAAATCATTGCCGTGTAGCTAATCCTTCCTAATTTACGTGCAATCACTTTTCAAAACCATGTGTCTAATTTCGTAACATCACCAACTTGAACAGGTACCACTGAAGTTACATTTCCAACACCACAATTCCCTAGCCTTTAAAAGGCTTCTGTGTTTACTTTTCCATGTATGAAGCTGTTGTAGTAAATGCAGATTGCTCTACGTTGCTCGGTCAGACTTTCCAGGTGCTCCACTGAGCCTTAAAATATCTACCGAAAGCTTCCTTCAAACCAAAATTAACTTAATATTACAAGCAACAAATCACACAACTGCTTGCGGAGAAAGTCAATTGGAATCTTTTCTTCCAGGTTCAAAGTAGCTCAACTCGCATTAAGTCGTCAATATAAAAATGACTCAATTGCGTTGTTTTAAAGATGAGAATGGTAGGAGAAGCCGTGAGAGGTTTGATGTGGCCTAGGAAGATAGAACGAGCAAACAAACAATATTAGGCTTTCGCGGTTCGAATCGATATAAGGGCTCCGAGGTCTAGGGATGTGTGTTAGTGTATCGAGCATTAGCTTTGTTAGAAGTGAACACTGGATCGGAGGGCTATAAAACAGAAAATTGTGTTCCTAAATGAACGAATCCTATAAACGAATAGCGTTATGGGTCATTCATATCCTTTCTGTGATCGAAGTTCATTATAGGATTGGAAACAAAGACGCACACATTCTAAGAGATTCAAAATAACCTGTAGAATACGAATTACGAACTATAGGTACCTATAGAGAAAATAAAATCCGCTGCACATTTTTCGAAATTACGCTTTTTATTTTTAGCAACTTTCTTGTAGATCAAATATCGATATTTTCTTGTCTTAGCTCTCCAACCCTCGATGTAGTCTGAACTGCGCATGCTCTGTATCTGGGGTGTGCTTGCCCCCGCCACCGCCCGCCGCCGCGCCGCCACCCCGTACGTACGTAGCCATGCTGTGCGTAGCAGCTCGTAGCATTAGTAGGAAAGCTGCGTAGGCTTTTGCTACACCCTCGTAAGGGGATTAAGTCGACCAAGATCAAAATGTACGTAAACACCAACTTTTTGCGATTTGCGTTTCATGTGTATGTACAGTAGACAGCACATGCGGCTGGATACTTTGTTGAGAGCACCATCATCACGTAGCAGTAGGGGCGGTACATATAATGCAGCTTTTCGTACACTAGCTATGTGTGCGTTATTTTAAAGTACTGTATTACAGTGGTCTATTAAGGCCTGAGCTCGAGCCCCTCGGTGGGGACATGTAAAAGCCGTTGATGATGATGATCATGATGATGTATAACAGTACCTACAGAGTGTATACTACACACACCTGTTCTATTTAATAAATTGTATTTCTCTCTGCCGAAAAACCGAGAAGAAGATGACCACGTTCGGTTTCGGGACATGGTAATATGGTTACGAATAGTTTAACAAACCAAATGACTACCTAAATTCATAGATTACCTAAGTCATAAAATGCATCACTACAGGCTGTGCTAGTGCAATTCATCACAAATCACATTTCAATGAAATTGTCCTAATTATTGTCCTAATTTTTCAAATGGTTGAGGTCACCCAACTCCCAATTCCTTAATAGTTAATAATAATATGAACCGTATTCCATTAATTTAAAGTTTAATTTAGAACAACCATAGACGCATGATGACATTTTGTGAATTATGTTGCCATATGAAATAAAACCGTTCCAATTCATGCATAATGAAAATTAATATTTCTCGAATAGATTAAATTAAAATGGCAAACTATCTAGCCTTTGGAAAAGAAATGAAAATAAAATAAAAAAAATTGCAAAATTTCAACATTTTGTCGCAACAGCTACAGTATCGTAAAGATTTTACGTTTCGTTCTACGCAAATTCAATGACAGAAGAAAAGTTCCACATAAGCAATTTCCAGTGACAACACCGTAGAATACGTGGCCTCGACGGTGTGTGTGGTTTTGTGACTTGTTTACATTTTTTACTGGATTAATTCGCTAGGAATCCTTACAGGAGCCGTAAGTAAATAAATACAATTATTTAATCTACATATGTGCCAATTTTCACAACCTTAGTCATATTGGTTCTAAGAGAAATTCCGTTTCGAAAATAAGACGGCAGCTGTCAAAAATCTTGTACGAGTTTTTTTTGATGATTTTCGATATTTACTTGTTACTTTGGTATTATCTAACATAAGATAGTTGCATCTTCTACGGGGCTAATTCACGATAATAGTTTTTGAATATGTATAAAGTTACAGCTATGCTAATTGATGTCGCATTTCTACATGGCGTAATGTCTTACATTTTCACTAAAAACAGCTGGTTCTAAGCTTTCTTGTGACCTAGATGTCTGTTCAATTATACCAGTTTACTATGCTGAAACCCGGACACATTTAGCCTGAAGTATACTACACACTGTTGATATAAATTATGGTTGATTTCTTATCAATCATATGACATACTTTTCTGCCATCAC
The DNA here is from genome assembly GCA_951230895.1 of Carpatolechia fugitivella. NCBI lineage: Eukaryota > Metazoa > Arthropoda > Insecta > Lepidoptera > Gelechiidae > Carpatolechia > Carpatolechia fugitivella. Next base: position 933,255 of record OX579668.1, on the reverse strand, counting down.
AGCTATAAGATAGATTGGCATATTGTTATTATGAAAACATCAGTTACATGGGTTAATAATACAATGTCATTGTAGTGCTCAATCAAAATGTTTATCGATTGACAATGAAGTTAATTTATATACCTACGTAGTTTGTTTTGGAAACTTAAAATTATTGTTCCTGTACTATTAGTGTGGTAGCCTAGAGAGGTCTTTGCTAAGTGCAGTAGAAAAGTAATTACACATAATACAATACTATACAATACAATTATACGTATCCTAAATAATACAATACGAAGAGTGATGGTACCCATCATATCATTCAGTCTAAAACAAGACACCAAACCTGCTCTTTCTAATATGTGGTTTACAAGAAATTATCCTATTTTCATTACTTTATTTCTTGAAGATAAATTTGAGGTTTAAACAAGCTGAAAACAATTACAATAAAATAATGTTTAGCATAACAGTTCTATAATTGACGGATACACCTTTCCCTAAGGCTGGTTTCACAGATGTCCAGGAGTTGCATACGGACCAATCCGCTTCCCTGTGAAACAATGTTCCTAGTGCCTCATGAGTGCCTCCGTCCCGGGATGTGGTCTTCCGGACAGCTGTGAAACCAGCCTAGACTGATAAGAAAACAACAGACAAGCTCAAATAAGTAATGTCAAATAGTACTCTCAAAGCATTCGGTACATTTATGAGGACTATCTACTACTCCATCACCTTTAGTTGCATTTTTATTTAGTGTCAAATCAGAGACCATATTTACAGACATTTTATAATGGCAATTAAGTAACTTGGAATTAGTGCCACATAGGCAACAAGTTGGCAACTAGATGCACTATAACACAAGGTTTGGTGTTTTATTTTCATAAGTGCATTATTGCAAATGTGTATTTAAGAATGAAATATACTTAATAGGGGATCTGACTACTTTTTTTTTATTTTATAATCCAAACTTCTTAGTTTCTGCTATCGAACACTAAAATAATTTTTGCTCTATCTTCAAAATTGACCGAGTTATAAAGGTTTGAATTTCAAGATTAGACAGAGAGGCACATACCCACTTGTGACGTCATTTGTTACATATAATCTCCATACAAAGAATCGTTTTTGAAAGAGACAGACATATTGACACTTTAAAAAATCACTGTAAATTTATTTTTCAACTGATTCTGTTTTTTTCTTTGCGAATCGTCTGCTACTATTTTATATTTTAAAAATAATTCATAAAATATGGTAAATTCATAAAATATGGTGAACAGTCCGATCACCTATTATTAGTGATCACATCGCTTCAGAACAATTAGACTGATTTGGCAAACATTTTTTTTGCAATATTAGCCTAATAGTCTTGAAAAAAATTACTGAAAATGAAAAGAGTTCTAGACATTTGTAAAAACTGGAAGTATTCTTTTCTGTGTGAAATTTTGATGAACTGTTTATGTATTTTAATATATTGACGGCGCATAGCCTAGTTAGCAGTACACCTGCCTACGAAGCACAGGGTCGCAGGTTCAAATCCCACCCAGAGCAAACATTCGTGTGATGAATACTTGTGTATGCCTTGTGTCTGGATGTTGTTTATCTATTTATATTATATATGATTTTATCTATTCAAGTAATGTAAATCAGCAGAACGGAGTCTGTCTGGTCAGCTAGTAGATAGTGTTAACAAGTAACACACATGTTAATCCTAGAATAACATAAAGTTTTGTACTGCAGGTTGAACACCTGAGTTGATTATGTTAGGTATACTGTTTGTTTACATAAAAAGTGGTGATATTTTTATAACAGAAAAAATATAAGTAGTTAGATGTTTTTCTTCACCATAACAGCTTTGAATAAACATACGTATATGAATACGAAATTCGAAAACACATTGGTACGTGGTGGGAATCGAACCCGCGTCTCCCGGACGGAAGACAGCGGCCCTAACCACTAGACCACCGACGCTCTTGATCGTCGTTCTTTCTCTTCTAACCTACAAGTTAAGTCCCAACCTACTGGATTTTAAATCTTTGCCATTGTTTTACTAATAATTATAACATTTCATGCTAGTTTTTGTAAAAAAAAAAACAATAAACTCATGATCATTAATTTAACGTCACATTTATGACCTACTAACTAGGTATTTATTTTTATTTTCAGGTGTATCGGCTTCAATCAAGATGATGAATCCACAGTACCCGCCACCGGGCCAAAATAACAATGCGCCAGTCAACCCCCTCTACCCTCCTTCATCACAAGAATACAACGGAGTCCAAAATGCCAACATTTACGGACAGATGCCGCCCAACGGTCCACAAAAACCTCACGACCCAGCAGACATGCCACAGAAGATGCAAAATATGAACTTAAATGGGCCACAAGGCTTCCCAACGATCCCTTCAGCACAGCTTCCACCTGGCCAGCAGCCCAATTTCCCTCCTTCCAATTTTCCTCAAGGTCAAATGCCCCCAGGATCATTTCCTCCAGGCAGACCTCCAGTTAGTGGAGCTCCTCAAATGCAGAGGCCTCCACAATCATCTACGCCGGGGCCGCAGTTCCAAATGCCACCTGCAAGTCAAACTCCAGATCAAAACAGGCAGTTTCCACCTTCTCCTAATCAGTCAGGTCCAATGCCAAGTGGCGCTCCAGGTCATCAAGGGCCTCCTGGACAGATGCCGCCTAGCTCTCAGCCAGGGCTTCCACCACAAGGGCTGGGAGGAAGACCGGGAGGTCCCCCACAACCTCCTAGACCTGGAATGCCTTCGCCAGGACAGCAGCCTGGCTTCCCTTCACAACCGGGTATGCCACCACAACAGGGGATGCCTCCTCAACCAGGACAAAATCCTCAGTCCAGAATGCCCTCGCAACCTGGTCAACCGGGCATGCCTCCAAGCTCAATGCAGAACCAAATGCCACAAGCTGGGCAACCTGGTTTTCCTCCTGGTCAAATGCCTAGTCAACCTAGACTACCTCCTCAGCCTGGTATGCCACTTCAGCCGGGACAAATTCCTGGTCAGTCAGGAATGCCACCGCAACTTGGACAGATGCCTGGGCAGCCAGGACAGCTACAGCAGCTAGGGAAAATGCCTGGTCAGCCAGGAATGCATCCGCAGCCAGGGCAAATGCCTGGTCAACCAGGAATGCCACCTCAACCAGGGCAAATGCCTGGTCAGCCAGGGATGCCACTTCAACCTGGGCAAATGCCTGGTCAGCCAGGGATGCCACCTCAATCTGGGCAAATGCCTGGTCAGCCAGGGATGCCTCCGCAGCCGGGGCATATGCCTGGTCAACCAGGGATGCCACCTCAACCTGGGCAAATGCCTGGTCAGCCAGGGATGCCTCCGCAGCCAGGGCAAATGCCTGGCCAGCCAGGGATGCCACCTCAGCCTGGACAAATGCCTGGGCAACGAAGTTTACCCGGACAGCAGGGGCTTCCGCCGCAGCCAGGTCAACCAGGAATGCCACCCCACCCAGGCATGCAGCAGCCAGGCATGCAGCAGCCAGGAATGCCTCCACATCCTGGACAAATGCAAGGCCAGGGCATGCCGCCGTCTTCGCAGGCCTACAACCAGTCGATGCCTGGTCTTCCGCATATGCCGCCGCCGCTCGGGCAGCAGAACCAGTACCCAGGAATCGTGCAGCAGCAGCCAGGGATCCAGAAACAGCCTGGACCTCCCACTAGTGGATATCCTGGTAATTTAATTGCTTATGTTTTCACTTTAATTTATTTCATTCATTTAAGTTTCATTATTTTATAAGACATAGACGGCTCCGTAGCCCAGGTGGTAGTGTATCTGCCTCCGACGCACAGGGTCGCGGGTTCGAATCCCGCCCAGGGCAAACATTTGTGTGATGAGCACTTGTGTTTGCCTTGTGTCTGGTAGTTGTTTATCTACATAAGTATGTATTTATCTATTTAAGAAATGTATTTCAGCTTTCTAGTACCCATAGTACAAGCTCTGCTTAGTTTGGGATCAGATGGCCATGTGTGAAGATGTCCCCATATATTTATTATTGACATAGACATATACAACTCATCAGAAAACTCATCTTTGTTCTAAAAGATTTTATCAATATTTTTTAAGTACAGCTACAATTAATATTTTGAATTGAATTTATTAATTTCATACTTATTGGCATCGAATTTGAATTATTACAAAAAGAAATGGTTAAAAATACACTCAGTTAGCTGGTCACTTTTAAGGGTATTTAAAAAAAGTATAAAACTTAAGTCAAGTTCCACGGATTGAGCCACCATCCTAGAGATTTTGCGCTATTTAGTTGAATTGCCATACCAGCAGGTATGCCGCCAATGCCGAACCAGCAAGCCGGCTACGGGCCCCCCTCGTCGGGCTACCCCCCGCAGTACAACCAGCCCCCGTTCCCCTCGCAGCAACCCTCGTACCCTAACCAACAGTATCAGCAACAGCAGAAGAGGCTCGATCCTGATCAGATGCCTAGTCCGGTAACGACTTTATGTCTTCATTTTGGCTAACATTTTTCCATTTAGAGGTGATATTCTTTGCGTGCAATGGAGAGGGCTATGCTCGGAGTCTCACCAGAAACATCGAATCAGAAATGAGGGGATACGTAGAAAGACCAATGTCATCGACGTAGCTATCAGGATAAGCAATTTGAAGTGGCAATGGACAGGCCATATAGCTCGACGACCCGATAACCGATGGGGAAGAAAGGTTCTCGAATGGTGACCACGGGCCGGAAGGCGTAGTGTTGGACACAAAGTGGACAGATGACTTGGTGAAGGTTGCTGGGCGCCGGTGGATGCAAGTAGCGCAGGACCGTTCACGGTGGAAACCTATGGGGGAGGCCTATGTTCAGCAGTGGACGTCTTCCTGCTGAGATGATGATGATGATGATGATTTTTTGTAGTTCGGCGAAGAGCGTCGGTGGTCTAGTGGTTAGGGTCGCTGTCTTCCGTCCGGGAGACGCTCGTAGCCCCATGCAGTTTTTCTTGTTACTGAAATCGGTGACATGGTTCCTAAGAACATAATTATCTTCGTATGTCTTATAGTTTCAGAATTTCCCATACTGACCGATCAAAGTGTTACACCCTTAGTAAATAAATAAATTAATAACGTAGCACGATTAAATCCCACATAATTGGTTCATCTACTAACTCATTTTCCTCGCACTTTCCAGATCCAAGTAATGGCAGACGACCAGGCGAACCGTGGGGGAGTGTTCGTGACCAATGACAAGGGTTTGGTCCCCCCGCTGGTGACCACAGACTTCGTAGTGGACGACAAGGGCAACGCGTCTCCGCGGTACATCCGCTCCTCTATGTACGCCGTGCCCGTCACACAGGACTTGCTCAAACAGACTTCCATGCCGTTCTGTTTAGTGGTGAGTTGCACTACATGTTACTGTCAATAATATGGTGGATTTGATCATATTTATACGTTGGTTTAGCGCTGTGATAAGAGAAAACGTCGACAGAGAAAAAAATATTAAAACGCTTGCATCGCGAAATCGTCCAATCATGCTTAACCGGACTTGCGGGAGAGCAAAAGACTTTTACTCGTAAAAAAATACCAAATTGAAATGACTTCAACACAGAAATGTGTAATTTTCAAGTGTCCATATTCTAACGTCCATAAACACAAGATTACACAGGTAAGTATAAAAAAAACCGCTAAAAGGTTAATGAATCCGACAAATTCGACCACAATTATAGGGTACATAGAACAAAACTTGGTCTCCCGCTGGTGACCACAGACTTCGTAGTGGACGACAAGGGCAACGCGACTCCACATCGGCTCGTCTATGAACGCCGTGCCCGTCACACAGTTTCATCAACATCAACGGCCCGTTACAGTCCACTGCTGGACTATTTAAGTGTTTGGTTTTGCCATAATCCCCACGCTTGGCAGGCGGGTTGGAGATCGCAGATTAAAAGGTTACTGTATCAGAGAGCGCTGCTGCCCGTTCCCTGTTCAATGTGTAGTCCCTAAGTCGCCTCTTACGACACCCACGGGAAGAGTAGGGGTTGGTGACAAATGTATTCTACTCTGCCGTCACCACACGGCGTCACACAGTTTAGTAGTGAGTATTTCTATATCCTAATGTCGAAAACATCGTGAATTTGAGGTGAATCAGCGTCTCAAAGTTTCTAGTCTGTGTTACTAGAAAGCGTTAGCCAGACTATAAGGAAGACGCCTTGTTCGTCAACTCAGATATCGCTTGTCGACTTCAATACAGAAATGCGTAAGCTTACACATTGCCAACCGTCATCAAGAAGCACAAGACTAAACACCGATTGTATTGAACAACCGTTAGATGAGTCGTGATTATAGGAATTCCACAATATTGGAACCTAAAAAATTTGCTCGCTTTGGCTACTATATTTTGAACATTATTTACTGAATGAAAATCAGCATCAGTAAAGTTGTTGACGAAAGCAATGGGGGATTTTCCGACAGCCAATTAAAAAAAAATAGTTCATAAAACTTCGGTAGATGGCATTGACGATGCGTGGATCCGATAAAATCAGCGAGTTGCCCAGGGCTAAAAAAGAATCCACGAAGTACACCTGGCGCTATCTATCGTCTTAATTAGAACTGTTATTTTTATTTTTTAAAGAGCCGTCAGAAAATCCCCCATTATATCCATATTCCACTGTGGAGGCTTTTCGGACCAAACAAAAACTGTCACTCCTGGAACTCTATTAAGGCGTGTACATGCGAAAATCCATATGAAATTAGACGTTGATTCTTCTAACTTTCGACATTCTTTCCAGATATCCCCAATGGCAGAAGTGGAGCAAGGCGAGCAGGAACCCCCTCTACTGGACTTCGCGGCACTGACGGGCTCCCCCGCACTGGGCCCCGTGCGATGCGCCCGCTGCAAGGCGTACATGTGTCCCAACATGAAGTTCATTGATGCCGGGCGACATTTTAAATGTGCTTTCTGTAAAGCTACTACTGAAGGTGAGATTATCTATACTATAGTCGGGTTATTATGGGATGGGTTATGACAGCTTCAAAAATTTTTATACGACGTTAACAACTTTTTTTAATGATTTTAAAAATTCTTTCACCATTAGAAAGCTAAATTATCCCTGAGTAACATAGGCTACTTTTTACCACGGCAAATATGTTCTTCCCACGGGAAAATTCACAAATAAAGCGGTCGTAGCTGCTGGCGGGCCGCTAGTTGGTTTATATAGGGCGAAAATTGTTCTGCACGTGGCAGTTAACTGTGCCGTAAGTTTCTTATACGGCACTAGTGCAACAAGGTAAATCAGTAAACTGTGTAGTAAGATTAATTTACGGCACTAGTCCGATTTCAGTTATTTATGTAGTCAGTTAGGATCATTTCATAATAAGTATAAAATTATCTCGATATACATGCTTAATGCAAACTTGCATAAGTGTTCGAAATAGTAAAACATTGTTTTAATTACACTAATTTGTTTCGTGTTAAAATATCGTACAATAAGCCGCGTATTAACATTTCTATACTATACACCGTGAAATTTAACTGGTTGTTTTTCGTTAAATGGAGTGTTTAGTCCATTATAGAGAGGGAAAGGCGGGCGCTCTCTATTTGATGCAATATGATTGCTCGTAGGTTTGCGAAGTGTAGCACAGGAGTAAAAACACTGTTATTTAAATCATTCTGCCAGTGTTTTTACACCTGTCAGCTATGGGTAAACTTCAAGAAGTCATCGCTTAGTACCATAAGGGTACAGTACAATGACGCGTTCCGTATCCTTATGCGTCTCCTTCGCTTCTGTAGCGCTTCTGGCATGTTTGCCGAAGCGAGAGTGCCCGACTTTTTCGCAGTTGTCAGAAATCGCATATCCTCGTTCTGGGAGACATTACGTAACTCGGATACACCATACTGGGGGCCGTGTGTGAGGACCTCTCTAGTCCTTTCTTCAGGTACTGGCTGAGCGTGCACCTTAACCCGAACAAAAAAATGTGACGGGAGACCATAAAAGTCTCGAAATTATGTAAGCATAATTTGTAATTTGTATTTTATTTTTATACTAATTCATTTTATGTTTTTTTTTTATTCTTTATTTTATTTTATTATGTAATGTGTATTGCTTTTGCTGTACATTTACAATGGGTCTTTTGCCTTGATAAATAAATATATTATTATTATTATTAAACTGAACAACTTTCCCCAAGGAACATGGGCTATAAAAAAATATTGCTTCCCCCATGATCGAATCATTTAACGAAAAACAACCAGTTAAATTTCACGGTGTATACTGCCGGTTAGAGCTTACAACCGTCATCTGGTTTATAATAACCTGCTTACTGCACACGCTTCATCTGTATCTTCACGCTTTAGCAGTGCGCAGAACAGTGCGCACTAGTCGTTCTGTGTGTACCACTACGTTGATGTAGTACACAATTTATTTTCTTTTTGCAGTTTCACATCAGTTGCTGTACTGTTCAATCATTACCGCGACTCGCGTGAATCCGATCTGTTTTTTATTTATTTATTTATTCAACAATTTATTCTACACAATAAAGATTACAAAGACCTACCTTTTTGCGTTTGTTTTTATGTACCTACCTTTCCTTTTTTCTGTAACTTCTATGTGTGTCTGTTTAGGGTACTGTAAATAAATGTCTTGTTATTATGATAATATACTTACTATGAATGTTGTTCCCCAGTGCCGATGGAGTACACGCAGTACATCAACAGCATGCAGCAGTACGGGCGCGTGCCGGCCGAGATGGCGCTGGGGGCGTACGAGATACTGGCCACTAAGGAGTACTGCAGGGTAACTTTTTTTTAAATGTAAAATAGGTTCGCTTTTGAATGAGTGAATGAATGAATGAATATACTTTATTGCACACACAAATAATAAATGACAGAGTGGAAGTAAGAAACACAGTCTCACCTGATGGAAAGTGATGACGAGGTCGAAGATGATACACGCTCACCCAAAGGGTGCCTATTCACTCCTGCCTTGAATACACCAAGATTATAAGTATGAGAAGCAGACTTTCGATACATAATAAGCATTAATTTAGCAATTGACAATATTTTATTTAAAAAAGGAAACGCAAAAGATGCGACGACTGTGGAGTTTCTTCGGTGAGCTCTTCTCCACAGATTCCGCCATTGTGTTAGTGAACTCACCCAAAAAAATGTAATGACGGATTTAAGTGACGTAATAACATGCTATAGAAATAAATAATTTTGACTTTGACTTTGACTCCGGAAACACAGACGCCGGAAGAGCATTCCACTCTCGTGCTGTACGCACCAAGAAAGACGACGCGAAACATTTAGTGCGGACTACGGGACATTCAACCACGTGAGGGTGGAAACGCCCCCGGCGCCGCGTGCTCCGGGGGCAGGAGGTGGATGGCGGGACAAGGTCGTGAAGTGCCTGGGCACACTCCATGATACACCTTGTAGAATACCGAGAGGCTGGCAACTGCGCCGACGCTCCAAGCTTTGAAGCTTGGTTCCAGCGAGCGCAATGTCTACTAACTAATTATACAATACGACTGACACTAGGGTTTGTGAGGTCGGTTGTCAACCTTACAACCCACACGATGAAGAAGAAGAAGAATTAGCCTGTTTCACTCACTAAGCTTCAAAGCCCATGAGTGCGAGTGAAACGGAACGCTGTCAAGTAATCGCGCGCCTTCCTACTTGGGTTATTAAATAGGGAACATGCACAATTTTTTAAAATTCATTAATCGAAATATTTCAAGTTCCAGATAAACACATAAAAAATAATTTTTCAGATATCTTGCTCAGAAGCAAAGTTATAAGGCTTCAAAGTTGATGGTTAGACAGAGAGGTCCGACGTGACATGTGACGTCATATGTCACGCGGGCTATAACATCCGCCATAGAAAATTATGTTTTCGTAAGAAGGACGGATAGATATATTACGCGCTATCCCGCAGTATTCGTTGCGTTTGTCCTGTACCCGAAGGTTTTCTGGAAGAAATTGCTACTTTTACAATAAGGCCGCATATCTGTACACTATTATTTAATCTGCTTTTTTCTGTATATCTCTTGTGTGTAATAAAGTATATTCTATTCTATTCTATATATTTGTTTAATAATGTTGTATCTAGTTTGTTTTTCGATCAATTTCGATTCTGTTTTGACTGTCAGTATTCTATTTTTGTATACTTTCAGATGAACTATGAATGTCTTATGCATGTTCCCTATTAATGATCTGTATGTTTGTTTGTTACAGAACAACACGATGCCGAACCCCCCGGCGATAGTGTTCGTGCTGGACGTATCCTACAACGCGGTCAAAAGCGGTTTGGTCCACACCGTCTGCAACAATATCATGCACATTATTGACGTAAGGATTTGACAACTATTCATCATTATCAGTACATAGCTGAACCCCGTTTTACGCAACTACAACTCTACAATTTCATGTTAATTGCGTAGGTATATAGCTTAAATAGTAAACACTTATATTTTTATGATTTTGGCTACGCAATGTATATCGAATTGTACTTTTAATTTTGTATTTTATAGTCGTGAAAGACCTACAGAGACAAAAGATTAAACAAACAGTGATAAAGACCGTCGGTGGTCTAGTAGCTAGGGCCGCTGCCTCCCGTCTGGGAGACGCGGGTTCGATCCCCACCACGTACCTATGTGTTTTCGAATTTAGAATTCATAATTACGTTTATTCGACGCTCTGACGGTGAAGGAAAACATCGTGACGAAACCTGCACAATTTTGCGAAGAAATTCAAAGGTTGTGTGTGAAGTCGACCAACCCGCACTGGGCCAACGTGGTCGACTAAGGCCTGATCGTTCTAATTCAAACTCAAACTATTTATTTGCATTTGTCATTATACCTAACAATTAATGTATTGTACAATGACGCCCCGTTAGAGCGCAGCAAACATGACATTATTAATCTTAAACTTACAACATACTTTAGAAATGTACATAGTCGTTTTTCATACTTTTAATGTAACTTAATTATTAGTTTTCATTTCACTTTAAAACATAAGACGTAGAAACTAAAATAGGAACTTATTCAGGGTAGGCTCGAGCCCCTCGGTGGGGACGTATATAAGCTGTTGTTGATACCTGGTTCTGTTTTTTTTTTCTTTTCTGTGTGTTGTGCCTTACAGTGAAGAAATGTGTTTTGTATTGTATTCTTTAATATTTGCTTGTGGTTTCCAGTCGATGCCCCGAGACGAGCAGGGCCACAGCTGGACGCGGGTCGGGTTCATTACGTACAGCTCCACCGTGCATTTCTACAATATCAAGGTGCGTTTCAAATAGAAAACAAGAAAAGTAAACAAACAAAAAAAAGAAAGAAATAAATAAAATATTGATATAATGAGTGAGTGCGTGTGGTGTGTGATGTTAATGAAGTTCTATGAATTTTTTTAAAAGGAGCAAATAAAATATTTGAACAAAATTAAGTGTGTACAAAGTTAAGGGGGTCCTGGTGACCTAAAATACAGGATATTTCCTAGTTTAGGCGCCAGATCTCCCACAACACCAAGTCATGTAACTTTGCTTTCTAACATTATTTGTCATACTTGTGCGTAATTACGACTTTTGTGGGAAGATAAATAAACAATTCTTATTAATATTATTATATGTATTATGAAAACCGTAGCACGGCAAATAAAAATCTACTGGAAACCAGAAGAAAAATAAAACAGCCATCAACGGCCCGTTACAGTCCACAGCTGGACTATGAGCCTCCTCCACTTAAGTGTTTGGTTTTGCCATAATCTCCACGCTTGGCAGGCGGGTTGGAGATCGCAGATTAAAAGGTTACTGTATCAGAGAGCGCTGCTGCCCGTTCCCTGTTCAATGTGTAGTCCCTAAGTCGCCTCTTACGACACCCACGGGAAGAGTAGGGGTTGGTGACAAATGTATTCTACTCTGCCGTCACCACACGGCTTACGAAATATTCTTCATTCTGCAAACGCAAATTGAGCGTCAATGTTCACTAAATGTCAGTGTGCACACCTGGTATTGAAATGTGAATGTCCTTCTCGCCAGGGTTCCCTCGCGCAACCCCAGATGCTGTCAGTGGGCGACGTGGGCGACATGTTCGTTCCGCTGCTGGAAGGCTTCCTCGTCACAGCCGACGACTCGGGGCCGGTGCTGCAACAACTGCTGCAACAGCTGCCCACCATGTTCCAGGAGAACAAGGAAACCGAGACTATACTGCTTCCAGCTGTTCAGGTCAGTGGGCATTGAGACTGATAATATCTTTCTAGTGTTAATGGTTAAGAAGTGAGGTGTATTGGAGCAACTGCTGCTACAGCTGCCCACCATGTTTCAAGAGAACAAGGAAATGGAGTATTGCTTCCAGCTGTTCAGGTCAGTAAGCATTGTAATAAATATTGTCTGATATACTTTATTATTCTGGCAGAGAGGTCGAGGAGATAAGGAAACTGAGACTATCCTACTTCCAGCTGTTCAGGTCAGTAGGCATTGTATTACACTTTTACCTTAGCTATCCTGGTCAAAAGTCAGGAGTAGATCTGAAGGAATTGCTGCTCCAGCAGTTTACCATATTCCAGGAGAATAAGGAAACTGAGACTGTACTGCTTCCAACTGTACAGTTTAGTGGGCGTTCACATAGGTAAAAATAATAATAGGTGAAAATAATAATTACATCCACACTTTACTGATACTGACGATGTGTAGTTTTGAAGAAACTTGTGTTCCAGCTGCCTCCTTCCAGGTGAATGAGAAAATGAAGCTATATGTACCTGCAAATAAAATAAACCTTTAACATTCTTTTACAATTTTAAATGGAAACTTATATTATAATTTGTTCTCAGGCGGGTCTGGAAGCCTTAAAAGCCGCAGACACGTCAGGCCAGCTGTTAGTCTTTCACACGTCGCTGCCATCATTACCTGCACCTGGAAAACTCCTCAACCGAGAGGACCGGAAACTGCTCGGCACAGACAAGGAGAAGAATGTACTCTGTGAGTCTTAGAAACAAGATAAGATTCTTTATTCAAAGTAACATTCTAGTGAATACTGTTTTGAAGTCAAAGCTGGATAATAATAGGGGATCGGACTACTTTATTTTATAAATCCTAACTTCTTAGTTTCTGCTATCGAACTCTAAAAGAATTTTTGCTCTATCTTTAAACTTGACCGAGGTATAAAGGTTTGAAATTCAAGATTAGACAGAGAGGCACATACCCACTTGTGACGTCATTTGTTAGTAACAAAAAATAGTTTTTGAAAGAGACAGACATATTGAAACTTTAAATAATAATAATAATAATAAATAATAAATCTTTATTGGCTAAAAATAAACAAAGTTAACAATAGTTGCACACTGATCCCCACACTAGGATTCCCTGTGTTGTGGGATATCAGCCTCTTCCCGTTGGATGTGAACATTTATATTTGTCTATTATATTTATATCTTATATTTCATTTTAAAAAGCAAAGGACAATCATCAAAAATCACTGTAAATTCGTTTTTCAACCGATTCTGTTTTTTTCTTCGCGAATCGTCTGCTACTAATCTATATTTTAAAAATAATTAATAAAATATGGTAATATTAATAAAATATGGTGAACAGTCCGATCCCCTATTCTAAGGACTTTTTTTTACTCTAAAATTGTGCATTTAAGTTCAAACTCGATGTTTGACAGCAATAAAAATCGAATGTTCATCTTCTGTCTTATCTATCATAATAGCAGATATAATGGTCACGATTCACACAGTCACGCTCTAATCCTTAATTTAAGATCGTCAGTCCTTTTCATCTCTAAAAGATTAAAAAGGGACAGGAGATGGCCATCCTAATATTAGAGCTGTCAAAGATCGAATTTGAACCTTACAGACGCGTTGATTGCACAATTTTAGAGAGCACGTAAAACAACTGACTTAAAAATCTCTTCTGATATATATGCCCTTCTTTTAGGTTATCATTCATTCAAAATAATATCATTCGTTCGTCTGAATTCATCACCTCTCTTTCATTGGTCATAAAAACGAAAAGGATAGCTGGATTTTAAAATTAGAATTAGAAGATGACTTCCCGAATCAAGGCCAATATGGTCGAATTACCAAGGAGAAAATGTTTAAGACCTGTCCTGTCTAATATTAACAAGAATGTTTTTTTAATTCGATTTTAAAATATGTGATTAGTAACCTCGACCAAGACTGGGATTAAGGGTGAAATAGTTCTTATTTATAGAGCAGGTCACCCGTCTGCGTTCACGCAGACGTCCCCCTTATACATACATACATACATACAACCTCGACCAAACATCAATGGGTCAGCATGGTCGACTAACTCAGGGTAGGCTCGGGCCCTTCAGCTGGGACGTATATAGATAGATAGATAGATAAAAACTTTATTGTTACACTTAACACAGACTGCACAAATATTACTAAATTAAATAACATCACAAAATACAAAAACACAACAATTTACAAAATATAATTTACACGAAAAACAAACAAAATGATAAAATAATAATTGGATAAAGCCCTACTCGAGCCGACACGTAACCCAAGCAAGAAACGCTAGCTACACGCCTCAACTTGTGCAGAGCTTGCACGAGCTGTCTATCATTAACCTGATCCCTTGTCTTCAGGTCCAGCAAACACAGCATACAACGAGGTGGGCCAAGCTTGCAGCGCGGCCGGCGTGAGCGTCGAGCTGTTCGTCTGCAACAACTCTTACGTGGACGCCGCCACCATCGGACAACTGCCGCGGCTCACTGGAGGACAGATACACAAATACACATACTTCTCGGTCAGTATCATATATTTTATATTTAACTAGCTGACGCCGCAGACTTTGTTTTGCCATTTTTCCCATCATCTACCCTACACCTACCCTGCGCAACTTGCTTATTTTTTTTTAAAGTAAGAACCTCTACCTTCCAACCTTTTTCTGACCTGATCGCCCTAATTCAGGGTATGCTCGAGCCCCTCGTATATGAGCTGTTGATAATAAATAGTCTATTATAATTTTGGGTGTTTCCTTTGCTGTTTCCAGGCGGAAGTGGACGGCCCGCGCCTGATAGCGGATGCGGTGCGCGTGGCGTCCCGGCCGACGGCGCACGACGCGGTGATGCGCGTGCGCACCTCCACCGGCGTGCGCGCCACCGACTTCATCGGACACCTGTTCATGTCCAACACTACGGACGTAGAGCTGGCTGCTATCGGTGAGTTGCTAGATACTATGTCAATGGCCCCGATTCACACTGTCATGCTCCAATCCTTAATTTAAGTCAGTCTTTTTTACCTTTTAAAGATTGAAAAGGGACAGGAGATGGCCATTCTAATATTAGTGCTGTCAAACATCGAATTTGAACCTTATGGCCGTGTCGATTGCACAATTTTAGAGAGCACTTCAAAACATGCGACTTAAAAATCTCTTAAACTGACAGCTATGCCCTTATTTTAGGTTATCATTCGTTCAAATTAATATCATTCGTTCATCACCTCTCTTTCATTGGTCATAAAGCATAAAGCATTGTCATTGAGATGTCTCCCGAATCGAGGCCAATGGCGTCCATATTCTCAGAATTGCCCCTAGGAACATTACATTCTTGTCAAAATAGCCCCTCAAACTAACTTTCATCGAAATTCATACATTAATAAATTTGGACGCCATTTTGTTTTTTTGACAATTTTAACTTTGCGTCGTTGTTTTATTTTAAAAATTGTGCTCCAAGCCGAGTTTAATTGAAATTGTACAACTAAATTTTAATATATTACTCGAGCCAGTGGCAATTTGAACCGACCAAGTGCGTGTCGGACCACGCATAAAGTAGGGTTCCGTAGTCATTTTTGACACCGCGCTGTTTCGCATTTTTTGCATCATCATCATCTCCATCTCGGCTACTTAATCTAGGGGATTTGACGAGAATACTGGTATTCACACAGAGCGACTGCCATCTACACTCCGCAACCCAGAGCGGAAACCAGGACCAAACCTAGATTAGGTTTACGTGCCTTTCAAAGCACGGAAAACGGTCGTGTTTTTTTACCACTACCGGTCACCCATCCATAGCCTGGCTATGGCGATGGGTGCTTAACATTGGAGATCGCAATGAATAAGCACTAACATCTGGAGCAACCGGATTGCATGATTCACTAATAATAATTACTGGCTATAGTTACTGTTCTTTTGGAAAAAAAGTATATATTTTTATTTTATTTATAATTTCAAAAGTATTCATCACAAGATACCCGAAACAATTTTAATTAAGAGTTTCTGCGCCAGTTTATTTATGTGAGTGATTTGAAGTTTATAGGTCCAAGACTTTAGAAATTACAGGGGGGGGGGGACACACACACCGTGTTAACGACTTTGGCGTGCTATATCTCACATATGGTAAAGCTGATAAAAAAATGTTGTACGGAAACCCAACTTCATTTTTAAAGACGATTTCAACGATACCCCACATAAGGGGGTGTGCTCAAAAAAAATAATTTACCCCCACTTTACATGTATGGGGAGGTACCCTTAAAAAGGGGCAATTTTAATTTTTTGTATTTTTAAAATTGAGATCTATATCCAAAGTATCGTCGAACCAAGTTACATGTAAATCGGTTCATAAACGTAGAAGATATTGTGCTGTGACAGACTGGGACGGACGGACTGAACGATCTTATAAGGGTTCCTTGCCGGACTACGGAACCCTAAAAAAGAAAAAGAAAAGAGGGAAAGAATGAGAGAGAGAGAGAGAGAGTGTGTAAAGATATTTCAATTTCTTACTTCCAGATGCCGACAAAGCGATAGGCGTAGAAATAAAACACGACGACAAGTTGACAGCGGAAGATGGCGTGTACATCCAGACCGCGCTACTGTACACGCACCGCTCGGGGCAGCGGCGCCTGCGCATCCTCAACCTGGCGCTCGCGCTCGCCAACCAGCTGGCCGACGCGTACCGGGCCATGGAGCAGGACACCGCCGTCAACTTCCTCACCAAACAAGGTAGCATTACCAGATATCCTCAGGGCTATCTCAACGTCTCTAATAGTGACCGCGGAAGTCTAGGAAACAAGGTGGGTGTTTGTCTTCATCTTCTTCAAGGTAGGTTTTTTTTATTAAACTCATCATATCGTGGGGGTTGTAAGGGCAACGACCGACCTTATGAAGTTTCGTCTCAGAACTATTGAGGCTACTGAATGAAGGTGTTCGTTAATTTTTCACTACTGGGAGTCGACTTCTGTTAACTAATATTATAAATGTGAAAATATATTTGGATGTTTGTTCCGCTTTCACACCTAAACTACTGAACAGATTTGGATAAAATTTGGAATAGGGATAGTTTGTAACCTGGATTAACAAATAGAATACTTTTTACGGTAAAAATCTTATTCCCACTGGAAAATCTTACACAACGCGAGCGTGGATCGTTAGTGATTTATAATCAAAGCTTATATAGACGTTGTTTGTTCCCTTTTCCAGCGGTGTGGGCGCTGCGCGAGCACCCGCCGCGCCAGATCCGCGAGGGGCTGTCGGCCCGCTGCGCGCGCACGCTGGCCGCCTACCGCCGCCACTGCGCCTCGCCCTCCTCCGCCGGCCAGCTCGTGCTCCCCGAGAGCATGAAGCTGCTGCCGCTGTACACCGCCTGCATGCTGCGCTCTGACGCGCTGGCCGGAGGTGACTACACACCATAATACATAGAAACGACTTGACAAAAACAACAGGACAAAATACTTAAATCTGACAATATTTGTTCATTACATCAACACATAAATTCCAACGCGATTGGAGGACGCATTCCTTGAATTGAACACGCATTTGAGAAGAATTTAGCTTAACAAATTAGTGTGCGATACTAGGCAATGCTGCCGGCTGCCTCCGACTCGACACGGAACTAGCTTTGACGTCCAAAACGTCCAAAAATGATTTTGAAAAATCTTAATTCCAATAAAAATGGGGGATTTTCTGACAGCTCTTTAAAAAAAAGTTCTAATTAAGACGATAGGTGGCGTCAGGTGTAATTCGTGGATTCTTTTTTTTTAATCCTTTTATGTCCCTGGGTGACTCGCCGGATTTCTGCGGATCCACGAATCGTCAACGCCATCTATCGAAGATTTATGAACTATTTTTTTTAATTGGCTGTCGGAAAGTCCCCCATTGATTAGATTTGATTTTGATTGCATTGCTTCTCCAACAGGCCCCGACCTGACGTGCGACGACCGCTCGTGCGCGATGTACCGCGCGCTGACGGCCGACGTGGTGACGTCAGTGGTGTACACGTACCCGCGCCTGCTGCCGCTGCACAGGCTGCCGGAGACGCCGCCGCAGCCCCTCAGGGCTTCCATCGACAAGATGAACGACCATGGCGTGTATTTGCTGGGTAAGTGAACTCTTGGACAGCTGTCTTTGAATCATCAACAGCTCATATACGTCCCCAATGAGGGGCTTGAGCCTACCCTGATTTAGAGTGATTAGGCCTTGGTCGACCACGCTGGCCCAGTGCGGGTTGGTCGACTCCACACACAACCTTTGAATTTCTTCGCAGGAGTGTGAACTTGTGTAACCGTAGACTTTTTATAGATTTAGCTCAGTCGGAGCATCATAATATGAAACAAAAATGGCTTTGTGAGATATTCCCCAGTTTCGTTAGGACATTGCAAGCTGAATTACTTGATTATCCGATACGTAA
The DNA here is from genome assembly GCA_951230895.1 of Carpatolechia fugitivella. Lineage (NCBI taxonomy): Eukaryota > Metazoa > Arthropoda > Insecta > Lepidoptera > Gelechiidae > Carpatolechia > Carpatolechia fugitivella. The sequence continues at coordinate 914,668 of OX579668.1, read as the reverse complement.
AATAGTTCCTTACTTCAAAAGGCATGTTGAAGTCGCTTATCGACCACGGTAAAAAGTGTATGATTTATGTAGAAGGGATCGGGCAAATTGTCCCAATGACCATTGCGACCCGAGATGGATCTATTGTAGTCGGCCCTTCGGTGTTAAATAGCCTCCTCTAGACCAACAGTTTCGAGGATGCTGACGGTCGATAAGGGGCTTAAAGCCTGGGCTTCCTGGATGGCAAATTTGGGTCCTCCCAGCACCCGGTAAGAAGAAGTGTAAGATAATTTTGATTCCTTTGTTCCTTAGAAAATGGCGTCCACATGCTAATCTGGGTGGGCGGGGCGGTTTCGCCGGAGTTTGTGCAAGACGTGTTCGGGGTGGCCGCGCCCCACCTCGTGGACACGCAGGTGTGCGAGCTGCCCGAGCTCGACAACCCCACCAGCCACGCCGTCCGCGCCGTCGTCGACGAAGCGAGGCGCAAACGACACACTGCTATGAGGGTAAGTTTACTTATAACTATCTTAGCTAAGACATTTAACGGTTATCGACGGCCTAATTTAAGTTAAGACAATCATTGATGCATAACGCAAGACCTAAGCGAGGCACCGAGGGTAAGTACTTACTTTTTACTAGGTTTTTCTTTTAAATTAATAACTACGAGTAAAACATTCTTCACGAAAAATAGGATGTAAGTAGATCCACTCACTTTTAGAGCTGGTAACCATCTAACCATATTCTAAAGTCATTGTCTAGAGTAGACTAAATCATCTAGCTTAGTTTCCAATAGATCCTTTGGCTTTGTCGTTGACAACGATTTAATGCCTAAACTCAGTCCGTCCGTAGACGCTCATAGCGCGATATAAAAGAGTAGAAATTTAATAAAAATTGAACTAAATTATTTACTAATGGCAACACTATTTCAACTGGCAGTCATTGGTTGAATAAGCACAGAAAGTGGTAGGTATAGATTGTCTGAAAATTCAATAGTGTTGCCATGCCAAAAAGCTATATCTTTTTTCTACACTTTTGTATCGCCAGTAATACACTATACTCGTATTTTTTCTTCTTTTTTTCATGCACATGCTGTCGTTTCTTCTATTAATTTTAAATGTAACATTTTCCTTTGCATGTCTTGTGTTGTTTATTTCTGTTAATTCAATTAAAACGCATGTTTTATGTTTCTCCTTGTACAGACTTTTTATCTCATGATGGCGAGTTGGTTTTAGTTGTGTAAGCTAGAATTACACACAAGCATATCGTTACGGTCTAGCAGTAGCAGCTAGCGCCATCTATCCACAGAGTCAGGAACTATCTAGATATCTCAAGACGCTCGAGAGCTGTGTCGTAATACGTCTACTCGATACTAGATGGTGACTCTATTCCAGAATTTTCGTCGTAGTGTAGGACTGCGCTAGTAGTTTCTGGAAGATTCTAGACCCGATTTCGGCGCATATATAAGGCGGCCTGCTCTGCGCAAGTTCAGATCAGTTTCAAGTGAGCTATCGAAGTGAAAACTTCAAAGCGATCAAGAGCAAAGAAACCTGCGACCTAAGCGATACCTACGGACTACGAGTGACTATGCGAATTGGAATATAGTGTGATTTGCCCTGGAACCAGTTGTTCATCGTCGAATAAACCCTCGAATTACGTCATTGGTGTTTTAATCCAAATAACGAACCCTTGACCGTAACAATATTATGTTTCTGAGGCAAGAATTTTTACCAAACTGTTCACAACACAAGTAATTCCCGCCCACCATCGTGAGATATAACCTTTACCCCTATTAGCGTGTACGTAGCACGTAGCGACTGTAGCATGGTATGTTGTGGTAGCTTGAGGTAGTGGCGAAGTTCGCGAAGGGCGAGGCGGCGCTCCGGAGGCTGCTGGTGGAGGACCGCGGGCGGGATGGCGCGCCGGCCTACTGCGACCAGCTGCTCGACACGCACCGCATCGTGCAGGGAATGCTGTATGTCTCTCGCAATGCACTGTATTCAAAGTCGTCATTCACACTATGTATTTTTTCTCGCTTCTATAGTATTTATCTAATTTTGAGCTATCAACCAATAGTTATAGAATGTTGCTGTGCTGGTGCAGAGGAAACCGGATTTGGCTTCAGAATAAAGTCGTAATTATTATTATGCTTACAGTTGTTGGGCTAATCGTAAACATTGAGACCTCGATTCGGGATGTCATGCTCTAATTCTAGTTTTAAAATCCAGCTATCCTTTTCCTTTTTATGACCAATGAAAGAGAGGTGATGAACGAATGATATTAATTTGAACGAATGATAACCTAAAATAAGGGCGTAGCTGTCAGTTTTTAAGTCGCATGTTTTAAGTGCTCTCTAAAATTGTGTAATCGACACGGCCATAAGGTTCAAATTCGATTTTTGACAGCTCTAATATTAGAATGGCCATCTCCTGTCCCTTTTCAATCTTTAAAAGGTAAAAAGGACAGACTAACTTAAATTAAGGATTAGAGCGTGACAGTGTAAATCGGGTCATGGTATAATGAACAATTGTGCTAAGTGCTATTTTTATCTGTCGTTATTTTTCGTGATAAACATGAATGGATGAATATACTTGGACAGCTAATCTTTATTAATAGATTAAATGATTTTTTTTCGCACTTAGCACATTTGTTTATTTGTTTAGAAAACTTGGAACTGGAGAGCGATATTTTTTTAAGAAATGTCCTGAAATGCTTGTTTTTGCTTTTAAAAGAGAGTATGGTAAGGTTTTGATGTGAAAAAAATTGTTTTGTGTTTCGGTTGTGGATTTTTATTGGATCGTTTTTATTAAGGTGAACGGATATGTTTTTTTTTAATTAGAGTGCGCTTCTTCTTGTGTGTGCGAATCTTTGATTTTTTAAATGCCGCTAAGACCGGCATTACAGAAGAAAAAAAAAAAGAGTGTGATTTAAGAATAAATAGAACATGTTTTGTGAATTATTTAGAGCCTACATTGATTGACTGCATTGTATCTATACTTAATTTCAAATAACACAAAACAAGACAAAAAATATATATGGCAGAAAAAGTTTATTCGTGAATTTTTCCAATGTTATCTGGAACAGGGACATCAGCAGCTCATTATACGTCCCCACCGAGGGGCTCGAACCTACCCTGCATTAGGGCGATTAGGCCTTAGTCGACCACGCTGGCCCAGTGTGGGTTGGTCGACTTCACACAGGACCTTTGAATTTCTTCGCAGGAGTGTGCAAGTTTCATCATAATGATGTTTTCCTTCACCGTAAGAGCGTCGAATAAACGTACATATGAATTTGAAATTGGAAAACACATTAGTACGTGGTGGGGATCGAACCCGCGTCTCTCGGACGGACGGGAGGCAGCGGCCCTAACTACTAGACCATCGACGCTCTCGAAACAGGGTATAGACACTTACAATTCTGCATTGTGTAATGCAGTAATGCCTAAAATTGTTATAATAACTTTTAATGTGGTATCAAACTATTTATTTTTTATTTTTATTTATAAATGTAAACAAAAACAGTAACGAAATGTTAAACACATCAAAAATCCGAGACGTCGTCGGCCAATTTTTTTTTATCGGTAACAAATAAAAAACCATTCAAGTAGTTATAGCAATTTTATTAGCCCCCATTTTTCAGGTAGGCACATAAGTATAACGTTGCAAGTATCATGCAGTCCATCTGTGTAGACCCTAAACCCACGAACCTTTTGACGTCGAAATATGATTTGTAAAAATCTTAATTCGAATAAAATATTTTTGATTTTGATTTGATTGAATCCCTGGGAACGGACTAAAACCAACCCTAAATCCATTTCCTAACACCCGTCTCCCTTTGCCCAGGTGACAGTGATGCGCCAACACGACAAGCTGGAGGCGGTCCTTCGTCAGTTCCTGGTGGAAGACCGCGGACTGGACGGAGCGGCTTCCTATGTGGACTTCCTCTGCCACGTGCACAAGGAAATCAGGGCGTTGCTATAGCACCTAGCCTACCCCTACTAAGGGACGACCTTACACGGTAAGCCCGCAAGCAAAGCCAGATATAGTTATAGTTAGGAGCGACCGCACGAAAATACAATTTACAAATAGGGAATATAACTAAATGGCCCCAAAAGAATCAAATTGGTTTGGATGATGAAATGTAAATATTAGATAATATGATTATATTATATAATATGATTTACTTGAATAGTTGGTTCGATAGGAAGAAAACCCGAACTGAGTTCCGATCGGAACAACTAGTTGAACGGTTAGTTGGTCGGAATGGAATAACAGAAAAAAAATGTGACATTTGTTGACCTCGCGAGCGCAAAGCGTCTCTGTTTCAGCTTGGCCAAAATTGCTTTTGTATGTCCATCTGTCTGTCTGTTTGTTCTCTTCTCAGGTTGCATTTCTCAACCGATTCTCATGAATGCAGGTTCGATAAAGGACATGTTTATGAGGCGTCATTTAGTTATAGCTTTATTCTCTATTACAAGTACAATTCGATGTACGTTGGTAGCAAATTTTGATAATATTATTGTTTAGAGTTTGGGATAATTAGGTGCATCAAATTGTTACCTGTAAATTGTAGTTTGGTGAAACAGGTCACTTAATGTGTGCAGATATAGGCCAAGCTAAATGGCGCGCTAAGACCCTTAACTGTATTCAGAATGTAGATGAGAAGGGGTCTGGTAATCTGGTTTTTTCCTTAATATCATTATCATTGCCTTAGCGACGTGTAAAGGGCTGTATTCTTTGATATGTCATAAAACAACTTTACTGTAATTTCAAGTCCAATTACTGCCCGACTACTGATTCCTACAACGTTATAAATCTAAAATTAAGTCTATCTGTCCTTTTCGTTTTCTATACAGTGAAAAAGAATTGAGATGAATCAATTTTGTTTTGAATGTATTCTACTTAAATACGGTAATTAGTTTAAATTTTGCATGACGCGAATTTGAAGTCCAAATTAGATATTTGACAGCTTATAAAGTAAAAAGTTTATCTGCTGCTCCTTTTTTTTAGTCTAAAACACTGTAAAAAATTACATATTTCAACTGCATTAATGGTGTTGCGGTGCAATTTTCGTGCAACTGAATTAGTTTGCGCAATCCACATTTCGCAGTCAGCATTTTGAATAGTGCAGTCGGTTGGCAGCAATTTTGTTGACTGCACAAAAATTGCATCCAAAACTTTATTTTGAAGCTAGAATTTAATTGTATAGATCCCCCAGACTAGAAACAGAATTCGCCTTCAACTGTAAAATAAGGCTTTTACTTCAAAATATGATTCTGTAGAATCTTAATTAGATTTTTTTTTATCTTATCTCTAGGGTTACAACAGATGTATTCCATAATCTTTCCATTGTTAAAAAAACCTTTGAACCTTTCTCTTTTTACTTTCTGTACTATTTTAATATTTTCCATGGCTCGTGTTCTGTATGAGGTGATGCTTTGCAATGTGCTACGAAACACTGAAAGCTTGTAAGAATAAAATACTATTTAGCCTAGATTTTTTTTACACGACTTAGCTCCTTGAAATAAATTTTATTTGAAGGAGATAAGTCATGTAAACAAATAAAATCGATACCAAACTATGAATTCTATCTTCTATGAATGTTATTTGTTAATGAAAACGTCTGTCTATTAAAATAATATCCATAAAATGGGGGTTATATTTTGAGACGTGTCAATTTCTTCCCTTACACAATAATTTAAATAATAAGCTTTTAAAATTCATAGTGTTCATGGATCAAAGCCAAACAACGTTAAATTATAAACAACATGACTAGATGGCGCTGTCAGAAATTTTGCGTTTATAGTTCTTGAAAACTCCGCAATATGGCGGAAGTCAAGAATTGTAAAATAAAACTTAGCTGATTAACTAAAATAAGCATTGATTTACAACAGGCCAAATAAGGGTTAGGAGATTGGTGGATTTGAATATCTTTACCATCAGCGTCATAATTCTTGTGCAACGTCTATTTTGAGTCTTATGGAAAGTACGACGAAAATAAGACGAAATAAAGCGTAGTAGTTAGTTCCTTGGAGCAACTTTATTCCATAGCAATACGAGCGTTATTCGTAAAGCAAATGTTACTAAACTTGATGTACGGTCGACTGTACCGTTTTGTATTAAACACTGTCGTTGAATGAACGGTCGCAGATATTTTAGACTTAAAAGTAGAGTAGGGAGGTGTCCTACAACGTTGGAGATAACATAAACATTGTTCTTTATTACAGCATGCTGGCAATACTTAAACAAATGCTTCATCATTTTGACGATCAAGCATTATAAATAAACAATAAAATAAATGTCACTTTACTTTAAAACTGAGGTGAATCTAGTATCCAGGCCCAATGGGTCGTTTATTGGCTAAACATTTAAACATTTTCTTCACGTCATGTCCAGAAAGGGCCTGTAAGGTTTATGGGGTCCGCTTGGGCAGCAAATTATAGTGTATTCTTATATCATAGTAAAATGTTTGGCATCAAGTCAGTATTTTTCTGGGAGTAGACCTAAAAGGGAAAAAACATGTCTAGTCCGTTTAAAACAAAATGTGATTTATACATCAAAATGTAGTGTTTTCAATGAACTATTATTTTCCGCTTTTATTATAGATGTAAGTATTAATATATCTTTTATATTTTACTTTCAAAAAATCCTATACACGAAAATAGCATACTAAATTGCATTGCACTAAAATTGTCACACTTTTCGGGCATCAAATTGCATCGTTCCAAACTTTCAAAACGCGATATCTCGTGAAGTTACTTTTGTGACAAGACATGTTTTTTCCCTGTACCCTTCAAATGTGAATCATCAGAGCAGTACACCAGTGCTGCGCTCTCTTTCTCACCCACTAAGTCTGCGCATGTGGCGCCCTCTATTCTGCGACGTTCAGCACTCGTTAGCAAGAAAGAGATAGCAGCATCGCCGTACCGCTCTGATCGTCCATGAGTCTGCAGCGAGTGAATCATCGTAGTATAGTAATTACCAAAATGCTATAATAAAGAACGTCTTAACTACTTAAGTATTACATTTTGGGAGATCGGTCGTTCCATGTTAACTTTGACGTTGCAGAGGCAATGAGGAAGCTAGGTTATTTTGTAAAAATAAAAAAGTGGTGGTACCTATTTGGTGTTTTGTAATCGCCAAAAGATGACACGACTAGGTTACGTATAGGACCATTTCCATGATTCATTATGATAATGTTAATTAATCATTTTTAACTTGACTATGAGAGCTATGCCGCGCTTGATATAGATACTCATAACCACTAGAAAAAAATAAGCAGCCAATCATGTCATGTGTTTTGTACCGACTCCTGCGCAGCAAAGCTCTTAGGTCTAACTATATCATGCAATAATTCGGAAGAGTGACAGTTTTCGTTGAAATGTTGAGAAATCAGATAAATAGTTATTATTAACTCGACTGTACTGGAGTGTAAATAAAATATATTGGCATTTTAATTTCGAGTTTTCATTTTGTTTGCGTAGCATTCGGATTCCTTGTTTTTTTAGATTACAACGCCATGCTATGGACAACACGAAGATACAATTAGCACACCTTAATAGCTCGGTACACAGAAAGCGCTTTTGGTTTTAGTAATCTTACTGCGGTTAGATGCTTTACCGTGGGAATAACATTCCTGCGGTAATATGCAGCATAGGCTAGACAATAGATCCTTGGGTAACATAACAAGCCGACTACACATTTTTTTTAATTCTTGCAATTGTATACGCTATTACAATAAGGTTCCTACTGATATTAGAAACTTACCTTTAGACAAGTTTAAAATGATTATAAAACACAAATTGTATATATAAAAAAGGTTACTATAGGATGATTACTTAGACATCTGTCGTCCATGGGAATAGACTTGGGAATAGATTGCTTGAGTGGCAGGCCTTTTCGATTTTTTTTTTATTGTATTTGGTTTGCCTTGACATCCAAAATAAATATTACAATCTAGCCTACAGACTAATGAGTAATTAAATTTTAACTTAAATTGCTAAGTATCTACTTAGCTAATAAGTTAGCTAAGAATGTGTCCATCGACACTTTTCTTATTGTCTGATAGTTAATTAGCATTAATTTTGTAATATTTTAATTTTTTATTTAAAAAAGGAAACGCAAAAGATGCGACGACTGTGGAGTCCTTCGGTGAGCTCTTCTCCACAGATTCCCCCATTGTGTTAGTGAACTCACCCAAAAAGAATGTAATGACGGATCTATGTGATGTAATGACGGATCTAAGTGATGTAATAATATCTTATGGAAATAAATAACTTGTTTTTTTTTTAACAAAATGGTTGCGAGCTGTGAACTACGACACTTGCACCTCTCCCGAGACCACCTGAGTACCTATAAGCGTGAAGTTACTGAGGCTATTAATGATGCACTGTCTCTAACACCACGAACTAGTGTCACAGAATTTATGTAGTACCTAGTGTCGAATAAATAATAGTCTAAAGCCGTCAGGACCATGTTCAGAAATGAAATCTGCAGAATTCTTTCCTTTTCGGTTCTAGTTTGATGTCAAAAAATATACAGGCATTGTAATTTCAAATGTTTATTACAAAAATTATCATGGTACAAGTGTAAATTTTTAATAAACGTATTTTGGTATTTGGTTGATATTAGTTCATTAAAGTTTGACGAAATAAATCTATTTTGATCCCTTGAGATACAAACTGACGAAAAACAGTCTCTATGAAGTATTCTGCACATTTAGATTCCAATTTCGGATAACATTCACACGAGGACTAGTTCAGAAATAAATATATTTTTTTAACGTTTTCTTTTTTTCGGTTTTGGGTACAGAATTTCTAGGGTGGGGCCTTTGTAGTTTCTCGCTACGCATTTACTTCCGCAAGGGCTACAACGAGTTTGGACTGCTATTTCTGGTCTTCTGCACGCGAAGACGTTTGACGTCCAAAGCATGACGCCAAGCAGTAATAGTAGAAGACAGCGCCACATGGTTACAAACAAAATTGGCGAACTGGATAAAAGACTGCGACTTCGAGAGAAACGTTGAAGATAAAGGGTCCAGCACTAGACTGATGTGGCTAAATGCAGCACAATGCAATGAAGAACAGCCGAAGTCCACACTCACAAGTAGCAAGTCTGTCCGATGTAGCTAATGACTTAATAGTTGAAGATCAAACGCTTATAGAAGCTAAATCCAGCAGTGGACTGATGCAGAACCGTTTCGAACGATCAGAAGCGTTTGGGAGACTTCTGACTTATGCAGCTAAATAAAGATTCATAGGGCTCGGTTGGTTACAGAATACTTGATTCTTATTTTCGATTGGCTCTCCATTCTCTTCGGAGCTGGTTTTCTTAACAAAGGCCCATAAATAGTCCAATCTACTGGGCGGAGTCGCCGCCGCCGCTTCCTTTCGCAGAATACGCACGCTTCGCAAGGATTTGGCTGATTCTTCTTCTCTACGGGTTTCTGTTTTTTCATTTGTTTACCTTTTCTCGGTATCTCGTCTATTGGGATGGGTATTCTGAAATAGAAAATGAATTAAATCGCTTATAGTTCGATATACTAACGAGATCATTCAAAATCAAAATCAATTCAACGGCCCGTTACAGTCCACTGCTGGACTATGAGCCTCCTCCCCTTAAGTGTTTGGTTTTGCCATAATCTCCACGCTTGGCAGGCGGGTTGGAGATCGCAGATTAAAAGGTTACTGTATCAGAGAGCGCTGCTGCCCGTTCCCTGTTCAATGTGTAGTCCCTAAGTCGCCTCTTACGACACCCACGGGAAGAGTAGGGGTTGGTGACAAATGTATTCTACTCTGCCGTTACCACACGGCACGATTAGAAAAGAAATATTAGTAGCAATAATAGCGTTGTTTTTGCTAGTGCCTTTTCAGGTTTTCCGAATCCAAGTCCTTGCGTGACTTTGTGTATGTGACAAAGGGTAGTTAATAAATAAATAAATAATAAATATGTGGGGACATCTTCACACACGGCCTTCTGATCCCAAACTATGCAGAGCTTGTACTATGGGTACCAGACAGCTGATATACATTACATGAATAGATAAATACATACTTATATAGATAAACAACAACCAGACAAGGCAAACACAAATCACATAACACGAATGTTTGCCCTGGGCGGGATTCGAACCCGCGACCCTGTGCGTCGGAGGCAGATACACTACCACCTGGGCTACGGAGCCGTCAAGAGTTGCCCTATTCGTAAGCCATAGGGCAATTCTCTTTTACCAACATTATAAATGGAAGTTCTCACTTCTCCCTAAATTGTGCACGGATGGTAAATCTTCTCTTATTCGCGGAAGGGGTATTTGTGGGGGGGACCTCTCTCTTGTTAAGGAAAGCTTTTTTTAAATTAATTGATGGGCTTACTCTTGACCATAATCAGGTCCGCGAGGGACGGGATGCGGTCGATGATGGAACGAGTTCGCCCAGAACGTGCCTGTTCACTCTAACTTTGAAAATACTTGGGTTATAAGCACTCGCAAAAACAGAAGCAGGCACAGAATTCCACTCCTTGGCCGTAGTAGTCCTAATGAAGCTAAAATAAAACAAGTCGCATCCTTAAATCACACTACCTGGGTGGTGGTTTTATGTCAGGTCTGACGCAGTATATAGTGTGATCGCAATCCTCGCATCCTTTAGGTCGCTTCGAACCGCCGCCGCACCCTGCAGCCAGAGCCAGAGTTAGAAGCAACAGGAGCAATATTGTGAAGGCATACTTCTTTATGTAGATATACGGTTTCATAGATGGCATCTTGCAGCAATCTGGAAAAATAATATTGGCCGATGTTTTCTGAACATTTCGTGTCGAGGTGCAGATGATAAGGTCTACACGAATGGACTGCACTAAAGGCAAAATGTTAGCTGGAATAGAATGCGGTTCTAGCGGCTGTACACTGAAAGGCCTTATGTAAACCTTTGTACGTATCGCAAAAATTCTAACTGGATGCTTGTCACAACTTTAGGTGACGCCGTGTTAATAAGCAAGAAGTAGTTAGAATCACTTCTGTTTGGAGATTGAGAGACCTGCGAAAAGCGGTTTTCAAGCTGGCTGGACACGTTTGCGTTCAATTATCTCGGGTTCTCTAGCGTCACTGAAATAAGGGTGATTAGCCGTCACCATGGTGTATTGACCTACTTAAACGTGGCTCAATTAATGGAAGAATTGTCCAGACAGTCTGAGTCACATTTGGTCCTTCATCTCGCCAAGTTAGTCCATGCTGCGTGGTTGCTTTATCTTGCAATTCCCAACGAAGAACAGTGGGTGTTTGTATGAATGTTCTATTTTCTACAATTAAATAGATAGAAGTACGAAAAAAAAAACGATTTCACGTCATCAAATAAAGTGCGTTAATATTGTAAATTCAAACAAACTCACAAGAGAAAAATTATTCGTAGAATCGTATATTTGCTTGGTCTGAGAAACGTATCTTGGCTTGATCTGCGTATCGATCTGGCATAGTATGCGGTCTTTTAGGGCCGTATACGGTCCATTGAGGGACTACCCTCCGATGACCCTTGCAATTCTGACACTTCAAACACGGGTTCTCAGGTTTCTTCACTGGTTTCGGATGTGGCTTCGACTTTGTTGGTATCTCTGGAGGTTCCAAGGGGATGTTGTGTTTAGCACAGTATATTCTATGTTCGCAGTTCTTGCAAAAGTCCTCTTCTTCTTTATCCTTCTTCTTCCCGCAGGCTGCGGCTAAAGATAGCATGTAGAGGCATACTAATAGGAGGATTAGAGAATATTTCTTTATGCTCGGGTTGATGGCCATAGCATCGGGCGCTGAAAAGGGAATGAGGACATGACTAACGCTCCGGTAGACCAAGGTGGTATAACAGCAAAAGCGGTCCGGAGGCAGCTGGGTTCTTTGGGGCCGTTGAAGGTCTCTTAAAAATCTCACCTCCGGAACACTACAAGGTCGAGGCGGACGGTACCGGTGTCTTAACTCAGCTTAAATCGAAACAAGATAACAATAATGCAGATATAGGTTGCATCACAGTCCAATAAGTAGGTATATAAAAGCTGAGCTATTCATTTTTTGTATTTAATATACCACTAAAATAACATGATCACCAAATTATGGTGATCATGCCCTAGCATTAGGTTAATGCAAATTAAAGAAAAAATAGAAGTCTTGAATGCGTGTAAAAACCGTGTACCAAATGTGGGTCTTTGAAATCTTTTTAACTTACTTAAACATAGTATTTGGCATTGTTGGTCATTTCTTGAAGGATTACTGAAAAATACAAGATGTTAAGAAAAAAAATACAGAATCCGGGCTTTTTTTCTACTAAATAGACGCTTAATTATCGTTTAACTTGCTAGGTTGCTTTTTCTTGATACAAGTGCGAATTATAAACGAGCGCTGATCTCCCCTTCTCTTCTCCAAATCTCCAAAAAAAAAAAGAAAAAAATATTATATTATATTCTCAGACACCTCACCCCACCCTGCAGTTGGGGGGCGACTTAGGAGCATCAAAATAGACAGAGGCATGGTGTTGCGGACTGTCCAAGCGGGATTATCTAATAATTTTCCAGTATTCGTCCAAATACTAGAGAAGAGGCAAGAAATAAACGTGATGAAGCTAAAACCGCAGAGGAAGAATTCTGGACATATCATGGACAAAACAATAGCCAGCGCAAGGCAAATATTATGCTGGTTTCTGTATGTACTGAAAAGTTTAGCTAAAGAATCTGGATTTGAACGAATGGTATATGGTGGTGGTGGTATTAGCTAGAAACCGAGATAGTTAAACGATAGGCCTGTAGCTACACTTATGCACCTTTGAAGGTTTCGGATAGATAACTTCAAGTATTGGTTTCTTATAGTTGCAAGCTAGGCATTCTGGCGGGCACCGCTTCCTGCAGCCTAAGCCCTCCAGGATCCAAGACCCGATCAATATGCACAACATAAATACATTCATTTGAGCTGCCTTTCCGTTTGCACAGTAGCGATACTTTGATAAACAAACCTTAAATAATAATAACATTAAATACAAATCAAACTAGGTTTTTTGTTCGTATAGATATTGATAAAATGTGTCAAATTATTTCAGGAAAAAGGTCTTACTGCAGTTTTTCTTTGCGCAGATTTGGTAGAGATGAAATTATGTTTTTACTAAAAAAAAAACTGTTTATTTACCAAAATAGCGCTATGTATGGTTTAGTTAATGAAAAGTGATGTCTCTCACATCATAACATTGCACCAAGAACCGTCTGAAAAAGACGTTAAGGCCAATGATGATGATGGTTCCTGTCTGTCTGTAGCGACATCTATCGAAATGCAACCGCTATTAATTGTGTCTATGTTTCTTAGTTTTCAAGTTATCTTATTAGTTTACCGCATAACAATAAATGACGCTAGCAGATAAACACTTACATTTTCATTATAACCTGCGATTATTCGCTCGCTGCAGACTATTAGCAGATCTATATCTATCTATATATAGATCAGCAGAGCAGATGGCTCTTTCCTATTAAATAGTAGGGTATGGCGCACAATAGAGGGCGCCGCATGAGCAGAACACTAAGTAAAAGAGAAGAGAAAGAAGGCATCGCTATGCTGCTCTGATGATTTGCCGCAATATAGTCTGCAGCGAGTGAATAATCATAGTATAGTCAGATGTTTCTTCCAACCTATAACTTTCCACCAATTTCCTCTTGTTTTCGTTAGACGTTATCAATAATGTGGCTGTTTCTGTAAACTCATGCACGTGTTGTAGCACGCTGCTCTTTCGTATTCACCCTTTTTGCAACAACTGCATCCGGAAGCCTCCAAAAGAAAGAAGCTTAGACTAAAAATTACTTCTAAAAGGCTGATCAACATTTCATTCGATTTATTCTGTTATCGACTTTATCTAGTCACTTATATTTGCTAGTTTCTTCTCGATTGTTTTTCAGTTTTTGAATAGATGAGTTCTATAGTAGGGTCTGTATAGTTTTTGACACAGTCTTTGACGCATGATGGCTTGGTCTCTGCTGGTGTGTTTCGTTTCTTGCAGCCAAATGCCTTCAGAAGCACTGAGATCATGGTAGGAATGACTACTAGAACATAGACGAACATTTGAATTATTTTCTCTGTGGCTTCCAAGCGATGAGTTAATAGCTTTCAGATGGAATCTGCCGACTTAAACTAAAGTTTAGTTGGTCGTGTCATTTTAATGTTTATTTTAAAGATAGGAAACTTGAAGGCGTTTTAAACGTCTTAATTTGTTGCAGATTTGACTTTGGTCTGAAAGTCTTCTCCAAGTCCCTGTTATTTTGTCTCGTCCGGTCGTCATTCCGTTTGTCATGTTCTAATCCTTGTTCAACTATCCCTTTTTTATGGCCAATGAAATAATAGAGGAGATAATATTATTTTGAATGAATGATAGCCAAAATAAGGGCGTGGGTGTCAAGTTTAAGTCGGATGTTTTCAAGTTGGTCTCATGAACAAGCTCAGGTTTGTTCACCATACGATGGACTACCTACGTGATCGTATTCGAAACGAGGAGATACGTAGAAAGAGCAATGTCATCGGCATAGCTTTCAGGATTTGAAGTGGCAATAGGCAGGGCATGTAACTTGACGAATCGATAACCGATGGGGAAGAAAGTCGTGACCAGGCGTAGTGTTGGACGGCCTCCCGCAAGGTGGACAGATGACTTGGTGAAATTTGCTGGGTGCTGGTCAATGCAATTAGCGCAGGACCGTTCACGTTGGAAACCTATGGAGGAGACCTATGTTCAGCAGTGGCCGTCTTCCGACTGAGAAGATTATGATAATGATGAAGTCGGATGTGTCAAAAAATGTGCCATCGATGCGTCAATTAGTTGGTCGGTTTAGTTGGTCAAAGTGTTAAATTCAATGTTTGACAGGTGGAGAAACAGCGGAAGATCAATTCTTGTTGTGCCATATCTGTGATTGGTAGAAGGAAAGTACTCAACATGGAAATTTGAAAATCAGTTGCGTTCTTGTTATCATTTTAAAAGTAACATAACGGTGAACTGCCAAGATCATACATTTTTTCCATTACAAAACTATAATGATACGGCTCAAGCGAAAGATCTTCAGAATCATCATCAGCCGAAAGACGTCCGCTGCTAGACAAAAGCAGGGTTAAAAAGTAAAATTATTTTCTTATATTTCGCGATAAGACATTATAAACCATACCATTACTTAAAATGTTATGAGTTTACTGCATTACTATAAAAGTCTGGAGTAGACAAACATTTTCGTAATTTTCATTGATACATAGGTATACAACGATCATTCACTCGTAGCAGACTCTTTCGTGGATCATCAGAGCGGTACAGCGATGCTGCGCTCTCTTTCCTACTTACCAGTAAGGTATGGTGCAGGATGAAGGGCGCCGCATGTGCCGAACGCTAATGCCTTATTCACACGTATGGAGTAAAGTGGTAAAACCACAAGTTAGAATTCGACAGTTGGCTTGCTCGCAATCACGATACATACGACGACACGCAGGCGCGAGCGAGTAGCCAGTGGCGAGTGATGCTCGGCATGTGTTTTTGCCTGCCGACTTAGTGAGCGAACTGCTGGTGAGCGGGGAGAGCGCGGAGAACCCTAGTAAACAAAACGAGGTCTAAGTGACTGTGTCGCCATGTGCTTGGCCGAGCACAAGTCAGGGTACATGCTAACCGAGCATTCGGCCAAAACACCGCCCCTCTACTCGGTACTGCTGCTCGGATGATCCACAATAGAGTATGCAGCGGGTGAATAATCTTAGTATAGTCAGATGATTCTTCCAACCTATAACTTTCACTAGAGAGATCCACCAGTTTCCTCTTGTTTTCGTTAGATGCTAATATGTGTGTTTATCGAAAGGCACGCATCTTTTGCGACACGGGATTGTTCTTTCTTTTTTTTCTTCCTTTTTTCCTTCCTTTTTTTTGCAACAACTGCAACCAAAAGCCTCCAAAAGGAAGACAATTAGACTAAAAAATACTTTTAATAGGCTGATCGACATTTCGTTTAATTTATTCTGATATTGACTTTATCTAGTCACTTCGTTTTGCTAGAACTTCTTCTCCATTCTTCTTCAGTTTTTGAATAGATGATCTCTATAGTAGGGTCTGTATAGTTTTTGACACAGTCTTTGACGCATGATGGCTTGGTCTCTGCTGGTGTGTTTCTTTTCTTGCAGCCAAATGCCTTCAGAAGCACTGAGATCATGGTAGGAATGACTACTAGAACATAGACGAACATTTGAATTATTTTCTCTGTGGCTTCCATTCCAAGCGATGAGTGAAAATTTTGTTGGTCATGTCATTTTAATGTTTATTTTAAAGATAGGAAACTTGAAGGCGTTTTAAACATCTTAATTTGTTGCAGATTTAATGGTCTGAAAGTCTTCTCCAAGTCCCTGTTATTTTGTCTCGTCCGGTCGTCATTCCGTTTGTCATGTTCTAATCCTTGTTTTAAAGTTCAGCTATCCCTTTTTTATGGCCAATGAAATAATAGAGGAGATAATTAATGATATTATTTTGAATGAATGATAGCCAAAACAAGGGCGTAGCTGTCAAGTTTAAGTCGGATGTTTTCAAGCTGGTCTCATGAATGAACAAGCTCAGGGTTGCTCACCATACGATGGACTACGTGATCGTATCCGAAACGAGGAGATACGTAGAAAGAGCAATGTCATCGGCATAGCTTTCAGGATTTGAAGTGGCAATAGGCAAGCCATGTAACTTGACGAATCGATAACCGATGGGGAAGAAAGTCCTGACCCGGCGGCGTAGTGTTGGGCGCCTCCCGCAAGGTGGACAGATGACTTGGTGAAATTTGCTGGGTGCCGGTCAATGCAATTAGCGCAGGACTGTTCACGTTGGAAACCTATGGAGGAGACCTATGTTCAGCAGTGGCCGTCTTCCGACTGAGAAGATTATGATGATGATGAAGTCGGATGTGTCAAAAAATGTGCCATCGATGCGTCAATTAGTTGGTCGGTTTAGTTGGTCAAAGTGTTAAATTCAATGTTTGACAGGTGGAGAAACAGCGGAAGATCAATTCTTGTTGTGCCATATCTGTGATTGGTAGAAGGAAAGTACTCAACATGGAAATTTGAAAATCAGTTGCGTTCTTGTTATCATTTTAAAAGTAACATAACGGTGAACTGCCAAGATCATACATTTTTTCCATTACAAAAATATAATGAATCATCATCAGCCGAAAGACGTCCGCTGCTAGACAAAAGCAGGGTTAAAAAGTAAAATTATTTTCGTTATATTTCGCGATAAGACACTATAAACCATACCATTACTTAAAATGTTATGAGTTTACTGCATTACTATAAAAGTCTCGAGCAGACACTGAAATTTTCATTGATACATATACTACGATCATTCACTCGCAGCAGACTCTTTCGCAGATCATCAGAGTGATCAGAGCGGAACAGCGATGCTGCGCTCTCTTTCCTTCTTACCAGTAAGGTATGGTGCAGGATGGAGGGCGCCGCATGTGCCGAACGGTAATGCCTTATTCACACGTATAGAGTAAAGTGGTAAAGTAAAACCACAAGTTAGAATTCGACAGTCGGCTTGCTCGCAATCACGATACATACGACGACACGCAGGCGCGAGCGAGTAGCCAGTGGCGAGTGATGCTCGGCATGTGTATTTGCCTGCCTACTTAGTGATGAGCGGGGAGAGCGCGGGGGTAACCCTAGTAAACAAAACGAGGTCTAAGTGACTGTGTCGCCATGTGCTTGGCCGAGCACACGTCAGGATACATGCTAACCGAGCATTCAGCCAAAACACCGCCCCTCTACTCGGTACTGCTGCTCGGA
The DNA here is from genome assembly GCA_951230895.1 of Carpatolechia fugitivella. Taxonomy (NCBI): domain Eukaryota; kingdom Metazoa; phylum Arthropoda; class Insecta; order Lepidoptera; family Gelechiidae; genus Carpatolechia; species Carpatolechia fugitivella. Next base: position 896,902 of record OX579668.1, on the reverse strand, counting down.
TGATCCACAATAGAGTATGCAGCGGGTGAATAATTTTAGTATAGTCAGATGATTCTTCCAACCTATAACTTTCACTAGAGAGATCCACCAGTTTCCTCTTGTTTTCGTTAGATGTTACCAATAATATATTTTGGGTTTATCGAAACGCATGCGTCTTTTGCAACACGGGATTCTGCGACACGGGATTATTCTTTCTTTTTTTCCTTCCTTTTTTCCTTCCTTTTTTCCTTCCTTTTTTCCTTCCTTTTTATTGCAACAACTGCAACCAAAAGCCTCCAAAAGGAAGACAATTAGACTAAAAAATACTTTTAATAGGCTGATCGACATTTCGTTTGATTTATTCTGATATTGACTTTATCTAGTCACTTCGTTTTGCTAGAATTTCTTCTCCATTCTTCTTCAGTTTTTGGATAGATGATCTCTATAGTAGGGCCTGTATAGTTTTTGACACAGTCTTTGACGCATGATGGCTTGGTCTCTGCTGGTGTATCTCGTTTCTTGCAGCCAAATGTCTTCAGAAGCACTGAGCTCAGCATAAATATGACTACTAGAACATAGACGAACATTTAGTTTATTTACTCTGAAGCATTTAAGCGATTAGTGAGTAGCTTTTAGATGTAATCTGCCAACTTAAACTAAAATTAAAGATAGGACCTTTGAAGGCGTTTTAAACCCATCAGTCGCGTAATGCCCACTATAACGTCTTAATTTGTCGCAAATTCATTGAAATTATAAACCTCTTGTCTGAAAGTCTTTTCTCCAAGTCACTGCTCTTTTGTTTCGTCCGGCCGTCATTCAGTCTGTCATGCTCTATTTCTTTTTTTAAAATTCAGCTATACCTCATAAATGACCAGTGAAAAATGGAAGAGATGAATTATTGATATTATTTTGAATGATTGATAGCCTAAAATAAGGGCGTAGCCGTCAAAGTAAGATTTTTTTATGTAGATGTGTCAAACAATGTGCCACTGTTGCGTCAATTTAATAGTTGGTCAGTTCAGTTGGTCAAAGTGAAAACACTGCTAAATTCGATGTTTGACAGGTGGAGAAACAGCGGAAGATCAATTCTTATCCATGATTGGTAAAAGGAAAGCATTATATTCAACATGGAATTTCTAAAATCAGTTGCGTTCTTGTTATCATTAAAGGTAACATATATGTATTATTATATAGGTGAACTGCCAAAATCATATATTTTTTTCCTTAAAAAATAAATAAATGATAGGGCTTAGGCAAAAGATCGTCAGAAACATCATCAGCCGAAAGACGTCCGCTGTTAGACAAAAGCAGGGTTAAAAAGTACCTAAACATTTTTTTGTTATATTTCGCGATTAGACATATTATAAACCATAAGATTACTTAAAATCTTATAAGTACACAGCATACTATAGACGGCGGTGGCGCTAGCTGACAAACGCTTTCGTTATTTTCATTGACACCTATACTACGATCATGCACTTGCCGCAGACTATCATGGATCATCAGAGCGGCACAGCGATGTTGCGCTCCCTTTCCTATTTAGCAGTAGGATATGGCGCACAATAGAGGGCGCCGCATGCGCTAAACACAATGTAAAAGAGAAGGGAAAGAAAGAGAAAGAAGACAAAAGCATTGTGTTAAATATGAGTGCATACCTACGCCTCTTTGCCTCCTTGGCTGTTACTGGCCGTTTACATTTAGATTATTTTCGAATAGAGAAAGTAAGTGACATGAGAAAAAGAGCAGATTCTGTTTGGATTTTGGTTGTGTAACGTTGTCTAAAGAAAAATACACTAATTTCACTGAAGATCCCTTGTTTATGTTAAAGACGCCCACCCCACCTTCGCATGGTGGAGGCGCGGGCTTTCGCGTACCTTTCATGAATTATTGCTGCGAAACAAAGCTGTGAAATGGCGAAATAAGAGCGTCAAGAAGCCGTAGGGGTGGATGTGGTCCCCTCAAGCCGCCCAGGACCCGAAGATAAGTCTCATAAATGGCGTTAGAACGCATAGATAGTTTTTTTTTTACAACGAATATTGGCCCTCTTGATTATGTACTTGATTGCGCCTACAATAAGGCGAAATCGAGACCATTGTGTGAAATGTATATTCATACCAATGATCTGGTGACATGTAGAGGTCGCCCACTACACTGAGAAAAAAAGGCGACGTTATAGATTATTGATTTTGGTTCGTCGCGGTGCCCATATATGGCCTAAGCCACGATGGCAGTATTAGATATGATTGTTCGCGGGGTGACGGCACCCAGATTGCTCCTTTTGTGCGTCTTTCCCGTAAATTCAGTGATGAAATTATGATTATGTGCAGTTTTCGTGAAGTGCTAGTGTTACATATGTTCAATGGCGCAAGGGAAAAAGGCCGTGCTAGCTGCAGGTATCCTGGAGGATGCTGGTGCTGCTTCCCTGGTGGTGCCCCGAGGGAGGATGTTGAAGACGAAGCTCGTCGGAGAAGTCGGCGTCTCGGAAGTTTTTTTCTTATCAAATATTTATGGTTTGATGGTTTTTTTGTATAGAGTCTTTTATTAGCGATTTTAAAATATATATTGCCGTAGGTGCGTGTTGTAAAGGGACCATTTCTTGAGACATCTCTTTTATTTAGATTAAATGTTTTGTAGTCTAATTATTTCCAAATGTAGTCGTTCCCCAATGTATGTCTCCGTGTGTTAATTTTGTATTGTGGCGTAGTTACGTGCGGATAATAACACGGTAAAAAGAAGCCTAGGATTTAGTACGTCACGATTAGGTAGGGATATTTAGTGCTAAGGTAGGGACGATAAGCTGAGGTTGATAATGAAATGATGAAGAAATGAATTATTAATATGTTGTGTATGTTCTATAATGTTGTTGGGAAATGTGGAATGCAGGTGCATGTGAGCTTGTAGATGATGATCAAGTTCATATTTTGTATGTGAGCTTGTAGATGATGATGGTTGATGATTTAGGTTGCGCTTGTAATATATGTAATGTTATTGTTTTTGCTAGTACACAACCTTGTGTACGTACTTATTTATTTTCATATGTAAAAGTTAGCATTAGCGCCCTCTTTTAGTTTCTGTGTGAACTGCTTTTGGAAGGTGCGCAGATGGTCGTCTGAGGTTGTGAACTGATGGGTGATGAGCAAGTATTGTATACTGTCATAGATGGCGTTAGGGGGATTGTGTGATTGATGATTGTGTAGGGACTCTTTTTAAAGCAAATAGGTCACGTGCAGACTCAGCTGTTTTTGTCAAAGACATCCGATATGTCGGCCTTGACAAAAAGGAAACTACTCTTTGGCACAGTTTTCTACTTCTTTGTTAAAAAACGACGGGTGTCAACTGTCTTTGGCAATCGCGTCCAAACGGACGAAAATGAAATTATAGCCCAAGGATCTCATTATTTTTTTGTAATTAGGTATATGCTTATTATCGTTGTGGGACTGTGATATCGACGGTGAGGTTTATGTTCGGTAACTTTGTAAAAATGGGATAGCTTCCACTCCTTATCTAAAACGCCTTATATGGGAATATCTCATGGCGGGACTGAGCTATTAGGTCTATTTGAGGATGGTAGTGATTATATTCCTGGTGGGGTGGTGTTTTTAACGTTTCGTCTAGATGTTACACGGGATCTCAGGTAGTTTGTTGATGTTTTTGCTGTTGATATCACGGGTTCATGGTATTTATGTACTTTTGTCTTGCAATGAGCGCGCACTAATACAAGATTGTTTCAGATTGACATGATGACAAAGATGTCCGCTGCTGATGGCTGTGCTGTGGTGATGGCCGTTTGAGAATTATCGTAGTTGCAGTCATGGTGTGTGGTAGCGGCCTGGTTGCCGCACTCTAAGACGCAGGCCGCCATGTTGGTGCCTGACTGATGATGACCATGGATGCAGCTATGATACGGGAGGGCATCTCTCCCGTGGGCCTTCACTGGCCACAAGTGATGTGTCTGTGTGCGCCTGTGTTTGTGTAATCTTAGGGAGTGATGCGTTTTTTTATTTAGGTTAAGCATGTTTTTATAGTCAGTTAGGGTGTAGTCATAATTTTCCCAAATTTCTTGATATTGTTCCTTTTGGTCCCAGTCGTAGAATGATTCATAGTCTTAGCATGACGGGTACTTTTTCGCCTGTTTTTGCTCGTCAAAATTGAAATAACTTGCGCCACAAACGTGTTGTTTGCTAGTTTATCTTTTTCGTGGTTTGTTTACAAATTAAACCTTCATGTGGCGTCATGTGTATTTTAGTTTGTTAGTAGGACTAACTACTGATGTGAATCATTATTGTTAAAGAGAATGCTTCCGGGCTTAGGTAGGATAGATCGTGTATTTTACTGGTAAAATAGAATGCGCTCTTTTCCGGAGGGGGAGGGATGTTAGGTATGAGTGCATACCTACGCCTCTTTGCCTCCTTGGCTGTTACTGGCCGTTTACATTTAGATTATTTTCGAATAGAGAAAGTAAGTGACATGAGAAAAAGAGCAGATTCTGTTTGGATTTTGGTTGTGTAACGTTGTCTAAAGAAAAATACAATAATTTCACTGAAGATCCCTTGTTTATGTTAAAGACGCCCACCCCACCTTCGCACATTGCTATGCTTCTGATGATTTGCCGCAATATAGTCTGCAGCGAGTGAATAATCATAGTATAGTCAGATGATTCTTCCAACCTTTTCCACCAGTTTCCTCTTGTTTTCGTTAGACGTTATCAATAATGTGGCTGTGTCTGGTGGTTACCATGGCCTCATGCATGTGTCGTTGCACTTGTCTTCGTATTCGTCCCGTTTTTTGCAACAACTGCATCCAAAAGCCTCCAAAAGGAAGAAGCTTATACTAAAAATTACTTCTAAAAAGCTGATCAACATTTCATTTGATTTATTCTATTAACGACTTTATCTAGTCACTTAGGTTTGCTAGTTTCTTCTCCATTCTTCTTCAGTTTTTGGATAGATGATCTCTATAGTAGGGCTTGTATAGTTTTTGACACATTGTTTGACGCATGATGGCTTGGTCTCTGCTAGTGAATTTCGTGTCTTGCAGCCAAATGTCGTCAGAAGCACTGAGCTTGTGGTAAGAATGACTACTAGAAGATAGACGAACATTTGAGTTATTTTCTCTGTGGCTTCCAAGCGATGAGCAACTAAAATTAAGTTAGTCGTGTCATTTTAATGTTTATTTTAAAGATAGGACATTTGAAGACGTTTTAAACGTTTAAGAAAAAGTCTTAATTTGTCGCAGATTCTTTGAACTCTGGTCTGAAAGTCTTCTCCAAGTCCCTGTTTTTCTGTCTCGTCTGGTCGTCATTAGTCTGTCATGCTCTAATCCTTATTTTAAATTCAGCTATCCCTTTTTTATGGCCAATGAAATAGAAGAGATGAATTCAGACGAATTATTGATATTATTTTTAATGAATATGAGCCATAGCTGTCAAATTGAGATTTTTTTAGTCGGTTGTGTGAAAAAAATGTGCCATTGATGCGTCAATTTAATAGGTTAGTCGTTTTAGTCAGTTAAAGTGGAAACACTGTTAATTTCGATGTTTGACAGGTTGAGAAACAGCGGAAATTCAATTCTTGTTATGCCTTATCCGTGATTGGTAAAAGGAAAGTATTATAAATTCAACATGGAATTTCGAAAATCAGTTGCGTTTTTGTTATCATTAAAGATAACATAGATTATTCATATTTCGTTAAAAAAATAAAATAATTCGGCTCAAAAGATCGTCAGAACCAACATCAGCCGAAAGACCGCTGCTGCTAGGCAAAAGAAGATTTAAAAAGGTATTTTTTTTGTTATATTTCGCGATTAGACACACTATAAGCATAACATTACTTAAAATCTTATTAGTTCATTGCGTTACTATAGAAGGCGCTAGCTGACAAACACTTTCGTTATTTACATTGACACCTATACTACGATCATTCACTCGCAGCAGACGCTTTCGTGGATCATCAGAGTAATACAGCGTCGCTGCGCTCTATTTCCTACTTGCCACTTATGTTATGGCGCAGAATAGAGGGCTCTGCATGCGTTGAACAATAATACCTTGTTCACATGTACCGAAACAGAGTGGCCAAACCATAAGTTGGAACTGAGAGAGTAGAGTTGGCTTGCTTGCAAGCACTATACATAGACGATATGCAGGCGCGAGCGAGTAGCGAGTTGTGAGTGATGCTCGGCATGTGTTTTGGCCCCTGCCAATTGGGTAAGCGAACGGTGCGGGGAAAAAAGAGAGAGCGCGGGGGGTAACCCTAGTATAAAAGAGAGAGTGCGGGGGTAACCCTAGTAAAAAAGAGAGAGTGCGGGGGTAACCCTAGTAAAAAAGATAAGTGCGGGGGTAACCCTAGTAAAAAAGAGAGAGTGCGGGGGTAACCCTAGTAAAAAAGAGAGAGTGCGGGGGTAACCCTAGTAAAAAAGAGAGAATGCGGGGGAAACCCTAGTAAAAAAGAGAGAGTGCTGGGGTAACCCTAGTAAAAAAGAGAGAGTGCGGGGGTAACCCTAGTAAAAAAGAGAGCGCGGGGGTAACCCTAGTAAAAAAGAGAGCGCGCGGGTAACCCTAGTAAAAAAGAGAGAGCGCGCGGGTAACCCTAGTAAAAAAGAGAGAGTGCGGGGGTAACCCTAGTAAAAAAGAGAGTGCGAGGGTAACCCTAGTAAAAAAGAGAGAGTGCGGGGGTAACCCTAGTAAAAAAGAGAGAGCGTGGGGGTAACCCTAGTAAAAAAGAGAGAGTGCGGGGGTAACCCTAGTAAAAAAGAGAGAGCTGTCAAGGTTGGTAGCAACAGTAGAGCAAAACTGTAGACTCTATGGACTATGGTTGCTATGCTACCAATCTGTTATTTTTACTGGTTCGGAAAAATATATTGTCAAATGTGGTGTGCTTTTATAAAAAGACTTTAATTAACGTTTAGATACGTTTAGTGTTCCAAAGTGTGTGTGCAATAAACTATTGAACTCAGTACTACTGTAAAATCTGTTGTAGCATTCCGCACTTCCTTTATCCATGTACTCATATCTTATTAAGAGTGCGGGGGTAACCCTAGTAAAAAAGAGAGCGCGGGGGTAACCCTAGTAAAAAAGGTAGAGCGCGGGAGTAACCCTAGTAAAAAAGAGAGAGCGCGGGGGTAACCCTAGTAAAAAAGAGAGAGAGCGGGGGTAACCCTAGTAAAAAAGAGAGAGTGCGGGGGTAACCCTAGTAAAAAAGAGAGAGTGCGGGGGTAACCCTAGTAAAAAAGAGAGCGCGGGGGTAACCCTAGTAAACAAAACGAGGTCAAAGTGACTGTGTCGCCATTCAGCTAGGCCGTGTGCTTGGCCGAGCACACGTCAGGGTACATGCTAACCGAGCACTCGGTTAAAACACTGCCCCTTTTACTCGGTACTGCTGCTCTGATGACAACAATAGAGTATGCAGCGGGTGAATAGGTAATCATAATACAGTTAGATGATTCTTCCAACCTGTAACATCCATCAGTAAGATCCACCAGTTTCCTGTTGTTTTCGTTAGAAACATTGTTGATTGTTAACAATATAATGTGTGTTACCGGAAATGCTTGCAATTTTTGTGGCACATACCCGTGCTTTTTTTCTTATTACTACTGCAACAACTGCAACCAAAAGCCTCGAAAAGGAAGACAATTAGACTAAAAAATACTTTTAGTAGGCTGATCGACATTTCGTTTCATTTATTCTGTTATTGACTTTAGTCACTTCGTTTTGATAAAGTTTCTTCTCCATTCTTCTTCAGTTTTTGGATAAATAATCTCTATAGTAGGGCCGGTATAGTTTTTAACACAGTCCTTGACACGTGATGGCTTATAGTCTGCTGGAGTATTTTGTTTCTTGCATCTAAATGCCATCAGAAGCACTGAGCTCAGGGTAAGAATGACTACTAGAAATAGACGAACATTTAGTTTATTTACTCTTGACTTCAAAGTTGAGAGTAGTTATTATGTAGATGTAATCATCTGCCAACTTAAACTAAAATTAAGTTAATCCTGTCATTTTAATGTCTCTGTTAAATATAAAGGATATAGGACCCCTACCTTCTCTAAGGTGGTTTAAACGTTCTAAGAAAATGTCTTAATTTGTCGCAGATTCATTGAATTTATAATCCTCTGGTCTGAAAGTCTTTTTTTCAAGACCTTGCTCTTTTGCCTCGTCTGGTCGTCTTTCAGTCTATTTGACATAGCCTCGATTCAGACATTTTAAATTCCTATTTTAAAATCCAGCTATTCTTTTTTTTTGATGAATTCAGATGTAATAATGTATTTTTAATGTACTAGCTTTCCGCCCGCGGTTTTACCCGCGTTAAATGAGTTTTCCCGTGGGAACGAAGTGTTTTCCCCCGGTGAAAACTATCCTATGTCCTATTCCAGGGCTTAACTTAAATGTGTCCTGTGGTTCAAACGTGATTCGGCAACAAACATCCAAACTTTCGCATTTATAATATTAAGACGATGGCTACGAGTAGTAACTAGCTGTCAAATTAAACTTTAGGTGGAAGTGTCAAAAATTGTGCCAACGACGCGTCCATACGATTTAATAGTTGGTCATTTCAGGTGGTCAGGTGGTCAGTGGAAGAAGTTTGACAGGTGGAGAAGAAGCGGAAGATCAATTCTTGTTTTGCCTATCCGTAATTAAAAGGAAAGGTCAATATGGAATTTGGAATCGAAAATAAGTTGCGTTCTTGTTATCATTAAACGTAACAATCGGCCAAAGTATGGACAAACTACCCACATTTAACAGCGAACCCCGTTTTTGCTTTGAAACAATCATTTTTTCTTTAAATAATAAAAATATATAGGGCTCAGTCGAAACATTGTCCAAATCATCAGCTGAAAAACGTCCGCCGCTAGACTAAAGCAGCGTTTAATTTTGCGATGTGTGTCTATGTCGTGGCCATATCGTAGAATTGACCACCATCATGAAATATTCGATCATTTCATGAAATGGTCGCATTTCATGATGTGGGCAACTAAATTTGACCAGATCATTATCATCGTGAGCAGTTTACGATTTTGGATTGGCCATGTTATGAAAATAGGGCGTCCATGAAACATTTAATAAGAATCTAAATTATGTTTGGTACTTATTGTTGACAGACATTTTCAGAAACTCTTTTTTTCTTCCTCATTTTAATAACGCATTATTTACTTTTTCACTGCGAGAAATAATACGGCCGCCATATTGGTACATAAACAAAGTGCTTCCAGCGCCTCTATCGGCAATAAATGTAATAATTTTACGATATGATCAAATAATCTTGACCATTTCATGAAGTAGCTGCGTTTTTAGTTGAACATATCGACAAACGATTTCTTATCATTGATCTGGCCAAGGCACATCATGATGTGATGTGACCAATGGACAGTGAAAATTTCATGAAATGTAACATTTCATGAAGTGATCGAAAATTTCATGATATGGTCAATTCTCCGATATGGCCACGACATCTACACACTATAACGTACACTTGTAGTGAACGTGCCAACCAGAGACAAACTTCTTTTTCCTGTAACTAGCTATCTTTGACGTGGAAAAATAATTTTGTAAAATCTTACTCCGAATAAAGACATTTTAATCTTTAATCTTATCTTTATAATAACATTACTTAAAATGACAGGACGAACTAAATTTGAGTTTAATTTCATTAATATTTTTTAGTATATGTTTCAACAGCTGAATAACTTACAGGCACAAAACCATGGAATACTGGACATCATTCGATATTTCACGTGAAGATGCGAATCTTCGCTTGGTTTGAATACAAATTTCTTCGTTGCGGACCCAACATGGTCCATTCTGGTTCCTTCCTTCGGATCCCCCTACAGGGGATGCACTTCTTGCAAATATTATCTTTCGCGAAAGTGCAATATATCCTGTCCTTACAAGGAGGTTCACACGCCTCCTGGTCTGCCTTCTTTCTCTCCTTCTCCCTCTTTTTTGCTTCTTTCTCCTTTTGCTTTTCCTCTTTTTTATCTGCTGCTTCTTTTTTTTTCTTATTATCTTGGTTTTTGCATGCGGCAGCTAGAGACATCAAACACCAACACGCAATTAAGAAAATCAAAATGAACTTTCTTACGTACGGGTTCATGTATTGCAGCGATACGCCTGAAATTAGATCGTTGACCTGTAATGAAACTGAACATCTTTTACTATGTTGCCCCACACCAGTGCCTACAACTATTGTAAACAGTTTCAAACTGTTTCGTTTAGTCTAAAAGTGTTATTTTAGTTAGAAATATTTACAAATGCTCCCACATCAACAGCTCATATACGTCCCCACCGAGGGGCTCGAGCCTACCCTGAATTAGGAAGATTAGGCCTTAGTCAACCACGCTGGCTCAGTGCGGGTTGATCGACTTCACACACAACCTTTGATTTTCTTCGCAGGAGTGTGCAGGTTTCATCACGATGTTTTCCTTTACCGTAAGAGCGCTGAATGCTCCCACATCGAATGTTTATAATTTGTCTCCCGTTTCTATACACCAGTATGGGAGCACCATTACAGAATATCATTCAAAATTTGACTCTTCGTACTGATTAGGTACGAAACGTGAACTGATCAGCAAAATATCTATTAATAACTTAACTAACTAAAAGTCGTGGAACAAAAGTTGTACTTTCATAATGGACTCAACTATCGCAAAGAAATACCAATTATATTTGCCACACACAGAATTCTAGATTCTCATTTTATAGGTTTTAGATTCGAATCCCGGTGGGAATCGAACAAAAATCACATTGTCACATTTCCTCAATTTTACAAACTGAGTCAAGTAAGATGACTCCGTGCTTCGGAAGGCACGTTAAGCTGTTAGCCAGCTTTAACCTAACTGTAGTAGTCACACGAGCCATGTCAGTGGCCTTTGTTGACTATATAACACTGACTGACATAGAGTATGAGTTGATCTTTAAACGTACACAATAAGATGGTCCATTATAACAATTCTTCTTAAAAGAATACTAAAGAACACAAACCTCAAATACTCCAAATGTGCGTGAATTGGTTCAATTTTATTTCTGGTTGCATCATGCTGTTTCTGGGATGGTGAGGAAATTTTCCAGGTAGGACAGCACCAGGGTTACAGCGAGAATCAGCAGCTCTTGCAGCAGCAGGGACACCTCCATCATGCCAGCGGAGGCGCGGCAGGGCCAAGGAGTCTAGGAACTGTGACGTTTGTATAAGCCTGCCGATATGAGTAGAATTTACTAACGCAAACAAATCTTTCCGTTGGTCAGATTAGTCTGACCATCAATTCGAACACAGGGAATGATTGCGAAAATGCACTTGTTCTTAGCCGCTCGATAATTCTCACACCAGGGTTTGTGGGGTGGGTCACACACGAATATAATGATAACTTCTGTCACATAAAGGAAACAGATATACAAAGTATACAAACTAGAAGCAGATTCTTATTGATAATGCCTTATCTCCCTCCATTAAGGAGCTCGTGCCTACACTGAATCATGAGTAGAGTGATCAGACTTTAGCGGGTGATCGGCTGGCCCAGTGAGTGTTTCAAATCTTGAAAATGTTTTTAAAGTAATAAAGATGTTTCTCTTCACAGTAACATCGTCTAATAAAAGTAATGAATTCTAAATTCGATAAGATATTGGTACATAGTAGGGTTAGAATTGAAGGCGCATTCTGGAGTAGAGGCAGCGGCCCCAGCTAAAAGAGTGGACGCGGTCAGACGAATGCGAATTTCTCGAGGGAACTCTCCGGAGAGGATCGATCTAACAATACGATTTGACCACACAAACCTAATTAGCAGTATGTAGAAGTAACTATTTATCTAAACTGTGATCTTACTTCGTAATATAAGGGAAAAGAGCATAAAATTTGTATCGTCACAATGATCGTCACCATCATTTCAGCTGAAACACGTTCACTGCTAAACAAAGGCTTCCTCCAAGGATCTCAACGACCGGTCCTGCTTGACCCGCATCCAGTGACTTCCCGCGACCTTCACCAGATCGTCGGTCCAACTTGTGGGGGCCTACCTACGCTGCATCTCTCGGTGAAAAATTTGTAAGCATAAAAGGACGATACTTACATAGTTTATTTCTTGCAAGGTTTAGTGTTATCGCAGACGATTTTCTTTGTACCACCGCAGCTGGCAACGATTTCCATCAACCATGCGAGCCACAGGCAGGCTACCATGAAAACGCGGCCCCACATTTTGGGGGGGTCTGCAGTGAATTAGGTGAACTTAGGTGGACCAAGACTAGTAAAAAATACCCCTGGTCTTAAATGCACCACGTGAAGTAAGATAGGGCCATGGCACACCAAGTTGAGCTTTTTAGGTAGACCATGAGTAAATCAAAATCGTCACTAAACTTGGGTGGACAAATGATTAGGTAAGAAAGAAAAAAAATTTATTTAACCATTAACCATAACCATTAATTTAATTAATTAGTCCCGGACAGGTATCTGCGAGCCATCGGTTGTTGGCTGAGGAGGTGGTTGCATAGTAACGCACGGTCACTTTCAAATGTGTTATATTTTTATTACTGTTATTTTGATTTACGCAGCGAGTGTCGATTCGTCGGACATCGAATCTCTCCACGTCGAGTCCATTTTCATCGAGCGTCACTTTACTTTTAAGTTTATAAGCGCTTTGGCATTAGCTGTTATGTCAATAAATAAATTAACCAACCATTAACTACTATTTCAAAATTTCACTTTTTTGGTTATGTTAACCATTTTTTAAATTACCTATGTAAATTATTTTTATGGTATTTGTGGCTGCCCCATTGCTGGACAACGAAATGTAATTTAAATGTGTATTCACAAAACTAGTTTAATCAAACAAGGTTTGTGAATTTCAGAATTTCTGCAAGACTTTTGTGTAAGTAATTCGATTGAATTACTCACACAAAAGTCTTGCAGAAATAGTTTTTAAAGTAAACTAGAAAACAATCATCATGATTAATAAGCAGCATAGGTTTTCCTAGGTTCTAGAGGATAGAAAAAATGATCGAATGAAACTTACAAGAATAAAATTGATCAAGGAAGGATATGTTTTGAATTTCAACTATCAACGAATTATTTACAGACCGTCATTATCAGGACTGGGCAGGTCGAAGTTTCAAGGGTCCATATTGAATCTGCAAACGAAAAAAATTGTTCTGAGTCATTCCACCCTAGATCATGCGACTGTTTAGGTTCTAAAAGTTCTAACTAATTCTAAATAAGCTTACAACTATGGTGGATTTTGACCCAAACCAATGTTTTTCATTTACATTGAAATACGAACTAAATTAAATAAAAATACGTTTTCTAAATTAACAGATTATATTTGTTTTGTTGGAAAAATCTTAAATTACTTTTACACTCACGATGGGACCGACAGCTTATCATTGCTGGCCTGGAGTTCAAGAGTAATGTTCTCTTCAATGTTTGTATGATAAGCTGAAGAAAAATATTAAGGCATGGTCAAAATTTTTACTTCTTGTAGTTTAAATGTATCCCGTCCCACAACACCATTTCTTTAACGGGTCCCGGCGGCACGGGGCATGATTTCCTTTATCCGGCTGGCATGGGAACCCATTTGGGTTTTCTTTCCCTTTTTCCATTTGCTTCTGTCTATTTTGTCTTTCCTTTGCCCGTTTCTGAGGGTTTTTGGGAAGAGGAGGAGGCCCATCTTTAGTATTGCCGCCGCCGCCGCCGCCGCCGCACGCGGCCGCACCAGTTACGAATATCAGAAAAAGGGCCAAAAGCAATCGGTAGAGGTGTCGGGAACTGAGTACCATTGCTGATCTGAAAGAAAATAAATTTATTCTTTCTTTTCTTTCTTCGACGACATGAACCTTTTTTAAGAACTGTCCGCTGCCGCGCCCTTATGTCTTTAGCTTGTGGACAATATTTTATCCTATAATATTTTTAACTGACAGCCAAACCTCAATTTCATCATATTGAGTTTCGGTATTTGACTAGGCAACTCAGTTTTATCTAGGATTTGACGAAAAAACAAACAGGGCTTTGATTTCATTCAGATCTTTGTCTGCAACATTTCCAACTACCTATTTAATATCAACAAGATTTACCTTGTTAAGTGTGGATTTTGTCTGCTGTAGCCAGGCTATGTGGTTGGGTGTAGGTGCGAAGGCCGCGGTTGGATGGACTGATGTTATGATTTAACGGGCGCATGTTGCCCGTCGACAGAAGTCGGTGACATGACTGGAGATCTGAAAAACAAACCTACCTATCCAGAATCAAAATGTAAACAATCTCCTTTATGAAACGGAGATGATACTTGGTTATTGGCAATGGTTAGATCGCTTTTTTAATGTGATATCATCAACTGTGCATCAGCGCCCTCGTGTAGAACATCTATTTAGACTAATAAAAATCTAGACTTTTTCTTTCGTTATATAGTTAAATTTTGCAAGGCAACGCCTTTTTAAGATTTGAAGAGGGCCTTCTGACCTTTCTTTGGGGTTTGTAATAAGTTTCTTCACGTTTCCTCCACGTACTACAAGGATTGCTGCTCAAAAACGTACCCAAGTAGCGAAGATGCATTGTTTAAAACAACACGCTTAGCTAAATTAACATAATTAACACGACGACTGCCCTTTATACTCGTAAACATAACGCCGCGCTTGCGCTCTTAGCTCGCGCGTAATGGACCATATGGATGTTCTCACGGAATATAAAACAAGAGAGGAATGGACAAGTGGGCGGGGCGCGTGTGTCATAACTATGAGTAGGTCCGCATAGTTTTGTTTAGTTCGCCGAGCTTGCAAAAACTATTCCTATTTTCTTTAGGCTAAGGTATGTATTGGTATGCATCTTGTAGTACGCCATCTAGCTCAGAAGCGTTGAACTACGTGAAGAAAGTACAAAGTATATCTGAGCTCATGCGAAAATATACTTTATTTGTTTAATGGTAAAGTAACATTTACATTTAGTAATGAAGCTCTTTTTTTTTTTTGACGGACCTTATCACTATTTATACCAGAGTGGTAATATAGTGGGCGCGGACTTGCGGGGGAGCAGAAGGCTCGTACCCCTTAGGAAAATGACAACGTATCTGGGGGCGCCCTCAGACGGGCTCGGACCGCGGCCCAGAACGTTGCCGCCAGGGCGAGAAGCGCGTCGGAGAAGAATGACCCCTACCGGGTCTTACTGAATTAATTCTACCAATTCTTCTATTATTTCTTCTTATTCTATTCTTCTCTTCTTTTATTCTATTAATTCTATTAATTCTTTAATAGTCTATTAGTTCCGCGTCCCCGCCGGCGGGGGCGGTTGCTACCTGAAGGGCATTCTGTAGTAGTGTTTGGCCTACACGCAATGGCAGCTTTAATCGCGACGGAGATCTCATCGTCCGGATCTGTGAGAGCGTGTCTAGGACGACGCTTGAATCGCGTAGTGGGATGCGGAAAGTAAATTGACGCTTTTCTCACCAGAAAGTTCGGATGAGTAACGGCTGAATCGAAATAACGTTTAGACGCTTGGCGCATGTACTCCTTAATGGAGGGGACTTCAAGGTCAATGTGGAGATTCCTATTTGCGCACGTACCACGGACAGCCCGTGGCCTTGCGCATGAAACGATTTTGAATCACCTGAAGGGGACTCAAATTGGAACGAGCCGCATGAGCAAACACCGGATACGCGTAAGTCATTACGGGACGGACGCAAGCGGTATAAGGACGGACCTTACGACGTAGGGAGAGCTTTGACCGTTTGCAAAGGAGGGAGTGAGTACAACAGCTCTGATTAGCTCTGATTAGTCAAACGCCCGGTTGTCTTAGTCTGTGTGAACAGTAAACAGTGCTATCTATGTGTGATTTTGGCGACACTGGATCTCATAGAAAAAATACGTTTGTCTTTCCACTCTTGTTTTATATTCCGTGGATGTACTCATTGTGCTCATGGACGCAAATGGTACCGGCAAATGAGCAGTATGAGTAACTCCATGTGCGGCGCGAGAGTAGCGTCGCGACGCAGCCGTCGTGTTAAGTGTTTTGGTTGAAAATATAAAAATCACAAAA
Source organism: Carpatolechia fugitivella (assembly GCA_951230895.1). Taxonomy (NCBI): domain Eukaryota; kingdom Metazoa; phylum Arthropoda; class Insecta; order Lepidoptera; family Gelechiidae; genus Carpatolechia; species Carpatolechia fugitivella. The sequence continues at coordinate 880,928 of OX579668.1, read as the reverse complement.
GTTGGAGTCGAGAAATGGGACTGTTTTGCCTTAAAAAAATATAAAGTTACATGGAAAGAAGTAGGTAGCAAAAAACTTCCAGCAACGACAACACGTCTTTACTTTAAATTTCACAATCCTAGTACCATGTTGTAGGTACAAGGTTTCAACCAGGAACGTTACGAGTTTCATACAAGTCATAGCAAAAACATTGGTTTAGGTCCATCACCACTACATAAACTACTCAACTCAACTCAAAAACAACATTTCTAATAACACTTCCACTCACCGGTTTAAACCGATCCAATTTTGATAAAAACACTGAAAATTTGGATTTTCTTCACTGATTTCTGATGATTTGAAAGACTTGTGTTTTAGATAGGTGTCTTTTGGAACACTTTGAAATTGGTGATGTCAAATTAAAAAAAAACTCCTTGAGTGAAATAGATTTGCTAACCAGCGTACGTGCAAGAAGATTTTATTTATTTCGCTAGCATGGGTTCGAATATTGGAGGTTCGAATCCGGGCAAATATTTGTGTGACAAATAAGTAACAAGTGCCTTGTTTTTAGATGTTGTTAATCTATATTTGTTGTTAAAGATAGCTTTGACTCCACCGGTGGCACCTGGCGGTGGATCCAAGTGGAATGAGGGGTATTTACTATTTATCTATCTACCTATATGTAGGTAAGGTTTTATGTTCGTGACTCACATTCAAGCACACATGAGCGCCAAAAGCAAACCGTGACCAAAGTTATTCAGGAGCTCATCATCATCATCATCATCATAATGTGTATAAAATATCAGTTGTCTTATTACCACAGTACAGGCTCTGCTTTGTTTGGGATCAGATGGCCGTGTGTGATAGTTCTCACATATTATGGTAAAACGTGCTGTAGAAGCAAAGGTCCCGTTGAACGTATACAAATTGGTAGGTACAAATTGATACCAATTAGATTACATACGACTGAAACCATTCAGTCGAAGGGTCCCGCCCACTGCTGGGTATGCGAATATGCTACGGTTATGAGACCTTCGATCACAGAAAGGGAAGCCTGAGACAGCTCAGCCAACTATGTCTCAGGTGTCTTTGTCACCGACCGTACATAGGGAACAAAAGACGATTGCTATCGCGAGGCGACGCAATTTCGAATGTTGTATTTTATTAAACAGATTAAAATCACAAGTTGAAGTGAAGAGGACGACCAGTTCCTAATTCTTAATTTTCCACGTGTGTAATTTTGCAAATTAGTATCGGACCGAATTCTTCTTTATGAAAAGTGTAACGCCTCACTGCTGCCATCTATGCCATCGCGCTGTAAGCGATCGCCGGAAGCCAGCCAAAGCCACGTCACACCCCCACCAGCCAGCCACGCCAGCCTAGCCAAGCCTTCTGGTGGGGATATGACGAGCCAGCCAGCCAAGCGAAATTTAATTCCTCTCTGTTTGTTCTTAATCATTTGTAAGGGAACCTCTGCCCAAATTTGCTACGATTAATAATAATTAAAACAAGTTAACTCCAAATAGTCGTTTATTTCTACTACAATACTTGTCTATATTTACAAAAGTCTTAATTTTACCATCATCATCATCGTGTGGGTTGTAAGGTCAACAACCGACCTCGCAAACCCTGACCGAATGAAAAAGTGTTTTAAATGTAATGAAGAATACTTCGAAAAGCACCAAATATACTTTACATGTAAATTGTTTTATTAATGAGTTACGCAAAACTATCATTGTACCCCATGTATATGGCCATCTTGAACCCCGTTCCGCTTCTTTTTCATCATCGTGTACTTTCATCATCATCATCATCATCATCATCGTGTTCCTTATGCCCAAAGGCCACTGACATAGCTTATGTAATACAGACACACACATGTAGCTTACGTACAGCCGGGACTCACAGCTTAACGTGATTTCGAAAGCGCGAAATTATATTTATTTTCAAGCAATCAAGAGATTCAGCCTGAATTTAGCGAGTTTCATATTTTTTGTTTGATAGTGTCCTCAAAAAAAGAAAATGAGCTATTATTATTATTATCGGGAGTCAAACAGTAGAATGACTACGACTGCTACGCCGTAGAAGCCTGTAGCCGTAGCTCTTTTGTAACTAGAGCGTAGATTGTGGCATAGACGAGATTGTAGCGGTACAAGTTGTATTTAAATTAAATTACTTTTATTTCCTTCTTGTTCAAGATGACCTAACTCTTAACAAAGAATATATATATTATTTTCCTATGTACCTTTGACTGTTCTGGAAGAATTATCTGAGCTTTTAGTAGCATCGAGGTGTCATTTTAACCCTGACGCGGTTTGATCCACAGAATTTTCCCATCCTGCAGCCTGGTTTCTTCTCACAAAACGGCTCGCACAGACCTTCACAGTCACATTCCTTCTCCTTCTTATCCTCTTTCTCCTTTTTCTTTTTATCTTCCTTCTCCTTTTTCTTATCTTCCTTCTCCTTTTTCTTATCTTCCTTCTCCTTTTTCTTATCTTCCTTCTCCTTTTTCTTCGTATCCTCCTTCTCCCTTTTCTGCGTATCTTCCTTCTCCTTTTTCTTATTGTTTTTCCAGCCTTCAACTGAACAAGCCCTTACTATATACAACGTTATCGCTAATACACATAATAATATAAGAAAATATCTTTTTAAGGACAAGAAGTTAGCCATAGTGTTGTGAAAGATATAATTGTTACGGTTTTAATAAATTAAGCATTTTGTGTGACTTATCATTGTATTGCTATTTTTAAAGAGTCATGATCCATCTAGGTGATTTCATCTTGGATTTTTCTGTAAACGAAAAATATAGGTTTGAGTGACTAAGACTGTAAAATATTTTGAACAGTAAGCACAGGCCACTTGCGTTAGTATGTAATAATTAAAACTCCTATAATGCCTTAAGCATTTAATACACGGTAAGCGGATAACGAGACTGAGGTGGAGATGGGCGGGGCACTTGGCTAGACGGGACGACGAACGGTGGACCAAAGCAGTCGCTGAGTGGTGGCCTAGAGGGGCGACAAGGCCAGTGGGCAGACCACCAGCTCGATGGTCAGACGATATCGTCAAGATGACGGGGTCTCACTGGATGAGGCTGGCACGGGACCGTGAGAATTGGCGCTATAGAGAAGAGGCCTATACCCAGCAGTGGGTTGATGTGGGCTGAGTATGATGATGATGATGATGATTTAAAACGCATATTCCATTAATAAGTATTTAATGATGTAGTACCTAGTATAAAACAAGGATCTGCTTTACTATAGCAAAGCAAATTACCTGTTATTAGAACCTTTTCAACAACGAATTGCTTTTCAAACTGTTTTTGTGTGAAAAGATTCTCAAATAGATGGACTTTAGACCCAAACCAATGTTTTTCGTTTATTTAAATTTTTTGTCCCTTAATCCACATCGGACAGATTGGTGTATGTACTTACAATCTTTGATGTTTTAAAAATAAAACGGATCAAATAAGTTTTTCTTTTTTTGTATATTCGTTGATAATTTTTTTTTTCAATAAATTAATTTTGTGAACACAAACTTTTTTACCTGACTACGAGTACTACGAGTAAAAGGAAGGGTTATGAGTTTATTATTAAACATTTCCGAGTCCATAAATTTTTCATTAAGTTCTCTACCAAAGCAAAGATACGACATGATTACGAGTAAAACATCATGGTGAGGGACCAACTAGAGGGATTTGTGAAAAATAAGGTTACCGAAACATAGAAGATAATATGTAGAACCCATCTTGGAATAGCCCAAACAAACTCAAACATAACCAAACCCAAACCCAAACTTTGACTCCAACAACGGCTGGGATTTAGTGAACGGAGAGACAAATTAGCTACAAAAGTGTCAGTTAGGTTTAAATAATAAAATCTTGTAAAAAGCGATTATTAGTTGCACTGACAAAATTGTATTTGTTTTTTAAACGTTTTGTTATCATTCTGTTTTTCAAAAGTTACTTCCTTGCAGTCCAGTACTTTTGGCATTTTGATACTCGCAATTTAAGCTGTATGATGTAGACAGTCGGACTTGATTTCTAGTCTTGGTGCAAGCATTTACCAACGTAAGTATGCTTATAAACAGACAACAATATATTATAACGTTCCTTATGTATGTGATGTATGCCATATTTGTTAGCTTGAACTTTGAAAGTTCTAATCATATGTTTTCGAGCAATTTTTAATGTAGACCTTCCAGTTTTGTCTTGGTTCTGTAAACGAAAAAAAAATTGCTTTGAGTCTTGTGTTTTGCAGTATTTATCATGCTTAGGCCTAAATTTCTAAGTAATTATCAAGAAGAAAACAACTTTCCAATATAAAAATTTAAATCGAAGGTTAAAAATTAAAACAATAACTGCTAATCGCTTTCTGGGGAACCACTTGGGGTTAAAGTTGTTAACTTATTAATGTATATTAAATTAAAGTTAAATAGATATTATGACCCAAACCAATGTTTTTCGTTTACCGGCGGCGTATTGAAAAAATAATTATCACACGAACTAGAAATAAAAATATTGTACTAATATAAATAAAGAAAATATTTTCAAATAAAACAAGCTTATTGAAGAACTGTAAATATTTTATTAAAAGGTTTCAATGGACTTCGCTTACTTATAACTTTTTTCAAATAATAACAATTATTTTATACTTAGGTAAGTTACGAGTTTTAGTTTTGCTGAAATGATGGTTGGAAACATATATTTTTAGCACCTATTTATATATAAGCATAACACATAAAATATTATCGTGTTGACTTATTTAATGTACCTTTTATTTTCGTTCCCCCACCTAAGAGAGCCCGACCCTGCATGAACCTCGTGTTGACAGTCTTAACTATGCACCTTTAAAACAACGTCAAATACACACATTATTAAAACATCGTTAGACACAATCTTAGCGCAGGAATAATATAAATTAAAAACAGTCCGGAATCGAATCGACACATATGCCAAAAGGTGACAAGCTGTATTTTTGTGGCAGATTTGAATATCAAACCGTATGTGTCTCAAATTAAAGAAAAATTAGTAAAAAGAAGGACTAAAGAGTAAAATTTTATAAATATGAAATTAGGACACAGTTAAATTTCTGTCGTTAATAATTAATTTCTATTGTCAGTAGACTGAATGTACTTGTTCTTAAATATCATCAATTAAAAGAATCTGTTAGATTTAATAGTCTTCCATTGATTTCAGATACTTGTTGTAGTTATTAGAGATGATGAAGTTTATCCCTTTTATTGTTTTTTATTTATGCATTAAACTGTTT